>CM070507.1:6142800-6744860 GCA_036346375.1 Guadua angustifolia | reverse complement strand
GTACAATTAGCCATTTGATTTTCATACGAATTCCAAATTAAAACCCATATATAGCTAAAATTCAGAATAAAAATTAGATAAAATTAACATTTAGATTTGTATAAGAACTCTAACCTAAAACCAATATATGAAATTAAATAAAAATAGCAATAAAATTATCATCTTAGATTAGGGAAAAAAGAGTCTATACCAAGCACAATAAAAATAACATAAACTCAGAATAAAAAATAAAAGGAAATAAACCATTTTACTTTTATATGAACTCTAAATTTTAAAATGTATATAGCTGAAATTTGGAATAAAACTAACAGTTAGATTTATATATGAATTTTGACTTAACAGATATGCGAACTTACATAAAAACTATCAATAAATATTTACATATATTTGGAATAAAAAATAAAAAGAAATTAGCTTTGAGGATGGGAGCTTCAAGGGCTTTGCGCATGTTGAATTTGCTACAGCTAAAGCTGCTAAGAAGGTAAAGTTTTCTACTTGATTATTTTTGTTTGTGATCTATGCAGCAAGCATTTAACTGTCATCAAGTTCTATTTGATGCTCTATGTTTTGACACAGTACTCAATGATGCGATGTAGCTAGCGAAAGTACTGGTAATAAAATGATTCATTGTAGGCACTTGAATTTTTTGGACGGTCTGTCAGGCTTGATCGGGCTCGTGAGAGAGGCGCGTATTGTCTGTAGATTTGTCTGCCTCATTGTCTGTAGTGTGTTTTCTTCTAGAAAAAGCTTTAGATATCTATCTATTATATATTAAAAGCTCTTGGGAGTTGCTAAAAAAAAAGAGAAATAGGCTAGAAGTTCTTACAAAAAAGTAAAACATTTAGCCATTAATCTGGTGGACTCTAATAACAGATCTTTCTAACAAAAAAATAGGAATATGATATAAATTCTCACAAAAAAGTAAAACATCTTGTCCTTAATCTAGTGGAGCATAACTAAGTTGAATTATAAGAGTCATTAGATAGTATTATTTAAAGAAAAATATATAATCGTCCATCTAGTAGGACCAAGTTATAACGGTTTAGATTAAAAGAAAGAGTCTATGTCAACTACAACAAAAAAAAAAAGAAGATTGAGGCAATTAGATAGGAAATTTAGGGCCTGTTTGATAGAGTTCCAGATCCCAGCTTCACCTGAGATCTGAAACTTATAGGCTAAAATAAAGTGAATTAAGTTTATATTTTTTGTCTAAAATATAAACAAGATGATCCATCTAAACACTCTTAATATACTGCAGATTGAGGCTAGAAATTAGATCCTGGTGGAGCTAGAGCTCTACCAAACACACCTTTACTCAAGATTAATTGCACTTTCCTTCTGTGGTGAAACATGGCATGCTCAAATGATGGAGGCCATGGCTTGTCGTAAGGGCATTTTGTTGCCGATCAAGCAAGAAGTCCAGCGGCTGATCATTGAAACAGACGGGCTTGGTTGAGATATCGAAGAACCCGACTGGTTTCAAAACTGAGGTTTTGCCCATCCTGACGGATATAAGCAGACCTTGTTTATGCTCATGACTAAAGCGTTGATCGCAATGGCTGAATGAGCTGTTTGTTGCACCTGGTCACCTCTAGCTTTTTGTCTTCTTTCCCACCGTATATACCAGGTTGCCACAACAAACGATGTTTCTTGCAGGCTGAGCTGGCCAAGAACATGAGAGGAGCGACCTCACGATTGATTACATGCTCTAAAATCCATGGCCCAGCTCCATCAACCAGCAGGGCTTCTGTGATAAAATGCTCAAGGCCCAGGCTTCACCAGACCTCATTAGTTCGTGAACAAAAAAAAAACAAGGCATGTCTAATATCTTCAGTTTCCTCTTTGCATACCAGGCACAGCACAGTACCAAGCAATGCCTGCCATAGGAAACTTTTCACCTTGCTTGGAACCTTCAGTTTTCC
The DNA here is from genome assembly GCA_036346375.1 of Guadua angustifolia. Classification (NCBI taxonomy): domain Eukaryota; kingdom Viridiplantae; phylum Streptophyta; class Magnoliopsida; order Poales; family Poaceae; genus Guadua; species Guadua angustifolia. Next base: position 6,742,938 of record CM070507.1, on the reverse strand, counting down.
ACACCTGCTCCCAAACCTTGGGAACATCAATTCTACTTGCTCCAAACTGATACTCCCACTCCGAATGGTAGGCTGATCTAACACTGAAAATCTATTATATATTAAAAGCTTATAAGAGTTTCTAAGAAAAATATAAATAGACTAGAAATTCTCACAAAAAATAAAACATCTAGCCATTAATCTGGTGAACCTTAATTACAACCGTTGCCAGATCTTTCTAATAGAAAATAGGAAATTCTCACACAAAAGCAAAACATCTAGCTCTTAATCTGGTGGATCATAACTAAATTAAACTATAAGAGCCATTGGATATTAATATTTAAAGAAAATATAACCGTCCATCGAAAAGAAAGAGTCCATGCCAACTACAATAAAAAAGGAGTCCATACGAAGTACAACAAAAATAACAAAAAATTCAAAATAAAATATTGGTTTGCCGGTTTGTTGTGTGCCATATATAGTTGGATGCATGTAGCTGATTAAGACGTCAGATTAGCACAATTGAGCCCACCTTTTCCGACGCAAAGCCATGCAGCACACCAGATGCCCGATCGGCCTGGAGTCATGCAGTCTCCTGTACGCAATGGAACGCACATATATACACTAGAAAGTACCAAGGTAAGTACTGAGCCATCTGTTCAATCGCTATTAATCAACTTGGTTAGGATCATTGTTAATTTGCATGGCATACATGCTGCAAGAAAAATTAACGAAGTGGAATATGTGGACAAGCGTACATCACAAGTAATGTGTTCTTCTATTAATTATTTATAATCTATTTTCTTAAATAGATTTAAAATTATATGCGACTTTGAGAGGTTAGAATAGACAATCTATTTTCTGGAACAAATATACAATTATATGCGCCTCCATGAAGCTAGAAATTTCTATATTAATTAATCAATAGAAAGATAGAAATAAAAGTTGTAAGCAACAAGGTGGCTAATCCAGATTATAATAGTGAAGAACAATCATGTTTTCTAATCTTTGTTAAGTTTGAGTAGGTCACTACGTCTACTCTAAAGGGTTAGAAATTACCACATTAATTGAAGTAAAAAAAAGAGAAAGTACTAAGTCATTTATTTCATGGGTCTAGATTATAACAGTGTAGATTGGTCAAATAGTCCATACATAGCTGAAATTTAGAATAAAAATTAGATTAAAATTAGTAGCTGGATTTCTATGTGAATTCTAACCTAAAACTAATTTTTTAAATTCAATAAAATGTAACAATAAAAATAATATAAATTTAGAATAAAAAATAGGAATTAGATAAAATTAGCGATTGGATTTGTATATGAATTCTAACCTAAGATTGATATTTGAAATTAAATAAAGAATAATAGCAGAAATAATAGAAATTAGGAATGAAAAATAAAAGGAAAATAGAAAGTTGATTTTAATAGAAACTCTGAATTAAAACCCTTCATAGCTTAAATTCAAAATAAAAATTACTTGAAAATTAGAAGTTGGATTTGCATATGAATCCTAACCTAAAACTTAAATTCAAATATAAATAAAATAGTTTAAAAGAAAGAATCCATACCCAGTGCAATAAAAATAACAAATATTTAAAATAAATAAAAATAAAATTTAGAATGAAAGAAAGAGTCCATATCAAGTACAAAAAATAAAATATATTCAAAATTAAATATAAATACATTTTAGATTAAAACAAAGAGTCTATGTGAGGTACAATAAAAAATAACATATGTTCAAAATAAAAATTAGCATGTGGATTTATGTGTACATTCCAAACTAAAACTCAAAAGCGATAAGCAAATTCATAATAAAAATATAAAAGAAATTAGTGATCATTTGAAATATCATACTAAGTGAAAAGTAATTTTTTATTCATAATTAAAATTTCATAAATATGCTAATTCAAGAGAAAACTAAAATAAGATAAGGAATTTGGTTGTAAATCTATGATATGTGGTTTACAGACGCTAGGTTAAAAGAGAATATGCTAAGAATTCTCACCAAAAACAAAGTATTCTGATGCTTTATTTGGTGGGCCTCCATGTGATGGATGGATTGAGAGGGTGATTCATTGTCGAATATACTTGTATAAGCTATATGATGCGTATTATTAGTATGTAGTATAGAGAAAAATAACAATAATGAAAGAATGAAATGGTACTGATATAAATGTAAAATATTATGTTATACTATGTTAACTGTTATGTTATTCTATTATTTGAGGAGGAAAGTTTGGTCACATATGGCAAGTATATGGAAACAAAGTAAGTATTTTTCTCTCTTATAATATATAATATTAAAATATTATAAATAGAGTTCAGAAACGATCTATTTTCTAAAATACAAAATCATATGTATATTGCATAATCATTTAAGCCAAACCTTGAAGCCCTTGACTTTTATGTCCGAGTCCGGTTCCTAAAGGATGTCAACCTTGACTTCGATTTTAGCTTGGAGAACGGAGACCTCCCTTCGCCCCAGAAAGTCACCGCTGAACTCAGCTGTCAGTACGCCCCAGCTGCAGAGGTGGAGCAAGCACTACAACTGGTCGTAGTATCGATCCCAACTGATGTTCAGACAGTTCAGTAGTACTCCAGTACAGACAAGATTGAGTTTTTCTTTTTCTTTTTTTTTAAAAAAAAAGAAACCAAGAACTAGCTAGCCACCGGAAGCTAGTACGTGGCCATTGTTTCCTTAAAAGCTAGTACTGCAAGATGGGGTAATCTGATAGCACAGCTTCTCCATCAGCTTCAGCCATGGAGGGGCTGTGCAATACAGAAATGGCTGTGCAAGGTATACTTCACCCCAAGGATACAAATTTCACCGAATTTCAGATTTTAGACCATCACAAAATCCAAACTACCAGCCGAATAAAAAAAATAAAATTTTTGAATTGCTACAGTAATTTCATTTTGAAATTTCCCCGAAATTTAGTAATTTTTGGCCGGATTTTAAACTTTTAGAGCCGGATTTGACTGGATTTGGTCTAATAACCCTTTAGAAAGTCATCTTCTATGAAAATTTGTTGAAAAATAGAATTTTTGAGACATTTTAAAATTTGGTGGAAACATTGTTAGATTTTTATAAAATTGTACAAGCTTGGTAATGATCTAAAAAATTTATTAGTGTAGGATTATATATAAAAATGTTTATTAGTGTAGGATTATATTTAAAAAATTTAAAAAATAATTTAACTTAATTTGTTATATTTAAAAATTAAAAATAGAATGAACATAATTGGGATAGTAACCTTGTCGAATTTTATAAATTTTCTCAAGTGTGATCATGATCTAAAATTTTTATGAGAGATTAAGAATTACCTCAGTAACATTATAAAAAATTTCAAAAATTTTAAATTTTTGGTTTGGTCAATCAAATATATGTAAGCATTGAGCTTTATTTGTTATCTTATATTTCAAAAATCAAAAGAGAAAGAACATAAATAGTATCTGTGCCTTGTAAGAATTTTATAAATTCACTAGAGTGTGATCATAATTCAAAATTATTATGAGATCTTAATCATTTCCTTATCACCTTTCTGCAAAAATTTCAAAAATTTTAAACCTTTTTTTATTACTAAAGCAAATCTATGTATTGATCATCAGGCTTTTATCAGGAAGTAGCACTGTCAGAATTTTTAAAAACTCTTTAAGCATTATCATCATCTACAAATTTTATGGAAATATTAATGTTACATAGTAACTATCCAAATTTTTTTAACATTTTCTAATATGGTTTGAACCATTCTTCATTTTGTTCAAGTTTGTCGGTAAGCCTTTTAACAGAACAGTAGCACTGTCTGAATTTTTAAAAATTCATGAAGCTTGATCATCATATGAAAATTTTCTTAGAATATTAGTTATGCATCATAACCTTGCACAAAAAATTTCAAAATTTTCTAACGTGGTTTAAACTATTTTTTCATTTGGTGGATCAAACTTGTCGGTTAGTGTTTTCTTGGGAGAGTAGCAATGTTCGAATTTTTAAAACTTCCTCAGACTTGATAATCATCTAAAATTTTTATGGGAACATAATTTATGTGTCAGGAACCTCCAAAAAAAATTCAAAATTTTTTGACATTATTTGAACTTTTTTTTGTTCAGTTGAATTTTGCCAAAATTTCGGGTTTTTGGCCGAATTTCGGGATTTTTTTATTGCAATCGGATCGGATTTGAATTTTGATTTTTGAATTTAGACTAAGATTTATCTGAAATACTGAGATTTCGTCGAAATTTTGGATTTCAATCTCAGACGAGATTTTATTCGAAAACAAAATTTGAATGCTTGCTTCGCCCGTGCTATTGCTCTCTTGCTCGCTGCTACTTGCTTCTGCTGATGGATGTCTGATGCCTCGTGTACGCACGCATACATGTTTTCTGATTTGCGTGTATGCATGCTAACACCGATGCCCAACTGATGTTCAGTAGTAGTAGTACAGACAAGATTTAGCCTGGCCCATATTAGAACTCCCAGTTCCAACGCCCGTATAATTTATTTACTTTTTTGAGATATATCAGAACGTATAATTGGGCTAGGCTAGCTATAGCTGCACTGTCCACGACAGATGGAGCTGACCATTCTTCTGCTTCACAAATCTGACCAGATTCACGAATCTAGAGAAGCTGAATCTCTACCAAACACACATTTACTTGTCCTAGTTATATGTTTACTATTGCTCCTGGTCCTGGCGACCTGGCCCTTTGCACGCTTTGATGTGGTGTTGATCGACTGAGGTTGTTAACGGTTCAACTTATCGATGATATCGTGATAATCGACTTTATCGAACCAATTTGATATCTAAAATGCTCGATAAACCGGTGAAATTCAAATGCAAATTCAAAACAATTGAAAAATTACTAAAAATGTTAAAAAAATTTGAACCTTTTTTGTGTGAGGTCCTAAGGTAATACTAATAAAATTGCAAAATTTTCAGATGATCATCAGATATGTGTATTTTTAAAAAATTCTGACAGTGCTACTGTTTTTTATATAATGTTTTGTTTTTTATTTTCTAGGAGCACTAAATGAAGTCTAATATTTCTTAAAACTTTTTTGTGAGGTTCAGAAGCAATTCTAATGATGTTATAAAATTTTCAGATGATGATCGGACCTGTATATTTTTTACAATTCTAAAAGTGCTACTGCCGTTGTATATGCTCTTCTATTTTTTTATTTTTCTAGTGGTACTAAATGAAGTCTAATATTTCTAAAAATTTTAATACATGATCCTTGCTAAATCTTGATGGTAATATTAAAATTTAAGAGTATGATCAAAACTTGTAAATTTTTATAATAATCTGATAGTGTCTATATTTCTTTTCATTAATTGTTGTTTTTTATTTTACAGAATTATTAAATAAGTTCAAAAATTATTGAAATTTCTATAAGGTGTTTTATAGATTAATTAGGATTTGTTGAATTTTTTTGAATTTTCCAGTTTTACTTTGGTGTGCTGAAAATAAAAAATAGCTCGAAAATGGAAAAAATATCTTGAAAATCGAAGCTTGAAAACCAGTCGATAATCGAAGAAAACCAGTCTAAGAAATCGCTCGATAATCAATTTTTTTTGCACCGCCGAGATCAAAATTCAAACTTTTTTGATTTCTACCTATTTTTAACCCGATTTTGCCGGATTTTGAAATTTTTGATACTATTGATTATTGCGATATCGATATTGTAAACCTTGGTTGAGGAGGAAAGTCCGCGGAAGCCGTAGCGTAATGCGTCCGGGTTCGGTTTGGGTCTTCTGGGATTCGAACCAGCGTGGTTATACGCGTCGCGATTCCATTTCCTGAAAATGATGTTACTAAGTTACTTGTCCTAGTTGTCTGTTCACTGTTACTCCTGGGCCCCTTAAAATGATGTGTTTACTATCTAGTTTAAAAATAAATTAGAAAGAAAGGGTTCACATCTACGTCGGCAACCGATCGAGGTTCTCGTGCTCGGGTTCGGTTCCAGGATTGCTAGGAGAGAAGATGTCTTACTCTTAAACGTAGCTATTGCTTAAGTCGACGGCTACTGTATATTTACCGACGGCTACTGTATGTTTACGTATGTAGGTGCTTATATGTATTACTATTTAAAAGTTATATAGATATTAAAGTATAAATAAATAATGGATTGTTATTATTTATCTTTTCACTTGTTTAAAGATTTATGTAACTTATATTAGAGAGTGATGCATAGAAGTATTGAGTTACATGCACCAACCAGTTCATCCAAAAACTTTAACTGATGAGAAAAGATGGGTAATTCACTTATACTTATGAGCTAATATTCACCCTCACATATAGGCTCTCTCTTGGGTTTAGGATATGGAATAAAAGTGGGTTGCAATTAATTGTGTCAACCGGGTCTTGAACTTGAGACCTTTTGGCTTTGATACCAAATTGAGTTGCATACACAATCCAGTTCATTCAAAAGTTTAAGCTGATGAGAAAAGATGGGTAATTCACTTATACTTCAATAAGAAAAATTATATGTACTTTGTTTTTTTTAAACTTTCGTGGTTGTTCTTTGAGTCTTGACAAGACCACAACGGTGTTCAACAAGAAGAATTATATCTACTTTGTTTTCTTTTCTTTTTTTTTACTTTCGTGGTTCTTCTTTGAGTTCGCTTTCGGGGACCCTGTTCTTTGAGTTTGTTTTCGGGGATCCATGTCTCTGTCCTTGCTCCGCTGTGCTTGACGACTCTCATCCTTGGCTCCTTGGCGGCACGTCCGGCACAGGAAAACATGTAAATGCCAATGCTTTTCGGGTTGCGACTGCCTATAAACTACCTGGCATCCCCTTCCTGCACCGTTATCATCTCCACCGAGCCGCCTGCATCCCTCCCATGCACCATTATTCTGCAAGCCCAAAAGCCTAAAACCAAACAAATTTCCTTGCGACACAGCGCACATAGATCACTAGCGCAGTACTGGTAGATATGGGTTCGCTGAGCAGCGTGGCACGAGCAATCTCGGAGGCCTGCCGGGATGGGGAGAGGCTGCCAGGGGCGCTGATCCTGTGCGGTGTCCTCGAAGCAGCAGCGGCGCTGTGGCTGGCCATCTTCAAGGAGCCCGGGGGCATATTTCTCCACCATGGCAAGGTGCTCTCTCTCCTACTTGTATTACGGCATTCTCATAGGGGTGGTCCTCTTCGGGCTTGTGGAGGCGTCGGTCGGCTTCTGGGTGTTAGACGACCTCGACAATCGGCGCGCCGTGGGCGTGGGGAGGAAGATCCTGTGGTTCCCCATCTTGCCTCTCGTCTTCGTCGCTGCCTTGGGGGGTTTTGCCTTTGCCGTCCCGAAACAGTAGCTATAATGCACACAGAGACTACTATATGCCACGCCCTCTAATCGTATATGTCAGTCCGATTAATTGGTATCGCACTATTTTGTCATCCTTTGCTTGATGTCTGTGATTGTTGTCACGTGACTAGTCTTTTATGCATGCATGCATACAGAGTCGGGCATTGCATACTCCTATGTTTGTATTGTAAATCTTTTTTAGGGATACGGAGCCACGGAGTTGGTGTGTATTGTGTAATGTAATGCGATTTATGCATTCTTTGTAGTGATCTCTGCTACTAGTATATATTGGCATGCATCTGTTAATTTTAGTTCCGTCTGATCTGCCCTCGCCCTCAATAATAATATTCCGCTGCCTTGTTGAGCGCTCATTTGTTCTTCCACCAAAAGTAGGGTGAAACCGGATCGGATACGGACGGATATTGCTCATCCCGTATCCTAACCCATATTTTTTTTCGGCATTCAGAGTCGGATACGGATACGAATTCGGATTATTCGGGATTCGGATACAGAGCGGATTCCTGACGGATTCGGGTCGGGATCGAATATCATAATCGGATAGTAGTATAGTACATAATTGTGTACGTAAAAGAACGAATAAAGCATTAACCTTACAACATTAGCTTCAAGTCATAATTATTTCAACGTAGGATGATAGTATAGTTAGAGGTGCAATTTAGTAACTCAACTAATTCCAGTAATTTGAATAGAAAAGAAGTTTATCAAATAAGTTGAACAAATCAATTTAGGTAAAAGCATTATGTCATCACTCTATTTGTTTGTTAATAGATTTGTTCAAGTTCACGCTTAATAACAAAGTAATGTTTTTAGTACCAGTATCAAACAACTATTCTATCTATCCAATAATGAACCAAATTAATGGAAGAATAACTGATTTTATCCGGATATCGGGTCGGATATTTACCGGATATCGGGTCGGATATTGCTCTTCCCATATCCTAATCCATATTACATGAAATTTTTCGGATACGGATCGGATATTGCTCTTCCCATATCCTAACCCATATTACATCGGATTTTCCGGATACGGATACGAATAACATCGGTACGGATTTTAAACGGATTCGGGATCGGATCGGACGGATATTTCCTGTCCTGTTTTCACCCCTAACCAAAAGGCCCCATGTAATGGCATCATGATGTGACGTCCCGACCCAGTTTAGAGTTCGGTCCAAGTGCAGCCTATCTATGCCCATGAGATGAATCGGGATTAGTCCCACCTTACCTTGCTAAATGAGGTTAAACTTCTCCGACATGCCCAAAGCTCTAAGGGCCTGATTAGGAGGGCTTTAAACTAGTTTTAATTTTTGAAATAGCTTAGCTTTTAAGAAGCTTTGCTTTTGACATAAACTAGAAGTTATATATCGCTAGCAAAAACCATAAGCTGGAAACTGGGTTAGATCTACTTTTCCAACTTATTGCTGAGGGAAATTAGTTATTTGTCAAACAGTCTCTTATAAAAAGTTACAGCTACTTTTCATTCTAGAAATAAAAAAAAAACAGTTTTTCAGAAAAGCTACCGCTTCCCTAAACAGGCTCTAAAGCAATTAACCATGAGTTGACCATTTTACATAGTGAATTAAGAAAAATACAAATAGATTATTACTTGTGTGTGGTAGGCTTGACCCGATTTGAACCATAGGTCATTACAATTGGCATTAGAGATGATCCTCGTGGTTACATGAGCACGTGTGGGTTGGGGGCACACGCACATGATGTATGTCATCATAATGGACACACAACATGATACATGTATTAGCGTTGGACGCACGGGTAAGGATGTTAGGTCCTTTGGAGAGAGGTATGTGACAACCCAATTCAACTAAGAATTGCGCCCAAGTGCAAACCCATGTATGCGCATTAGATGAAATGGGATTAGTCCCACTCCCACCTTGCTAGACGAGATTAAGGGGCTGTTTGGTTGCCGTCTCGCACAAGCCTGGCCGTGGGAGCCTGCACCGTCCCAGACTGGCTCCGGAGAAACGGTCATAAAGCTCGTTTCCCACGAGCCTGGCTGCGAGTGCTTTGTGCATCATGCTGGTCTGGCTCCGCACCGTGCGCAGGCAACCAAACAACCATCTTTGTATGTGTGGGTGCAGGCTCACGCGATATAACGAGTAACCAAACACTAATTTCCTGGCTCCCATGAGTCTGACCACGTGAAATCAGACAACCAAACAGCCCCTAAAATTCCCCAGCGTATGCCCAAGGACTCCAGAACAGTTACCCATGGGTTGACCATTTTACATGTTGGATTAAGAATTAAAAAAACAAATAGATTAAACGCACATAGACTTGAGAGCATTACAATTGTATAAGAAATATAAGTATTTCCATCGTAGGTGTTTCGGGTCCGGGTTCGAACTTCGTAGTGAGGAACTTGGGATGCCTCTGATAATCAGATTCTTGTCGTGTTATACTTAAGAGCAAGTATAATAATAAACCTCACTACTTACTCTATCTTCTATCCATATCATTTATAGTAAATTTAAGGTTAGTTTATACAATAATTATCTCTAAAGATTGTCTCTAGATGTTGTACAATAGCTATCTTCTCGTGCCATGCTGCTCATGCATGTGTAAGAGCCGACTCTCTTCACTCCTCTTTTTTCATCCTTCCATACAGGACTAAACTAATATGTATACAATCTAAAAGTAAGTTAAGATAATTTTATTGTACATGTCCTAATAGGAGCAAACTGCTGCTACCATTCCTCTAATCTATTTATTATTGATGCTGGCCCCTTGCATGCTTTGATGTGATGTTGTCTGACTGCGAAACCCGAAATGTAATGCCGCTGGGTTACGTTTGGGTCTTCGGACCAACCTGGTCGACGACACGATTCCATTTCCTGGTAACGATGTGCAATTTGTTCTGAGAGAAAGAGCTAACACTAAGCTCTGCGTAAATGATAAATCCGCGTCAAAGAATCGAGGTGCTCGGGTTCGGATTCGGTTGCAGGATGGAATCATGGAATACGAATGTAACTCGGTACATAACTAATAATACCCTTTTCATTCAAATTTTCCAAAGCCATCAATCACTAAAGGAACTGCATGTTATGGCCTTACAACTTCATTTTCTTTGGTAAACATGTCGAAATGTCTGGTTAAAAATAATATAATTACACCACTAAGAAGACCTTCGGTGAACTGACATTTGCACACTACAAAATTGACATTTCTAGTAAATAACCATTATGTAGTGCAGGGAAAAATATCACCGATGCAAATCAAATGGCATTGTGTAGGTACAAAAGTAAAAGTTCAGGTTAACTTACGTAAAAACAGAGCAACACTCCTTTAAACACATAAAACCCTACGTTCATAAGTCGCCAATAGACAAAAAGGAAATAGGGGTTCATGTACTCATGTCTATTTTCATCCACTTCGGCGGTTCAATATTGAGCAAGGTTGCACTAGGAAGTACAAATGCTCGCGAACCATTCTAAACAAATAGAAGCAGCCCTAGAAGTGTTCAGCTGAGACGATGGAAACTTGATCATAGGATCCTATTTGTGTGGTAATATTGCATCAACAGGTAAACAACTATCTAAACTAAGTAGTGTTCATCTTGGGAGCGAAGCAAAGAATTCTGAACAGAAGGCTTCAGTTCTACTGATGGCCAGCATCTGCTACAACATATAGTACAAATGAGAGTATTTATGCTAGTGGATTTTGTAAAATTGAACAAACAAACTTTATACAAACCTGCTTTCTAGGTGCGGCAGCAGCAGCACAGCAATTCCTTCTCGGCATCTCCAGATAATTAGCAAATTGGAACCACGAAAGACCAAAAAGAAAGCATAAATCCAGAGTACCCTGTGAAAAGAAATGATGCATTAGTTACATCATCTTTGAGGATGATAAAAACATTGGGAAAATTTTGGATTCAATTCGTTTCGTCGATGGTCTCTCCGGCACACAAGGCTTGTGGCCCTTTAAGCCCTCGCTCTCTACCACTGATACACGGGACTCCCTAATCCACGAAGGAAGCTACATCCTGATTCCTGTTACAACGCGACCCCCACGGCCCCACCCATGCAACCCCATTTGATACTCTCGTCTTGGTTAGGCCCAATGTCAGTTGCTCCTTGGTTTATTTTGGTTGCAGCAGCATGCTTTCTTCTCCTCACAGCTTCACTTCTTCTGTTGCTTGCTTGTTCACTACTCCATCCGGCCACAAATACATGTCGTTTTAAATATCAATACGGTATTTAAAACACAACTTTTATTATTAATTTCTATTATAATATATTTATCAAATCCAATAAAATTATAATATTATGAAAGTATTTTTCGTGACAAATCTACAAATATGATTTTTATGTATTTAATTTAAATATTTAAAAAGTTATTGATAATTAAAGTTTCAAAAAATTAACTATACCTATATCCAAAACGACGTATATTTCTGATTGTAGGGAGTATTTCCATCATAGCATATGTGATATTAGGCTGATACACTCTGGTGAAGCCTCCTACCTACGACCAGCTCGTGTCTCCTTTCTACCCCCGTAGATTTTTTAAAGTTTGGATGTCTTTGAAAGTCGAAATGACCTTTTAAAAAAATTGATGATTTGCCACTTCAAAGATCCTTGTTTGTGAATTTGCCACTGAAAAGATTTTTCTTGATAAAATGCCACCCAAAAGAGATAAATAGTTGTGATTTGCCACTCCATGAATTTTGCTACTTATTTATTTCTTTTCACTCCAAAATCTCTTGTCAAAAGACCAAAATGTCCACTTTTTCTTCACCCCTATCCCCCACTTCCTTCTCTCTATTTTTTTTAGATCATCCTCTGTTCAGCTCCATGCCTCCTAGGCTCCTACCCACTGACCCGAGCCTCATTAGGCCTATCGGCAGCTGGCCACCACCACATCGGTTTTTACGTGCATTGCCTCCTAGCCAAGAAAGGTGGAGACACACTCTCGTCCTCCCTGGTAACCGCCACATCGGTAGCAGAGGCCGTGCTGCTCATCCCAGGCTGGGGGTGTGCGACGACTAACGGTGAGTGAGCGGGCCACGCGGCAATCGAGGCTCCTCAATCGGCTCTTGATAGGTGTCATGGTTACGTTCGTCCAGGACAAGTGCGAAGTCCACACACTTGGTGGTGGCGAAGGAGGTATAGGGCATCGGGGACATGCCTAGTGAGAAGTAGAACTCGGTGTCACATGGACATGGGCGAGGGAAGGTCGGATTTGAGGAAGAAGAGGGGCAAAGTCGTCTTTGCATATGTTTTTTTTTTTTGGAAAAGAAGAAACAAAGTACCATAAGACATGGTAAGTGGTAAAGTTTGGTTATTTAGGCTTTAGAGTGGTATTTTATCAAGAAAATTCTTTTCAGTGGCAAAATTCCAATCAAAATCTTTATTTTTCCCACAGAAAAAGATGAAATTTTCAACAAATGCAATTTCACATATTAGTTATTTCAAGAGAGGTGATTCTGTACTTTTCTTTTTGACAGATGCATAAATATTAAAACATGAGTGAATGGTAGATGGCTATTACTTACCCCTTCGTTTGCTTCAAAATTTATACAACTTGTATTGGAAAGAAAAGTATGGAAGCACTGCTCTTATTTCAAATAGAGGAGCACCTTGCGCGCACACGGCCTGGATGATACTACTAGCGTGGCTTTTCGTTTTTTTAAGCTCTTTTATGATACATTAAATTTAATATGAATCTTTTTTATTTAATAGATCAGATTAGCTAATATTTATTTATATTTTCTCCTATAGTATAGTAGCAAAAATATCTTTATCAAATTGATGACTAATTAAATTTGTACCGCACGTTATATACTATGTACAGTAAAACTCCCCCTTACTTTTCCAAACAGTAAAACGCGCTCTTCGATGCAATGACTCCATATATTACTCTCCTTCCAACTGCTTATTTCACGTGTCTCTTCCCCTTCGTCTTCCCCTTCATCTCTATCTTTAGCGGTCTCTCTTTCTCACTAACTGCAGCTGTGGCCTGCGGGCGATGATGGAGGCGGTAGACACATACCTGGAGGCAACCGTACTTTGGTTGGTGCAAACCCTCTTTGCAAGCCTTGTAATCGACAAACTGGAGGCGTGGATTCGCGGAGTTGGGCTTGCCGATGAAGTCGAGAATCTCAAGGCTGAGATCGAGAGAATCGAGGTGGTGGTGGCTGCTGTGAAGGGGAGGGCGATCGGGAATTAGGCGCTGGCCCGATCTCTCGCTCGTCTCAAGGAGCTGCTCTATGACGCCGATGACTTGATCGACGAGCTCGACTACTACAGGCTCCAACAGCTGGTCCATGGAGGTAAGCGTGTACGCATCCATCTTGTGTTCATGATGTTCTTCATACACACCACGGCGTTGATCCCCATTTTCTGCTGCACATTTTCATTTGATTAAGTTGCATGCCACGACCCGGACGGCACGGATGGACATGGAGCAGAGCAAGGAGAGAGATCGAGGGGCAATGCTGACATACCGAGTAGCAGCGGTGGCAAAAAACGGTCGAAGGCATGGGGACACTTTGATATCACTGAAGAAGTTCATGGGAAACCTGTGAAAGCAAAATGTATTCACTGTCGCAGGGTGGTCAAGTGCGGACCTGACAAAGGGACGTCGGTTTTGCACAATCATCTCAATAGTAACAGTTGTAGGAAGAAACGTGAAGCAAGTGACCAGCAACCAAACCTCTCAAGGTACGAGTTGTGATTCAGAACGTGCATTTTCTTGTCGTCGCTTAATAATTTCTACCCTCGCAATCGGTAGTCTTTTTAGGATAGTAATATGACGAGTTGTCGAAAATGTTGCGACAGAGTCTAGAAAACAGCATACCGTCAGATCGCTCTTCACCCTTTGATGCTTCGCAGTTACTCAATTTGTATCAAAATAGGAAGCTGTTGTAGTGCTAAGACATCACATCATTTATTCCAGTGCCAAAAACGACCCCCGCCGCTACCCCCACGGCCCCACCCCCCCTCATGGCCATCCTCTAATACCCTCCGTAAAACTTTTACTTTTACTGAAGCATACCTCCGATGGCATGACCTACACTGCCTCCGAGACCATCACCCTTGCTGTACAATCAGCAATGTTGTCTCCTGCACTGACACTAAGATCTAGTTCACCCAAAAGTTGTAGCTGTTGTGGAAAGAATAGGAAATATACTTATACTTCGACACTCCTCCTCACATTAAAACCCCCTAGACTTATGACGTAGGCTCAAAGTGGATTGCACTTATTTTTTCTTAAAATTGTGATAGCTAGGTCTTGAACTCAAGACCTTATGGCCCTAAAAATATATTTAGGTTCATGCATCAACCATTTGTCAGCATGCCACCAGGGCATTCCTTCCATGCTGAGGCGGCGGAGGAAAAGGCGCCAAGTCTGAAGACGGGCAAAACGGCTTCAAGCCTGGAGCGCAACGGCCCATCTCGAAGAATGACGAGAGTCCAAAAGCGTAACCAGCGGGTGTTCGGGCCAGAATGGGCTAACATCTAGAGGCAACAGGATCTTTATGCATTTTGTATTGGAGTGTTATGGCATGTGTGTGAGTGTTTACCTGTAAAGAGGAGAAGGGAAATATATACAGAGGACAGGCGTTTTCCTGAAGGTAGGCGGAGGTGAAACATTGGCGGAGCCGTCTCCTAGTGAGCGGTTCTTGAGGGCGGCGGTGAAACTTGTAGCTACTTCCAAAAGATTTATACAATCCTTCCTGGTGAATCCTCAAATCCTTGTTCCGGGTTCTTACATCTGGTATCAGAGCCAGCAGTTCGCTACAATCTGGCGGCTGATCATCACCACTTTACCCGCCTACAAGCTAGGGTTGGAGTCATGGCACCACCGCGGTCCGATGATCCTCTCGCCACCATCTTGGCCAAGCTGGAGGAAAACAGCAAGAAGGAGGAGGAGACCCGATCCATGGTGGCCGACGTGCAACAATATATCCGTCGCGTCGATGATTCGTTGCGGAAGTTGGCGGAAGATCATGAACAACTGTAGACCTGGAAGCCGAAGGTGGAGAATCGCGTCTCCGATCTGCATACCTCGGTGACCGACTTGAAGCAGCAAATCGGACGCGTGCTTGCGCAATTCCCCTTTGATTCGACCATTTCTAAAGGCGAATCGGGAACGTCTCCTTCCGTTCACCTGGAAGGTCCGCCGGTTGCGGCGACGTTCGGGTCAACTGGCCACCGCGAGAGCATAACCCACCGGAGTGTAGGCGCTAGGGCCGGCGACGCCCTGGGGCCTCCTCCGGTCACAGGTAACGCATTCCAGACTCCTGCCTATCGTTCGTCAATTCAGCCAAGCCAAATGTCTAATTCTTCATTCGCGTCCTTGGCTCAAAGTTTGGGAACCAATTTACCACACATCAGTTTGCCCACATTTGATGGATCAAATCCAAAATTATGGAAGAAACGCTGTGAAAACTTTTTCACATTTTACTCTGTGCCTGAAGAAATGTGGGTTCGTCTTGCTACCCTGAGTTTCGAAGGTCCTGCTATTTTCTGGATGCAATCTATGGACCATAAGGTTTTTAGCATGAACTGGGAGGAATTAGGACTGGCGCTAGCCAATAGATTTGGTAGAGACCAACATAGTTCCCTGGTGCGAAAATTTTTTCATATACACCAAATTGGTTCTGTCACTGAGTACATTGAACAATTTGATGTCCTAGTTCACCAGTTATTGGCTTATGACAACACTCTTCATGCTGAGTTACTTACTGCACGATTTATCGATGGTCTCAAAGATGAACTTCGAGCTGTAGTTGTAATCCAACGCCCTAAAGACCTTGATACTGCTAGTGCGCTTGCTTTGTTACAGGAGGATGTCATGACAACACAACCCCGACGTGATAGCCGTCGCACAGATGTGGCTATTTCCAGTAAACCTTTTGGGCGTCCATGGCCACCTGGGAGGACGAGCAAGCGATGAAAGATCAGTTTCCGGAAGCTCCAGCTTGGGGACAAGCTGGTTGTCAAGAGGAAGCGGATGTCAGCATGCCACCTGGGCATTCCTTCCATGCTGAGGCGGCGGAGGAAAAGGCGCCAAGTCTGAAGACGGGCAAAACGGCTTCAAGCCTGGAGCGCAACGGCCCATCTCGAAGAATGACGAGAGTCCAAAAGCGTAACCAGCGGGTGTTCGGGCCAGAATGGGCTAACATCTAGAGGCAACAGGATCTTTACGCATTTTGTATTGGAGTGTTATGGCATGTGTGTGAGTGTTTACCTGTAAAGAGGAGAAGGGAAATATATACAGAGGACAGGCGTTTTCCTGAAGGTAGGCGGAGGTGAAACATTGGCGGAGCCGTCTCCTAGCGAGCGGTTCTTGAGGGCGGCGGTGAAACTTGTAGCTACTTCCAAAAGATTTATACAATCCTTCCTGGTGAATCCTCAAATCCTTGTTCCGGGTTCTTACACCATTTAACCTCGAAACTTAAGTTTTTGTGGAAAGATGAGCACTATACTCATACTTCAACAGCTCTCGATTTCAAAAATGTATATATAGTGGTAAATGTTAATATAGCTCGGTATCACATCTGTAGCGTTGGGATAAGAATTCAGAATATAATCCGATTCAATTAGAGATATGTTAGGAAGTTAGAGTCCTATTGAATTACGATTGTAATCCTCGCTATAAATAAAGTGTGTGAGATCCGGTAGGTGACACACAATTTCTTCCAATTCTACATGTACGCACTAAGAGGTCGTTGTGGTTCTAAATTTCTAATTGCAAACCCACAATCCTTTTCTTCTTGCAGTACTGCTGGGGGCACATCAAATGGTAATTCAGTCAGCAGAAAAAGGATGAGAATGGATAAGGAAACACATAACACTGCAGCTAGCACACCAAGTTGGAATAAGGCCGAATGTACCAGTAGAGTCCAGCAAATAACTCGCCAGTTACAAGACATCCGAGTTGCAGTGGGTGAGGTTCTCAATCTACATAGATCAGACTCTGTTGCAAGTCCATGTAAGCATCACACTACAACCCCAGATTCGTGCCGGAGAACATCAGGCCTTGTTCAAAGTAAAGTATACGGGAGATCTGCAGAGAAGGACTCAATCATAAACCTGATGAAAGCTGATAAATCTTACAGCGTAACAGTACTGCCTATTGTGGGCATAGGAGGAGTTGGGAAGACAGCTCTGGCCCAGTTTGCATACAATTATAATGATCCAGGAGTGAAAAATTTGTTTGATAACAGGATATGGGTTTCAGTGTCTAAGGACTTCAACGGAGTGAGACTCGTAAGGGAGATGTTAGACTTGTCTGTGGCAAAAAAGATAGGAACTGTTGAACCGATTAAGTTAGCTGCTTCGGAAAATAAGGATTTCTGGTTACTGTTCAAAGCATGTGCATTTGGTGATGACAACTACGAAGGGCATCCAAGTCTAAACATCATTGGTCAGCAAATAGTAGAGAAGTTACAGGGCAACCCATTAGCAGCAGAAACTGCAGGTGTGCTGTTAAGAGAGAATCTTACCATTGACCACTGGAGTAATATTATGAAGAATGAAGATTGGAAGTCCCTGCAACTTAGTGGTGGCATCATGCCTTCTTTGAAGCTTAGTTTCGATGAGCTGCCCCTCCATTTACAGCAATGTTTCTCATATTGTTCTATATTCCCCAAGAACTATCGGTTTAAGAGTGAGGAGTTGATTCGTATTTGGATTGCACAAGGATTTGTGAATGGTGACCATTCAAGCAAGAGGTTGGAGGAGATAGGATGGGGCTATCTGATTGATTTGGTGAACTCAGGCTTCTTCCAGCAAGTTGAAAGAAAGATGACCTTGCCAGGCAATCAAACATGCTATGTTATGTGTGGTCTTATGCATGATTTTGCCATGATGGTTTCAAGAACTGATTGTGCTACTATAGATGGTCTACAGTGCAATGAAATATTGCCAACTGTACACCATTTGTCAATAGTAAGTGATTCGGCATACAGAAAAGATCAGCATGGGAACATACTTCGCAATGAGAAGTTTGAGGAAAAATTGCTCGATGTAGTTGCATCAGTAAGGAAATTAAGGACGTTGGTGTTAATCGGCCAGTATGATCCCTTTTTTCTCCAATCCTTCCAAAATTTGTTCAAAGAAGCACAGAATTTACGTGTGCTGCAAATTTCTAGAAACTGTGCTGGTTTTATTTCTTTCCTGTGCAATGTGGTAAATCCTACATATCTTCGCTATCTAAAACTCGAGGCTGGTGTGGAGAACGGAGCTTTGCCTGAAGTTTTGAGCAATTTTTTCCATCTTCAAGTATTAGATGTTGGCTCAAACAGTGATCTTGCTATATCTAATGGTGCTAATAATATGGTTAGCCTACGGCATCATGTTGCAGAAAAGGGAGTGTACTCTTCCAATGCTAGCATTGGTAAATTGACCTCTCTTCAGGAACTACACAATTTTAGGGTTCAAAATTCTAGCGGCTTTGAGATAACACATCTTCAATCCTTGAATGAGCTTGTACAACTTGGGGTGTCCCAACTTGATAATGTTACAAATCGGGAGGAGGCTTATGGGGCAGGACTGACAAACAAACAACACTTAGAAAAGCTTCGCTTGTTCTGGAACCATTCATTGCCGCAGGAGCTCGACAGTGAAAGAGAGGTGCTTGAGGGTCTTAAACCACATCCGAACCTGAAGCATCTACAAATATCTGGGTACAATGGTGCTACCTCTCCAACATGGCTTGCCAGTTCACTCACCTCTTTGCAGACTCTTCACCTGGAGTATTGTGGAGAATTGCAAATACTTCCATCTCTGGAGCTGCTTCCATTTCTTAGAAAGATTGAGCTGAGGAACATTCTAAATTTAACAGAATTATCAATTCCTTTGTTGGAGGAGCTGGTGTTAGATGAAATCCCAAAGTTGGAGAGATGTTCTTGCACTTCCGTGAACGAATTGAACTCTAGTTTAAGGGTTCTGAGGATTACGGAGTGCCCTTTACTGAAGGTCTTTCCATTGTTTGAGAACTGCCAGAAATTCAAAATCGAGCAGAAGTCATGGTTGTCCCGTCTTAGTGAACTTACTATCCATGATTGTCCTCATTTAATGGTGTCGAATCCTCTACCGCCTTCAACTAGCACTTGCGAGTTATCTATCGGTCGAGTTTCAACACTTCTGACAATGGTGGGATCATCCAGCGGAGAATTAACAATCTATTATGATGAGCCGAGGATGCTAGATGACAAAATTTTGTCGTTCCATAGTCTGAGGTTCCTTAATCACTTGACAATAACTGGCTGCCAAAATATTTCATTCGAAGGTTTCTGGCAACTCATCTCTTTAAAGAGTTTGGAAATTTTCTGCTGCAAAGAACTTTTCTATTCACATGTTCCGCCAGATGATACCCAAGCCCTCCCATATCTGGAACGTCTCTGTATTGTGTCATGTGGAATAGCGTGGAAGTGGCTATCTCTAATGCTGCGTCATATGCAGGCCCTAGAGGAATTGAGTTTAGATAACTGCCTTCCGATGGTAGAAGAGGCTTCGTCATCAGCATATCCACTAAATGTCGTCTCTCTGAAGAAGATATCTATTGAGGAATGCCCTGGTCTAACATTTTACGGAAGCAAAGAAGGCTTCGCTGAATTTACCTCCCTTGTGAAGCTAAATATTTCGGGATGTCCCGAGCTACTCTCGTCTTCGGTACATAAAAACGAAAATGATGACCAGACGAATGGAAGATGGCTCCTCCCGCAATCACTTGGAGAACTGGAGATCCATGGTGATTATCCCCTAGAAACGCTGCAGCCCTGCTTCCCAGAGAATCTCACCTGCCTCAGAAAATTAGATGTCTGGGATTCGAAAAGCCAAAAATTGAAATCTCTGCAGCTGCATTCCTGCACAGCACTGGAAGAGCTAACAATTCGAGAATGTGGATCGCTCGCCTCACTAGAGGGCTTCCAATCCCTTGGCGGTCTCAGGCATTTGCAAGTATCGGGATGCCCAGGCTTGCCTTCATGTTTTGAGAATTTTTCAAGTCAGTGCAGTGAGTTATGCCCTCGACTAGAGACCCTTATGATCGACGGCCCCTCTGTCCTTACCTCGTCCTTCTGCAAGCACCTCACCTCCCTCCAACGCCTAAAGCTTTTCGATCAGGAGATCGAAGTGGCGAGGCTAACGGATGAGCAAGAGAGAGTGCTTCAGCTCCTCGCGTCGCTGCAAGAGCTCCAATTTTTGGATTGCTGGTATCTCGTAGATCTTCCTGCGGGGCTTCACAGACTTCCCTCCCTCAGGAGGTTGCTGATCAATAACTGTCGGGCCATCTCAAGGCTGACGGAAAAGGGCCTCCCGCCTTCGCTGGAAGAACTGGAGGTCAGCTATTGCAGCAAAGAGCTAACTGAGCAATGCAGAATGCTAGCAACAAGCAAGCTAAAGTTCAAAAATTATGAGGAATTTTACGAGGAATCTGTGAACTGATTACCGGGTGGCTTGTTAAGCACACTTCTCTACCTGCACAACATATATCGCTGCTTTGCTTTCTAAGGTATACTTCTACCATTGATCATGTTATCTTCAGAGTTGACATACTGTCAGTGTGCTCATGCTAAAATAGCCACTCTCTCTGCAGGACCATTACTAGTACCATGCAATTACAAGTGTTCATGCATCCCTGTTTATCCTAGATAACCATGCAAAAATAATGCTCTGCGGTTGATCGAACTCTTATCTTGCTCCGTCAGAAATCAAGATGAGCATACGGCTAATTTGTGCGTAAATCTGAATATGCGAGCCTGCAGACTATTGTGTCTTTGCTGATTACTACTTTTCTCCGTTGCGATACGAATGATGCGACCTGTGTGTGTATTATGCTATCTTGGCTCGTTCTAATTTCTAAGGAGGTCAAATATTTCTTTTGGGCCTGTCTCTAATGCTGGAAGGCCAACATTTTGTGCTTCCAATTGTGCTTGGATCTTGAGACAATTTTGCTCCTTGATTTGGAGGCCTTCTGTCAGTAGTAGTTTGCTTTGCGGTATGCATTCACAAGCGGTTAGCACATGCGTATGCTAGCTGATGGGATAACTAACCATCTGCTGTGTTCAGGTTGTTGTTGACTTGTGGTCATCGTTTTCTTGAAGCTCACTTGCTAAGCAGCTTGCTGAAGCCACGTTAGCTAAAGTTCAGGATAAGTTGGGTCACTGGGTTGGGCAATTTGCCTTTTCGATACCTTGACATACCAATTCATTACAGAAGGTTGAGAATCAATGAGTGGAAGGGGTAGAAGAAAGATTTGAGAAACGATTGAGTAGTTGGAAGGGCAAGCATTTATCCGTTGGAGGTTGTTTAGTGTTTTTAAATTCTGTGCTTAGCAGCTTACCCATGTTTATGTTATCATTTTTGAGATACCAAGTGGGATTCTTAAACGGTTGGATTATTACAAATCCAGATTCTTCTGGCAAAGTGATAACCTTAAAAAAAATATAGGCTAACTAAGTGGAATATATTATGTCAACCCAAGGTTCAAGGAGGTATAGGAATTCAAGATCTTGATATAAAAATTTTCTGCTTGATCAGTAATAGCTCTTCAAGCTGCTAAATGAAGATGGTGTCGGACAAAATCTCCTCATAAGAAAATATGTTGGGACTAGGACTCTTTCTTATGTAAAAAGGAAATCAGGGGACTCAATTTTGGTCTGGTCTAATGAGGATCAAACAACACTTCTTTAAATTTGGGTCCTTCCATCTTTGTAACGGATCTCAAATTCGTTTTTGGTAGGATACATGGCTTGGAAATAACGCCCTTAGTCAACTCTTTCAAATTATCTGGAAAAAACATGTCACGGTGGCTGAAGTAATGAGTTCGGGCCCTCTTAATGTATCTTTTCGTCGAGCCATTTCGGGACTTAATTTATTGGACTTGAATGTACTTGTTACAATGGTTACTGGTGTGCAGTTAACACCAGAACATGATACTTTTTGATGGAATTTCCATCAAAATGAATAGTTTCTAGTCCAACCGATGTATAAAGTCTTAATGCATCAAAATATCCCAGTTACAAACCGTTAATTGTGGAAACTTAAGGTGCCATTAAAAATAAAAAAAAATTATGGTACCTGCGTTGTGGGGTCATATTGACAAAAAATAACCTCAGTAAAAAAATTAGAATGGTAGCAAAAAATGTGTTTTTTGTAATAACAATGAAATTATTCAACATCTCTTTTTTGAATGCCACTTTGCTCGTTTCACATGGTGTGTCATTCAATCAGCTTTTAATTTGTCACCTTCTAGTAGCATGACCAATATGTTTGGAAGCTGATTACTAGGATTGGGAAAGGATTTAAGGGCTCACATTTTGGTTGGAGCTGTAGCTCTGTGTTAGTCAATCTTGCTATGTCGAGATGAGGTGGTTTTTCATAAGGAAAATTTTCTAACCCGTTACAGGTTATCTTTACTTGCACCAATTAGATGCGTTCGTGGTTCGTGCTACAGATTCAAGAGGCTTGGGATATGGTGTCGTGACATGTAGGGCTGTTTGTTTTAACCGATTACGGATTACGGCCTTAAAAGCGAATCGAAACAAACAACTGATTCTAGAATCGATTCTCACAATCCAAACCCACCCATATACACTAGAATCTGCAATCCACTTCATATGTGCTTTTGGATTCCAGAATCAGCTTCTCTACCACAACAATCCAGAATCAGCTTTTAGAGAATCCAAAGCTGAAACAAACAGGCCCGTAGATTAATGGAGATCGTGATCAGGGATCTCTTCTTCAGATATGACTGGAGATTTAATAACAACCTATGTGCGAATTGAGATTTTCTGTTTCATGTTGCTTATGGCTTGTTGCAATTTTCTTTCGATACATGCTTGACTTTTTTTGGACAACATTTTGGCTGTAACTCTGTAGTATTTGGTTGGCTATGTGCATCTCACAATGTAGAAGTTGGGAGATATAATATTCTATTATCTTAAAAAAAAATTTGCATGCCCACTGGAATTTATATCACTCATATTCCTCAGAAAAGATTATACCATTCTCATATCAACAGATATCACAACTCACAAGCCCAAGATAATGACACGGATTTCAATGTCTTGTTACTTTGAATGCAGTAGTTACTGTCATGCATAACGACATATCAAATTACATACGACAGTTGAAACAGAATAGCTGTACTGTGGGAAACACACACATACAAGAGCCACCTTAAGATTGGAAGGCCAGATAAACTACTAGCTGCTTCGGTACGATCCACTTTTCACTTATATACACATGGTCCAGGCGAGCTATCAGATTACCCACAAAGCTAGCCCATCCACTACGAACTACGTTAACTAAATCCAAGCAGACATGGACATCTCATAAACAACTTACAAAATACCTAAAACTTCCTGTATTTCTACTCAAATCACCCAAGAACACACATCATCCACCTAATCAAATCCTACTGTTAGAATGATCACCCCTACACCAGCGAATGAGCTTTGCCAGCTTCTGAGGCACTGTCCCCTGAGCTCCTTGACTCTGAACCTGTAAACAAAGCTAAATGGGAAACAATGCAAAAGCTTTGGTTCATGAAGAATAAACTGACCATACCGCTGGACGATGAGGAGCCACTGCCAGAACCACCGGAGCCACTTGCGACCTCAGCATCCTTCTCAATCTCCACTGATTGGTAAGTCACGGTTGGCATCTCATCCCCAATATCTATATACTCATCCACCTGCTCGGCCGCTATAGTCCTCTTGTCAGGATTCTCGTTCTCCTGCAAATAACAAAACGAAACAACTCACATGAGAGTCCAATTCGTATATCCGCTAACTGCAACCAAGAACAAGACATGCTGCTTCCTACTGCCTTTACCGCATCACCATTGTCAACCAACGTAGGCACACCACCATTCACAGCATCAGCCACATCAGCATTGCTGACCTCAGCAGCATTCATCATTGCAGCTCGTCGGCTCTTGTTGAGAGCCTTCTTGAAGTTGTAGACAAATCGATCAAGCTCCCACTGTGTCTCGACATCCATCTCGTCAATATCCAGCTCGATCTCATCCCCAAGCAGGTCTGGATTGCCATTCCTCTTCCGCACAATCTGCAGCACATTATGCATCTTCTCTTCGGGCAAGCTCTCCAGCCCTACCCTCAGCATGTTCTTCTCCTCCAGGCTCATCTCCCTCTTGTTCGGCTCCCTTGCCTTCGGTTTCCGCATTTTCAAGTTCCCTACCCTCGGCTTCACCTGTGCCGGAAGGGTCGGTGGTGGCAATTCCGCTGGCACTGGCAACGGTGGCTCAAGGCGCTTGCATTCCTGCTCGAACCAAGAGACCGCCGCCTTGTACATCTTCTCGAACGAAGCGAGGAGACCGCCGGCGAAGGTGTGGACCTCGTGCCCGGCAGGGTTGTACCGCAGCGCATTGGAGAACGTAAGCCGGACGTCGGCGCCGAAGGCGTCGTGCGTGGGGTACCTCCCGGCGGAGAGGTTCTCCTTGACCGTGCCCAGATCCATCGGGCTCTTGATGACGTTGTGGTAGTCATGGAGGCCAAGGCGTTCGACCTCCACTGGGGCGTTGAACCAAATACTTCGCTTGTCCTTCTGCAGCTTCGTCAGGATCTGGTTGCACCGCTTGCGCATCGAAGCCCGGAGCTTCGCCGGAGGCGGGGGAAGCCCCTTCGGCTGGCCCTGATGCTGCTGCTGCTGCCACGAGTCGATGCGGGAGAGGAGGGCGCGGACCTGGCCAAGCTCGCCCGCGAGGCGGTCCCGGAGTGCGCGGGCCTCGCGGTGGGCCAGCGCCGCCGGCCGGAACGTCACGTAGCCGGACGGCGGCGTGGTCACCATCGGCGGCCGCGGCGTCGAGCTGTCGGCGCGCGGAAGGGGGTGGTTGGGGTTAGAGTCGGGGGGTATGGGCCTAAGCGGGGCGCTGGTCTCCCCCCACTGGTGTTGGGCACCGCTCCGGCCAGCGAGGAGGGCGGAGGCCATCGCCGGCGCCGGCGAGGGTTTGGCGTGGGCTTGTGAGTTGGATCCGAAACCCGACAGCACGGGAGCGGAGAAGGACGAAGAGATTTTTTAGTGGCGGGTGGATCTGGCCGGCGGTGCAAAGGATGAAATCCATACCGTTGGTGTCTATACGCGGCGATTTGGACGGTGGTGATTCGCGTAGGCCTTCCCACGGGCAAGGGAGAGTGGACGGTCGGGATAACGGTGCGGTGGCACGTGGCATGATCTGGGGAGGTTGGAGTTGCTTTTGGTCGCGGGAATGGTTGCGGGATCGTGGACGCTCGGGATTTGGGGGGTTGTTGGCAGTCTTGGTCTCTTGGAGACTTGCAATGTTAGTCTCTGACATCTGGGGTACATGTGGTGAGGGTGCAATGGGGTCGTTATGGCAGTGAGGATACGTTACAAATGTATGGGACGGCTGGGGTGGATACGCGATGTGTGTGAGGTTTCAGAGTTGTTGTTTGGGAGATACTACCGCTCGGACGTCCGATCACTGTTTACCCCATCGGACGCCTCTTGCAACATTTTTTTTCTGCGTGTGCAACATTTTTTTCTAACGCGTGCAACATTTTTTTTGAACGCTTGCAACATCCGTTCTTGTGGCGAATTTCCTTTGTTTGTCGAGTGAATTTGTTGCACTGCGTTGACGAAATGTTGCACGCGTATAAAAAAAATGTTGCAGTGTGTCCGAAAATTCCGGACGTCCGAGCCCAAGTCATTAGGTTGTTGTTTTCGCGGGAATTTTCGCCTGCATTCCAACTGCATAGCCGGTACATGATACTACTATACTAGCGGGCTAGGAAGAAAACTTCAGTGATTAATCTTCAAAAAGAAAAAAAAAGAAACTTCGGTGATCAGCTAGAGACTCTTGAAAGTCAAACATGTATACGTCTTGAACTCCTGATGCAGCACTCATGTGAGAGCGCCCTATCTGCTCACTACTACAGACTGCCTCATCCGCGACCCCCCATCACTGCCGGGTAGGTCCGAGCAGCGTGATAATATCATCTTCTGGGTTCCAAATTCAGCGGCGGTGATAATATTATCCTTGCCGGTTCAAACTTCAATCGGCGATGATAAGATTAGTTTCAATTTCTCATGACAATGGAGGTAATATCATTGCGGTTTAATAGAGAACCGCGGTGATAAGAAGATATTCTTGCGGTTTACATGTAGAACCGGTAGTGATTTATTATTGCGGTTCTATAGTAAAACCGGCGGTGATAAGACCATTTTCACTTGCGGTTTTACTATAGAACCAACGATATATCTTGTTCCCCGATATTAGTTGATGCAGAACATAATAAATATTGTAATTTATCTACTTACAGAACATATGAAAGCATAATTAGTTAAAAAAGCGAGCATATGAAAGCATAATTAGTTAAAAAGCAGAACATATGAAAGCAAATTTGTAATTTGCGGGATATGTATTAATTAAAATAACATTTACAAAGCATATTTTGTTCACATTACATATTTAGTTCTAATTATAATAGTCTAATGGCGCGAAGCCCTATATCCAAAACTTCGTCGTCGTCGTCATCATCCTCCTCCTCCTCCTCCTCGTCATGGGCTGCCGCTTGATGTCTTGGCGGTGCTAAATCCTCCTTCTCATCCGAATCCGATTCGGTGGCGGAGTTAGTCTTGCCCCAACGCGCATGATTCCTCGCCCCGCCGTCATTTGTCGTGCGTCATCATTGTCGTCGTCCTCCTCCTCCTTTGCCTCCTCTTCCTCCTCCTCGCCTCCACCTCCTCCTCCTTCTCCTCCTCCTTCATGCAGACGGATCGGTGGGGCTCGACCAACACGTGCACGCTTCTTAGGGGTGCCATTGTTGCAACAAAAGTGGATTGTGTGGGGCTGCAACAAGTGGATTGTGTGGATTGTGACAAGAGTGGATTGGATGCAACAATCTGGCATTATATAGAGGCGAGAATGGGAAGAACAGCAGATTGGCGAGGAATGTGAAGCATAGCGGTTGGCGGCGGCGAGAGAAACGAACAGCGCTGACGGTTGGTGGGCGGGAGTTGGAACGTTCGAGTATCCTTTGCGGTTTGTATTACCAACGGCGGTGATAGCGACTATCCTTGCGGTTAATACCTATAGCGGCGATGATATATCTTGCCGGTTAATACCTATGGCGGCGATGATATATCTTGCGGTTTAATTTATGGCGGCGATGATATTTAAATTTCTTGCCGGTTCGTATATTCAGCGGCGGTGATATGTATTTTCAGCATAGCATAATTTTCCCGCGTAGTATGACCTTATCACTGCGGTTACGCACGAACCGGCGGTGATAAATATTTTCAGCGTAATATGACCTTATCACTTTGCGGTTGTTGGCGAGCGGCGATGATAAGCTATTTATATAGCGATCTTCACGGCCAAGCGCATTTCCCGGTAGAAGCGAAGAAGGCGCTCTTTGCTCGGTGTATTTTTCTGGAGAGTCTTTGCGAAATTTGGTGTCGATATTTTGTTCATATTTTTCATCGAATCGACATCTTCTCCGTGAACAATTCAAGAGGAGCTGTATTATCTTGGGGAGTTCTTCTTTGAAAAATTGTATTAATTAAAATTTTTCGAGAGGTTCTTGACTTGATGTATGTTATATATGTCGTAAAATTTTACTTTCTGAGTGCTATAGATGTTGATAATTCTTGATTATGCGGTGTGAGCAGTTTATGTAAGTCTTGCTCAAATTAAGATCTAGCTAAATTATTGAATAGATTATAATTCACTTTTAGATTTTTAATAGTAAAGGATTGCTAGATGATCAATTATAAATAGTGAGAATTGCTAGTTGAATATTTAAATAATGGGAAATGGTAGATGGATTTTGCAATAATGCAAGTTGGAACATAAATAATTATTTAGAAATATATCCTTATATTCAATTATATGCTTGTTAATTTGTTGTAGATTAATTTAATTTAATAGCTAGCGCTACATAACAAAATGAAATGAAGAAATCTTCTAAATAAGTAAAAAATGCTAGATGGATATTTAAATAGTGAAAAAGGTTTGATGTATTATATAGGCAAAATTGCTAGATGTATTTGTAAAACTAATCATTTACAATTATATATTGTTATTCTGATAAATTCATATCCATTTTAGTGATGTAGTGGATGTTTAAGTAATAAAATTGCTAGATGGACAATTATGCATAATTGTAATTAATTTAATTAATGAAAATTTGTTATATCCATTTTAGTGATGTAGTGGATGTTTAAGTAATGTAGTTTGATATAATTAGCGTAGATGGACGAAGGTGGATGTATGACACGGACCGTCGTGGTGCGAGTTCTTTAATGGTGTGACTTGTTTTACGAATGCGGATTGCGGCACACAAGTCAAGAAACTGGCGGACTATATGTGTTGTCCATCGTTGATTGCAAAAATGAGAAGATGTTTTGTAACTTAGAGTCGTCGTGCACACTTGCTTGAAGGGGTTTCAAAGTGGCTATACTGTTGGGTGAGCACGGTGAAGATGATATTATACATGAAGGGCAAAACATTGATGAAGATGATATTGTTCATGAAGGGCAACACATTGATGGAGATGGCGGAGACAACGATATGGCGGTGGAAGATCGTTCGTTGATACCCACGAAGATGATCTAGATCAAATCTTTGCGTGATGGGGAGGGACTTCACGAGTGAAAGGGAGTTTCAAAAGTTCCAGCGTATGGTAGAAGACTCTACAAGCGCCATTGTGCGTGCGCAGGAGGAGCCTGAAAGCGCATACCGTGCTTTCCTCTGCGATTGAAGGCAAGCAATGGTTGGTCCGATAAGAGCTTTCTTGGTATTATGTCTCTTGGGGACTTGCTTCGAGAGGGTAGCGTGTTGCCTTCAACTACGTGCCGAGCCAAGCGGGTTATGCGCGTTGGAATTGGAAGTACAAAGAATACGCATGTCCAAGCGATTGCATATTGTATCATAATGAGTTTGCGGAACATGGATGCTGTGTTGTTTGCAAAGCAAAAGCGGTATAAGAACGCGGCAGCGATATCAAACGAAGATGTCGGGGTGGCGTAAGAAGAAGAGGTGTCCCGTAAGGTGGTGTGGTATTTCCTATAATCCCGTCAAGCGATTGTTTGCGAACAAAAGGCATGCCCAATTGCTACGATGGCACGCCGAAAGCGTAAGAAGGATGGAATGCTCGAGACACCTGGCGATTACGTGCAATGGAGGAACATCGACGAAAATATAAGCGCTTTGCATATGATGTGAGAATATAAGGTTCGGGTTGAGTACGAGATGGGATGAATCCTTTTGGCAACATGAGTAGTCGTCCACGACACTTGGCGGTGACTTTATGCATCTACAACCTTCCTCCTTGGCTTTGCATGAAGCGAAAGTACATTATGATGCCACTATTGATCCAAGGGCCGAACAACTTTGGCAATGATATCGATGTGTACCTCAAACCATTGGTTGAAGATCTTCTAATATTGTGGACCGATGGTGTGCGGTATGGGATAGTATAAAAGAAAACTTTATCCTCACGGGCATTATTGTTTGTAACCATTAATGATTATCTGCTCTTGGCAACTGTCGGGCGAGACGACAAAAGGCTTCAACGGATCGTCCGATGCTGGATGATCTGACTAGCCGGTGGTGAAGAACAATGAAAAATGGCTTACATGCGGCATCGTAGGTTCCTCGTAAGGATCACCCATACCGCAATAATAAGAGATCTTTTGGCGGGACAAAGGAGCGCATTAGCTCAGAAGAATCGGACTAGGAAGCAGATATTTGCATTGTAAAGGACCTTACAATTATTCACGGAAAGGGGCGGCGGTACATCTATTCCGACTTCGGGATAAGGCTCCTTTGTGGAAAAAAGAAATCAATATTTTGGATCCTACCTTATTGGCGGCACACGGAAGTTCGACCGCAATCGGCGTCATGCACATAGAGAAGAGCGTGTGTGATAGCTTGCTTGGTATCTTCTTGGACATACGGCAAAGCGAAAGATACACTTCAAGCAAGGATGGACCTCGAAGATATGAAGGCGAGGAAGGAGCGCATCATGAAGAAATGGATCTGAGCAAAAAGTACCTTCCATGACTGCTACACTTTGAGCAAGAAAAGAAAATTAGCGTTTGCGAATGCTTACGCGGAATCAAAGTTCCGTCTGGTTACTCTGCTAACATAAAGAGACTAGTCTCAATGAAAGACTTAAAGTTAATTGGTATGAAGTCTCACGATTGCCGCGTGATGATGACGAGATGCTTCCAATTGCAATTAGGGGTTACGCGGAGAAAGTCCGAGACCCAATTATCAAGTTGTGTTTATTCTTCAGCGATTTCACGAAGGCCATCGATCCATTAATACTAGACAAGCTGCGAGGAAGGCGTGGTTCACACTGCATGCGGGCTTGAGATGTGTTCCTCCATCCTTTTTGATATTATGGTCCATCTCATTGTTCACATTGTGAAAGAATCTGAATTCTTGGTCCGTATTTCTACATCGGATGTACCCTTCGAGAGATTCATGGGGTTATAAAGAAATATGTTAAATAAAGAAATCGTAGGAAGGTTGCATTGCCGATGGTGGGGAGGCGAGGAGGTCATTGAGTTCTGCGTCGATTATATGGATCTCAAACCGATTGGTGTGCTGTATCTCGGCATGAGGAAGGCTACGAGGAAAGGACACTAGGCGAGAAATCGATGCGTACTAGCAATCTATTGCATTTACACAAGCACATTTCGCAGTTTTGGGACAATCGGTTGTGGTGGCCCCATATGTCGACATGCACAAACGTGCTATCAAAACAAACCCGGGGAGGTCGGAGGGTTGGCTCGCGAGAAACGAGAGATAATTTCGGCGATTGGTTGTGTAGACACATGATGCGTCTGAGACGGTACTTTCGGTTGAAATTGTTGGCTCGGGGACCGTCAACTACAATTCGGACATTCAAGGATCGACATAAATGGTTTTACATTTTATACAAGGCGCCAAGATAAAAGAGCACCAATCAAAATAGCGGTATCCGTATAGATGCCTATAATGACAATGGAAATAGGCAAACCTACTCTGATTCATATAAGAGATTTGGGAGCTTGACTATGGTCCTTTGAAGGTCCCTCTTTTTGGTGCCAATGGGTCGGACTTCGTGGCGTGAATATCGACAAATGCGGCATCACTACCGTGGACCTCAAACTCGTCGGATCTGAGAGAAGAACCATTCGTACTTGCTAATTACGTGACACAAATCTTCTTTATGGCGGCCGGCTAACAAGGGGCGCCACGTGGTTATTCAAGGAAAAAGAAGGATTGTCGGAGTTGAGAATGTTGTCGACGAGGAAGAGTACAACCAATTCGATGAGCTTCCCCTTTTGGAAGGGCGTTGACCTAAGTACCATGGAAGGCGGTGTGAAGCTACATACATACGCCGCGATCATAACGAAGGTCGAGTCGTAGCTTAGTTGAAGTAATGAAATGTATGCTTTCTTTTGTATGAGCGACATGTTTATTTTCTCATATGTAACAATTAATGTAATATATGCAATAATGGAAATTGAGGTTATGCTTTCTTTTGATCAAATTGAAAGTTTCTTGCATTTGGATTTTTGTGATTTTGATTGCACTTGAATTTGTTGAATTTGTGACATTTGGTGCAATCACCGTGCAATCCAACTAAGAAAAGTTTCCAAAATTCTGAAACAAAATCATGGATGTACATCTCATCTTACCCCATGTACATATAAAATTTCATGATCAAATTCGTCCTATATTAAGAGCAATAAAAAAGACAAATTTTAACGAATGTGGGCAAAGAGGCGATCCTTGCCGGTTGTACAATGGATGGCGGTAGTATTCACTATCACTTGCCGGTTGTATAATGGACGGCGGTAGTATTCCACTATCACTTGCCGGTTGTATAAATGGCGATAGTATTCCACTATCCTTGCGGTTGTATAGTATGGCGATAATATTCCACTATCCTTTGCGGTTGTATAATCAGGCCGGTTGATAGTATTCCACTATCACTTGCCGGTTGTACAATGGACCGGCGATAGTATTCACTATCACTTGCGGTTGTACAATGGGCCGGCGATAATATACTATCCTTTGCCGGTTGGTATGACCAACCGGCGGTGATATTCCACCACTATAAATAAACGCCGCGCCTTCCTCTCATTTACCTTAGCCCTAGCCCGCGCCCTCCTCTCGATTTCTGTGCCGTCGACTCTGAGCTCCACAGCCGCGCCGCCTCGACTCGGACGCCGTCGCCTCTGAGCTCCCCAGCGCGCCGCCTCGACTTCGGGCCGCCGTCGCCTTCACCTCCCCGCGTCTCCCCTCGCCGTCGCCTCGACCTCCCACCGTCTCCCGCCGTCGCCTCGACCTCCCCACCGTCTCCCGCCGTCGCCTTGAAATGCTGCTCTTGCGATGTGCGAATGTGGTTGTCTGAGATGTGAATGTGCAGATGTGAATGTGAATGTGAATGTGCATGTGATTGTGAATGTGATTGTGAATGTTTGAGATGTGCATGTGCGAGATGCTAAGGGGCGATCAATTCATTTGGCTTGGGGACCTAGCATGTGGGTATAGTGTTGATGAGGATTTGGGACGCAATAGACAATTTGTGACAACTAATCTGTGATGATTCTAGGGTTATCAATGAGATAGAGATTTATTACGTGATGATGATACAAATAAATGAGGCCTTGATTTTATTCTCTACTCTTTGCTCGATGATGATACAAATAAATGAGGCAATATTTATACGCTAGTTAGTGAATCATTACGTAATTCACCTTTGTTAGATCATTGTATCAATACTTTAACTTGTTCTTTGTTCTTCTTTGTATATGTGATATGCTATCACGAGAATAGTTCCTTTCATAACTTTGATATCACGGACTAATATGGAACTCAATTCTCCGGCTTGGCATCTTTATCGTGAAGCAAAATTATTGCAATTTTGTTGTTGATGGCGTGTCATCCATAATTGAGTATTAGTCGGTCAATTTTTCTTAAGCGGTCTTTGGCTGAATAGAGTCACTAATTTCAGATTGATATACCTGTGATATATTGCTGAAATTTGGTGTTGGAGGGCTTCTTTGAAGCAACCCATCAAGTTATTCAATCTGAGAACAATCTTGGAAAAACCAAACATGAGTAGTATCTTTGTTACGGTTAATTCATTTATTATCCATCTGAATGTCTTTGTATATATGTGTTCATATCATGAATCTATGTGATTATAAGCTTATACTGTTGAATTCATGATCATTTCATATGTTCGGACATTGTGGATAAGTTGTGCTTAGTCATATCTGGGTTAAGTATATGTCTCATTATGCTCATCTTGCCCTTATTTCAACAATCTTGTATTGCATGTATTGCATGACCACTTCTCTGTCTATATTTTGTTTAGGTCCTTAGTAGCACTTCTCTGTCTATATTTTGTTTAGTTCCTTAGTTCCTTAGTCTAATTAGTGTTCAATACGATGATGTTAGTAGCACTTCTATGTCTATACTATATTTTGTTGTCTATATTTCAAGATTAAACAAGATTAGCAAATATTTAATGTCTTGATCTGAATGTATGCTCAATGAATATAATCATTAACAATGAGCTTGATTATCAATTTTTGTAATGTGTATGTTAAGGTGGTAAGGGTTGAAACTAAGGTAAGGTTGTCTAAATTAGTCTATTACTCGTCCCTTGTGGCGAGGAGGGCCTTTGGGCAACCCGACATCGAGAACACTCAAAATAAACAAGTTGAGCTTTATGCTAGTTGCCTTGTGAATTCACATCTGCACAT
The DNA here is from genome assembly GCA_036346375.1 of Guadua angustifolia. Classification (NCBI taxonomy): domain Eukaryota; kingdom Viridiplantae; phylum Streptophyta; class Magnoliopsida; order Poales; family Poaceae; genus Guadua; species Guadua angustifolia. The sequence goes on along the minus strand of CM070507.1, from coordinate 6,708,915 downwards.
GTCTTTGTTTTGATTATTTTGCTCTGTGGTTATTTATATTGCAGCCAAAAGTAAACTTCAATTTGGTGCTTTGTATATCTTCTTGAAAGATGTATACATGTGTTGTAAATATTTGTTTAAGTAAAGATGTATACATGTGTTGTAAATATTTATTTTGTGCCACTAATTGTAATAGTAAGTAGTTGTAGTTCATTTAGTTAATAGTTGTGCCACTAATTGTAATAGTAGCGGTTGTATGAAATTTCAAGATTCATTATATACGATAGTTACAAAAAGAAAAGTCGACAAGTTTATAGAGTTTAAACTTGCTAGAATTTTCTCTTGTTTATAACTCTCGATATATAATAATTTGATTCTAATTTTATGTGTATGTATATTTTGTTGACCAAAAATGTATGTGTTTAAAAAAATAAGCCCTGCAAGTTCAAGAATCATGGGTGTCACGAGGCGTCCAATTTACAAGAAGGAAGCCATGAGGAGACATGCTTGCTTGAAATGGACTTAGGACTTGGTTCTTTGTCTTTTTAGCGTACCCTTGTCTATAGGTTTCCTCCGCTCCTCTTCTTCATTGATCATGGATCTGCGTGTCCAACTTTTCCAATGAAAAATTTCATGTTCTATATCTTCATAGAATATGAAATTTTCATTAAAGATGAATTGAAATGATCAATGAAATGAATGATATGAATATTTAAAAATCATTTTAGTGTGGAATATATTCTTAAGAATATATGAATTTTTTCATATTATTTTTCATTTGAGATGTATATGTATCATGTGATTTTTTCTCATGTATAAGTATCATTTTAAAGTTACATGTGCATATTTTGGATTGTTAGGAATGGCCTCGAATGGGGACAAGTGCGGAGGAGTTCGGCCCTCAAATGTAGCAGTAGGAGTGGGTAGCCCAAGTGGCTACTTGGACCTCTGAGGATATTGATATGGAGCAACTTTGACGCCCTGACCATGGACCAAGCGGCGCCCTGCTATGGGCCAAGGCGACGCCCTTGCCATGGACCAAGGCGACGCGACTAACATGGGCGAGGTAAAGTATTAGTCGTTGTGAATCCCAAAATATTGTAGGGTCATCGACTAATAACAAGATCAATTGTAGGCTCAAGCGTCGGGTGAACAAAGCCGGTAGTGGTCGTGGCCGAACAAGATGCGAAGGCGTTCACAACATACTCCGGCTCTCGGAAGTCGGGAACTGCTATACCCGAGTCGGCGTTGGCGCCGTCTGAGACGACTGTGGAGTACTTGCTAGGGATAACGTGCCCATCATCTATAGATCATGGACCGGCGCGAAGGTGATCGATGGGTTGTTCGATGACTGAAGGAATCGCTATGGGGCAAGCTAAAACAAGTATTCCATTTCCCCAAGGGTCGAGTTGGTTGCAAAAGCGTGCACTAGGTATCATGTGCACATCTTTGGAAGAATTGGAAGACTCAATTTGAATAAGACCTATGTGAAGAAGAATGTCACGCCAAATTTTAACATGTTTCCAAAGATAAGAGAATTTTGGAAGGACTTTGTGGAGTCTGAGAATTTGAAGAAGCCAGACGGTGAGTCGGAAGAACAAGGCAAGCGGATAAGAATATCCACCCTCACACACTAGGCCTTTGGTGGCTCGTGAAGAAAATACTGCGTGGGATAGGCGCGAACAAGAGCTAATCCTCAAGGCGTTACTCTGCGACGGCGGAGTTCATTGCGATCAAAGCTTTGGTTGCTTGGGAGGGGACTTCTATCTCGAAGATGGCGGCTTGAGCCGGGAGGCGATAGAGCCAGGAGGTGTCGAGAAAATATCGGATGCTCACGTGGAGTCTTCCCAAGGGCTTTTCATCCGACGAAGGAGAATGATGGTATTGTTGCCACTGGTAACGAGAGAGCATCTGGCGCTTTTGCAGGAGTTGGTTTGGTGCCGTGGAAAGAAGGCTTCCCGGATAGCGTGCTTATGTACAAGCGGCGAAAAGAATAGGAGAATATGAGCGCAAAGTCAAATACAAGATGTTGTGTCAAGAGCGTTAGAGGAAGAGAAGCGAAATTTGGATCAAGTTGTGGAGCAAGCGATAAAAAGCTCTCGACTCACGACCGCCACTCGATGATGACCCTCGAACCTCGATCACGGTGTTCTTAAGAGCGGTGCAGCGTCCATAGCGATTCCGGAGAGCATCGACTCCATTTTCGATGGATGACATCACGAACCGACACCGTGCAAAATTGCATTTGTCGCACATGGCATTACCATCAAGGTGGTGATGGCGGGGCTTGGCCATGTGCCTCCTCGCGGAGTTCTGCTTGCCGCCCAATACCATTGGGATTCTCGAGGTCGAAGTAGATAGTGTAGTCCGACAATATCGCAAAATGGAGGTAGAGATTCTGGCGAGGGCGGAAAAAACAAACTTGGAGAAAGCGTGCATGGCTTCCTCGCGTGGCGCAAGAGCTTGATTATGTTCGGCTCGGACGATGAGGCCGACAACGGCAGCGATGATGATGAGCCGCACTCTCCACACACGGACATGCCGCCTCGAAAAGTGCAACTCCTCATGCGGCACCGGTTAGGACAAGTCCAACTCCTCCGCGGCACCATCCACAAAAGGATCAACTCCTCCGCGGCACCGGCCGAGAAAAGTCCAAGTCCTCGCGGCACCATCGAGAAAAAGTCCAACTCCTCCTCGGCACCCGACCGATAAAGGTCCAACTCCTCGGTAGGCACATAAGAAGAGTCGAACATCGGCACCATCTCGGAAGTCCGCATCGTCTTGTACCAAATCTCGGTCATCTGTGAAGGCAACCTGACCTCGGAAGAAATTACGGCCGATATGGTGAAGAAGAACGCAAAAAAACAAGCGAAGGCGAGGTAACATCTCACTTCAAAAGGTGCCATCACGAGAAGACTAAAGTCGATGCTAATCGCGAGGAGTTTTTCTTGAGTATGGCAAAAGCCAAAGAGGCAGGCGGGCTTCAACCTTGAAATGTGGGACTACGGCGCATATCCGAAAGCAAAACTTGAAGATGGCTAGTCTTTGGCGTCGATGTCATAAGCTCAAAAGATCTTCTTGAACAACGTCGTAATTCGACCTAGGTCTAAATTTGGAAGTACATTAAGGGCAACCGATGGCTCCCCAAAAGATTTAGAGAACCTAACAACAAAATTGCGGTAGCGTCCATCGATATTATATGCAGCGGTGCCAAGAGGGTATGTGGGCGATCGGTGAAATACAAAGATTCGGATTTTCACAATGGGGATGGCATGTTACAGTTAGAGTTCTGCGAAGTGTATATGTTGTACTTTGGCGGATGCTCGGGGCGTCCTTTGGTCGGCTGTGGACTTTGTAAGTCTCTAATTATATTATTGTATATTCTTGTACCGTTCAAGCTGTATGTCTAACTTCTTTTTACATATGTAGAATGGAATCTGATTATGTGCAAAAATAAGGATGAAGCTTTAGGATTTCTCGATCCGGGGCTTGTTAACGAAACTTCGTCGTGATGACCCAAAGTTTGTTGAAGACTATTTATTTAGGACTTTCTTCAAGTGAGAAAGAAAACCTCCGTACTTGTACCCTATAACTTTCGATCGTATTACCCTACTTCTAATATTGTTTTACTATTTTTGCGTGACACGGTGTGGGACTAATAGGTGTGTTAACATATATGTCTAGTTATCCTTTGGGTCCTCCTCGTCATCGAGTTAGAAGCTAGCGGGGTTTATGTCTTGGACTTGTTGAGAAAAGAACTTCGTGAGTATGAACATAATTTTTGGAAGGTGATGAGCAGTAAACTTCGATCGTTCGTTATTGCTCTAGTAATATTTTATTCTATTGTATTTAAGGTTAATTACTATTTAAAATCATTCACAGCGCATTCACGGTATTGCAAGAAAGGTGGTCGCATCTTCCCTCTGAGACAACTTTCAAAGTAATAACAGACTTTCCATGCATGAGGCAGGACCAGGAAATAGTTTATCGCATACTACGTATGTACAAATTTACATGCAATTGTCACGAAGTCATCGGCTATAACGAAGACATGGTATATAATTACACATTCATGCCTACTTTTCTTTCATTTAACATCTATCATCATTAATTAAATTTCTCTTTTCTTCAATAACTTGCGCTCCAAGTGAGAACCAATCGATTCTTGTCGAAAGAAATTTTAGCAATTCAAGAGCATATCATTTGGATTCATTGTGAACATGTCATCGATCCAAAGGCGAGTTCCTGACGGAAGCTTGATCTAAAGTGAGCGAGATGTACTCACACTACATTTGTGAACAGACTATTAATTGTAAAAACTAAATATTGTGATGCTTTAATATATTTTAATTATGATCTAACGACGCTTTATATACTATATATTTGAAGGCAACATATCATGTGCACACAGCCTTCCGTGTACACATCGTGCACACCAACTAATAAAAGTCGAAAACTACGAAAAAATTTGTAAATGTACTTCATAGATTACTCTACCTATGTATAAAATTGAGGTTCAAATTCAATACATATGAGGACTTACAAAAAGAGTTTTTGTAAGTCCTCATATGTATTAATTTGAACCGCAATTTTATACATAGGTAGAGTAATCTATGAAGTACATCTACAAATTTTTCAGAATTGTTGTCCTTGCCGGTTCGTCTAGGAACCGGCGTGATATCTGAATCCTTGTCGGTTCGTCGTATAAGCCGGCAGAGATATACATATATCACTGCCGGATTCTAGTGTAAACCGGCAGAGATAGTTGAGTATCCTTGCCGGATGCTAGTGTAAACCGGCGAGATAGTCTAATATCACTTGCGGTTGTATAATGAACCGCGGTGATATCTATTATCCTTGCCGGTTCCTCGGCCGGCGGTGATAACCAATATCCTTGCCGACCAATCACTGCCGGCGCCCATAACCGGCAGTAATGGCGTGGACGAACCGGCAGTGATGACCTATTCTGTAGTAGTGGCTGCTACCATCGCCCATATTTCTTGCTTTCGAATCTCTGCCAAGTCTGCGAGTACCAAAAGATAGCAACATGCATTATATGTGGAGGGAACCACTATGTGTGCCCCTTCTGTTCAAAAAGTGTGATGTGGTCTTGCATTGCAAAGTGCAAATCTTTTAAGGCGTAGTTACATCCATTTCCTTCGATCTTTCAAAAACATCCATTTCCTTCGAGTGCAACAAGCCGAAGCAACGCAAATTGTGCGTGCTTGCTGTCTAGCTTATGCTGATGTGTTTTAACTTGCTGAAAGCCAACAGCGGTTATCGTTTTAGATTAGGATAATTGATGAACTCGATCAAGGTCATTCATTTGCTTATGATTTGGATCACAAAACGGGAAACAAAATTAGATACTCTATGTTACAGGATTGCAATCCATGATGGGCAATGACACGTGAACATTTCATATCAGCTGTCTGTAAGATTATGCTATGTGAGTTTTTTTGGTGATGTAGAGGAAAAAGAAAGGAGGAGAGAGAAAGATATTGTATACTATTTAACAAACGATCTTATAGACAGATTAACATTGCGTGCACCGTTGTATAGACGGTCTATTAATTATATGAGAGACTATTGCAGACAACCACTATTATACTAATGTGCATGCTCTTAGTTACTCACATGGGCGTCAAGCAGATTTACGTACAGCCTCAAGTCGCTGGCCCGCGCCGCGATGGAGGCACTGAACAACCGCGCGTACGGGCCTCAGCCCTCATCCGCGACGAGTGCGTGGGCAGAGCCGCCGGCGCACGCGCCGCGTCCTGAGCGTGGGCAGTCCACGCGCCCGTGCCCCTTGCGACCGCGCGATCCAAATCGCTAACCGCCCTTCGAAAATGGAAAAGAAAAACGCCAACCGGTGCGTGTGTGTGTGTGACCGATTGGCCGCGCTCAGCGTGCGCTGCCTGCCTGTGCTGCGATCCACGTGAGGTCGCGCCGTGCTTGGCCGTACGTGCCACTGATTGGCCGTGCCGGTGGAACAAACGCGCCGCGCGAGGAGGCGCGGAGCCTGCGCGCGCGCGCGTTCGTTGGTTGGACCGGCGGATCGAGACCGCATGCATCACACGGGCCACGCGGGGCAGACATGCCGTTGCGGACACTGTACAATTGTCCTCAACCTCGTCGCACTGCTGGTTTTCACGGTAGCGCTAGTGTACCTTTAACTGAGAAGCATTTTATTAGCTACCTGCCACGAACGGGGTGGCATTACACGGTGCTTCAAGCTTGTAGTACTTACGTATACCACTCGACGCCAGATGATTAAAACCCCACACTTACTTCGCACACGTACGTCACGTAACTAACACGTCCGTTCGTTCGTCTAAAACCACAACGAGAACGTTACCATGCTATCCATACATACTAGCTATAGTTCGACGGTGAGTTAAAATTCCTCCAACCGGTCGAGTCACTCGGCGATCTTGGAGCACCCCGCTTTGGCCGGCGCCGCGGCGAGCACGAGCCGCTTCTCAGCGGAGGAGTTGCCGACGCACCGCTTCCCCTTCTCAGCGCGCACCGAGGAGCCGCCGATCTCCCTGGTGTGGGCGCCGATCACGCTGCGATGAGGTGCCTTGGCGTGCATCGCGCAGGGTGACGGTAGCTCCATGGCCGCCTCCTTCTCTTCCTCCGCTATCGTGTCCAGCATCCTCGGGAGACCACGGCGGCTCCTGATGATGGACGACAGCTGCGACGGCGGGACCTCAACGGTGAACCGAGTTATGAGCTGAGCCTTAGCCATGATCAGCGTGAGCATGCTATGTACTATAACCTACAAAATGCATGTGTAGTTTACACAGCAGGCTAAAAATATATGGACATGGTGATGGAAGCTTAATTTGCGCTAGCTTATGGTCATGGGCAGTCGTTTGGGAGCTTATTTTTATAGAGCCATGGTGTTGCTTTGGAATTGGGAGTGCCCTGCACATGGATGGTTTTATGTGTTGACTACTGACCACTAGAAATTGAAAACAATTTTCAGGGGGGAAAAGAGGTTTAATTTGTAGGAAAGGGTAATTAGACATAAATGACGTCCGTGTGATTATGGTAGTGCCAGGAGAAGCGTTGTTATTAGTCTTCCTCTCGTTATTAGTCTTCCTCTCGACTACTGTTTCTGCCTGCACAGAGAAAAATATCACAACATGAGCTAAAAATGCTAGAGGCAATTAATTTAATGGAGTTGGGAGCTCTGTATTATTAGCTTTAGAGAGGTTGTCTGAAAATTCAGTTTGTGCCTGTGCCAGGACATTCAAGTTGGTGCTGAGCCTTGAAGCCTTCTGCATGGATTCATAGCATTTTTATTTCATTTGTGCGAAAAAATGACTTGTTGAATAGAGAAAACTGTCAATTCTAACACTTTACTTTGATAGACAAGTGTGGCGAGGTATCCCCACGGAGGAGGGCAATCACGTAAGGCCGAGCACACTCCTGCACAGCGCGAGCTGGACTCAACGTACTGTACCTACAGTATGCAGCCATTAGATTTTTTTAGGCAAGTCAAGATGTAGGCTGTTCTTGCACCTCAATTTGGATGATACTCTATTGGAGATTAACAAGATATGAGAAGCAACGCAAAGATCGTAAGGCTTTATATCAAATTCATCTTCATCCATCAAATAATATTTTGATTTGCATGATCAAATATTTGATCAGTAAGATGCATTTGAAGCAAAAACTTTATTCGCACAAGATGGCGGAAGGTGGGTCATTATTGAATTATCTAACGGTATTCAAAGAAGTAGTCTCTAATCTCGAGTCTTTGGAGGTAAAATATAATGATGAAGATTTGAGTCTTATTCTTTTATGCCCATTGTCTAATTCATACTCTACGTTTAGAGATACAATTCTATATAGTCGAGATACTCTTACACTTAATAAAGTGTATGAAGCACTGCATGCGAAAGAAAATAAGAAACTCATGGTCCCAAAAGAGAGTTCAAGTTCACATGCAGAAGATCTGATTGTCCGTGGTAGACAACTGAAGAGAAGTTCAAAAGGTAAATTAAGAGGCAAAAGTACAAGCAGAAATTACAAAGGCAGATCAAAATCTAGAGGAAGATACATGTCATGCAAATATTACAAAAAAGATGGGCATGACATATATGAATATTGGTGGGTAAAGAAAAAAATAAAAGAAATAACAAGTTCAAAACAAGATCAACAAGAGGATGAACCCAAAGCCACCATTGTTACTAAGCAAGATTCTGATGGTGATGTTCTTGTTGCCTTTGCCGGTGATTCCAAAAGTGGCAACGAGTAGATCCTTTATTCAGCCTGCACATTTCACATGAGCTAAAACCGTGAGTGATTCGTTGACTATGAAGCTACGCCAAGCATATCTATGTTGATGTGTGATAATACATCATGTAAGATTGCAGGCATTGGTTCTGTTCAGATCAAAATGTTTGATGGAACTATTAAAACTTTGTCAGATGTTCGACACATCCTAAATTTAAAGAGAAGTCTTATCTCGCTAAGTACTCTTGATACTAAAGGGTACAAATATTTAGGTGGAGGTGGAATTGAAGGTCTCCAAAGGTGCTCTTGTTATGATGAAAGGTGATATGAACGATGTCAACTTATATTATCTGCGAGGCACTGCAATTTTAGGTTATGCTGCTATTATCTCAAACAAATCATCCAGTTCTGACACTACTAATCTCTGTCATATACTTATGGGGTACATAAGTGAAATTGGCATGATAGAGTTATGCAAAAGAGGACTTCTTGATGGTTAAAGCATCGACAAATTGAAGTTTTGTGAACAATGTGTCTTCGACAAGCAAAAGCGGATGAAATTCAGCATTGCAGCTCACTCTACAAAAGACATATTGGATTACGTTCACTCTAATTTGTGAGGAGGATCCCGCGTTCTATCGCTTGTAGTTGCTAGCTACATGTTGACCATCATTGTTGATTACTCAAGAAGAGTTTAGCCATATTTTATAAAGCACAAATCAGATGTATTCAAGACAATCAAGGAGTGAAAGATCATGATTGAAATACAAATTAGCAAGTATGTAAGGAAACTACGTACCAACAATGGTTTGGAGTTCTGTTCCGAAGAATTTGAAGCTTTATGCAGATCAGAGGGTATTGTGAGATCTTACACTATTCCAAGTACCTATTAACAAAATGCTGTGGCCGAATGCATGAACAAAACCATCATGGAGAAGGTACGTTGCTTATTATCAAACTCTGACTTATCTAGAAGCTATTAAGCCGAAGCCGTTCCATTCTTGTTATTTGATAAATCGGTCACCAAACCCAGCAATTGATAAGAAGACTCCAATTGAGGTATGGCCTAGTTCTCCAACAAGTTATTCAAATTTGAGAATATTTGGTTGTTCTGCTTATGATCATGTTAATAGTGGTAAAATGAAGCCAAGAGCTATGAAGTGCATTTTCCTTAGTTATAAGTTCGGTGTGAAATGCTATAAATTGTGAAATCCTGAAACTAGAAAGGTGATTATTAACAGAAATATTATCTTTGATGAATCTGCTATGTTACATGATAAACTATCTATTAATGTTCCCATTGAGGTGAAGCAGAAATCAAGCGTGCAGGTGGAGCATGTTATTGATTCTAGATTTACATCAGAAACTAAAAAGGAAAATATACAGAATGTTCCTGTTATTGTACAACCAACACAACGTTCTATTGCAACCAACAAGTCTAAGAGGAATATTCAAGGCTATAATAGATTGATTGAAGCTTATTGTTTAAATGTGGCAAAAGAAATTGAAGGCACTGCCAAACCTTCAACTTATTCGAAGGCTATCTCTTCTAGTGATTCAAAAAGATAAATGACTACCATGCATGATGAGACGCAATCTCTTGAGAAAAATGGAACCTAGGAGCTTGCCAAGTTGCCAATTGAGAAAAAGGATATTAGCTACAAATATATCTTTAAAAAGAAGGAATGCGTATCACCAACCAAAGAGATTAGGTACAAAACAAAGCTTGTTGCTAAAGGATATAGGAAAATTCCAAGTATTGATTTCACAGATGTCTTTTCTCCAGTTGTGAATTATAGTTATATTCATATTTTACTCAGCATCATGGCTATGCGTAATTATGAGCCGAGCAATTGGGCGTGAAAACTTCATTCTTACATGGAGAACTGGAAGAAGACATTTATATGGAGCAACCAAAAGGTTTCATCATCTCGAGGAAGGAGAATTTTGCTTGCAAATTTAAAAAAAAATCTCTTTATAGTTTGAAGTAATCACCTAGACAGTGGTATAAGAAATTTGATTCATTTATGATCTCTCATAATTTCAAAAGATTTGATTATGATAGATATGTCTATTTAAACACTTTTAATGGTTCAACTATTTATTTGCTCTAATATGTTGATGATATGTTGATTGTTGCAAAAGACAAGACAGAAAATATTAAAATTGAAGGCACAATTGAGCAGTGAATGTGAGATAAAGAATCTCGATGCAGTAAAGAAGATTCTTAATATGAAAATTACCAGAGACAGACGGTTTAGAAAATTATATCTAAGTCATAAAAGGGTATATAGATAAAGTCCTTCATTGTTTCAACATGCATAAAGCCAAACCGGTGAGTACTCCATTAGCTACATATTTCAGACTATCTTCAGCGTCATGCCCACAATCAGATGATGAAGTAGATTACATGTCTAGAGTTCCATATGCTAGTACAATTGATTCATTGATGTATGCTAGCCATGGTTTGTTCTTGTCCTGACTTATCTCAATTATTGGGTGCTATTAATAGATACATGGCTAATCCTGGCAAAGAGCATTGAAAAGCAGTACAATGATTTTTTATATATTTGCATAGCACTTCTAATGCTTGTTTATAGTTTGAAAAAACTAGAGATGGACTTGTGGGTTATGTAGATTCATGTTTTGCTAGAGATTTAGATAAGAGAAGATCTCTTACTAGTTATGTATTCACTGTTGAAGGATGTGTCGTTAGCTGGAAAGCAAGTCTACAAGCTACCGTTGCTTTGCCTACTATAGAAGCTGAATATATGGTTATTTCTGGAGATTACAAAGAAATCATTTGGCTAAGAGGTTTGTTTACTGAGCTTTGTAGAAGTACATCTTGCACTACAATATTATGTGACAGTCAAAGTGCTATTTACTTTACGAAGGATTAGATGTTCTATGAGAGAACAAAGCACATTAATGTCAGATAGCATTACATTCGAAGTGTCATTGCTCAAGGTAACATTAAAATCAGTAAGATAAGTATCCATGATAATCTGGTTGACATGTTGACAAAACCAGTTCCAACAATTTGCTCAGACTTAATTGGTATCACTCAGTAGTCCTTTGGACTTTTGGCGTACAAGGTGCTCATAATGATTTATTTTGAGGAGAGAGTTGCATTTTATTTTGGCTACAAGAGAAATTCGTCTTAAGGTAGAGATTGTTGAAGTTGAAGGTGATAAGAATTCGTTTTTTACTCCGTCTCAAATCTACTCTTACATGTAGTTTGCTATATGTAGCCTAGAATAAGGGTAAAAGCTTTATTGAAAACATCTCCTTATACAGTAATTGCCTTCATGTGTTCGTAGTTTTATCTACGAAAGTTTTTCATGTAAAAATTCATTTCTCCTTTTTTTTTGGGGCGTTATTTGCAGCACCTCTCCTGAGCAGTTGGGCGGTTGGGCCGCCATTGTACAAACAGTCCTTAGGTGTTCGGCACTGCTTGCTTGTAACCTGCAACTTGGCACTCTTCCGTACAGTACCGTCCCAACCTACCAGAGTGCTAGCTTGGTCTAGGACAATGAAATCAAAGGACAGCAGGACAGGGTGATGTTTCACTCAAATCGACAGGCTGATTGTCACGTGTTAGAAAATAGAAGCAATTGGAACACCATCGAACATCACATGTTTTTTCTTTTTTTGAGAAATTAAATACTTTGCATGAACAGATCTTTTGATGTGTGATCACAGGATTTTTTGAATTTCATATCTCTTTTCATCCACATGAAACCAGTGGCAATGTTAAAGCTGAATCGGCAAACAGTAAATATCAATGCCAAGAATAGTATATCAAGATTCAGAAAACAATAGGTTGGTGGTATTTTGGTTGTTGCCAACTGGCATTCAGAATAATGAGCAGGGAACCCGGCCATGACCTTTCGTTCAAGAACAGTAAATGAAAATTCAGAAACCGCAGAATGATGACATGAAACGCCAGTTGGCGAACAGTATGACTAAATCAGACAAAAACCGGTTCCTGTGCGGAGGGAAAAGCTTAGGCTGTCATGTAACACTGTATTAATCAGTCGAAATCAGTAACTATTATTGGAAGCCCTTCACCCTCAGAAACACGCTGTGACCAGACGATAACTTCAGGCTCTGGCACTTGCAAGTCATATCATTGAAACTTGCAGATTCAGAGACACCGTTCAAAAACAAGAACGTTCTTGGGTGGACGGCTCCTGTTACTGTCACTGAAGCATCGAAATCGGAAGCAGTCAAGCAGAAGCAACACGTCGCTCCCTCTACGTCCATTTCGAGAAGATAATGCCCTCTGCAAGCAGAAATAGTTTGCTGGTTCAGTGCTTCCTTCTAGCACGTTCCTCTGAAAGTAACAATCTTTGAAGTCACGCTCCTATGTTACTTGACCTATCTCTCTTAAACGTAATTTCAAAACTGAGGAAAGAAAAGAGGATATTCTCCTTGTAAAGAAGCCTAGGTACAATCGCAATGGGCTTTGAAATACAAAGGTAATGTTATTGTTTTGGATTTTAAGTTGTAGCTTCAACTTCATGCAGATGTATCTGCCATTATAACCACAGCAAAGGAATCTCACTAAATTCAACTTCATATCGGAACAAGATAACAAGGAGGTTGCTGCAGTCCTGGAGTAACAAGGATGGCAGCAATGTTGTAATCACTCGAACTTTGGAACTACCGGTAAGTGTAACATATTTTTAAATTAAATGGACAAATTATACCATACATTTATAAAAAAAAATTACACTCTTAAGTTGCTATAAGAGAGAGAAGTGGATAATAACCTGAAATCCTGAATGGACATAGCAGATGTGGATAAAAATAGAGATACGATTGGTTTACTTTTTATCCAACGATCTATATATCGACGCACTACTTTTCTTAGAGGAGTGGGAGGACATATAACAACCAACTCATATTTATACAGTAGTAAATATTATGCATAAGCAACGTAAATTACAGTGTTCATCACACATTGCATAAGCAAGCAACGTAAATTACAGTGTTCATCACACATACACCATCTTGCCCTATTAAGATGGTCGTAGCTCGTACTGCTTAACCACACATATAACCCCATCTAATGCTTAACAATATACATACCGATTCCCACACTTAATGTTTAACCATAAATTTATTCAGGGCACACCACGAGTCACACGGGCACACGCCTCATGCTAGGGAAAAGCAAGGATAGTTCTGCTCCTACGCTGTCATCCTCGAGCAATCAGTGGAATGGCCAGCAAACTCGCAGCGCACCCAGGACTATAATTTGCAACTGCTGATCTGTTTACAACCGGGAGATGAGCAGCGGGACAGAGACGGTGGCATTTTGCTCCCCCATTGCAGGGTGGCACATCTCAAGCATGTCCAGCTCTCTGTACCTCTCCAGAACCCTCATCCGGCACTCCTCAGCTGCCATCAGACCAGTGGAGAAGGCGCCATGCACAGTGCCAGTGTATTTGACACTTGTGGCCTCCCCTGCAAAGAATAGGTTGTCGACGGGGATGCGCAGCTTCTCATACAGGTGGCGAGGCTTGCCCACGCCATCAAAGGTGTAGGAACCAAGCGTGTTCTCGTCCGTGCCCCAGTGTGATACCAGGTAGTGAATCTACGATAAGATTTGGGCAACATGTTTGTAAGAATTGGCATAGCATGATTCTTGATAATTATACTGAGATGTGTGTCGCAATACTAACCGGCACAGCTGCATTGGGAAGGATCTTCTTCAACTGGGAGAAGGCAAATAGGGCTGCGGCCTCATCTGACATCTTTTCAATGTCACAAGCAAGCCGGCCCGCAGGCATGTAAACAAGCACGGGATGGCCTGTTGCCTTGTGAAGATTGAGGAAATAGCTGCAGCCATATGTAGTGGATGAAACAACTCCAAGGAACTCCACATTAGGCCAGAAAACCTCGCTGAAGTGGAGAACAATTTTGTTCTCCACTCCAACTGATAGTTCTCTAATTGCTTCCTCCTTCCACTCTGGTAACCTCGGCTCAAATTTAATGGTGTTTGCTTTCAGCACACCCAAGGGAACAGCAACGACTGCAGCATCCGCAACAAATGTTTTACCACTGCTTACAGTAACCTCCACCCTATTCCTGTGGCGAACAATTTCAACAACCCTAAAGAAAACGACTTGGATCAGTACGAAGGAATGGCAGATGGAAACATGCTTGATTGCTTGTTGCTTGACAAGTGAAAATAAAAAAACACTATGCATACCTGTGACCAAGCCGTATATCTAGGCCTTTTGCCAGAGTATTTATAACCGGACGATATCCACGAACCATGAGACCATGGCCACCAGGAAGCAGTACCTCCTGCACCCCATAGCACAGAACATGGTCCACATAAGTACATAAGGCATAGAAATAAAACAATTGCCTGTGTACATCACGAGCAAGACATTGGCAACTGTAGTTAGTAATTTGTGTGTGTGTTGGGGGTGGGGGGTGGGGATCCTACCTGGTCCCAGCCCTGAAGTGAGATTGCATCTGCATCAGTAGCAAACCAACCCTCCATGCGGCACAAATACCACTGAAGAACATCATAAGCAATCCCTTCTTGCCTGTTGTGAACATGAGGACAGATCAGATAAGATGACCAGTATGTTTAGGATAACCCATGCACAAAGGCAGAAATTGGATGGTACAAACCTCAAGTGTGGATTTCTCTCGATAACAATCGCAATGGCCTTCGCAATAGAAATATCTTCATTGGTTTCTTCCCTCAATTTGTCAGTCTGTGCACACATAAATGTTAGAGCAAATCAAACACCAAATATATTATTGCCTAAAATCAATAAGCACCGAAAATTGAGGAAGGGAATACCTCTTTCAGTATAGTCTGAAACACCTTTCCTATCTTTTCTACCAACTCTTGTGGAACTTGACGTCCCTTAGTGTCATAGAGTGCATAACTGAAAGCCAGTAGAACATGTTAGATGGAGCATTATTGGGTTCATCGTCTCTCAAACACACAGAACAACCTAGCTGTGAAGTTTTACCTCTCCAGATCATGATCAAACAGCACTGAATCATCTCCACTTGTGCGGTACAGTGGAAGTCCAAGCCTTCCAATGATTGGTGCCAGGGGATTTTCTTCACAAACACCATGAAGCCTGGTGTACACAAAAATTGGAAATAAGGTTCAAAATAGTGCTTTCAGATAAACTTTTGGTCATATACAATTTAAACACTACTGAAACGGTAGTCCAAAGAAAAGAATGGAACTCACCAAGATGCTCCCAGATCAACAGGAAACCCAAAAGAGTAATCAGTGTGAACTCTACCACCAATCCTATCACGGGATTCCAGAAGAATAACCTGTAAAGGAATCGCATTAGCATAACCGACGAGATCACAAGTTCACAACATTTCTGAGATCATAGAACACCTATACAATACCCGGAATGACGCATTTCTGAGCGCATTGGCTGCAGCAATGCCTGCAAACCCACCACCGATAACAATAGCGGAAGGTGTGTGGGACTTTCTATTAACATTTTCACCATATGAACCTGAAATAAAGAAAAAGAATTACCTCAAAATGAGAGCGACAAAGGGAAATAAAAAGTTAAAAATGAAAAATGAGTTTGATAGTTTGTGTTTCTTTGTAGTTATTATATTGACATGTAGAAGTGAATCCAGATTAAATTTGTAGTCAAATTCCATATTCAAATACTAACTCATAAAATACCGACTTTTGGACACATCTACCAGAAGAAAAGGAAGGTACATAACATCTGTTTCTTATGACCATATACATATCCATATAGGGAGCTTACTGAAACTTCCACATGCCTTATGACCATTGGATGAGATAACCAAAAGCCCAGATCAAGTTTAATCTTCTGAAAATTTTGATGTAATTGGATGGATGCTTGCGAATTGTGATGAGTTGACTAAGTTCATTTATATGGAGGTTTAGGGTCTTAAGACGGATAGTTTGCTTTAATGTGGAAGGAAAGCGGATAGTTTGCTTTAATGTGAAAAGAAAGGCTTTTCTACCTCCAAATGATAAAATACCAGTTCATACAGAAATAACATAGAGAAGCCTACCAAGTAGCGAAATTGCCGATATCGCCTGTTCTTCTCACATCAACCCTCCTCTACCCCCTCCACCATGGAGGGTTAGTAGTGAGAGCATGTTCCCCTGTCTAAGAACAATGATGGTGAGGTAAGACAGGACAATTTAAGCTTTTTGCCGATCCCCCAACCAAACTATATCCAGCGTGGACCGAAACTCTCAACACGTTCTTGTCTGTAGCTAAGCATTGGACACACTGAGATGTCAAACAGACCAAACTTCATCGGACAGGCACACTGCATATTCTCCACTAAAGCACGACAACTGTGATCTCAAAGGCCGGGCAAGGACACCAGATCATTCGTATACTTTTCTAGCTGTGTTTGGACTTTGGACACAATGCGCATTCCGACTAAAGGGCAATAGGCAAAGACGTGTCTTGTGGCTATTGTTTACTTTTGGTATTGGTTGGTAAGATGGTAGACATAGCTTTAACAAGGCAACCCTAGGCAGGATATGCTTCAGCACGCTAAACAAGCATCCAGAACATATCTGTCACCAAATATCTCTCATATAATGACAATAAACGCACAAAGACCCATAAGTAAAGATCCCCATTTAAGTGACAATGACAAGAGCAAAAAAAATATTACGCATAGTAATCAAATAAATATTTGCACATTGTAGCATTGGAAGATGATGAACACAGACAACTAGATCCACTAGCGAATATTCTCATACAATAATCTGCCCCCTACGTGCATTACAATAGTATTGTCACGCATGCATTACAATAGTATGGTCAATACATGATATAATTTCAAATTTCAAGCACGGTTGTAGTGTTGCACACTGTTAGTCACAGTTCTATCAGGTATATCTGTAATAACGGTAGGAACCCTGTATAAAGTTTACAGTTTACTCTTCATAGCTCCAGCAGCACTGGTGTCAGCAAATCCACATGGACTTGTTCTTGCCATGAACCAATAGATAAAAAATCCTAGAAGCTTCCAAGTGGTGGGTTCCCCTTGCGTGAGGTGTTGGTACAATAATAAGTGTAAACAGCTAGTATTTCAGGTTTTTTTTTCTTCCTACCACCGACAAAAGGAGCATGATGGTTCGGTTTCAAAAAAAAAAAAAGGAGCATGATGGTTGATGCATCTTTCATCTGGCTCACGCGGCACCTCCCAACAACCAAAAGCTACTCTAGTGTTTGGCTAAACAAAAGCATGTTCGCTTCTAGATGGTGGAAAAATTCGATTTTTGCACTAAGATTGCAATAAGAATCTTTTACATTAGTATAATTTACAGTAGTATCAGGAATCTTTTGCTTTACAGAAAAAAAAGGTTTCTTCAAAATTCGATCTTCCCAACTAAATTCTAGATAAACACTATGCAAAAGCCTGAAAGCTCGTACCAAAAACGAAACTTTATTGGAAATATCAAAATCCCATCGAAACACTAGATGGGAAAAATCTGCCGAGAAGAACCAAGGAACTTACTGTTGTTCGCCATTTGTTCAGCTCTGTTCTTCTCCTTGATGATTACTACTGGAATTAGAATTAAACTGATTTAACAGCAACTGGGGGGAGAAATGCAGCAAGAAGATGAGGAGGCAGGCGACGTAGTGGTTCGAGTTCGAGTTTAGTCCCAGGTTCACGAAACAGTTCATACAGCCGTGCAGCCGAATCGCCGCAACCCTCCTAAGAATTCACGGACCCCGCTCTCGCTATCTCACACCAGCGCCCGGAGTTCGCGCGATCCCATGAGCGTTTCAGGCGATCAGATTGAAGTCTGGACCAACCCCCACAAGGTAGCACTGCAAAATCAGCGAAATCCAACTATTTATTACAGAACAAAAAAATAAACTTGCGGTTTCTATTAGACAAAAACGCTTTGCAGCACGCGAAAACCGGCCTCGAAATCGAAAGGTCTCCGCGATTTGGGACGGGAAAGATTAAAAGCTTGCTCCTTCGCAGCAATCTGGCAAAATCTAGACCAAAAATCGTCAAGGAATCCTGGAAACCAGCACCGAATCTCGCACCGGAAGTCACCAAATCGAGCGAGGTGATCGAACAATTTTGGCACAGATAGGGCCAAACGAACAAAAAAGCTCGCCCCTTTACCCACCCAAACCAGGCCAAAACCGCGAAACAAACCTCAAAATATCGCTTCAGGGCGGCCGATCGGAGCAAGAAACCTCAAGGGATCTGTGGGGATCGAAGCCGACGAGATTTTACTAGATTTTTGGGATTCGGAGAGGGGATTTTAGGAGGAGACAGCGGAGTCCTTTGCTTCCTGGCGTTTGGGGAGCTTTTCAGGTTTGGGATGATGTGCTGTTGTTGTTGGGAATTGGGATGGTGGTGGCATTTATAGCCTCCTTTCTAGGGGTGAAAACAGGACAGGAAATATCCGTCCGATCCGATTCCGAATCCGTTTAAAATCCATACCGATGTTATCCGTATCTGTATTCGGAAAATCTAATGTAATATGGGTTAGGATATAGGAAGAGCAATATCCGATTCGTATCCAAAAATCTCATGTAATATGGGTTAGGATATAGGAATAGCAATATCCCACCCGATATCCGGATAAAATCAGTTATTCTTCCATTAATTTGGTTCATTATTGGATAGATAGAATAGTTGTTTGATACTGGCACTAAAAAACACTATTTTGTTATTAAGCGTGAACTTCAATAAATCTATCAACAAACAAATAGAGTAATGACATAATGCTTTTACCTAAATTAATTTGTTCAACTTATTTGATAAACTTCTTTTCTATTCAAATTACTGGAATTAGTTGAGTCACTAAATTGCACCTCTAACTATACTATTATCCTACATTAAAATAATTATGACTTGAAGCTAATGTTGTAAGGTTAATGCTTCATTCGTTTTTTTGGTACACAATTGTGTACTATACTACTATCCGATTATGATATCTGATCCCGATCCGAATTCATCAGGCATCCGCTCCGTATCCGAATCTCGAATAATCCATATTCGTATCCGTATCTGACTTCGAATCCCGAAAAAAATATAAATTAGGATACGGGACAAGCAATATCCGTCCGTATCCGACCCGGTTTCACCCCTCCTTTCCAAAGATAAAAGAGGGGGTACGTGCACCAGTCGGTGACCATATCTGCTTGGGAGGGGGACCCACACCCACCAAACCGGACATGTTGTGTACGTTTGATCGGATCTGGACAGCCCAGATCCATGCGGAGCAGCCTAAACGTGGATGAGGCGATATTTTCTGAAATCCACCCTGACACACCAAAGAAATCAAGAATTGAAGAACACCGCACCTCGAATTTTTTTTAAGGAATTACTAGGGAGTGGAGTCTGATTTTTATGGACGCTGCAATTTTTTTTTACTTATGAAATATTTTTTTCTACACGTAAAACATTTTTCTTCAATAACAATAGAAATGTCGATCCAAATCGTTGCAATATTTTTTCTTACGCATAAAACATTTTCCTTCGATAACAGTAGAAATATGCGCACAAAAAATATTGCACACTCTGAAAAAAAATGTTGCAGACATTGAAAAAAATGTTACACCAAGTGTCCAATACAACATACTGAGATCATATGTCCGGGTGCTAGTTCTTTCTATTTTTTTTATTAACTAATCTATTCTATTTCCAAATTTGACCATGCCACGCCATAACCTGTAGTGTGGCATTTAAACAGTAAAGCCAACTGTATTGACGTGGCAAAAGGGTGCCACATAGGACCGCCACGGCTAGTGCATTCCCGGTGCAGCAATACGTGGCGTTTGGCCACGCCACTGCTATTGGCGGAAACTGTTTAGATATGAAATGTAAAGAGTAAATTGTGACGTATGAACTCTTGTGTATTCTATTCATTAATCAATTAATATATACAAGGTGAATAGGTGGATTGGCACCCATTCAGGATTTTACAGGGGAGGGAGAGAATGAGAGACGGTTGATTCGTCAGTTTGTTCTTCCGTTCGTTGCGTCGGTTGATTAGAAGGTGCTTGTTCGATTGCCTGTTGTTCACTAGATGAGATCACCCTGTTTTCGTTCGCAACAGAAACTAGAAGCGACTCCAAGCACGAACACGTCCACTCATCCATCTCCCTTCTCCTTCTCAAGTGTGTTGCCTTCTCCTTTTGGTCCCCTTCTGCGTGCTTCCGGCTTCCGCCCTCTTGGTCCTCCGCCTAACCGTCTCCTCCCTCTCGTTTTTCCTCCCTAACAGATCTGGATTAGGTCCACCTCGTGCCTCTGCCTCCTAGCCACTTCCCCCGATGTTCGCGCCAAATCTGTATATGGATGCTTGCAAGGCAAGGAGAAGCAAAGGATACGAGAGAGGAGAGTGTGGTGATGGATTGGTGTAGGAAGTCCGAACTCAACGAAGACTGCATGGAGATGGTGGCCACCGGCAATGCTTCGACTGCGGAGGCAACACTGAACGAGGAAAATATATATCGTATTGTTTGTAGAAAATATCTGGCTACATCAGGAAACGTATCGTATACTAGCCGTATGTTCGTGCGATGCAACGAAAATTTAATTTGTAATTAAAAATTTATTGGTAAAGAGTACTAACCTTATCTGTATAATAATATTCACTCTAAATGTACAATGATTAAATGTTTAAATCAATTCATCGAAGCATACAAATTCGAAGCACCTATTTAAAAACTCGAGCTTAAAATTATCTTTAATTTCACAAACTTAAATAATAATATCACAACACTTAGGATTGTAAATTTGTAACTCCATAATTCGAGATCGATTGATCGACCGTAAGAGCCATCACCTGCTGCCACATGCGCGCGCAATGGCATTGAAGAGATAGGCGTCATCCGTATGTGGCTGCCACCATCAGTAACGTACGTGGCTCGTACGCTTTGCTCCGGCCATACCATAGCCCCACTCCATCACTCAGCTCCATCCCTCCCACCACCCCGACGAGTGCCTCCCTCGATCTATTGACATCATCTACCGCGCGCGAGCTCCAGCAGCGCCGTCAGTCTATCTCGCCGCCCACCACCAGTGATCTGCCTATGCGCCACATTGACGAGATCAGGAAGATCGCTCATTACCTCCGCTCAACGGATAAGCTCAATACATCTGCAATAGAGGTAAAAAACTGTGGGGTTATATAGATTCAACAACCAAGGAGATATCTATAGAATCTAGATTGAGAAATCGTCGAATAAGGAAGCCAACAAAAAGGAAAGAGGAGAGAAGAAACCCAACTTTATGAATCGGTGCTCTGCTTCCTTCAGAAGGGAATCAATCGATCAAATCCGAAAAGCACCGAGAGCAATCGCCGCAGATTCGAATGCTAGATCAATGGGAGAAGGGAAAGCAATAAATGAGTCATGCAAATTCATTTACCTCCCGCGACGGGATGATCCAATCCAATCTATCGGGATGGCCACTGTCTGATTCCCACTCAGCAACGCGGGAGCGCACACGTGTCGGGATAAGGGTGGAGAACGGACGTACCACCACCAACTCCTAATTAGAAATAGTAGAGATAAAGATAACAAACTTATCTAGTCGTGTTATGCATAACCGTGCGCATGCTGCTGGTCGGCCAGAATCAAGTCCATACGTGATTAGATAAAAAGAAAAGATGATCTTATCTACATATGCAAGTAAATATTTAATGGAAATGATGCATATGACAACTCAAAGGCACATGGTAACTCAGAAGTTGTATGCGTGCAGTATATGGAAAAAGAATCGGCCGTGCAGTATTTGGAAATAGAATCGGCTGATTGAGATAAGAGTCTAATACGCCGCAGATCACGCATGCATGCAAATCCAACCGAATTAAAACTTTCTCCGTTCGCCAATGTATAAAAGATCGGGACAATGACAGTTTTGGAGAAGAGGAGAACGGACCACCGTCATCAACTCGTAATTAGAAGTAGTGGAGATATAGGGCAGACGAGCACACAGTTATTTAAATATTTTGCTTTTTTTTTCTTCCAGCGTACTTTTTTGTAAAACTAGCATTATCACTGACCACAGAAGTAGCGACAGGTAGCATATATCACCTGCCGCGCTACCGTACTGTGGCACCACAATCCATTGTAGCAGTTGTGACGGGCCAGAGCTACTGTGTAGCAACAGTTAGTGGCGAAAAGTTGCTGAGCATCCTTACCTCGGTAGGAAGGTAATTAAGTAATTAGTTAAGAGATTAATTAAGTGATGAATCAGTTAAAGTGATTAATTAAGTGATCGATACATTCCTACCAAGGAAACAAAGCTTGGCAAGAACCTCTAGTGCCTTATCGCAGTAGGAAAGCGCAGGAGGTGACACAAGAGAATTATTTTTATAATTTTATTTAGAAATAGGTTAGATTTGTAAAGAAAAAAGTACGTCGGAAAGCTACAAAAGCAAAGGCTTCCAGTCCTTCTGGTGGAATATTTGGCTAGAGAGGAACCAACGCATTTTTCAAGGGATGGCTAGAACGCCAGAAAAAATAGCTTCCTCAATCAAAGATGCGGTACTAAACAGAAGGTTTGCATGGTCGCTCAACGCTACGGAGGATTAGTTTCAATCGTGATGTTTGCTGTTTCTTTTTCTTTTAGTGGTTCTTGCCTTTATCTGTGCTAGTGGTGTGCATCATGTTTTTGTTCTTTGGATAGGTGGATGTGTCTGTGAGTGGTGGCTAATTGTGAGGTTTTTTTGGTCGGTTTTTTCCTAAAAAACAGGCCAAACCATCTTTTATATCTTCTTAATATATTTAGCGGCAATTCTCTCGCTGCTTTTTCAAAAAAAAAAAAAGGCTTCCAGTCATTTGGTTGCTGTCCTGTCTTTTTCTTGAGTCAATTGAGCAAATTTGTCTTAAAAAAACGAGGCCAAGCTACACGCGTTACGTGTCGGCACTTTCCACGCCGACAGTTAGACGATGCAAATCAGTGAGACAGTGAGATACCGAACGAACAGCGAACTTCTACTGGCGGTCTGACACGCCACCTTAATTAATTTCTCTCTAGACGACCTATGGTGGCTCGACGATAATAACATGTAAGAGAGGAAGTCATCGTAATTTAATCATATCATAGCCATGCATGTGGTTTTTTTAACCTTAGGGAACTAATCCTATTCCTCGCTAGAGAATGAGCTAATGCTAGCTAAAGTTTTCTGCAGGACTCGTCACGTGTGAGATGAGAAGGCGCCAAGTTAAGCCTGAAAAAGAGAGAGAGAGAGAGAGAGACACGTTTTCATCATGGACGTGGTGAGATAGATGAAACATACCCGTGTATGCATGTGATCGTTGCAAATTACTACTGTGAGTGGCAGATTTTTTTCGCAAAAAGGAGCCTTGCACCGACGAACTCCTTGTTTATGCATGGCTTGGCGGTGAGCTTCTAGGAATCTCGTTATGCGTTGCGTTGCACGTGTGAAAACTGGGAACCGGTAGCTAGCATGCAGTGTGTCGCTGTACGACACTACTAGATTTCTAACTTTTAGTTAGTGTAAAAAATATATCGGCTATTATAAAATACTATAGACTACGTATATGACCGAGCGTAAACCGTCGATAATTTCCCCTCGGCCACTCATGATCGGCCATTCGTGGGATTCCCGACGGTACCCTCGGTTATTAGTTTAACGAGGGTTTTCATAGCACTCGATAAATACATAGGTGAAAGGTTTTTTCTTCCGCATTGTAATCCCTTAAGTCGAACATTTTTTATCTTCAAATTAGAAATATGTGATGCCTAGGATTCGAACTCACAACCTTCTGAACACAACCACTTCCTCCTAACCAACTCACCTCAATTGTCTTCTTATTAGAAATAAGATAAGTACTTCTTTTAACTCTTATTCTCATGACGCTTTATCAATTATTTAGTCAAATATATGACTTTAAATGGAAAAGTTGTCAACTACAAAGTTGTAGATTTCAATGAAAGCTACATTTTTCATATATACATCACCTTCATCCAGCCTCATATGAATTTTGCAATAGCCCAGTGTTTGATTTGTACTCTCGCTAAAAGTTGTACCCCGTCGGCAAATCATTACAATAACCGAGTGTTATCTTTACACACACACTAAATGTATTTCCACTCGGTGATTGTTTGTAATGGTCGACAGTTAGCATTGCATTCACAGTAATTGTTGTACCTTCTAGATGATTTCATACTATGACTGAGGGTTTTCCACCAACCATCGGTTTGTGGTAAGCCCCATCGGTAAATCTTCTAATAGCCGTCCGTTTTTGTTCTATCGTCGGAAAAAAGATACACCGTCGGCTACCTTATTTTTTCCCAACAGCCCATAGGCCATTACATTTCACACTCGCTAAAAGTTAGATTTCAAGTAGTGCAAGCCTGTAGGCGCGCTGCTGACCGACCACGTAGCTCGGCGGAGTGGGTGTCTAGGGCTGGAAATTAAGCTCGAGGTTCACAGCTCGGCTCGAGCTTGGCTCGGCTCGGTGCGGCTCGGCTCGGCTTGATGCAACAGTGAGCCGAGCCTGAGCCTACTACTTAGCTCGCTCAGCCAATGAGCTGAGTCCGAGCTGACTCACGAGCGGCTCGTTGGCTCGTTAGGTTCGTTACCGGCCATCTGTTTCTCAAGCTTGGCTCACGAGCCTCAACGAGTCGGCTCACGAGTCTCAACTTAAAAGGCTTGAGCTGTTTCTTGAGCCGGCTCACGAGCCTCAACTTAAAAGGTTTGGTCCACTTAAAAAGCTTGGCTCACGAGCCTTAACGAGCCGGCTCGAGCCTCGACCGAGCCCGAGCCGAGCTTAATTTCTAGCTCGATTCATACTCCGAGCTCGAACGAGCCGAGCCGGTTCGGCTCGACTCAATTCCACCCCTATGGGTGTCCTGCCCATGTACGTACTGACGCTGATAGAAAATTTTCCAGCGAAGATCTATACTTTATGTGTATAAATATATAATTTTATATAATAGTTCGTAACTTTACATATTCAACATATATATTCAAAATTACTAAAAATATAAATGGTTCTAAGATTTTATAAAATTTAAACATTAAAATCAAAATTAATTCAATCAACAAATTTAATTTATTGAAAAGTATTTCTCTAAAGTTTTTTTTATTTTTTTTGAGCCTTGTTGACAGCGTCAAGCGTATACATGTGTGTACTTGCGCGGCTGTCACAAGCACACATGCACGTAAGCAGTTGGGTGCTCCAAAATCCAGTGAAGCTGCGTGGAAACCAACAAAGTTTCAGTTTAGGATCGTTTTTTATTGTGTAAATTCTGGTTTCTTCAAAAATTAAATAAGTGATAGTTTCTAATTTTATGTATAAATCTGATTTTAATTGTGAAAGAAGCTTAGATAATCAGAACTACCATCTACCTAAATTTTAAATAATTCAGAATCTACACTGTCGGCGTATTTCACCGGCAGCTATTCTCCCTAAACGGAGTCCGGGGTTTGATAGAGGGGATCTTCGCGGAAGGACACCTATGGGCTCTCCCGAGGGATCCACATCGACAAGAATTCAAGAACACGCCGATATACCCAGGTTCGGGCTCCCAGTGTGGGTAACAGCCCTACGTCCTGCTTCTGCTCTTGTTAATGTGTTTTGAGTGGATTACAAACGCACGATCTACACTCTATCTCTTTTTTACTCTCTGTGTTCTTCTTAAGCTCTCTCAGTGCTTTTCCCATTCTCGCTCTTTCGTTCAAATCCTTCTTTTTCCCACTCGGCCCCTTTTTCCGCATGCACCGAAAACCCCCTTATATAGGTCGGGCTGGTTCGGGTAAGTGGGAAGGATGACATCACACTGATTACACCTCATTTATTACACCAGTCGCTGTAGTCCCATCCTCTGGCCTCATTCTTTGCACCATTGTCCAACTCCGCCCGGTCCGCCTAGGGAAGTGACTTGTATGGGACGGGTTAGGTGCAAGACGACAGAGGGATAAGGTATCGTGCCGTCAGCACAGCCACGCGCATTCAATGGTTCTGATACGGTGTGTCGGAGGTGAAGACTTCGAGGCGAAGCTCCTCATTCTTTCGGCGTACGCCTTTGTGCCTGACCGACAGCGGACCCCCCAGCACCTTCCAACTCCGTCGGCCGACCACGTGGCCCGGCCGCCCGGCGTCGGGCTCGATCACTGCACGCTCATTGGTGCGCTCTGTGATCTGATCGCAGATGGCGTCGGGGCCTGATCGCCCACCTGCTCGCCAGGCCGCTATGCGGCGCGGTCGTCTAGCGTTAGAGCCTGATCGTCCACCTACTCGTCAGGCTGTCACGCGGCGTGGTCGTCCGGCGTCAAAGCTTGATCGCCCACCTGCTCGTCAGGTTGTCACGTTTCAGCACTTATGACCCCTCATGACCGTGGCGAAAAGAATATCCTAGCACACCGATATACACGATCAAAAACCAAAGAATCCGAAAGAATCTCTGGCGCACGTCACACGCACCATGCAGATGAGGCTCGGAAACAGTGCGTTGCGTCGCGTGCGATTCGTGGCCGATGCTGCCACCACACGAATCACGATCATGGTGGATTTGTGGTTCGTGTCTTGTCTTGCACTGTCCAGCAGAACGGGAAGCCCACTCGGTCGCAGGTCGTACATCACATGCGCTACTGTACTGGCACTGCTGCAGTCTCCTCGTGTAACTCGTGCCAGCTGCAGTAGTACTACGCCTCCATCCATGCGTGCAGCGCGTCGCGCCAGATGGTGAAGATACCGGGCAAAACTGCTACCGTACGTATTTGTTGTTAGAAATGAGGCTTAAGTGGCCTATTTATCTCTAATACTAAAACTACAAAGATTAGTATCATATTGCTAGTTGAGAGAGGAGAACATCAGTTTAAAAGGGATAGCTTCCACCATACCTTGGAATGAGGCATATGGATGGTGAGGAGTACGGCTAAAGTCGCGCGCGCGCGTATTTCGCGAACTACCGCGTGACTTGTGGATTAAATTTCTGGCACATTTGAACTCTTTTTAATCTTCGGTTTCTCTACATTACAGGGTCATTAACTAAGCATTCAAACATCGTTATGGCATCAGTTTCAATCCGTTTGAATGAGTATTTGATGACAGCAGTTACTAGCGTTTAATAGTGCTGTAATGATAAATTTTTTGACCGTTGCTGGTGTGAGGCTATAAAATCTGGAGACGTCCAGACAGAAGGTGCTTTTTGGTCTCTAGCGCTCGCGTTTCATTCTCTGTGATCTGTGTTGCGTCTTCATGCTACACTTGTTCTTCACCGACCTTCTTTTCGGCGTGCACCGCGAGGCAAGGAGAGCGGGATCTCCGAACCGTTGCCGCTGCGAGAACTTGCACGGGGACGTCAATAAGGTTTCTGGGCAGCGCAACTGCGCGACCGCTCGAGCTCTTCTTCCTGCTTCTGGACGTTGGACGCGATCCACGACGTCGACTACTTCCTCTACGGCCGGTCGCTACTGCGCTGTCTCCTTTTCGTCATCAAGCCCATCGTAAGAATTCTTTGTTCGTCTCATACATAGCATTTCTGGATCTACTTTTCAGTAGCATGTGGTGCCTGTTATCTTATCTGTTGTCTTTAATCATTTTAAAAATAAACTTAATATTCAAATCTAAAATAAAAATAATACTTAAATTTCCAACATTTATCTCGTATGGAGTACCAACATCTCCAGCGTCCCGGGGCTCCCCCTGTTCATGTTAGTACTGTGGGCAACATCCCTGCACATGAATATTCAATTCACTCGAGAACTTCTGTGTGTGGAGTGTTGGACCGCGTGCTGCATTTCACTTTCACCTTAGAACCATGTACCACGAAGAACGTTACAATGGCAAAGTTTCTTCAGGGCCGAAAGGACAATCGGCCCTGTGTATTTCTCTCTAAACTCCACAAAGTGATCACTTTTTCTAGTCTCTGATGTCTTTTTTTTTTACAAATCTAGTTTTCTTCTAAATGAAATTATAAATCTAACCCTTTCCACTGCAGAAGGCGCAACAAGTGACACATGTCACCTTCTACACCCAAGAAGCGTTGGAGGCCGCGTTGCCGTGCGTGGGCAGCGTGACAATCAGCGAGCGCAGTAGCCACCGAGCAGTGTAGGAGCGGTGTCCTTCCGCGGACGGCAAGTGCGGGAATAGCGACTTGCTACGGTTAGCAAGCGTAGAAATGGCCTCTTGGGGTATCAGAGCGCAAGAGTGGCTTTTTATAGTGAGGAGAGAACTAGATTTAAAATTCCGTTTGAAAAAGAGCTAGATTTTCAAAAAGAGGAATCAAAGGCTAGAAAAGTGATCACTTCAAACTGTGCTGCTAGCATGTTATGTCATATTTGGCAGAATATTGATGTCATGAAACAACATAGGTACATGAGTCATGACCAAACCAATAATATATCATGATCAAACCAATAATATATATCTTATGCCGTGAAGGAATGCCGCGCGCTGAGAGCTCTAAGTACTTTTTTTGCGAAAAAAACTTTCTAAAAATTTTGAAATCGTGAATAGATCCTTCCACAGTTAGTTTGCAAAAAGGACCTTGACGATTCCGAAATCGCGAGCAGATCACCAGTTCTTTCAAACCAGGAGATTTTGAAATCGCGAACAGGTCCTTCCACCGGCTATGTTGCAAAAAAGACCTCGTGGTCTCGCAAATTCGGTACGGATGCCAGTTCTTTCGACCCGAAGGATTTGAAATTAGTTTAGGTCAAGTTATTTTGTAAAAAAACTGTGTCTCTACAAATTCAATATGAACGCTGGTTCTTTAAACCTAGACTATCCAGCCAATTTTTAACCCGGTTCTTTAAACCCGTGAGATTTCGAGTAAGTCCTTACAGAAAAAATCATGGTTACACAAATTCGCTGACAGCTCCTAGCTAGCCATTTTTTTTTAAAAAAAGCCGAAAAAAAATGAAATTACATTTTTTAGAAAAAAAACTCGAATTTTGGTTTTGTTAACCTTGGACGAGAGGCTGAGAGCGAGACGACCACACAAGCATTGGGAGTGGGAGGGGACTGTGGGATGGTTCATGTGGTACTGTGTAGTGGGCCCCTTTTGATGACGTGGCCTATTTTTTTTTGGAAAAATTAATGATTTACTCCGTTTTTCTGAACTTGATGATTTGTTCCAGAATGTCTCACTGACACGTGAGGCCTAAAGCCACATGTCAAGCAAATCTTCAATGTCCACCTACTTAAAGGAGTAAATGATCAAATCTCCCATTTTTCAAGAGTACTAGATCAATGCCCGTGCGTTGCTACGAAAAATAAAATTTGTAACGAAATATAAAGATCAAGTAATAAAAGAAAATTGTGCTATAAGATCAAGCATATATTTCTCCCGATTATAAAAGTTTTTATGGTTTCTTCTCGGTATAAATTAAAACTAAATACATTATACGTAGCAATATATATTACCAATCTCAAAAATCAATCAATCATTTTTATCCCTCTTTGCAATTTATATTATCAGCTCACGTTCCTCTTTCTCTGGCCATGCCCGTAGCGCACGCTGTGGAGTCCGCCTTCCTTGCCGCCTACTTCGTCGCGCATGCTATGGCCGTGTGGTCAATCGCCTCGGAGAAAGGGGCCACCGCCGCCACCCAGCCTTTGCACCTCTGCATCTTTTGGATCGCCACCGCCCTCGGCGTCGCACTCTTCTCCGCTTCGGCGGTGGTCCGCTGCGCCGACGGTTCACTGCTCTTCCAAGATGACCCTCTCGCCTTTACCAGTTTACTCATCTCCATGCCTCTGGCGTACCTAGCTATCATTGGTTTCACCAACCATGATGCCGGAGCCCATGAAGGTGAACCAGAAAACACCAGCGCCGAGGCCCCTGCCACGCTGTGCATCGCCGTGTCGTTCCTCTCTCTCGTGACGTTCAGCTGGATCAACCCGTTTATCTCCAAGGGTATGCTAATGACTCTCTCATCGCCGACGACGTCCCACCGGTGTCGCCGGGCAACCGCGCCGAAGCGTCGTACGCTTTGTTCACGTCCAACTGGCCGGCACTGGGGTCACGGCACCCATTGGGCGTCGTGCTCTGGCTGTTCTTCTGGTCTCAATTACTACTGACCGCGGCGCTCGGCTTCTTACGCCTCGCGACCATGTACGTCGGTTCGTCACTTATTGATCAGTTCATCGAGTTCGTGTGCGGCGGCACGATATGGGAGATCTTGAATGAATTCTCTTGATTGATTCTGTGAAACTGTACATCATATATAGAGTACAAAAGTAATGATTGGTCGGCTATTAATTACCAGCAATAATCAGGGATTTTGCTATAATAATCAGTCATATTTAAAGAGATATGGCCTAGCTGTAAATCAGGAAAGAATAATTAGCTATAATGACCGGTCATTATTGGAGATATGGCAGAGGACTAAGAAGAACGGACCACTGTCACCAACTGTAAATTTATATTAGTAGAGATAAGGGGACGCATACAACCCACATATACTATACTCACACCATCACATGGACATCGTCTTCAACAACAAATCGACACTAAAGACCAAAAAAATATAGAAGAAGAAGAAGTTGTGAGCAAAGTTAAGTTCGCTAAGCCGCAGATTTATTACGTTCTGCAATTCCTTCATGTCGGTCCAGTCTCCAAAGGCGCTGCACTTCATCAGGGAAGCTTATCTCGCGTCTCCTAGGCTCCAACAAATCCTCTACTGTATCTGCCTCGGTAGGGAAGCTTATCTCGCGTCTCCTAGGCTCCAACAAATCCTCTACTGTATCTGCCTCGGTAAGTTCCAACACCAGTACTCGGATCGTGTTGATTGTTGAAGCCAGAAATTCGAAGATAGTTACACATCCAAAAATTTCATCTGCTAGCATTTACATATCAGATCTCCAAACGGCATTTGCATTGTCCGTTCAAAAAATTCAGGGCAGTTTTGCCGGAATTCTCGTGTGTTTCTCATCACAGACAATAATTCCAATCCAAGCAGTGAGTATTGCTACGAGTCTACGACTTTCCAACAGATGTACACAACTCTTGCTTGTCTTTGCTTCCTACTTACTACTCATACGTGATCTAACCTTCACGAGCTGTCGTGTTCGTCGCGTATGCAAAAGGCTACTTGTCAACATCCACTGCTATCCAACCTCAGCATTAATGATGACGACGACCTTATCATGATGGGTGATTTCAATCTTTATAGATCTTCTCTTGATAGAAATAGAAATGGAGGGAGAATCTCTGATGCTCATTTATTTTGATGATATTATTAATTCTCTTGGCCTCATTGAAATTCCTCTAAAGGGTCATAGATATACCTGGAGCAACATGTAGAAGGATCCTCTATTAGAGCAACCTAACTGGTGCTTTACCTCGGTTCACTGGACCATTTCATTTCCTGGAACCCTCTGGTTGCCTCTCTCTAGAACCATGTCGGACCACACTCCCTGTCTGGCTCTTATTCAAACTCATATTCCTAAAGCATCCATATTCAGATTTGAAAATTTGTGGTTGGATCGTCCTGACTTCCAAGAGACGGTGAATCATGCTTGGAGCAGCCCTTCTCGTTTTGGCTCTTGCTCTGCCACTAATATTAAGACTAAACTTCAAAATCTCCACACTAAACTCCAAAAATGGAAGATAAGCATGTCTCGCCTCAGAGATCAGATCCATCAATGCAATTCTTCCATTCAAGTCATTGACAAGATTGAAGAATTTAGATCCCTCTTCACCCTAGAACGCAATTTCAGGATTATCATTAAAGCTCATCTGATCCGGTTTTTAGCTATTCAAAACGCATACTGGAAAAACCGTTGGTCCATTCGTTGGGTCCAGCTGGGAGATGAAAATACTAAATTTTTTCATGCCAAAGCTACTGAGAGACATCGGCACAACCTTATCACCTCCCTCATCACTGATAATGGTGACATTCTTTATGATCACAATGTTAAAGCTGGCCTGCTCTTCAACACTTTCTTCTCGAGAATGGGGTACTCGGATAACCCTATTATGTGCTTTGATCTCTAGTCACTGATTCATCCCGTTGATGGTTTAGACTCCTTGGTATCACCCTTCTCCAATCAAGAAATCGATGAGGTGGTTTCGCTATTTCATACGGACAGTGCCCCGGGCCCTGATGGCTTCAATGGTCAATTCTATAAATCTTGCTGGCATATTATTAAGGATGACTTTTACAAGCTTTGTTTGGATATTTTTGATGGCTCCCTATCTCTCTCTATCATCAATCACTCCTTCATTGTCCTTATTCCCAAAAACAGCAATCCGGAATCGCGTAGTGATTTCAGGCCCATCTCCTTACTCAATCAAAGTGTTAAAATTATCACGAAAATCTTGTCCACTAGACTTAATTCGGTCATCACCTTGATCATTCATAAGAATCAGTATGGTTTCATAAAGGGGAGATCTATTCAAGACTGTCTGGCTTGGACATTCGAGTATATTCATCTGTGTCAACGTTCCAAACAGAAGATTGTTCTCATTAAACTTGATTTTACCAAAGCTTTTGATACTATCGAACACAATGCCATCATTACCATGTTTCAAGCTTTAGGCTTCCCGGACAAATGGATTCTCTGGATTACTCAACTTTTAAGCTCTGCCTCTACCTCCATTTTGCTCAATGGGGTCCCAGGTTTCTCTTTCAATTGTCGTCGGGGTGTTCGTCAAGGTGACCCGCTGTCCCCTCTTCTCTTTGTTGTGGCTGCTGATCTCCTCCAACACATTATTAATAAAGCAAGACTCTAGGGGATTCTCTCCATTCCCCTTGATTTGGGCCCTCAAGCTGACTTCCCGGTGATCCAATATGCTGATGATACTATCATTTTCCTCAAGGGCTGTTAGAAGGAAGTTTTCAAGCTCAAATGCATTCTTCAATCCTTTGCGACTGCCACTGGTCTTAAAATCAATTTTTCCAAATCTGGTATGTTGCCCATCAATGTCCTAGACTCCGACATGGATCTTCTGTCTGCCACCTTCGGCTGCAAGAAGGAATGTTTTCCTTTCACCTACCTTGGTCTTCCTATGGGTCCTTCTAGACCTCGTATTAAAGATTTTGAAAGCTTGATCACCAAGATCAATAGGAAGATCATCTCTTTCTCGTCCTTACTCTCGTATGGTGGCCGCTTACAGTTGTTGAATTCGGTTCTCTCCTCGATGGCCACTTACTGTATGTGTTCTTTAAGAATTCCCATCGCAGTGATCAACAAAATTGACAAGGCCAGGAAAATCTGTCTTTGGGGCAAAAACGAAATCAATGGCAGAAGTAAATCTCTTGCTTCGTGGCAGAACGTGTGCTTGCCCAAAAACAAAGGTGGTTTGGGGGTCATTAATCTGAGATTGTTCAACACTTCTCTTCTGTTTAAACTTCTTCATAAATTTTACAACAAAAAAGATATTCCCTGGGTTCATTTGATTTGGTCTTCTTATTATCAAACTCAATTACCCCATGTCTCCTCGCCCAAGGGGTCCTTTTGGTGGAAGGATGTTTTAGCCCTTCTTGATTGCTTTAAGGGAGTTGCTAATTGTAATATTGGTCAAGGCGACACTGCTTTCTTTTGGGATGATGTTTGGAACAATATTCACATGAGATCTAAATTCCAGCATCTCGCCTCATTTGCCAGGGATGTTAACATTAGTGTGGCTTCCTTCCTCAACCACCCTGGTATATTACCCCTCTCTGATCCTGCTTATCAAGAGCTTCAAGCCTTGTATTCCATTGCTTCTTCCATTCAAAGGGATTCTCGCTCAACTGATGAATGGCATTATATTTGGAAGTCTCCGGATTATGCCTTTGCGAAGTTTTACAAGTGGACTCTCTGTAACATCACTGTCCCAAGACCTATTCTTCAGATTTGGAAAGCCAAGTGTTCCCTGAAAATCAAAATTTTCACTTGGCTTATGTGTCTGGATCGTTTAAACACCCGTAATCTCCTCAAGCGGAAGCATTGCTCCATCCAAGGGAATAATTACAGTTGTGTTCTTTGCAACCTTCAAATTGAAGAGACTCGTGATCACCTTTTATTTAACTGCCATTTCGCCTCTTGGGATCCTTCTGCGGACTTCTTTCAAAAGATCACTAACGCTGCTGCGTCTTCTACTGATCATTTATTCATGGATATCTTTATGATTGCTTCCTGGGGTCTCTGGAAGAGCCGCAATGATTTGATCTTTAGAGCCAAGCCTCCTAGTTTTAGAGCTTGGAAAGTTTGGTTTATTGCAGAAGTTCATTCTCAGTCTTTCAGATTTCCTGTTTCTTGTAAAGACGGTCTGTTAGCCTGGGCTTCTAAGCTCTCTTAATTTTCCTTTGTTTTGTTTTAGCTGGTTCCTCACCAGCTTTCTTTTCTTGCTCTGTTTCCCATTCTTCTGGTTAATAAATTCTCAATAGGGGCTTCCCCTATTGTTCTTGCTTTCAAAAAAAACATCCACTGCTATGTCGTTGCTGCCGTCCGGATCCCACGTAGGCTGATCCTTTCTTCTGATGAACAATGCATGCATTACTTGAGCAGCGAGTTGATTATTTCAGTCTTTGGGCAGCTTGAGACTGACACGGGCCTCTTAAATTAATCACACCATATAGTCTGATACCTGGCAGTCTCCAGCCTGAGATGTGAAAGGAATGCTTCATAAAATCTTTGCCTTTTATTATGCACAATTGAAGAATAAGTAGAGATTGGTTGTATTTCTCAGAGTTCTAGGTGGAATCTCAGTAGGTATAGTGTTACAGTTGATTTTGTATCGTCATGGATTTACAGTTCCCTCCCCCAGATCCCAAAGCTGTTAAGTTATTTTTTCCCAGTTTCTGGTGCATGTAAAAATCTGTCAAATAGTATCAGAAGTTCAGAACAGCAAGAATGAAGAGAGCAGGAGTGTTAGATGTCAAAACCACTAAACAAGTCCACAATCAATGAAGTGTATGTATTTTGATAAAAAAATTTCAGATTGACCCAATGTTTGCGCCAAAATTCGGCAGGTACGGTAAAATCGGCAATCCGAGATTAACATGAGTTTGGGTAGCACACGGTGGAGACATTTGGAAATAGGTGGTTTTGTTTGGGAAACTCAAAGCCGACACAGATTCTGTTACCACCGTATTGTAATAGGACTCGGATCGGTCGATGAGTATATAAGATGAGCCTAGACCGGCTAGGAAGAGGAACCCCAGTCAAAAATCACATCTATTCTTGTTTTTCCTGCTTATTAGTCTCTAATCTTGTAGCTTAGTTTTGTAAGTCGATTTGATCAATAAAGTTGTGTATCGCTGATCATTGATCTTCGTTAATTTTACCTTAGGTTTGGTTTATTCTATTTTGCTGAGCATCGTCTTCTCAGAATTGATTTGCCTCTATCCCTAGATTAGCCTTAATCGGCTAGTCTCGCTACGTCCTGATCAGCTTTCGGCTGGTCAGAGTTAAGCCGATCATCATTCCATATCGGCTTGTGAGAAACTTCGCGAAATTACCTTATCAATTATAGGGTCAAATCGATTGGCACGTTTGAACCAGGTGTTCGTCTGGTGTGCTAAATTCAGAAACTTTACTTCAAGTTTTTGGCATCAACACCTAATTTTTTCTGCGAAAACGAAATCTCTCGGCTCTAGAATTTTGAACAAAGTTCAGAATTTTTAAGCATGATAAGTAAACACAAACTCGGGAAACCGCCTGGGAGACGAAACTACGTGCTTTTCCCAGGAACATTTCTCAAATTTACTACACCATTGATGACTTGATGTTCATTTTGTGTAAACAATAAGTTTTTTTTTTTTAGATAATGGATTAACATCCGGCCTCTGCAATCGCACACAGCCAAATCCATACAAATATCATGTCCAAAAACAAAATATGAAAAGCGACAAAGAGAATGGAAAATTAAAAGCAAATCCTATAATTGCTTCGCCAGCCGTTCTTGGCAAAGAATTCCAACGCCACTACCTCCAATGCATGGCATATCCTTCGAATGTACTCCCGATTAACATTAGACTGCAATAGGGCCCAAAACCGCAACCAATATGTCCCTCTGAACGTAACCTGCATAAAAGAAGAATATATTTTCCTCTCGAATATTAGATCATTGCGTGTACACCAAATAGCCCATAAAAGGGCAGCACTCCCGGCAAAAATCATTCTCTTTGAACCTTTCTCAAGGTCAAATAACCAATGACTAAACAGATGAATCATAGATTTAGGCATTGGTAAACCAGTAGCAATATGAACTATTCGCCAAATAGTTTTTGAATGTTGGCAACCAAAAAATAAATGTGTTATTGTTTCATTACAATTACAGAAACAACATCGTTGATTTCCATTCCACCCTCTCTTAGCTAGATTGTCCTTTGTTAAAAGAACTCCACGTTGTAAGTACCAGAGGAAAATTTTAATCTTTAAAGGAAGTTTCAATTTCCAAATGAATTTATTTCGGAAAGGAATACCCTGGTTCATCAGATATTGATACATGGAACGAACTGAGAATAGCCCATGTCTATGAAGATCCCAATTAAAAATGTCCCTTCCATCTGTAAGCTGACAATTAGCTAATTTGGCAATTAGGTTATACCATGCCATCAATTTATCCCCTGATAAAGCTCGTCGAAAATTTATGTTGGGTGGCATTTGCATCATAACCTTGTCGACATTATGTTGTGGGTAGTGAGCAATTTGATATAAAAAAATAAGTATATGCTCATATATGTCACATGGTTTTGCGTACTTGGCTTATCTGAAAGCAATATGTATGTAGAGAATAGAAAGCAACCGCAGCCAATTAGCATTTTCTAATTCTGATACTCCAAGATTCCTAGTAGATACATCAGCCTATCTAGTCGAGACACAACAACTTGTGTGCAAAAGCTGAATTTTTTTCTGCAGCCATTTGGTCCAGACAAAAAAATTCATGCATGCGCTTAGATGCTGCAGAAAAGAACTGTCCCTATTCATGACAATTAACATAAATGACACTGCAAGATGTCAAAGAACTGAAAATGTTTTGTCCCAGAGACAAGTACAGAAATCAAAACTTGACATGGTCAAAATTTTTACTGTTGTAGCACCTCGATGCAGCAGACTGGGAGCGCTGCAATGCCACGGCGTGACATATGGTATTGCAGCGCCCCCACACACCGGTTCTCGGTCAAAAGAAAAAGAAAACATCATGCAACGAACCGGAAGCGTTGCATGCTACAGTAAATTTCTTTTTTTTATACAGAGACTAGTTATGGAAAAAATATTTTTTAATTTTATTAGGTTTTATAGATGCATTATAATAAAAAAAATTTTATTGTATTTTTTTGAGGACCCATATTATTATAATAAAAAATATATTATATTATAATAAAAAATTTATTATATTTTTTTATGCAGAGACTAGTTATGCACAGCGGGTAGTTCCAAAAAAAATCGCATGCCGTTCCATAAATATTTTGAGGACCCATATTCTACAGAGAGGTATAATATAACACAATATATTTGAGGAGGCTAATTCTGAGAAAAATATATTATAATTTTATTAACTTTTATAAATGTATTATAATAGAAAAAAATCACACAGCGGCTAGTTCTAAAAAAAAAATTCTACGAGTAGTTTTGAAAAAAATGGCACGACGGCTACTTCTAAAAATTGCACGTTTTACCACAAATATTTTGATGACTCATATTCTGCGGGCCCAATTACCGTCAATAATTCTGTGGGCCATCAATAATATTTTTTTGTGGGCAATAATAAAACTAATAAAAAATATTGCCCGCAAAAAAATATTATTGACGACCCGCATAATTATTGACGGTAATTTAATCTGCATAATTATTAACGGTGATTGGGAATATGGATCCTCAAATATATTGTGCTATATTGTGCCCCTCCGTAGAATATGGGTTCTCATAATATTTGTGGTAGGACGTGCGATTTTCAGAACTAGTCGCCGTGCGATTTTTTTTGGAACTATTTGCAGAATTATTTTTTTAGAACTAATGGTCATGCAATTTTTTCTATTATAATACATTTATAAAACCTAATGAAATTAAAATTTACTGTAGCATACAGTGCTTTCAATCCGCTACATGTTGTTTTCTTTCTTTCTTTTTGCCGAGAACCGGTGCGTGGGGCCGCTGCAATGCCACGTGTCGCGTTGTGGCATTGCAGCTCTCCTAGTCCACTACATGCCTGTAAGCTGCGCTTCCCGAACACGGTTTTTGCGGGCCCCGGGTCAAATCTAAAAAAAATCCGGTGGAGGCTAATTTTTTAATTTTTTTAGAAGCTAAAACAGTAAAAATTTCGACATGGTCAATGCACTTTCCTGTCTTCAGCCAGCAACTTCCATGTGCGTGCAGTGTGCTGCTTCTGCAATGCAAGGAACCAACAGCATACTGTATTACACATTACCAATTTACCATCAGAAAGACAAATGTTTGGGCAACACTTGATGAGCAATTTTGAGAATAGACAATGCAAGGAACCAACATCATACTGTATTACACATTACCAATTTACCATCAGAAAGAAAAATGTTTGGGCAACACTTGATGGAAAATTTTGAGATTAGACTTATAGCAGGTAGCCGCCAGGAAATTGCCAAATGAACAATTTCAACAAAATGTTTCAAAATTTCTATTTCATTATGAAAGGAACATTTTATCTCAGTACAGCACAGATAATAAATATCATATTTCGCCATTCCAATATGTAAAATCACTTCATATTCAGAAGAATATAAAAGATTTTATTACATTTAGATACTGGAATCTGCTTTTAGTGAATGGCCTCTATAGCACCTTGACACTAATTTTACCATTATCCTTCTTTCATTACTGATATATGAATATCAGTCATTTGAGACATATATTTCAGCTAGTATCTATACATGGCATGCCCACATGCAAATATGCTGCTTCGTCAGTTCAGAACCATATGTCCATATCTACTGCTCAACGCTCACGGATACACAACAATGTGACAGCACAAGATCAAACAATCTAAGGGCCTGTTTATTTTAGCTTTTGATTCTCTAAAAGCTGATTCTGGATTGTAGACAAACAGGCCCTGATTCTAAAATCTGATTCTCATAATCTAACCTACCCATATACACTAGAATCCACAATTTACTTCATATGTGCTTTTGGATTCTAACTTTTGGAGAATCAGTTTCTCTACAACCACAATTCAGAATCAACTTTTAGAGAATCCAAAGCTGAAATAAACAGACTCTCAGACTGTTTGTTTCTGATTCTGTTTTTAGAGTCAGAATCCAGAATGAGATGCTAAAACAAGGGCCTTTAATGCCCCACACTACGCGACCTCCCCTGCTCCATTCCAAGACGCGAACGGTCGCGCAGCCCTCACAACCTCAATCGCTGCCCTTGCCCTATGTAAGTCGTACTGATCCTCCTGAAAAGTCCCCATCTCGTTTCCTTGGGATTGCATTACCTGGTTCTTGTTCTGGCATGTGTGTTTATCTTTCTTGTGATCTTTGGAGATTCTGTACAAGGATGGATTGTTTTTTCGTTCCTCTCTGAATCGTTTGGATCACTTCAGTTCTTTTCTTTACAGTACTGAACCACTGATTCATAGATAACATCTTGAAATACTGATATGCCATCTAAGCAGGTTAGATTCTGTAGTTAATGAACTCCTGATAGATTCTCTTCAGAAAAAAAAGGAGCAGCTGATAGATCAGCTTCATTAATTTTTCAGGTTGTTCTTGTCTTTCTTAATTCTTCTCTGTCAAACTATTCGGCGATCTTCACTTTATATTGTTATTATTCCTCAATTGTCCAAGAACACTATTTGTCTATTTGGTTCTGTTGTTGGAATATGTATATAAGCAGATCATAATATGTTGGTAGCGTCTTCGCCCAAAAAGAGGATCTATTTGACTGCTTCTAGTGTTGATAGATGAACTGGGAACTAATGATGAGAATTTGAGCAGAGACATGGAGTTGATTACAAATGTCTGCGAGTATGAGCAGCTCGCGAAGCAGAAGCTGCCGAAGATGGTCTACGACTACTACGCCTCTGGCGCAGAAGATCAGTGGACACTAAAGGAGAATAGGGAGGCCTTCTCTAGAATTCTGTAAGCTATCTTCCAAAAAGTAGGTTTTAGCCTTTTAGCTATGTCTGCTTGGTAGTAAACTGCTAGTTGAACTGTCCTTGTTTTATTAACATCAGCAACTAATAA
Source organism: Guadua angustifolia (assembly GCA_036346375.1). NCBI lineage: Eukaryota > Viridiplantae > Streptophyta > Magnoliopsida > Poales > Poaceae > Guadua > Guadua angustifolia. The sequence goes on along the minus strand of CM070507.1, from coordinate 6,668,573 downwards.
TTCAAGGAAAAGTAATGCAATGGAAAAGTTTCAGAAAAAAATCGGAAGGATGGCATATTTTTTTGATATTTGATGAAAACTGCCATGTCAATTGAAAACTTGGTATTATTTTAAAATCTTTGAAGAAAGGATAGGAGAGGACCCAGAGGTGCCTCCAACCCTCGTGGAAATTTTACAACTCCATTATTACAGTTACTAAGGCAATTTTGATGAAGTTAATTTGGGCCTAAGTGGATCAGCTTGCCTTTGATTAGTATTAATACATGGTAGCAAAAGTGAACAGATAGCATTGACTAGAGGGCACGAGTCTTGTGACATGTGGTTTGGATGGTCAAAGTAGATGACAATTTCGTTAAGAACTCTTAAATAAGATACATGACATCACTATGCATGCATGTGAAAATATATCCCTTTTTCAGCGTCTCTATCTCTTTGCTGAGAATTCTGAATTGTCATATAATAATATTGGAGTGGCACGTTTCTCTTCTACTTAAAATATTTCTCTCCAAGATTTGCTACTCTCATTTTTTAAAACTAGTGAAGGACCGGAAATGACGATCAGAGAGGCGGTAAACGATCAACAACAATTTTCCTTCAAAAGGACTAACCAAAACCTCACTAGATTAAATAAGAGCGGAAGAATAAATTTTCTAAGAAAAATCAGTTCTAGGATAGTACTACCATGCTATAGTTGCAGTAATACCGGACAAGCAGTAAAATTAGCATGAGTTCAAATCTAAGAATTAATGTAACTTTCAATTAGGTGATTCAAAACTCATGAAATATTGCATGCAACCTATTTCGACCATCAATCACAAGGATTGACGTCAAAGTTTTGACCTTTTTCAAGATTAAAGAAGAATGAACCAACACATACAAAACCCTTCACCCTAAACTTGTTTGTGGAGATTTGATGATGGAGATAATTTTAGATGATCTCACACAAGTCATAGGAAGAACCAACCCTCAAATTCCCAAGAAAAAGATCTATCACTAGTTCTTCCTTCTCAAACCAAAAACCGGTTTCTTGAGAAAACTTTGCTGATCAAGTAAAAACTTGCCTAGATGATTAAGATATGATCTACAGAGGATTCATTCATTAATCATTCATCACTGACAACACAAGATCAAGAAAGAAAGAAACCAATAAGAGAAATCAAAACTCAAAAAGGAAAGAGATCAAGAACAAGAGCGAAATCTTGAGCACGAAATTGATTTCTATTTCAGATCAAGAGGAATAATTACAAAGCCTCTCCAAGGAGGGCAAAACTCTCAAAGAACACTCACACATACAAGAAAACTAAAAATCTTGTGCAAATCCTAACCTCTTCTACTTAGTGGTACCTCTCTCTACTTCTCAAGCCCTTATATAGAGGAGGCAACTCTAACTTAGTTACACAAGTGGATACCATACGCATTCACATAAGCTAACCCGCTAATCCAATACACAATGGGTTTTACACACACGCACACTTTTCAAAGTGGCCTGCACATGACGCTCCAAACGGCTCCACAAGCCCGAATTCATGTCCACACTCTCCTTGGCTTGACCTAAACAACTTAGGCCAGCGCCACAGTTTTTCAAACCGCTTCAATCCCCTGTAATAGTTAAATTACCAATTTGTCCCATAATCGGTCTCTTCCTTCGCCTCAAAGCATCGTCCATGCTTCGTCACCTTCCAAGTGGCTCTAATGACTTTCCGCCAAGCCTCTCACACATCTAGATCCCCCCAAGTCATTTGGTGCATCACATATTCTTGTCTGCTTGATCATGACGTTTCGGCTTCCTTGATCGTTCTGGACCTCGACTCCTCCCTAAGCATAATCATGATCCATGCCATTACCTGCTATGTCCATCACCAGTGGCTCATGTTTCAGCTCCTTGTCTTCCCGGCTTGCAGCAACTCCCTAGCCTCAAATCATCTTCGGCGTCACCCTGACCGTCTAGACCTCAGCTCTCCTAGCCTAGTCCTGGTCTCCGTCGCCTCACCATAACTTAGCTCTGAAATTCTGCAACCAACACAGACAACCAAACCGTCAGATAGCACTGTCCACGAAAATATGCAATAACTATTGCAAAATCAAAACAATAATCAACATTGTCTGGAAAAATCGGCACTATTGTCCCTAGGGCCGGTAATACCGCCTCGATACTACTTCCAACCTGAGGCCGATAATACCACCCAGCACAAACCCAAAATGCACACTCTAGAAAATAAATACTGCCAACTAGAGGCCGGTAGTACCGCTGTCATGGCGGGTAGTACTACTCTTGCTCAACCCAAAGAATCACCTTACTGGAAAATAACTACCTCCAAATAGGAGCCGGTAGTACCGCACTCAAGTACTACCGACCCTTGTTCTTCCTGACAGCACCTCAAATTGCTTCAAAATCAAAACGAACTCAAATCAAACTCAAACTTGAGCACTACAAGCTCGAATGCAGTCAAATACTCCTACAAACTTGGTTAGACCTCCACATGGTCTCTCAGCTAGAATACGTTGGAGGAACTATGCATCAAGGTCACAAACAGTCATTGACAAAATAGTTATACTGTACTATATTCAATCCATTTTGGGGAGAAAGAAGTCTCACACGTGATATCCTTAATATGAAATGTGTTGATCACTCCTTCCTTCTCAAATTTCACTTTATCCTTCCCTGACAAATGATTCCAGGTTTCGTCCACGCATACTGATTGATGTGTCACGCATTAACATGGCCACAAATGTCTTGGGCTTCAACATTTCCATGCCAATTATGATTGCACCCACAGGAATGCAGAAAATGGCTCACCCTGAAGGTTTATCCAACTTTGCAATCACCAACTTTTTCCATTTTCCAAAGCAACATTCTCATCGAGAAGTTTGTATGGAATGCAGGAGAGCTTGCTACTGCAAGAGCAGCAGCTGCAGCAGGAACTATAATGGTTTAAAAGATCACAAAATATTTTGATGTCTTTGCTATGTCCCAATAACTAGTCCAATGTGCTGATGCTATGGCTAACCATTATGTTTTTTTTTCAGACATTGTCTTCATGGTCTACTTCTAGTGTTGAAGAGGTTAACTCAGTAGGACCAGGAATACGTTTCTTCCAGCTTTATGTATGTGTTGTCTTCACTAACCTTATGATACAAGAAGCATTGTTTCTGTTCTTCAACCTTACCTTAGAGTGTATTACTGTCTTCATCAGCTCTACAAGGACAGGAATATAGTACAGCAACTCGTCAAAAGGGCTGAAATGGCTGGCTTTAAGGCCATTGCACTCACTGTCGACACTCCGAGGCTTGGTCGCAGGGAAGCTGATATTAAGAACAGGTCCTAATCTTACTGTATAGAGCCTGATGTTTTACAAATGGAACATCTGTCCGTTTTATTAGGAGTTTTACAAACTGAAATATATATTATATACCTTGGTATCTTGCAGATTCACCTTACCTCCACATCTGGTGTTGAAAAACTTTGAAGCACTTGATCTTGGCAATGTTGACAGGGTTATCTGAAAACTGAGCCACACACTGTATTAAGAATAAATTTATTTTTGAGGTCTCCTTACCATATCTTCTGTGATTTATCAGACAAATGATTCTGGCCTTACTTCCTATGTCGCTAGTCAAACCGATCAATCTCTTTCTTGGGAGGTATCGATTTCACCGCCTCGATTGTCACTTACAATCTTGAGTTTCATACATCAACCAGTCATTCTACACACTTCAACTTCGACGGTGCTCATATTAAAAGTTTCTCTGTGGAAATGAAAAACTGATGACTACTGATGTACAATTCAGGATATCAAGTGGCTACAGACAATTACCTCGTTGCCGATCTTAGTGAAAGGAGCCGTAACTGCAGAAGACAGTGAGTGTTCAGTTTCAGACTTTCAGCTCCTCCAATGTCATATTGCCCTTTGTTATGGCCTGTCTTCACCTTGAAACTTACAAAAATGCAGCTAGACTTGCCATTGAATATGGCGCTGCCGGTATCATTGTGTCCAATCACGGAGCTCGCCAACTAGATTATGTTCCTGCAACTATCAGCTGCCTGGAGGAGGTATGTTAAGCTGTTAAACCAATCTTAGCTGCACATGTAATTCTTAGCTGAAAGAATAAACTGCACTGGGTCCATTTGATCTTCTCTAAAGTTGAATCCTGGCCTGCACTCATTATGTTAATCACACATAACGGAAGGATCAGAAATGACAATTAGAGGAGGTCAATGATCATAAAACAAATTTTACCCCCAAAGAAAATAACCAAAACCTCTCTACATCAAAGAAGTGCAGAAAAGCAAATTTTAAGAGAATTTCACCTCTGAGGCGGCATTGCCACTGTGCAAAGTCCGGTACTACCATGAACAGTAAAATCAGGGCCATAAACAGTAAAATCAGCATAGTTTCAAAACTAAAATCGGTGTATCTTTTGATTAGCTGATCCAAATGAAACTTTGTATGCACCTTCCTATGGATGCCAAAAACCTATTCCAAACTTCAATCGTAAAGATTGACATCGAAGTTCTGACCTTTTTTGAATTTAGCGAAAGTTGCATCAAAACAGGATCAAATATAGAAACTTCACCCTAGATTTGCTCGTGAGGATTTGATGATCAAGATAAACTTATATAGTATCTCACATGTCACAGTAAGCTAGAACTCCAAAGAAATTGCCCTCAAACGTGCAAGATCAAGATCTATCTCAAATCCTTCATTCTCAAGCCAAAACCAGTTTTTTGAGAAATCTCTTGATGATCATGTAAGAGGTTGCCTAGATGGTTGGGATACGATTCATAGAGGATTCATCCATCAATTAATTATTCATCCTTGGCAACACAAGATCATGAGAAGAAATCACCAAGAAAGATTAAAAAAACTCAAAAGAGGGAAGATCAAAACAAGAGGCAAAGCTTCAGCATGAATTTTGATTTTATTTCAGAGTAAGATATATGACTACAAAGCCTCTCACCTAAGGGAAAAGCTCCTAAGAAGCATTCACACATACAAGAAAACCAAAATCTTGTAGAAACCTTAATCCTTCTCCTAGGCTTGAGGCATAGTGGACTTAGGCTTCACCTCTCTCTACATCTCTTTATATAGAGGAGGTAACTCTAACCCTAAAATCTAAACACACAAGTAGATACCATCCACACACGTGCTAACCCGATAACCCAACACACATAACGGGTTTTACACTCACACAAGCAAGTTTCTCAAAGCGGCCTTCATCACGATGCCCAATTCGTTTCAAGAGCCTGAATTTGCGTCTATATCCACTTTGGCTTTACCTAAACCATTTAAGCCACCGCTGTGGTTTTCCAACCTGTCTCGATCCACGGTAATGAGCAAATTACCAATTTGCTCCATAGTCGGTCGTTTCCTTCCACTCGAAGTATCGCCCATGCTTCGTCATTCACCATGTGGCCATAATAACTTCCCGCCAAGCCTCTTACGCGTTTGGACTCTCCCGAACAGTCTTTGTTTGCAAACGGATTCATGTTACTTGGCACGCCACATGTCTTTGACCGCTTCACCATGACGGTGCCAGCTTTCTTGACCGTTCTGGATCTCAGTTCCTCCCTAAGCCTAGTTCTGGTTCATGCCGTTGTCCGCCATGTCCATCACCAATGTTTCATACTCCGGCTCCTTGTTTCCTGGCTTGCAACCACTTCCCGGCCTCAGTTATCTTCCAGCGTCCTTTGACCGTTCTAGACCTCAGCTCTCCAAATCTAGTCCCAGTCTCTTCCGTTTCACCATGACCTAGCTTCGAATTCCTGCAACTAATACAGACATGCAAACACGTTACGTAGCATTGCTCAACAAAGATATGCAATAACACCACTTAACCACAGTTGACGATGCACAGATATTCGCTCTGAAAAATATCTACCGCCAACTAGAGACCGGTAGTACCACCTGGCCGGTACTACCGCCATGCATTGGCCGGTAATATCACCCTCCAAAAAGCTCATAAACGATCATTCCTGAAAAATAATTACAGCCAACTAGAACCCGGGACAACCGCAAGCCGGCATTAATGTCACTCCAAGACCGGTAGTGCAGCCAAAACTGACAGCACCTCAAGTTGCTTCAAATTCAACAACGAATTCAAAACAAACTTAAACTTGAGTACCACAAACTTAAAACCTAGTCAATTATTTAACACTCACATTAATAGACCTCCACATGATCTTTCGATAACTAATAATAAACATGGGAGCTTGCATTTTCTAGATATAAGTACAGGCGACTTCAGTGTAAAATTGTGTTTTAGGAAAGCTAGTAAAATCTTCCCTGCATTTTCATACATTTGGACTGAAAAGTGTAAGTAAATTCAGGTCGTCAGGGAAGCAAAGGGCCGTCTACCGGTGTTCCTCGACGGCGGCGTCCGCCGTGGCACGGACGTGTTCAAAGCCCTGGCGTTGGGAGCCTCAGGAGTATTCGTATGTCCCCTACTAGAATACTCCCCATCGTCCACAAATTCTAGCACCTAGAATTCAGAAGGGCAGCAATGCAGCATAACGTATGATGTGTCTAGACACAGAATAGGCTTGACACTGTGACTTGATCTGTCAGATTGGAAGGCCGGTGCTGTTCTCCCTTGCCGTGGACGGCGAGGCGGGCGTGAGGAAGATGCTGCAGATGCTGAGGGACGAGCTGGAGCTCACCATGGCTCTGAGCGGCTGCACGTCGCTGAAGGAGATCACGCGCAACCACGTCAGCACCGAGAGTGACAGGATCCGCCGCTCCCGGATGTAGACCTGCAATTGCAGCCGCAGGAGCCTACTGAACACTGATCGAATTGTCCCCGCATGCGTATGTTAGTCCATTTGAGATATTGCCTCTAGTTCTTGTGCGTCCATTTGGATGCCAGCAATAGGGAGACGAAGGAAGGTGCGCATGCGTGTGTGCGCCCGTGTATGTCCTTGCACTGCTGTGACTGTTGTAGTTTGCAATATTGGTGATTTCTGGTTCTTCTGCCAATGGAAAGTAGTTGAGCAAGTTTGGATCTCTCAGTGCGGTGGTGATTTGGATCAACCAAGAAGGGTTTGTTACAACATCAATGCACGAAAGTTTTTTCATTCCTCACAAGAAAGTAAGGCCCTGTTTGGTGAGGCATTTTTACTGGCTTATAAGCAAAAAAGCTAAAACCTAAACAAACAAGCAGCTTTTAAGCTGGATTAAAAAAAAGCCATAAACTCCCTTACAAGTTACAACTAAAAGCCAAAAGCTATTTTCCTGTATTCGTATGGAACATTGTGAAGAGAATAGATAGCTCAGACTCTGCCTCCACAAATAGGAGACACAAAAACAGCCAAACATGTGCCCCAGCTCTGCAGCTGGCCCCTAGAGGTAAACTCCGTGACAAGTTTACTCGCTGACAAGTGGGCTCAGGGCCCACCGGCAGCCTCGCCCTCTGCCGCGCCCTCTCCCGGCCCTGCCTCCCCAAGTCAACTGAACCAACTGCCGCTGCCACGTCATTGTAACTCTCACAGCTCCATCGTCCAGTTGCTACAACCTACAGGAAGAGGAGAGGCTGAGGGCTGCTGCTTTTCTTGCGGTTATGGCTACATTAGCGCCACAAGCTGTTCAACCATCGCAGCTTCACCGTCCTAGTGCTACAGGAAGTGATGGTGGCAGCTGCCGCTTTTCTTATACTGATGATTGCGGCTTCTGCTACCAAACTGCTGGTATGAACAGTTCCTGCACAAGTTTTCTTGAAGAACACACGTGTTAGTGTGTTACTTAACTAGAGTATAATATCCCAGTCTTTGTGTCTCACTGATAAGAAAGTCCGATCGTCGAATACAAAATTATGCAGAGGTTAGTGCGTTCCATTCGTACTTCCATGATATGCTGCCTGTCACTGTCGGTTAATCAGAGCTATCTCCTCCTGTCCTCTCGCGGATGAACACAAAGGACAGCACCAAACTGACTCCTCCTTCCAGTCCAATAGCCCTGGCCTTGAACGCAATCATTGAGTCCTGGACTCCGTTGCCTAGTAAATCCTCTTGTTCATCCGTCTTGCGAAAATCCCAATATTATTACCTTTTGTTTTAATTTACATGGTTCTATCTCAAGCATGTCATTTTTCTTCTAGTTTGATGGATTTGCATGTCTTTGGTGTAAATGATTCGTTTGAGCTGATCACATGATCGGTTTCTGTATTGTTTTACGAAATTCTGTGAATCTTTCGGATTTTTTTTATTTATGTGTAAGCATAAATTTTTTGTTAGTTATCGCTGTGTTAGTCTATCTGTAATTGATGAACTACTGTTATCCTTCGTTCATGTTGTTTTTGCCTTTCGTGAGTCATGACTAACCGAATTATTAGGCAATCTTCTCTTTACCTTTCATTTGTCTAAAAGTATTACTTGGTCTGTTCCTTGTGTTCAGTATGCACTATAAGCATATTAATCTATTTTTGCAGTGTTGATGGCTGAATTCTGAGCCAAGGAAAAGAATTTGAGCAGGGAGATGGTGCTGATTACGAACGTCTATGATTATGAGGAACTTGCAAAACAGAAGCTGCCGAAGATGGTTTACGACTTCTATGCCTTAGGAGCGGAAGACCAATGGACTCTCAAGGAGAACAAAGAGGCATTCTCCAGAATTTTGTAAGTTATATTCTGTGTTGGAAGGTTTTACCTGTTTTTGTTTGCAGTGCTCAACTGATGAACTACATGTGATTATTTATTTTGGACTTTTCAACAGCTACAATAACATTTAAAGTAAGCAACAGGAAAATCTTGTGGATGGTGTCTAATGAAAAGAATCACGTTATTTGGGAACTCTATTTTTGTATCTTTTTCAGAAAAATAGAGTAATGGACACAGCGCTAATCAATCGATCTACACTTTCTTTGTTAATCTAATTAAATAGTTATAATCAAGTTTATGCTAAAGAGGATCAGCAACCCTTAACTTCAACGAGTAAGTACTTGGTAGCCAGTAGCCACCGGCATTGCTGATGAAGAACTTCTAGTACAGGACTACAGCTATCACAAATCCCATGACATGTGGTTTGGACTATTAAAGTGGACGACAAATTTATTAGGAGATCTCAGATGAGAAGCATGGCATCATCCAATGTGCTTCTGCAACCTGCTGTCGTAATTTTGTAAAGATTCCACTCTTAATTAAAGCTCTGAATTTTCATTATTTGAATTAGTTAACATTGGAATATCAAGTTTCCTATTGACTAAAAAATATTTATCTCCAAGGTTCGCTCTTTCCAATTTTTGTACCCTAGCTGTGCAGATACAAAAATAAGGAATTTGTAGAACTGTTTGCTGACATGTCTTATTCTATCATCTTCAATCCAAGTATGGAAAAAAAAGAAACATTAAATGTGATATTCCTAACTTAAAATATCCTTTTCTTCTCAAAGAACCTTACTTTTTCCTTGTTAATGAGTGATATTAGGTTTCGACCACGGGTACTGGTTGATGTGTCCCATATTGACATGTCCACAAGTGTCTTAGGCTACGACATCTCCATGCCTATTATGATTGCTCCCACAGGCTTGCAAAAAATGGCCCATCCCGAAGGTTTTAGCTTGCTTCCATTTCACTTCAATTTACTTTTGGCATCTTTTGAAGCAATGTTCCTTCATGGAAGTTTATCTGAAATGCAGGAGAGCTTGCTTCTGCCAGAGCTGCAGCTGCTGCAGGAACTATTATGGTTTGAAACATCCTCTCAAATTTGATGTATTTGCTATCTATATCCAACACGTCAACTCCCTGACCAGTCATATTTCCAGACATTGTCTACATGGTCGTCTTGTAGTATTGAAGAGGTTAACTCGACAGGACCTGGAATCCGTTTCTTCCAACTTACAGTATTACAAATACATACCCTTCTTAGATTTCTAACTTTTTTCTCGGAGTTCGATCTTCCCTTACTTCTATCGTTGTCTTTTCAGATATTGAAGGACAGGAACTTAGTGCAACAACTCATCAGAAGGGCTGAAAAGGCTGGCTATAAGGCAATTGCAGTGACTGTTGATGCTCCATGGCTCGGTCGCAGGGAAGCTGATATCAAGAACAGGTTCTCATCTAGCAGCTATACACAGTGTGATGCTTTACAGATAAATTTGCTTCATTCCATCAGAAGTTCAGTATCTAAATTATACGTGCTTTATAGAAAAATGTGTATTCCATTTCATCAGGAGCTCAGTATCTGAGTTATGAATTCTGCTACGTGTTATGTTCTAGATTCACCTTGCCTCAAAATGTGGTATTGAAGAGCTTTGAGGGATTGGATCTTGGCAACACGGTCAAGGTTGTCTGAAAATTGAACTGACCCCAATTATGGAAAAAAAACTTGAGATAATTATATTTTATGTTTTTCTTTACCATATATCTTTGTGATATTTCAGATGAATGATTCTGCGCTTGATGCATATGCTACTGGCCAGATCGATCGCTCTTTTTCTTGGAAGGTATAATACTATAATTTGTGTTGTGTTAAGCTTTCATACACCGACTAGCTATTGTGAAATACTTCAAACATCAGAGAACAATGACGTATCTCACGCATAAATCTTGGTGAGGATAAACTATTGATGACTGATGATGCAATGCAGGACATCAAGTGGCTACAAACACTTACCTCACTGCCAATCTTAGTGAAAGGAATCATCACAGCAGAAGACTGTTAGTACTTGGTTTCAGTTACTTCCGCAATGGTGTGTAACCCCTTCTGAGCTGCATTTTCATGAATATGTTTGCAAAGTGCAGCCAGGATTGCTATCGAATGTGGTGCTGCTGGTATCATCATGTCCAATCACGGTGGCCGCCAGCTAGACTACCTTCCTGCAACCGTCAGCTGCCTAGAAGAGGTACGCTAACCAACCACAGGCATGTTTACACGCATTTAAACTAAAAGTGGTATGGAAAATTCAGGTTGTCAGAGAAGCGAAGGGGCGTGTACCGGTGTTCCTCGACAGTGGTGTCCGCCGTGGCACTGACGTGTTCAAGGCGTTGGCATTGGGAGCTTCGGGAGTATTTGTAAGCTCCCTAGTAGAACACTGCCTACACATGCCAGCATTTGTCTGAACAATGCTCAGTGTTTCTTCACACAAAACGCTTCATGTTTCTCCTGTGTCAGATTTCCCAATGCAATTGCCACCCATCCAATGGCACATCGTCGTCGTGTAGTAGAGCACTATGGGACACATGATTTCGCAGTGCAGCATATCTCTTGACGCTACGAATTCGCCTTGCAGATTGGCAGGCCGGTGCTGTTCTCCCTCGCCGTGGACGGCGAGGCGGGCGTGAGGAAGGTGCTGCAGATGCTGAGGGACGAGCTGGAGCTCACCATGGCGCTGAGCGGGTGCACGTCGCTGAGGGAGATCACCCGCAACCACGTCATCACCGAGAGTGACAGGACCCGTCGCTCGCTGCTGTAGCCGTTTGGCTCCTATGCTGCCGGGTTGTCATGTCATGGGAGCGTCTAGCTTCGACAATTTCGGACATATGTGTGCAGTCTGCAGCTCTTATGGTTCCGTATCCTCCGTTTGATGTCAGTTGTTTGATAGGGAATAGTGACGAGAAAAACTGTGTTTGTGTGAGCTTCTATATATAGAGACTCCACAACTGCAGATCGAAACTATCTGATACGGTGACATAGACTAAACTGAGGAATACTAGTATTTTGCTACACAAAGACGATAAATATTTTGCTCGTCATGGAACTAAAGAAACTGTCTATTTTTACATGTTTCTCCTGTACAAAAATACATGTAGATGCTGGGAATAGTAGATTTGCGAGTATTACCATAAGGATCTGTTTGTTTTAGCTTTTGATTCTGGATTCTAACCCCAAAAGCAGAATAAAAAACAAACAGCCTGATTCTAGAATCCGATTCTTATAATCCAGTCCACCCATATACATTAGAATCCATAATTCATTATATATATATTTTTGAATTTCAGTTTTAAAAAAATTAATTTTTCTATAACCCCGATCCAGAATAGCTTCCAGGAAATCCAAATCTGAAACAAAGTAAACTCCCGAGTCTGCTGTTTGATCTCTTGTGCTCCGTGATGTCCGCCGTTATCTGCCATCATGTCCGTTGGATCTCGTATGCTCCATGATCTCCGCCGTTCGTCTCCTGCTAGTGCCGTACCTTCTTCGCCTAGTCCTCGATCGTAGGCAAAGACCAGCTGCAAAAGCATCGAATAGGTGAGGAAGACTAGAGGGACACTGCTCTATCGGCGATCGCGAGACCTCTCAAGATGGTGATTTCCGATCCGATTTCCCACTCCTTCCACTGCTTTTCCTCGTATTTCTGCCATGTTTCTTGTTCCTTCTGTTAAGAATCGCTATTTGGTGTGAAGGATCTTGGGAGAAACAGATCTTTTGATCTTCTTTTTACCCTAGAATCTGGAATCAACTAGGGCAGTTTTTACTGGTTTCTGGCGTCCGAGTAGTTCAAATCGGAAGTAAAAAAAGGAATAAAAAAATATGAGAATATCTACTGGGCTTTCTCGAACTGAATATTCTCGATTTTTTGCCTTTTTTTTTCCTTTTGTTACCGCATTTGTGTGGTTTGCTCAGGTGGTGATGCTACCAGATCGGTTCCTGAGCGAGCTGACTAGCATGTACGAGCGGAGCACGGAGAAGGGCTCCGTGTGGATCACCATGAAGAGATGTGAGTGCTCTTTTCTGATGGCTCGTGTGGTGGCTTGTAGATTTAGGTGGTTGAAGTCTCCAAGCTTGAGTTGATATGCTGTTTTGATGTGGGTAGCGTCGCTGAAGTGCCAGGCTAGGTTGAAGAAGATGGAGGCGAAGGGAGAGGCGGTCGAGTACCGGTGCCTCGTCCGCGCCACCGATGGCAAGAAGAACATCTCCACCTCGGTACCATGACTCCTTATTCTGGTTATTTTAGGGGGTCCTTGTGCTGCTGATACGACTGTGAAACGTGTTTTGCATATGATTGTTGGTTTTGTGCATAATGGTTACCGGCTTGCTAGTATTCGCTGCTAATTATGCCTTCACGGTGTGGTTGCGAGGAATGTGAATCATAGATCACACATTTGCATGTTTCTCTACCTAAGTACTGTATGAGCTCGGCTTGCTAGTATTCACTGCTAATTATGCATCTGTGGCGTGGTTGCAAGGAATGTGAATCTTAGATCAGACGTTTGCATGTTTCTCCGCCTAGGTACTGTATGAGTTAAAACAACTTGGATATGGACACATGGTGATATAATATTTCTTTTGGTTTTCTTTTCAATAGAGGATGTTATATTGGTACCAGCCAACATGATAGCCTGGATATGTCGAGAAGATGCACTGTACATCAGTATCTTGCAGAATTGCCTCACAAGCATCCCAATGTAGTAGGATGTGTGGCATCTTTTGTGTAACATGGCGACAAGTCGGATGAACATACATACTCTTAGGACGTCTTAGTGATGGTAGAAGTCTTTTATGCAGTTCTTATCTCGTTACCTACTGCTTCAGTGGACAGAATAACACAAAAAAATGTTAGTCTCTCATATCACTGGAGCTATACTTCATTTAAGCGTGAAGAGGCCAAAATAACAGAGGGTTCATCATTGAGGGAGCTTGTTGGAGTACCAAACTTATCACATGGTGCGAAGGAGACTTGTGAGACTAACCGCATATGCTTTGCAGTTCTATTAGTGTTTGATTGATAAGTTTTGCAAATATTTTTCTGTGCATGTCTGCTTGACCCCACCAACTCTCTTTTTCACCAAGTGTTAAGATAGATCACCAATCGGCGCAAATGTTTGAAGGTTGAGGCTCATTTGCTTGCTATTGCCAAGTCTCAGCTTCATCAAGCATTTAGGGATCTAATTAATTGATGCATTTCGCATTTGGTTGACACCTTTATCTAGGTGCATAAAACTTAATTTCATATCACAACGTGTAAGGATATTTTCCCAATGATATATTTCATATCGTAACAACTAAGGATATTGCTGTATCTTGAATTTGGTGAAAACCTTTATCAAGGTCCATAAAACTTGAATTTTATCACAACAGTTAAGGATATCTTCATGTGTTTAATGGGCGCATGTGAGTCTTTTTTTTTCATGTGTTTAAGCTCTCCCACCAAACAATCTAACATGTTGCCTTTTCCATAAGATTAAAAGACTTGACAAGTTTAGAGACCCAAATTCCAAGAGCTAAGTTCTCCGAAACAGTTTAATTTCTCTTCTACGTTGGAAGTTTTGACATGGTGATGATATAGGGTATTCCTTATTTAAGGCTAAAAAATTGGTGCTTATATCTGTTATCTTCTTATGCTGCCATCATTTTCATGTATATACTGGGATATTAGTTATCACAATTAATACTATTTTCTGTTGTCATTTTGGAACCATGACCACATATTTTGTCTCCTGATAACACAAAAACAAGTACATGACAAATCTGTCTCTCTTATATGTGCATGTCTGTTTGTCCCAACTATATCGAATTTGTAAGTCCAGCAAGTAGGGCATTATCTTCATTAAATGATTTACCCTAGGGCTTGATGAGTATATGTACTTAGGACTTGAGGGTAACTACTATATTTACTGAGATGTTGGCAATACTATGAATGTTTTTTGCAATATCAACGCAGCAGAGGCAATGGCGGAGGCACCAGGGAGCGCGAGGGGGCTAGGGCACCGGCTTTGGTCACCGAACCCCTGGTACCCCTTGGTACCTTCACCCTTTTTTGGTGGCCTTCACGGTGCAGCACCGGCCGGCGTCAGCGCAAGAAGCAGGGAATGGTGGAAGGCTAGGGACTGAGGTTGAAGAAGGGTTGTGGGCAGAGTTGGGCTTTTTGGGCCATAGTATTTCAAATTATTTACTATATTGGCCGCCTGACTTGATTTTTTTCCCGTATGTGGCCCTCATGGCGATGAAATTTCGAAAGTAGCCTTGTCCATGCAAAATCCAGCGGACACCAGCGTTGTATTATTTCTTGCGCAACCACATCGCTGGCTTCTTTCTGCGAACGACGAGCATTGGAAATAATCCAGTGGCCTCCGAGTCGAAAAAGCATTTTTGAAGCAACGTTTTGTTCTGATTGTAAGCCACCCTGGCCTTTTCTGAATGGTGTCATAGAAAAGACATGCCTTTTCGACTGCTAGATCTGATCATAAAATTCTAGTGCAATCTGCAGTGGCGCGAGCAGAGGACTGTCATTTGCACTATTTCTTTGTGGTTTTGATGAAATAAATGAACGAGTTGATTCACGAGAAATTCTTTCATTTTTCGTGGTGCCATAAACACTGTCTTCATTTATTCAAGATATTCAATTATTCTCCTGTCACTTAGCTTTTCAGACCCATTGATAAATCTTACTGTACTTCCCATGTCCTCCAGCTCTCTGCAAAGGAGTACCTAAAATTTCAAGCATCATATGCAACAGTTCTTAAGGCCCATATGCATGCTTTGAAAAAGAGGGAGAGGAAAGACAGGAAGAAGACTGCAGAGGCTGAGAAGAAACCCGAGAAGCCACCGAAGAAGCAGAAGAAAGCGTCTTCAAAGAAATGTGCAGGGTCCAAGTCGTGAGCTACTTCCAGAGTCCACCGTGCCTTTTTTTGCCCGCGGCCAGACTAATATGAGTGTCATCAAGATATTATCTTCCGTTTTACTCTAATGCATGTCCGCGAGATGAGGCGTGTGAATACCTACATAGAGCTGTGTCATCACTACAAGCATTTTTGAAGCAGCGTTTTGTTTTGATTGTAAGCCACCCTGGCCTTTTCTGAATGGCGTCGTAGAAAAGACATGCCTTTTCGACTGATAGATCTGATCATAAAATTCTAGTGCAATCTGGAGTGGTGCGTCGATATTGTCAAAATTCTCCTGAATTAATATAATTTATAGAAACTTTATTTATACCTTCTAACTCCTCGTGATTTCCCGTAACAATGGAGTTAGGATTTTCTGATGTGCTAGCATTTAAATTTGTGCGCATTATTATGCTAGGTCCTGGATGTTGTGCATCCATTTGGGGTCTTTCAACATGAGGCTGATTTCATTTATTGATTTCAAAGATAACTTCTTTTGTTTATTTTGAGAAACAATATCCCTTGTAACCGATTTTCCCCCCTTTTATTTGCATGAGAGAGATGAGCAGTTTTATGAGGTATCTCTACTCGCTTTGGTGCATTGACAGTGGGAATATATGATTTAGTGACACCTTTGTGATCAGTAAATGCATCTGGCAAATTGTTTGCAATGTGTTACAAATTTATGATTCTCTGGACTTCTAGTTTTGATTGCAATTGAGGTATTGTATTATTGACGGAGAAATATATCCCACATAAATCCCCAATTTTCTATAGGAGCCCATTGATGTACGCTGCGGTGGTGATATTGGTACATATACTGCGCAACTGAATTTTCGCAGTTGGAAAATATATGGTTTATTTCCACGTATTAACTGCAGCGGGAAAGCTGTATGATATGCAGTTGGTCAAATTTGGAACAAATTTGCGGCATGTAGTACCGCATGTCCCCCACATGATATTGGTAAATTGCAATTCTATAGGAGTGATCTTGCAATTAATTTAACTCTTTTGATAAGAGATTCAGCTAGATCATTCTGAGTATGTACATAAGATACTGAATGTTCCAAATTAATTCCCAATGACACACAGTAGTCATTGATGCCCTTGAAGTAAATTCATCGGTATTATACATTCTAATGGATTTTATCCAGTGTTCAGGATAATTTGCTCTTAGTCTTATGATTTGAGCAATTAATTTGGCAAAAAATGGTTCCTTGTGGATAAGAGACATACGTCGGACCATCTTGTATATGTATCAATGAGCACTATAAAGTACCTAAATAGTCTCGATAATGGTTGAATTAGACCACATATATCTCCTTGAATTTTTTTAAGGAAAGTAAGTGGTTCATTTTTAATTTTAAGGTAAGAGCACATTAAAAATTTTCTCATCAATAGAACTGTCAATAATTTTTCTCATCATCCCTAGGCCGAGATGACCAAGGCGATTATACCAAGTGTTAAATTTATCGAGATTTTAAAAAATTATCTTATACACAACATGTGGTACAGGTTTGATGTATGTATAGTACAATCCAGATGCCAAGGAAGGAATTTTCTCAAACATTTACTTGTCATATCCGTTATCTTTAGAGAGAAAGAGATATTCCTCACCATTCTCAATATGAGTTTCAACATAGAAACCATTTAAACGGATATCTTTAAAACTGAGTAAGGTACGAGTTGAATTAGGATATAGAAATGCATCCTTGATTTCTATTTTTTGTACCCATAGAGAGAGTAACTGTGGCTTGTTCTGAACCAACAATCAATGCATCGCGTCCTACGATGGTCATAATATTTCTATTTTGCTTTGTAAGTTTATGGAAATATTTTATCACCCTTAATAAGGTGTTAGTGGTACAGCTGTCCACTAAACAAATTTCTTCTTCCATTAGATTGCTTCTAGTAACTCTATATAGAGTAAGAGAAAAAAAATAGAATACATACAACATATATTATTAAATATTATGTCTGAGGTATATAACAATATTCAATGTATAATATTTAGTAGTACAATAATAGACTAATGACATTTATGGGATAATAAGGAGACTAATTGAGATCTCCAATCATATCTTGGGAAGTGAACACAAGCATGTTGTTGATGTTGAGGGATTCATCACACTTATGGAACATTCGGCTTCCAGATTGTCTTCTAGTTGTTCAATGAAGTGAGCTTCAATCTTATCCCTTTGAGGTAGTTTGCCTTTCCAATAGATTTGTGGTATAACTCAACTAAATATTTTGGAGTTCGGCATTTATTTGTACGATGATTTGTAGAACCACACCTCTGACAAGCTTGAGAGTTGTCATTATGGTCATTTTTCTTGAATTGACCTTTGCTCTTGTTAAATCGGCTTTGCTGCTGCTTGTTATTGAGTTTCCACTTTCCTTTGAATTTCTTGTGGTTCTTGTTGCGACCATGAAATTTTTTCACATTCTAAGTATTAGAATGTACTTTAGGTAATGGCATAGCACCAGCTGGGCGACTATGATGGTTTTTCACGAGGAGTTCCTCATGTTTTTCAATTTGAAGTAAACTATATATTAGCTCATAATGTTTTTCATATCGTTGTTGACGGTATTGCTGTGGCAATACTCTCACGAAGGGATGGAAAGTGGATAGAGTTTTCTCAGTCATATCTGTGTCAGGGACTACTTGATTGTAGAATCTTAATTTTGAGCAGATTTTATGAATAGCAGAGTTATAAGCTACTACGGTTTTAAAATCCTGAAAACGAATGAGTGCCCATTCACATTGTACTTCAGGTAGCATAAAAGCTCTGTGATGATCGTATCTCTCTCTGAGTGAATTCCAGAGAGTAAGTGGATCTTCCTTCATTAGATACTCAATTTTGAGATCTAGGTGGAGGTGATGTCGTATAAAATGCAAAGATGCATTTTTATACGTATCTAAAATGGTAGGGGTATTTGATTGAGGTGGAGTTATGGTAGACGTGAGGCCACGAGATGCTAAATAGATCTTCATGTCCATTGCCCAAGTTAAATAATTACTCTCATCCAAAGTGAGTTCAGCAAACTCCTTTTTAATAATGTTAGCCATGTCCTACATGAAATAATCATGTATTAATTTACTATGAGAGTAAATTAAATCATATGCATATAGCATAATATAATTTTGGATGAGTCCATAAAAAAATGAATTTGGTGTAGACCTATAGTACAGGCGACTTTCATCACTACAAATATCCTAAGACATAGACTCTGTACTATTAAATATTGGGTAAACACAATGAAGATAATCATCATATTGTAATACAATATAATGTAGACCTCACAGCAATAGGCAACATATTTGCTGCTATGGACACAGACTCCGTTCCATAGGAACGGGCATCGCTACAGATGTAGCCAGTGCCATAGATTCCATTACCTTGTGCCAATATAACATAAGGTAGTCAACAATTTTGTAAAAACACAGTGACACATATATCAATATGTAATTTGTAAAGACCTAAGGGTCTATTATGCATATTTACAAGAAGTAAATTAAGTATAATTGAAATTTGTAAAGCTTGATGGCTTAAATAAGAATATACAATATAAAGTATTATGTGATATATTTAAAACCTGAGGGCTGAAAAGAATATTTACATAGTGTAAATATAGATACTATGCAATTTTTAAAGATACATGAGGGCTTTATTGCATAAATACATGATACATTTATTCAAGCCTATATGAAATTTGCGAAAAACCAGAGGGTTTTTTCTCAAAAAAATGCCTATGGCATATATGCATCGGCCGAAACTGATGCTGCGATCCCGCCATCTCCAGATGCACGAAACTGAAAAAGAAACACCAAAACTCGCCGGAAAGATAATCGGAGAAACCGACTACCGACCCTACCGCGCGCTACTGCCGACGATTCCACCGACAGGCCCGAATCTACTAACCGGGTTTGGTTCGATAGGGGGGTGGTCTTTGGTAGTTGGCTAACCCTAGCAGAGGGAAACCCCAGTATCTCTCACACTAACGGATCTTAGTGCCTCTCTCAGTTCGAGGAACACACTTCTTTTTTACCCAGGTTCAGGCCCCTATGAAGAAGGGTAACAGCCTTACGTCCTGCCTGATCTTGTATTGCTTCTCAAAGACTTGGTCACAGAGTTTCTTGGATGACCAGCTCTTCTGTTGAGCCTCCTCCCCCCTTCTCTCTTCCCCAGTGCCCTTATATGCACGGGCTTACACCAGTCAAACGGAGGAGGGGGGTCATCATGCCTATCTTACATGCATTTATTACACCTTTATGTCTTTGCCCCGCTTTCTCGGCCCTAATTAATGCCAAGACGCCGCCTTTCGGTTCTTCCGGAAAGGACTTCTCTGTGATGGACAAAGTGTGGCGTCGGAGAACAGGCTTATTGCGTAATTCCTTGGAATTGACGGTTCTGTATAAAGAGTTCGTCTCGGCAGGTCTGGCGTTGAAGAAGACTTCGAGACAAGCCACCGTGATCCCACTTTTGCATGGCGACGGGTGAACAGGTTCACCCGCCGCATGGATCGGGCGTCGGGCGAGCAGGCGTGGCCGCCACCGCCGCTTCGCACGCCACGCGGGCGGCGACCAGCGGATGGGACGTGTTCGCCACCGCCGCCAAAGCCGCCACACGGCCGGGCGCCGCGCAGCAGGCGTGATCGCCCGCTGCGCCGCCGACGCCACGTGGGACCGCACTGGCGGGCAGACGTGTTCGCCACCGCCGCCAAAGCCGCCACGTGGTTGGCGCCGGCGAAGCGGCAGGCGTGATCGCCACCGCCGCTTCGCGACGCCACGTGGACCAAGACTGGCGGGCAGACGTGTTCGCCACCGCCGCCAAAGCCGCCACGCAAATTTGGCGCCGGCGCAGCAGGCGTGATCGCCACTGCCGCTTCAAGACGCCACGTGGGCCGGCAAGACAGTAGACGGGTGTAAACACCCACCCGCCTGTCAGGCCGCCACGTGGGCCACGCACGCTTTTGTGCGGCGAAGAGGGTACCCTGACGTATAGTACGCCGACAGACACCTTTTAGCAATTACCAACCGCTAATTGCATTGATCACGGTTAATTATAACATCACCAACGCAAAAGAATCTGTACAGTTTTTTTATACTCACGCGAATCTTTGGTGAGTTGGCACCGGTGAGTGTGAGGAGCCGTCACCATCCCCCACCAAACCGGACAAAAAAACCAGAAAAAAAAAAACAAAAACAAAGCGAGCACTGATCACTCACTGATCCGTCGTCACCGAACGCCTACGAGCGCGCGCACAGACGCACGCATCCCACCACCCACTCCCAATCGCCAACCCGACCCCTCCCGTCTCCACCCACCCCTCAAAATCTCATCTTTTCCCTTCGGTTTTTCCCCCCTCTCCCTCGCCCACCAATCCCACCCGCGAGCCGCGATGAGAGGCCTCCTCGCGTGCGCCACCCTCGCCCGCCGCGCCGCCTCGGGCGCGTCGCGCCGCCACCTCGCGGGCGCGGCGGAGGTGGCGGAGGCCGAGCTCAAGAAGACGGCGCTCTACGACTTCCACGTCGCGAACGGCGGCAAGATGGTGCCCTTCGCCGGCTGGAGCATGCCCATCCAGTACAAGGACACCATCATGGACTCTACCCTCAACTGCCGCGCCAACGGCAGCCTCTTCGACGTCTCCCACATGTGCGGCCTCAGCCTCCACGGCCGCCAGGCCATCCCCTTCCTCGAGTCCCTCGTCGTCGCCGACGTCGCGGGGCTCAAGGACGGCACCGGGACGCTCACCGTCTTCACCAACGAGCGCGGCGGCGCCATCGACGACTCCGTGGTCACCAAGGTCACCGACCAGCACATCTACCTCGTTGTCAACGCCGGGTGCAGAGACAAGGACCTCGCCCACATCGAGGAGCACATGGAGGCCTTCAGCAAGAAGGGCGGCGATGTCAAGTGGCACATCCACGATGAGCGATCGCTGCTCGCATTGCAGGTGAGCGGTTTCTTGGCCTCTTGGGGGTTTTTATTGATGTTCCTGGTTTGGTTAATTGATTACTGCGATGTGTTAAAGATGTCGAAAAAGAGGTTCATTTGATTATTTCTAGGATTTGGGAATGCAGTGGTTCGAGGTGAAAATCATGATAACGAGAAATGGTTCAATTCTGTGAGAAATGATACACTTTTTATATTAAATGATTTTGCCACTTGGGAAAAATGTGCAGGATCACGGAATAGAGCCAGAGGCTTGTTTCATGCAGAGCAGTTTTAATATGTATTCTTTGTAGGAAGGGTGATCTTTATTCTTGATGTGACAGTATGTGCATTTGTGGATGGGATTTTTCGTTTCAGTATGTGCCCAGTGCTGGTATGAATTATGTGCATCTGTTGATGGCGAAATGTAGGACTTCATTGTTTGGTATGTTCGGTGGAATATTTATGATTGATAAACATGGTTTATTTCATGTCGACAAACCAGAGTGTCGATTAGTTCTACCCACTACCCAATTCATGGAGTGCTTGCTTGCTATATCTAATTTTGTTTTCTTAAAATGCTTTTATCTGAGGTAGTAGTTGAGCAGGTTTATATGTCTTTTTCTTGGTTGTTGGAAGTAATGCTTCCAACTGCGGTCTTACTTTGGTGTAATCCAGAAATGCCTGGACTGGATTGTCACAACTCCTAGATCCTGTGCAATTATCTATACAATACATAGAACCTGGTTTGTGTTTTTGCAACCCAGTTCATGATGTACTGTTTCATCAAGGGAGAGTAGGGTAAATATCTGCGTAGCTTTGCATTCGTGGATAGAAAGCAGCCTGCATGTTTTATACTTATGATTTTCATGCCAGATTGTTGTGGAAGTATTCTCTCAATTCCTAACTTTTTCCTTGGCATTTTCTTTTTGGTTTTATAGAACTGAACAAGTTTCAGTTTTTCACCATAATGGATTATAACTTGTTATACATAAACAGGGTCCTCTAGCTGCACCAACTCTCCAGTTGCTGACAAAAGAAAATCTGAGTAAAATGTACTTCAGTGACTTCAAGATGATTGACATAAATGGATATGCTTGCTTTCTCACCAGAACTGGGTATGCTTTCTTTGATCTTATTTCCCCATTGTTTAAGTACTCTATGATCCTGCTGTGTCCTTTAATCCTAGGCCAAGCCCTTAAGAGCCTTAGTACTAACTTTCTTTACATTGACTAATCATCACTTATCTGTCATACATAGAGAAATTATATCATTTCCTAATTCCTACGCACTCTAGGATGCCAAAGTGAGCCTGTGGGGCGTACTTTGGTGATTATTGCTCAACCTACTGGTTGACAGTTGATCAAGCACCATCTTGTTTTAGTTTGCAAAATTCTTTTGTGAAGGATTTTAGATCAGATTTTTCTAGGATGCGTTTTTCCACACTATATTGAAATACTTATTCTGCTTGGTGTATCTAACATCTAATCAGTTTTTCCTGGTGGGTTTCTAGTTTTAGAGAATGAGGAGTTGCGGCATATTCTTGTATTTTGTTTCTGATAATCTGATTACGAGGGGTCATATTCCTCTATTAAAAACTATGTTATCGCTTTGAGCATTGTGTTGATCTTTGAAGATTTCTTGTTTCAGTTATACTGGTGAAGATGGCTTTGAAATCTCTGTGCCATCAGAGAATGCGGTTGATCTTGCAAAGGCCCTACTGGAGAAATCTGAAGGCAAGGTGAGGCTCACTGGCTTGGGTGCCCGTGACAGTCTCCGCCTGGAGGCTGGCCTCTGCCTCTATGGCAATGACATGGAGCAACACATCACACCAGTTGAGGCCGGCCTCTCATGGGCAATTGGCAAGAGGAGGAGAGCAGAGGGTGGCTTCTTGGGTGCAGATGTCATCCTTAAGCAGCTCCAGGAAGGCCCAAAGATCAGGCGTGTCGGCATCTTCTCACAAGGACCACCTCCACGGAGTCATAGCGAGATTGTGAGCAACTCTGGGGAGAACATTGGTGAGGTGACCAGTGGGGGGTTCAGCCCCTGCTTGAAGAAGAACATCGCCATGGGCTATGTAAAATCTGGTTTGCACAAAGCTGGGACAGAGTTCAAGGTTGTTGTCCGTGGGAAGTCCTATGACGCTGTCGTCACCAAGATGCCCTTCGTGCCGACCAAGTACTACAAACCCTCGTAAATTGTATAGAAAGACACCCTTCAACTACAATTTTCTCTCGCTATTCTTCTGTCAGCTTGTTCATGACAGACTACTGCAATGCTGCAACTGTAACTTCTGTAAGGCTTCCTCTTCAGCTTCACATTTTACCTCTGCCCATCTAATAATTATGCCGGTGCATTGTTTTCTTTCCCAAAAGCAAAGCATATACCGTGTTTGGAATTTCGAGTGTGTTAAAGTGTATTACAAATTTACAATTAGAATTGCTCATCATATGTATGGGTCGCATCGGATGGTTGTAGAACGCCAGAGTTCATCTGCTGTTGTGCTTACTCTTGAGATGATCACGGTACCTTCCCTTGGCACCCCTCGCGAGGAAATTACCAATGCAGTTACGCCAGATGAGCCAGATCAAGAGTAGCTTTAAGTCAAAAGGCGTTTTTGGTGGAGAAAAAAGACCCAAGATTCAATTCGATAGAACTTCACAACGACAGACAAGATGACATTGTATGGAAATGGTCGACAGATCAGATATATTCCGCCAGATCAGCTTACTTGGTGCAATTTCAGGGGTCCGTCACCAATACCAATTTTAACAGGATCTGGAAGGCGTGTGCGGAAAACAGGTGTAGATTTTTTGCTTGGTTGTTTGTTCACGGCACGTTGCTTACGGCGGACAGGTTGGCGACGAGAGGATGGCCAAATAGTTTTTATTGTCCCCTTTGTGGATCGGAACCGGAATCAGCGGCGCACCTTTTCCTTAGTTGCCCATTTGCTAATCTCATTTGGACGCGTATTTTTTCTCAAATGCAGCTTCGGTCCCCTATACCTCGGGTTGGGGTCTCCGTGTCGGGATGGTGGCAGTCCATCCCGCAAAGTGTGGTGGTCCCCTCGCGCAAGCAGGTAGACGGCATGCTTATTTACACTCTGTGGAATCTGTGGAAGGAACGAAATGTTAGAATCTTCAACAACATCTACCGGTCTACGGATGTCGTCTTATCTTTGATTCAACAGGATGTTCAGAACAGGAAGTTCGCTTTCCGCGTCGGCCTCAATTAGTACTTGCCGTCTAGATTAGGCTATCGTGTGAGTGTTGGTGGTCCAGTCTAATTTTCGATTAGTGTAATCTTGGCCTTTTGTCGGCCTCGGATGTGGTCCTGTCGAGTTCTTGTATGACTCTATCTGTTGGTCTCCCATTCTTTAATGCATGGCAGAGCTCCTGCCGCTTTTTCAAAAAAAAAATTCGATAGAACCGACCAGGAGTTCGGGCACCCCTTACCGCATTCAACGGGAGATCTCTGCAGCAGATCTTTAAGGTAAAATCGACTGGCAGAAGTTTCAGGTGCTTGGCTCGGGACCATTTGTCCTGAGATGGCCTGAGGTCTCGAGCCAAGCTACGGCGAGCTTTTCTCTGGAAAGGAGCGGAGCAGGCAAATGGAGGACACTGCCTAGTTGGGTGGGATGAATTTTGCCGACCAAAGAAACTCAGGGGACTAGGAGTGAGTGAAGAAAATTCAGCACGGTCCTAAGGCTGAGGTGGCTGTGGACAGATCCTACGAGGCCTCGGGCGGGAATGCAGCTGCCGCTCGATCTCAAAGAGGAGCTCCTCTTTGAGGCAAGCACCGTGATTACTTTTGGCGACGGTAAAACTACCAAATTCTGGCACTCCGATAGGCTGCAAAATCATGACCCTAAGGTTATTGCTCCCTCCCTGCTTTGCGGCATCTCAACACCTCAACATCACACTTTTGAACCTTCTCTCTCACAGGTTGCTTTGGACTAGGGTTAACAAAATCGTTTTACACTGGGAAATCTAGACTCCACTGGTACCGATTTATCATGAAAAACGAACGAAAATAGCCAAAAACCGAACGGTTTTGAAATCAAACAATTTGAAAAAAAATGAAAAATCGATCGGTTTTCTCGATAAATCGACCAGTGAATTGAACTTTTCTTGCAGCCAATTTTTTGTGCGATTTTGGTTGATCTCGATTTTTTGCATGATATAATTTTTTTTGAATTTTTTTTTTAATTTGACCGGTTTACCGATCGGTTTAATATTTCGAACCAACTTGATACGGTCGATTTTCACGATTTTCGATCGATTTTGTTAACCCTGGACCCCAACACCCCGAACAAAATTACTTGGCTAAGAACAGGAGATGGGGAGTATTCGGCTAAATCGTTCTATGGTATTCAGTTCGTAGGTTCTTACTGTGATTTCAACACTTCAATCATATGGAGAGCCAAAACCGAAAACAAATGTAAGTTCTTCGCTCGGCTACTCTATCCAGTCGAAGATTCTTACAACCGACAAATTGCCGATTCGAGGTTGGCCTCATAATGCCATTTGCTGCTTCTGAGACCAGGAACCGGAAACGGCCTCCACGGCTCCACCTGGTTCTAAAATGTTTACGCCAAACAAGTTTGGGACAGAGTGGCTACCTGGATGGAGCAACCGGAAGTCAGGGTCTTCGCTCACATTCCAAACTTGGTCGACCACTGGTCAAATCTCTTGGCTTCCATTAAAAAAAATGCAATCTTCATCTATGCGTGCGGAACATACGGAAAGAACGGAATAGACGTCATTTCCAACACAAGTCCATGACAGCGCAGCAAGCTTCTGGGCTCATTCGAGAAGAAATCCGGCAAGCAGCGACTGGCAAGGGGTCCAGGGCGCGAAGCGAGATGTTGCGGCGAGCATTTCAACGAGTGGCTCTCACATCACATGAACGCCCCACCTCGAGGCAAACCGTCGAGCGCTTGGCAGTTGGCACGCGCCCACGTTGGTAAAGGCGCCAGAGGTGGAGCCTGAAGGGGAAGAAGAGCGCCGTTCAACGAGGATCGGCCGGAGTGGGAGTACAAGGACGGAGTAGATCTCCACGCAACCGATCTCCGTCACGGCGACCGGTTCGACGGCGCGGGCTCTCTCTCTTCGAGCTCACTGAGGTAAGGCCCATGAGGCCTCTCGACTCATGTCACGAAGCACGCACCATCGTTAACGGTGCGACTAACCATAGATGGGAATCACGCGCGCGCTGCATGCGCCACTACCGTGATGGCAGAGCACGACGCCGGCCGATGGCGAGCGAGAGTATCTGTCGTACGTGGTGCTGGAGGGATCCGTCGGTGTTTGTGCACGGTGCAGTGCTACAGAGGCCGGTCGCACGCGAAGCTGTACCTATGTGTTACGCAACGTCGATCGGCGGAGAAGCACATACGATCGAGGTGTGGCCGGGCAGACGAGTGCGCAGTCTACTCCTGCAACCCTCGGCGGCGCGCGGCTAGCAACTCATGGCTCAGATTGCAAGGGTGGTCCGTGTCGGGGTGCGTCGCGCGCTGCTCTTGGCTCTTGCTGCCATGCACCCCATCGCACCGCGCTACGGCAGAATGCACCTAGGTCTTCCTGAGCTCGGGCTGGTCTCACGTTGGTTTGACACCAAGCGCCTTAATATATTTCGTTAGTTGTTTCTATGTATCATTTTTTAAAAGTTGTAAAAATATTAAAGCATTAATAAAAGATATTTTTTATTTGTTTTAAGATTTGTATAGCTTTGTATTAGAAAGGTGATGCACAAAAGTAGACGTGAGCATCGGGCCAGGCTTTTTCAGGCCGACACGAGGCACGGTTAGCATGGCTTGGTTCGGCCCGCAGTCAGATAGGGCATGCTGGGCTTGCCAACGGGGTATGGCGGGCGGCACGGCATGTGCAAATGGGTCGTGCTAGAGGCGGCAGGGTATGCCACAGTGGCGTTTGTGCCGCGGCACGGCCCGTCCTGTGCGTGACACGCCGACACATGCCTAGCAAGATGGACTTGCCATAAGCCCGCAGCAGGGCATAGTGGTGGGGGAGAGGAGGAGGCGGAGGTGGGGCTATCTAGCCCGTGCTCGTGCTCGCCATGCTAGGGCATAGTGGTAGGGGAGAGGGAGGTTGAATCAAGGGAAGGGGTGGCTGGGGGGCAAGGGGTGGCCATGGGGGCCGTGGGGGAGGGAGGTTGGGGTGAAGAGAGGCAAGGAAGGGAGGGCGGGCGGAGGGAGGTCATGGGGGCTGACCTCAGAGAGAGAGAGATTGGGAGAGATTCGAGAGAAAGAGATATTGGGAGAGAGAGATTGGGGAGGAAAAAATAAAAGAAAAGAAAGGAAAAAAAGAGAAGAGAAGAAGGGTTGAACTAGATTTTTTATGATAAACCCAATTTCTATGCACATGCAGTCAAGGAGTTGCCTACAGTAGATTTATGCGTTCTCGACGCTCATGGTTGAGAGAGCGAGAGATATTAAGAGAGAGCTGAGAGCGATCAGTGAAAGAGAGTCGAGAGAGATTGGCAAGAGAGATTGAGAAAGAGCGACGGGGAAGAGAGAGCTGAGAGAGATTGAGAGAGACAAGTGAGAGAGAGAGGGAGCAACATGAGAGAGAGAGCTAAGAGAGTTTCAGAGAGACGGACAAGAGAGATTGATAAAGACGGGAGAGAGCAACGTACAAATGCCGAGAGAGATAGTGAGAGAGTTTAACGGGCAAGTGAACATCATTGGAGTCCCATTGCATGTTCGCACACACCTCACCCTAGCACTTAATCTATAGTTACCAAAAAACCATGTGTTTCCAGCGCTAAGAGAGAGGGATCAACGAGCGAAAGAAAGAGAGAGCTGAGAGATGAGAGAGACAGCTAAGAGAGGGAGTAGTTTTTTTGCAATGAATAAGTCTTTATACTAAGAAACATCGTGTGCTCACACAAGCGCTATAAAGTTTTTTCTAAAGCCTATACTCATGTTCATAACAAAGTAGTAACTTCTTAAGAATAAATAAAATTTAATTCTTTTCCCAATATTGGTGCCCACTGTCTTAGCTTCGTGCGTTTCTGACTCTTTTCCTCTCGTCGCAATAGCGCTAATATGCCGGGTTTGAACCAGCATGACATGAATCGCAATGGATTGTAGCCGTGCTGGCTGTTCTGTGACAGTTTAGACACACGATCTGATGGACCCGTATCATGCAGGTCAGCCGGCATGACGCACACCTCTTCACAGAAGCAGTAGCCTCCACTATTTTGTGCTGCATGCACATGAGATTCTGACATGCTGATGCAGCCATGCGCCAAGGCCACCGATGTCGCTTCGCACGGGTGCCCATTAGGCCATTGTGCATCGAACCTGCCACAGGCTCGTCCGGTGCTGACCACTCCAGCTCTCTAGCTACGTAATCTTATGCAAGTACTCTTCAGCCTTCATGCTGCTTGACATTAGGGTTCAAAATCTCACCAATTTCTTTCGAGATCTCACTTACTAGACAGGGACGAGATTTGAAATGCTAGCTGAAGTGAAAGAAAATCAAAAAATTTGAATTGCTATAGTAATCTCACTACATCTCGATTAGATCTCGGTATTTTTCACTAGAATTTGATGTTTGACCGCCGTATTTGATTGAAAATTGATCAATAACTCTTAAGAAAGTCATAACCTTTGAAAATTTGATGAAAACCAAATTTTTGAGACATTTTTTAAAACTTTAGAAACACTGTTGGATTTTTATAGAACTGTACGTGCTTTATCATGATGTAAAAAATTTATGGTACCATCCTAATAAGTGTAGAATCATACAATAAAAATTCAAAATAATTTAACTTCATTTGTTATCTTTGAAAAATAAAAAATAGAATAGACATAATTGGGACAGTAACATTGTTAGAATTTTATAAATTTTCTTGAGTATGTTCATGATCCAAAATTTTTATGGCAGCTTAATAATTGACTCAAAAATATTCTATAAAATTTTCAACTATTTTGTTTACTCAATCAAATCTATGTATGCATTGAACTTTATTTGTTATATTTCAAAAATCAAAAATAGAAAGAATATAAATGGTACATTGTATTTGTAAGAATTTTATAAATTTTCTAGAGTGTGATTATAATTCAAAATTTTTATGAGATCTTAATAACTTTCTTAGAACTCTTATGAAAAAATTTCAAAAATTTTAAACATTTTTTTTTGCTAAAGTAAATCTATGTATTGATTATGAGGCTTTTATGAGCATGTAGTACTGTCACATTTTTTGCAACTTCTTGAAACTTGATCATCAGATGAAAATTTTATATAAATATTGATGATATATCATGACCATCCAAAAAATTTTCAAAATTTTCTTACGTGGTTTGTACCTTTTTCATTTGGTTGAAATTTGCTAGTAAAGCTTTTATTAGGATAGTAGTACTATCCAAATTTTTAAAAATTAATGAAGCTTGATCATCATCTTAAAATTTTATGGGGATATTAGTGATGCATCATAATCATGAAAAAAAATTCAAAATTTTATAATGTGGTTTGTTTCATTTTTCATTCGGTTCAAACTTATCGGTCAGCATTTTATTAGGGCGGTAGCAATATTTGAATTTTTAAAAATTCCTTAGATACTAGAATTATCTAAAATTTTTATGAAAATATCGTTGATATGTCAGGAATCTCCACAAAAAATTTCAAAATTTTGTAACGATCTCGGCAAATCTCACCATGATTTCGGTTCAAAAAACCAGAATTCAAATTTTGTTTTTACAATTCATCCATAATTTATTTGAAATGGCGAGATCTCGCCGAGATTTCGTTCTCCGATCACAGACAGTATTAAGGCGAAACCGAGATTTCAATCCTTGCATACTATAGCCTTAGTGTAAGTACAATACGGGTCTGTTTGGTAGAGCTCTAGATTTCAGTTTCACCTGAAATCTGAAACTTGTAGGCTAAAATAAAGTGAATTAACTTTATATTTTTGGTCTAAAATATAAACAAAATGATCCATCTAAATACTCTTAATGTACTCACAGCTTCAGCTTCACGAATCTGGTGAAGCTAGAATTTTCAGCTTCACCAGATTTACGAATCTGGAGAAGCTGAATCCCTACCAATCACACCCTAAGACTATCTTAGCTTATTATTAGCATGTACATGTTATCTTTGTTCTATGTGGAAGAGTGAGAAAAGATAAGAGAAGTGAGCTGGCTCTTATTTAGTAGCCAACTTTGTACGGGAACATAAGTAGATTATTTATATGCAAGAGAGAAGAAATAGTTATTGCATAATATCTAGAGCTAATTTTTAGAGACAGTTATTTATAAGTCGACTTTAGTTTACTTTAGATGACATAGACAAGAGATAGAGTAAGTAAATTTTATATAAATATTGATGATACATCAGGACCATCAAAAAAAAATTCAAAATTTCTAACGTGGTCTGTACCATTTTTCATTTGATTGAAATTTGCTAGTAAAGCTTTTATTAGGATAGTAGTACTGTCTGAATTTTTAAAAATTCATAAAGCTTGATCATTATCTTAAAATTTTATGGGAATATTAGTAATGCATCATAAAAATGCAAAAAAAATTTCAAAATTTTATATTGTGTTTTGTTTCATTTTCATTCAGATCAAACTTATCGGTCAGCTTTTTATCAGGATAGTAGTAATATTTAATTTTTAAAAAAAATTCTTCAGATATTATAATCATCTAAAATTTTTATGGAAATATTATTAATGTGTCAAAAATCTCTACAAAAAAATTCAAAAATTTTTAACATCGTTTGGACTATTTTTCGTGCCGTCCAATTTTACTAAGACCTCGGTAAATATCGCCGAGATTTCGATTAAAAAACCGGAATTCAAATTCTGTTTTTACAATTCATCCAGAATTTTTTTGAAATGGCGAGATTTCGTTCACCAACCACGGACAGTGTTTAGAGCGAAACCGAGATTTCAATCCTTGCTTAACATAACCTTAGAGTAAGTACAATAAGACCATCTCAACTTATTATTAGTTTGTACATATTATCTTTGTCCTATATGGAAGAGTAAGAAAAGATGAGAGAACCGAGTTGGCTCTTATTTAGTAACCAACTTTGTATGGGGACATAGGTAGATTATTTATATGCAAGAGAGAAGAGATAGTTATTGTACATTATCTAGAGATAATTTTTAGAGACAGTTATTTATAGGCCGAATTTTAATTTACTCTAGATGACATAGACGAGAGATAGAGTAAGTAATAGACTTTGTAGTTATACTAACTCTTAGGCAAAGTACGTTTCCCGTTGACACGCACGTTGCATACGCGTGCAAGTGCGACCAGAGACAGAAGGGGTCTACAAGTTGGCCGAGACAATTGAAGGCGAGGGCAGGATCGATCACTCGTGAGCGCGCCTGGCCCTGCTGCCTGACTCTCGAGGGAGGGGACTCTGTTAACCAGTTGCCTCTGGACGGCCACGGCTACATGATTCACCTTGCTCAGAGGGGTCCGGCGACTCCGGCGACTCCTGAGCCCTCCGCCCCTCCATGTCAAGTGCTAACTTCTTCTTGTTGTCGGGCACCTCCACTTCAAATTCCACCGGGCCTACGCTAATCCCACCAACGCAACCTCTACAATTCCAACTCACGTGTCAATTAGTACTTTCTCCGTTTCTTAACTTTATTTCTAAATATATGTTATTCTATAATTTTAAGGTGAATTTTATTCCAGCAATATTGCCTTTGATGCAATCGTGCACACGACGCACATACATTGCATGCCAATACCACATTACTCGTCGTCCTCTGAAGTCTAAACTGAACTCCTCGTCGTCGGATGCCACATGATACTACTGACGTTACAATATGTAACACAGGCTGCGCTCTACTCAGAAACTTAACCGCAAAATACTATCCTCCACGCACGCAATCATGAAGGACCAGTAAGTGTAGTAGCTGCACTTTCTGACAGATGCGCACCAGGCACCAGCCATTGACCGGCCCCAGGTAAAAAATTTCAGTTTTTCACGATGAATCTGCAAAGAGCACTGACATGTTTTTGTGATTTTTAGCTGATGTAAAAAAAAATCGCACGGATGCTAGGTGCTGCGCTTCCTGCTTGCTGCAGCAGCAATATTTATGTTGTGCAGGGCAGTTTCTTCAGAGAGAAAAGTCTGCGTTTCATTGCCCATGGTTGGTTATATGTCAGTAGCCTGCCGAGTGCCACTGAGGTACCATACTGCTCCAGTCCTTAATCATACTAGTAGTTCTCTGTCGTGGAACCATACATGCATTAAAATACTTAGTACTGTATGACGTGGGATGTCACGACAGATCCCTTTATACCCCGTTAGTCTTCGAAGGAGTTGCGTTGTTGTATGAGTTATCATGAGAGATTTAATTATACCCAGCTAGTCCTTGAAGGAGGGGGCGTGACACGGACTATCACGGAAGATCTCATCATATCTCCTTTGTTCTTGAAGTTGTGTGTTAGATTAGAGATAACTCAAATATTCAAAATATGGTTGTTATATCTCTATAGGAGTCCAAATTACCTAGAACTCAGACTCTTTTAGTTATATAAACCATTCCATATACATGAAACATTGGACCGATTAGGAGATTATCTCCCGTGATTTTTTCCCGTAAGAGTTTTCTACGTTAAATCTTGTCTCCTATTTTTCGCCAGGAGATTTGACCAATTTCTCCGTTAAGTAGGTGAGAATTGATGATTTACCTCACAATATCTCACTGACATACGACTGTAAGCTCCATATATCCGTAAGATATGATAAGACAAATCATCAAGTTTGTTGAAAAAACGAGACAAATCATCAATTTTTTCATTTTTTCTCATACTTCTAACTCTAAAAAGAGGTATCAGAGCTTAAAGTTCAAGATCTAATCCGCTGCTCCTAGGAGAAGAGACTCCTGGGGCGGCCATCTCATGGCTTCACCGGCGGCATCCCAGCCGATCTCACGTGGTGCGTGTGGAAATGCAGAGCAATCGGCTCAACAACGACGATCCCGACGCCCTATCCACCATCCGCATGCGCTGCGACAACAGGACTCCCGCGAGCCGTGCTCCTGCATATAAGCCCGTAGCACCGCGTCCTCCTCAGGCCGCCAACGCTGTCGTGCCCTCATCACCGCTGGCAAAGCCAACATCGCCTGTCGGCTGACATGCTAACTTGTCCACGTGGGCATTCGCGTCCCCCCTACAAGCCCCCTGACCGGCGCTTACACATCGCCGGCTCGGCCACCACGACATGGCTTTCATTTAGGGGTTCGTAAGGAGACGAAGGCATGCACAAAGGCTCGGGGTCGGTGGTGAGATGAAGGGCACGTCAGTCCCCACGGTGGCAATCATGCCTTCCCCACTCTTTCTTTGGCGGTTTAAGGCTATATATATTGTTTCACTTATGGAGCTTATGCTGTTTTACTCGCTTTGGAATAAATTACATATTTTTGGACAGTTTTTTTTTAATCATAAGAACAAGATTTTACAATGGATGGCCTCAGAGGAATTTCTGTCGTTGCACTTTGTTAGTACTGTAGAGAGGAGGTATGTATATGGGTACCTCTCGAGCTTAGACTGGTGGGATAACCTTCATTTGGTTGTGAAATCTGTGAAAATGTTGTACGCCTTCTTACGATTTGCTGATCAAGACAAGGTTCCCATATTGAGCGAGGTGATAATACGGTATAACATAATACGACAAGAATATGATAGCTTGTTCCATGACTCTTCAGCTATTTTTGAATAATACATGAATGTTATAGACCCTAAAATGGGTGACCTAACATGTGATACTTATATGAATGTTGGTACTGCATTCTTCTCTTTTCACTTGAATAACTCGTACTCACAAATACTTGTACTAATATGTTTCCTCAAATTTCATGCAGCTGCCGCCTTGAATCCCTGATCGCATTACTCGTATGGCACAATCAACTCCTTCTTACCAACTCGTATGGCACATAATTCTAAATCTTCACCTGGTATTTTTCTTATGTTATATTAAATATAGTGTCACTCTCTTATTTTCACATTGTAATTATTGTTGTATTCGTTAACTTGCAGTACACTGGTGGAGTTTGTTTGTTCGGAACCGGCAAGTAAAATTTGTAAGTCTAGAGGGGCCGCGCGCTTCCGCTCCTTGAATGGTTAGACCCCAAAAGAGAGAAAAGAGGGTCCAGGATATATACTGGTTCGGGTTGAATGTCCCTACTCCAGTTCGTGCGGTGGTGCGTGTTTGTATTGATGCTGATGAACCCGCTGGGTTACAAGCGAGGGCTACGCAGGCACCTCGTATACGGAGGTGGGCAAGAGAGCTCTGAGCGCGGAGGGCTCGGAGCTAAGGAGTGTGTGGTCGTTCGTCTGCTCTAGTGTGCGCGCCTCTGTTGGAGGGCCGCACCTCCCCTTATATAGCCGGGGAAGTCGGTTACATAGAATGTGTAAACGGAAGAAAGGATGGGGCTCCCTACGCCTGGGAGTCTGGCTTTCCGCCTCGGTGTCTGGTCTCGGACTTGACCTCTGACGGATAGTGGTTGGCCCTGCGTCGGGTTGGTGAGGTCATTGAGCGAGAGCGCGGTCCGCTCCTCCGGGAAGCAGCGCACCTGCTCTCTGTGGCCTGTCAGGTGACGACGTCGGGGTGTCAGCCTTCGGGAATTGCCTAGGGAAGGCGCGCGGCCCCCCCTCTCTGTTTGGTCATACTGAAGCGCTGCATCAGTGGGGTAGGTGGCCGGGTCCGGCGCCGGCTTCTGATGGTTTTGACGTTGGCTTGTTGACGAAGAGGGTTCGAGTTTGATTGAGGCTCTCGGTCCGCCCGACCTGCCGGTCGGAGCATCCGAGCTGCTCTCGCCGTAGCCCGTGGGTAGCCCGGCCTGTTACGCTTGGTCGGACCTTCCCCTGAGGTCGGGTAGGCCGGAGACCTTGGGCCCCCGGGTTTCAGACACAGCGGTGGCCCATACGCTTTTCCTGGGCCGTTGGGGATACCTGTGTGCCGGGTATCCGTCAATAGCCCCCGAGCGGATTGGGAAGCCGGTCAGGGGTTTGTTTCGGTCGGCGGATGTTGGACGAGCGTAGCACTTCGAGGCGGCCGGATGTTTGGCGGGCCGCGGCTCGACCGACCTGTGTTTAGTCGACTTTGCGGATGCGCGTATGGAAAGATCCGTGATAGAAACCCGAGCCCCGAGCGTGTCGGAGAGCTGGTCGGGGGTTTGTCCGGAGCGTAGCGGTTGCTCTGGCCGTCGGGCTCGAAGGCCACGCAGGTAACTGCAATCGTGTTGGTCGGCAGGGCGGCTTCTGATTCACGGTGTCCGTCGAGCGGGTGGTGGCCTCGTCCGGTCAAGGCGTGGCGCATCCGGTGGATGGAAACCCGAGCCCCGGCGGTCGGAGAGCTGGTCGGGGGTTTATTCGCGTGAGTAAGCGCCCGTTTGCCAGGAAGTGCTAGAGGCGTCCGTCCCATGCTTCGAGCAGGGAGGCGGCCGCGTTTCCCACGAGTACGCCCCTTCCGCAGGTGTGGGACCTGGAGGGGGTGAGCAAACGCGCGTTTGCCGTACGTTGGCTCGAACGCCGTACTCACGACGAGCTGATAGCGGGTAGTTCGAGTGGGCCCTGGTGGTTTCCCGAGGGAAATCCATTTCCGAGCGGACGTTATCCCGTCGCGGGCGTCCGACCCACTGGGGGCGACCCATGAGAGCCTTTCGTTACTCGATCCCGAGTCGGACCCCAAGTCGTCCGCCGACTGGCGCGGCAGCTGCCGCCCGTCGGCGGCTCGCGGAGAAGTGTGACGATGACCTCGAACACGATTCAAAGCGATTGGGTCGTTCACGACCCAACAAGGGCCCACTGAGCTCGCCTTATCCTCGTCCCTCGCCGATTTTTTTCTTTTTGCTTTCGAGGCGCGCGTGCGTCGATCCGGGCGGGCGCTCGGGGCCAAAGACTTGATCGAGCCCTGAGCATAAGTCGGTAAACCTTTCGTGGTTTACGGGACCGTGGCGGTCTTCGCATGCCTTCCCCCCGTCGCAGGGCGACCCTTGGAATTCGAGGGCGAGGCCCAAGGAGCCGTACGCCTCTCTGCCCGATGTCCCTTTCGCCTGGCTGCGGTCCTGTCAAGGATTAAATGCGAGGGCGA
This sequence comes from Guadua angustifolia, assembly GCA_036346375.1. Classification (NCBI taxonomy): domain Eukaryota; kingdom Viridiplantae; phylum Streptophyta; class Magnoliopsida; order Poales; family Poaceae; genus Guadua; species Guadua angustifolia. Next base: position 6,632,023 of record CM070507.1, on the reverse strand, counting down.
TCACGAGTTTAGGGCAGCGTACCGTTGAACCGTCTTGACGGTCGGGGGAGCGGAACGGGCGCCGTTTCCGTTCGTGACGCTCTGTTTGGTTGACGCTCGTCCGGTTGGCATCGCTCGTTCCTTATAAGCGAAAAAGGGGGCCGAGGGCGGGTTCCTCTGCGTTGTCCGTTTTTCGCGAAAGGAAGAGAGGCGAGGGGCCGTGAGGGAAATCAAAGAGGACTTAAGAGAAGGATTCTTCATCTTAGCCCTTTCTTCACCCAATGGTCCCGCCCTTTGAGATGACGTGGCGAGTCGCGATTCTCGACGCGGGTGCTCACTGGCGAAGAGCAGTTCTTGCCGCCATGAGGTGGCTCGGTGGAGGGTGCCGACGGGGTCAGGCGTAGCTCGAGCGGCGACAGCGATATCAAGTAGCCGCGTCCTTCTTCAAGCGTGGGTTCGGCCTCCCCCTGCATACATTCGTCCGCGGGCTTTCCACTTCTACAAGGTGGAGGTGCACCATCCGAACCCCAGCGAGTCGCACATCGCGATCTTCATCACGTTGGCGAGGCTTTCTCGGGATCGAGCCCCATTGGGCCCTCTGAGGTATTTCTTCCATGTCGTGGTGAAGGGCAAGTCGGGCGCGTCGTTGGCGCTTAATCGGCGGCGCCGCCATCCGCCTCCGGTCAATCGGTCGGAGTACCTTGACATGAAGCCGCCTACTGAATCGGGATGGCACGGAGTGGTTTACATTCGAACGCAGGGACAAGCTCCGCCAATGGGGGGCCCGTGGCGGTGCGAATGGGGCGCCCGTGACGAGAAGGAGAAGCGGAAGATGGTGGTGATCTCGGCGGCTTAGCCCGAAGAGGCGAGGCTCGACGTTACGCTGTGATTGTCGGGCGTTCATGGCGAGGCGTGTAACCCCTCATGGGCAGGCCCCACCCGATGTTCCGTCGAGGGGCGTCGACCCCATGAGGATGGAGGGTTCGGACCTCCCCTCGTCGGAGGTGGAGGCTCGGGTGGCCGCCGTCCTGACATTGAAAGCCACGGTGGCAGCGGGTGGCGTCCCCGAACCTTTCTCGGCGGAAAACCCTCCGAACTTGGTGAGTGGGAAGTTTTCTTATCCCTTCTTGCGTACCTTGATTTCTCGCCTTCCGACTTGGACAAGGTTCCCGCCCTTCGCAGGGCCTGCTCGGAGCATCTTCCCGGGCGTTGCTGCCGGGGGAGAAGGAGATGAGGGCGTCGATCCGCCCTCTGAGCCGAAGTTATGGAGTCCGCTCGGAAGGAGCGCCTGGAGAGCAAGAAGAAGGAAAAGAGGCGGGCCCGGCTGGCCGCGACCGCGCGCGGCGAGGAGGCGTCAGAGTCGACGGCGCTTTCTTCGGGTGGATGGGGGTCGTCCACCAACGATAGCGAAGTCCCCGGCGTCATATACGAGGAGTATGACTGAGTGCCACGGTCGACGCACCCAATGGAGGATGTTGATACAGAGGTCGTCGTCGCGGCGTCTCGGGCAGGGACACCACCGACGGGGGTGCCCCTGGAGGAGGGGAGTGATGACCATCCCTCGCCAGGAGACCGTGAAGAGGCGCGGGTATTCAAAGACCCTTCGGCGTGGTTAGCCCTGCCCCCCTCACCGTGCATGTTGATTTTGCTCGAAAAGTCCCTCACCGGGCCTCGTTTTTTAGGGATTTCGCGGGGGAAAGCTTGACGGAAGCGGCAGCGGCGGAACTGCCGCCGGGACCGGCGCTGGTGCTCCCGCCGGTGGGAGTTGAAGATACGTCGGTCGACAGGGGCAAACGTCGGAGGCGGCGGCGGCGCCGCGCGATTCTTGCCGACGCTGTGGAGATCGCGCCGGTGGTGATGCCGAGGCGCCGTGGAGTCGGCGTCCACGGTGTCGGCGGCAATCACAAGCTTCGCCGCCGCGAACGGGCCGAGGAGGGCGGACGGTCTCGCGCCGCCGATGCGTGGGCGTCTGCGCTCGGGAGTCTCCGCATCGAGGCGGTGCCGCCATCGTCGCCAAGCGAGCGGCGGGCGGGATCGGTGGTGGCGGAGGCCGCGGACCAGTGGCGGAGGTGATGGGGATCCGGCCGTCGAGCGGTCCACCGACGACCGCCGGGAGCTCCTCGCCGCCGACCACCCTGATCCGGCCAGACGATGACCCCTCCGGCGAGACATCGTTCTCGCTGGACGATGGGGCGGAGCTTGCAGAATGGGAGTCCCTGCGGAGGGTTCCCAACGGGCCGGACGCGTTAGAAGCGATTCAGCGAACTGAATCTCCTTCTTGAGTCTTCCGGGAGGGCGTTGGATGCGGTCGCCGGGGGGATCGACCCGGCTGGTGCAGTAAGTTATGCTCGGACCTTTCTTGCCTTTCCGGATGTTGACGGATCCTGAAGCGGAGCGGTGACTGGCTGCAGCGTCTTCTGGTGCGTTCGGAGGGCAAGTCCGAACTCCTCCGTCGCCTGCACAGCCAGAGGGCTGCCTCGGAGGAGGGTCGCGACCAACGGACTTCAGCTGCTGGAGGCTCGGAAGCCGCGACGCATGAAAGGGGCGGAAGAGGCTCACCGGATGGTGAGTGAGAGGGACGCCGCCCTGCAGGAGGAGCGCCGGTCGGGTGAGTCCCTGAGGGCGAGGGTGTCCGAGCTCGAGTCCCTTCTGGCGGAGGCCAATAGCGCGAGGACCGCCGCTGAGGCGGATGCTGCGGCGGCGCAGAAGCTCGGGGAAGAGGAGCGCTCCGCCCGGGAAGGGCGGAGGGTTGCCGCCCTGGCGGCGGAGTACGTGTTGGCGTGCTGCGCCAGCCGGTGCGGCTCCTTCGACCCAGAGGACACCGTCTCCCACATCCGAGGCAACGCGGCCCAGGCGCGGGCCAGAGTGCGGGAGGCGGCGGGAACGGTGGCGGGGAGGCTGCACCTGGAAGTTTCGGACGACGAGACGGACGCCAGCGAGGTCTCCGGGGAGGACGCCGGGGAGGACGCCTTCTTCGGCCCCGACCCTTAGGTTGCCGTCGCGGCCGCCTTCGAACTTCGCCATGCAAAGCGTGGCTTCTCCGTACCGAGCGGTTCCCCGTTTTGTGGGTCCTTTCATTGCTTTTGTAGATTTTTGCACTCTTTTTGCTTTAGGGCTAGCGTAAGATGCAGACTTTGCTTATTTGCCTGTCTGTAATGGATGTGCCTTTGCTTAAAGTTTATGCATGCTCTTCACGTTCATTTTGTCGCTGAATGTCTGATGGTCGTCGAACACTTGCGAAAAAACCCTTTGTGAATCGTCCGTGAGTTACCACCGGAAGGTCGCTTCGCGCCGCAGGCCATCACTTTAGCGGCCGTCGTCCAGAAAAATCACCGGGATTTTTACGAGACTACGTAGGCCGTGACAGTCGGGACGAAGCGGTTTCTTCAGGGGAATGCTCACGGTCGACTAGGGCGCTACGTAGTAAGGATACGTAGACTTGCAAGCTCCCGAGCGGGTTCGCGCCGCTTGGGTCGGTCAGGCGGATAAATGTGTTTAGCAAAGGAATGGGTCTTTAGGGAAAAAACCGCCTGAGCTTTTCGATGTTCCAAGCGTTGGAAACAATGTCGCCCTTGGTGTCTTTGAGTCGGTAGGTGCCGGGTCGGATTACCTCCACGACGGTGAAGGGGCCTTCCCACGGAGGCGAAAGCTTGTGCTTGCCGACGTTGGACTGAACTTGGCGCAGGACCAAATCACCCACGTTGAAGGCTCGGCTGCGGACTTGGCGACTGTGATAACGCCGTAGTGTTTGTTGGTACTTGGCCGACCGGAGAACGGCAATGTCGCGCGCCTCGTCGAGCTGGTCGACGGCGTCTTGCAGCGAGTCGAGTCCCCGAGCTTGGTCGAAGACTTGAAGTCTAGGGGCGCCGTATTCCAGGTCGGTCGGCAGGACAGCCTCGGCGCTGAACACCAAGAAGAATGGTGTAAAGCCGGTTGACCTGGTTGGGGTAGTTCGCAGACTCCAGAGGACGGAGGGCAGCTCGGCCGCCCAGCGCCCCGCCGATTGCTTCAGTCGGTTGAAGATTCGTGGCTTAAGCCCCTGAAGGATCATGCCGTTCGCCCTTTCAGCCTGGCCGTTGGTCTGCGGGTGGGCGACGGCCGCCCAGTCGACACGTATGTTGAAGTTGTCGCAGAACTCAAGAAATTCCTTCCCCGTGAACTGCGTACCATTGTCGGTGATGATGGAGTTCGGGACTCCGAACCGGTAGATGATGCCGCGGAAGAAGTCGACCGCCTGCGCGGATGCGATGGTGGTGACTGGCTTAGCCTCTATCCCCTTGGTGAATTTGTCCACCGCGACAAAGAGGTGGGTGAAGCCCCCGGGCGCTTTCTTGAAAGGCCCGAGCAGGTCGAGTCCCCAGACGGCGAACGGCCATGTGATGGGAATCGTCTGGAGGGCTTGAGCCGGGAGGTGTGTCTGCCGAGCAAAGAATTAGCACCCTTCGCAGGTGCGAACGATCTGCTCGGCATCAGCCACGGCGGTCGGCCAGTAGAAACCTTGACGAAAAGCCTTTCCCACGAGGGATCGCGGGGCTGCGTGGTGTCCGCATATTCCGGCATGGATGTCGCGCAGCAACTCCTTGCCCCGGTCGGGTAGGACGCACTTCTGGAGAACCCCGGAGGGACTCCTCTTGTAAAGGTCCTCACCGACTAGGGCAAAGGACTTCGCGCGGCGGGCGAGGCGTCGGGCCTCGGTCGGGTCTTGGGGGAGAGTCCCATCTGTCAGGCGGTCGACGTAAGGCTTCCTCCAGTCGGATTCGGCCATCAGTGCGTCTTGGCCTGAGCCCGGTGGGGCAGTGACCGGGCGATCGGTGCCTGGTTCGGGCGGGTCGGGCGAGCCGGCCGCCTGATCGGCCACCAGGTCCGTTCGGACGGACGGTTGTTGAAGGTCGTGGGCGAAGACTCCGGCCGGAACCGGTCCCTTTCCCGAGGCAATGTTGGCGAGGTGGTCGGCCTCGCTGTTGTAACGTCGATAGCTGTGATGGAGCTCGAAACCCTTGAATTTTTCTTCGAGTTTGCGCACCTCGCGGCAGTACGCTGCCATGCGTGGGTCTCGGGGCTCGGAGGTCTTCATGACCTGGTCGACCACCAGCTTGGAGTCGCCGTATATGTAAAGCCGTCGTACGCCGAGGTCGGCGGCGATCCGGAGACCGTTGATGAGGGCTTCGTACTCGGCGACATTGTTGGTGGCGTCGAAGAGAAGTCGGACAACATACTAGAGCCTGGGGAGACAATGACGATTCCGGCGCCCGCTCCGTTCTTGGTGTAGGACCCGTCGAAGTACATTGTCCAATATTCGGGGTCTTCGAGTGCTGGTGGCGCCTGGGCTTCGGTCCACTCAGCAACGAAGTCGGCAAGGGCTTGGGACTTGATCGCGGTTTTGGGAACGAACGAGATGTCGTGGGCGTTGAGTTCGAGCGCCCACTTGGCTATCCTTCCCGAGGCGTCGCGGTTGTGGGTGATCTCGCCTAGCGGCGAAGACGTCACCACAGAGATGGGGTGCTGGCTGAAGTAGTGGATCAGTTTTCTCTTGGCGATTAGCATCGCAGAGCGCGCTTCAGATTTGCGTAACGGCCTTGACGCCGAGAGTACTTGCCGATGAAGTAGACCGCCGGCCTTGCTTGAGGGCACGGCCCTCCTCCGCCCGCTCGACGACGAGTGCCGCGCTTACGACCTGGGTCGTGGCGGCTATGTAGAGGAGCAGAGGTTCACACGGCGATGGCGCCGTCAGAACCGGGGGTGACGTCAGGAAGGCCTTCAATCGGTCAAGGGCCTTCTGAGCCTCGTGCGTCCAACTGAAGTGGTCGGACTTCCTGAGCAATTTATAGAGCGGCATCCCGCGCTCGCCAAGGCGCGACACGAAACGGCTCAAGGCTGCTAGGCACCCTGTCAGCTTTTGGACGTCCTTTAGGTTCGTAATTGGCCCCATCTTCATGATTGCGGAGACCTTCACCGGGTTGGGCTCGATGCCGCGCTCGGATATGATGAATCCGAGGAGCTTTCCCTTGGGAACCCCGAAAACACACTTCTCGGGGTTGAGTTTTATGCGGAACCGGCGGAGGTTCGCAAAGGTTTCCTCTAGGTCGGCGACGAGGTCGCTGGCTTTTCCTGATTTTACGACGATGTCGTCCACGTACACCTCGATGTTACGGCCGATCTGGTCTTCGAAACAGGTGTACATACAGCGTTGGTATGTCGCGCCTGCATTCTTCAGACCGAAGGGCATGGTTACGTAACAAAACGAGCCGAACGGAGTGATGAAAGAGGTGGCGAGCTGGTCGGACTCTTTCATCAGAATCTGGTGGTAGCCTGAGTAGGCGTCTAGGAACGAGAGCGACTCGCACCCAGCGGTGGAATCAATGACTTGGTCAATCCGAGGCAAGGGAAAATGATCCTTGGGACACGCCTTGTTCAGGCCTGTGTAGTCGACACACATTCTCCATTGCCCAGATTTCTTTTTTACAAGGACAGGATTGGCGAGCCACTCGGGGTGGCGTACTTCTTTTATAAATCCTGCCTCCAAAAGCTTGGCTACTTCTTTCCCTATGAGCCTGCGCTTTTCTTCGTTAAAGCAGCGCGGTATTGGCGGCCGACCTGGCGCCAGGTCGGATATTCAGGGTGTGCTCGGCGACCTCCCTTGGGATGCCGGGCATGTCGGAGGTGTTCCAGGCGAAGACATCCCGATTTGCGGAGGAAGTCGGCAGCGCGCCTTCCTATTTGGCGGAGGCGGACCCTACCCCACAGCCTTGGCGGGTCTTGGGATCGATTGCGATCCCTTCGTGTCCTCCGCGGACTCGAAGGACCCAGTCTGACTTCTTTGGAGCCGGGATGGAGTCGGAGGGCGCCTCCCGTGAATTCTTGAGCTCGGCGGACGCGATGACCGCCGAGGCTAGCTTCATAGAATCGCTTCGCATTATTGAAAGCAAAATTTGGAAAGATGAGGACACGGTAATGATGCCCGTGGCCGGGATCTTCAACCAGATAGGTGTAGTTGGGGGGCGCCATGAACTTGGCGTATACGGCCTCCCCAGGATGGCGTGGTAGGAACGTGAACCCACCACCTCGACGCAAGGATCTCGGTGCGGAAGTTTTCGGTCCCCAAAGGTGACGGCGGTCGACACTGCCCAATGGGTAAACTTGATGGCGGGATGACGCCGTGGAAGGCGCCTTGCTCGGTCGTAGGGTCGGCGGGGACGCCAGGCGCCGAGCGCCTCGACATCTGAGATGTTGAGACACGCCGCCGTCCATGAGGACTTTGGTGAGGCGTTTCGATCCTACGATGGGGTCGACGACGAGTGGGTACCTTCCGGGGTGCGGGACGCGGTCGGGGTGGTCCGCCCGATCGAAGGTGATCGGGGTTTCCGACCAGCGAAGGTAGTTCGGGATCGCGGGGGTCACCGTGTGCACCTCTCGGTAGGCGAGCTTCTGCCGGCGTTTGTCGGCGTAGCTCTCTGGTCCGCCGAAGATCATAAGGCACCCGTCGGGTTCTGGGTACCCGGCGCCTGCTTTGTCCTCCCCGGCCTCCGGTGTCGGGTCGCGCTTCTTTCCTTTGCCCCGCGGCTGCGTGGGGTTTCCGGAGAGAAAGCGTCTCAGACTTCAGCGATCCGGTATTTGTGCTCGACGGGTACCCGTGGTTGCACCGCAGGCTATCCATCAGCTTTTCGAAGTGGTCGGGTGGCTGCCGCGCCTACTGTCTGTCTGGACGCTCGGCGGCCGCGACCGTGTGGTCCTCGCGGACCTGCTTCCCCCTCCGCCTTCGCTTGTCGGCGCGGTCGGAGGGCGCGACCGGCTCGGGGCCGGATTCTCGCTTGGCCTTCGCTTTATCGAAGATGGCACCCACTGCCTCCTCGCCGGAGGCGTGGTTGAAATGGCGATGTCGGCGAGTCCTTGGTAGTCACAGGTTTGAGGCAGCCAGTTTGTGGACGAGGGCCTGCATGTGGTGCCGTATATGAACGCTAACGACGTCGGCGTCGCCGATGTCGAGGAGTTCGTTACCTTTATTGGGAAGCGCCGGATGTAGTCCGGGCGTCTCCCATTTCTTGCTGCGACTTTTCAGTCCCAAGAGTTCCCAGGGCGCTTGTACGTGCCCTGGAAGTTGCCGATGAAGACGCTCTTCAAGTCGGCCCAGCTCCTGATAGTTCCGGCGGGCAGGTACTCTAGCCAGGCCCGAGCCGAGTCCGCCAGATAGAGGGGGAGGTACTGAATGATGAAGAGGTCACTAGAGGCTCCCGGCCCGACAAAGTAGCCGATAATCTTCTAACGAGACGCAGGGTTCGCCGCCCGTGTACTTGGCGATGTTGGCGGTGCGAATCGGGCGGGAAAATCCGCCCGGCGGATCTCCGTGAAAGCACAGGGCCCGGGCCTCTCGAAGTCGGGCCGATTCTGGCGGTGGCATTGTCGGCGACTTCGAGCGAAGCCGCGTCGGCCGCTCTTCTTCGTCGTCGAGAGTGTCGCGGCGATCGTAGTCTTGCCAAAACGATGACGCCGGGTGTAAAGCTGGGGCGCTCGGTTCTTGCGCTGCCTTCTCTGTTTCCTGGCGAGTTTGGGTGTGGCGGCCGAGCGAGACCCCAAGTGTGGGGCGTCGGGGGCGATACATCTTGACGGCGGCAGGTCTACCGACTCCGGAGGTTTGGTAGGTGGCCCAACCTCGGGCTCGTTAGGTTTAGGGATGCCGCGAGCAAAGATCGCGGCCATGATGAAGTTTTAGCTCGGAAGAAGAAGCATGGGCGTTAATTGGCTCTCGCCATTGTTGGTGTACTTGACGCCAGCTGCAGGCGCCGCTTATGCTACTGCGGTGGCTCGTGTTGACTTCGCGCTGGTGGGTCGACCGTGCCTTTGCCGAAGTCTGCGCCTTGCATGATTCAGCTCATTGTCGTGGCTGGTCGGGTGGACTTGGGATGATCCGCCTGAGTCGAGTCTTTGAGCCACCTCCGCGCTGAGCCTTGTGGCGATCCTCTGACTTAGCGGTCGCGGCCGGCTGATCGCTCACACCGGCCACATTGCACTCGCGAGTGTACGGCTCCCTCGAGGCTGGCTCCGTGTCGGAACCGGAGTCGCCATCGGTGGAGCTCTCCAAGATCTCGTGGATGGAAGCCGGCGCGTAGCCGGTCATTGCTACAAAACGCGGGCCTTCGGGGGGCGCAAGCGTCGCCCTCAAAGGTGCGAGCGCGCCTCCGCGGATGGCGGCGCTGCGCACAGCGGGCACCGGCTTCGGAGCTGGTGCGGAGGCCTCGAGCCGAAGGTCGTCGAGGACGTGGATGACGTGGCACAGGCACCCCCTGGGGGCTTGGTCCTGGGGCGTGACGGGAGCAAGGTTAAGCTCTCCCGCCGTATTGACGGTGAAGTCGAGGGAACCGAAACGGATTCGGCTCCCGGGTGCAAGCGCGTTGTCGTTGACGAAGGAACCCATCAAGGAAGCAAAGTGGAAATCCGGGGACAGTGGTGACGCGCGAAGGCCCCTACCTGGCGCGCCAACTGTCGGTGTTTCGAGAACCGGCAAGTAAAATTTGTAAGTCTAGAGGGGCCGCGCGCTTCCGCTCCTTGAATGGTTAGACCCCAAAAGAGAGAAAAGAGGGTCCAGGATATATCTTGGTTGGGTTGAATGTCCCTACCCAGTTAAATGCGGTGGTGCGTGTTTGTATTGATGCTGATGAACCGCTGGGTTACAAGCGAGGGCTACGCAGGCACCTCGTATACGGAGGTGGGCAAGAGAGCTCTGAGCGCGGAGGGCTCGGAGCTAAGGAGTGTGTGGTCGTTCGTCTGCTCTAGTGTGCGCGCCTCTGTTGGGGCCGCACCTCCCTTATATAGCCGGGAAGTCGGTTACATAGAATGTGTAAGCGGAAGAAAGGATGGGGCTCCCTCGCTGGGAGTCGGCTTTCGCCTCGGTGTCAGTCTCGGACTTGACCTCTGACGGATAGTGGTTGGCCTGCGTCGGGTTGGTGAGGTCATTGGCGAGCGCGGTCCGCTCCTCCGGAAGCAGCCGACCGCTCTCTGGGCTGTCGGTGACGACGTCGAGTGTCGACCTTGGAATTGCCTAGGGAAGGCGCGCCCCCCTCTCTGTTTGGTCATCTTGGCTTTGCATCGATGGGGTAGGTGGCGGTCCGCGCCCGGCTTCGATGGTTTTGACGTTGGCTTGTTGACGAAGAGGGTTCGAGTTTGATTGAGGCTCTCGGTCCGCTGACGACTACGGTCGAACATCCGATTGCTCTCGCCAGAGTCTGTGGGTAGCAGGCACTGTTACGCTTGGTAGGACCTTCCCCTGGGGTCGGGTCGGCCGGAGACCTTAGGCCCCCGGGTTTCAGATACAGCGGTGGCCCATACGCTTTTCCTGGGCCGTTGGGGATACCTGTGTGCCGGGTATCCGTCAACGCTCCAACAGTTGGCTTAGCGCATCATTTCGCATAGCGCTTCTTCCAATGGATGCGAGCATAATTGGAGTACGTTCACATTCATCCACACCAAAGTACGCAGCCATCTGTCATATAAGAAGTTCCACAAGTTGGTCTATGTCAATTACAACTTACGGGTTAAAATCTAAGAACAAGAAAGTGACAAGTCCACAGCCGAAGATGATCCATTCTAGCGCCTTATGAAGCTTACACTATACAATGCAAAAAATCCAATCTGACAGTAGATCGAGAGAGGCAAAAATGATAGTGGGTGGTACTCACATAGGAAAGAGAAAGCACCAAGTAGTGCCGACGAGGGAGCAAACAAAAAAGAAAGCTCCATCAAAACGAAAGGGGAAGCTTCCCACATGAACCGTAGGGAGTGATGACTCAACTGATAGCACTCCCACGAATCATCGAAACCTGCCATACCAAGAGTCTAACGATAGTAGCTCCAAGACGGACACCGATGATGGTGACTCCTGTGGCTATGCCTCCATACCTCCCACGTACTAATCAGAAGACCAACATCCCGTCGAATTTACAGGAGAGTCGCGGTACACTCATGCAACACAGGACAGAGACCATGGTGCTTCCCAATCACAGAGGACGACTATTAGATTTAGGGGGAAAGGAAAGGACGCACCATAGGATAGTTGTAGCTCTTATGGCATCATCAAGACGCAAGGGAGCTATGGTTCATATGGTAGCTATGACTACGCCATTCCCGATGCTTATGTACAATCGACCACCGAATGGGTCTAAGAGTACTACGACCCCGAGTTTTATGTCATGTTGTATCAACAATGGCAAACGACAAATATATAGATAGGGCAAAGCTGGTATGATTAAAAGACGGAGTTGCTATCTATACGAGGATTGGCCTTGATGTCCACCGAGGAATACAATATGGCCAACCAAATATACTCCCAGCAATACTACTCGTAGCACCAAAGGTAATATTTCATTTGTATGTTTTATTTCATTGCAACTCAATTTTTTACTAATATAGCGTTCATGTAGGTCCCAGACGGCACATATACGACAATGGAAGAACGACGAAGCTGTGCCAGGTATGAACATTCATAATCGGGGAGAAAAATTGATTTGAAATATCATATGCCATGCTATTGAAATGAATGCTACTGAAGTGTGGGTTTGTTGGATTGAGTTGCCAATGGTATTGAATAAAATGTTATTTCTTGATATATTATTGCTAAATACCTGTTTTGCAAATTGAGATTATCTAAAATATAGTAAATTAAGGTCATGCCAAATTTTTTCACATTCTTCCATACTTCCGCTATTATTGCAAAATGCGTATTTTTTTAATAAATTTGACCAGCTGGTTTGACTTTCACAAACCGCTTGATTTTTACCGAAGTTTGGTCAGTTTTTACAACAAACTGATGCCGACCAGACGTCGATTTTCATAGGCCAAACGAAAATGTTATCCTTACGAGGTTTTCTTATACTATGTGGCATGTGATCTAGCTTCCAAAGTGCCAAAAATTGATTTATAGATCGGACCGTGGCCTGCTTGTCATGATCTCAAGCCTTGTCCCATCAAGGAACGACTGCCATGTCGTCACCAGCTCGATGATGTGGTCGCTCACACAGCCGCCAGCCAGTCCATCTCTTATTCTCTTGCTACCACAACACTTTCTCTGACAGCAGCGGCGCTAGCCCCCACAGGAATTACTAGTATAATTTTCGTGGCGTAATACGTTGTGTGTTAGTTTTTTCACAGAAACAATTTTATTTTTTTCTGTTGGTGTTTTTTAAAAAATCATCGAAAAAACGCGCGAAACGGTTGAAAGGATATAAACGCATCTGCGATTGCGCTAAATTGAAAGGTCCTTTTTGTGAAAAATAGTCAGAATGATTCAGATGGCACTACGTTTTTTTCGGTATTTATTTAGGGTCCTTTTACGAAAGATTCGCGATTTTTCTAAACCAGTAGGTCGTCTTTGCAAAAAACCGCGCGAAGGACCTACACGTAATTACGTATTTTTTGAGGGACCTATACGTGAAAAGGAAAAAACGTGCTGAGCCGGCCGGCCGTGTGTTTTTTTTTCACAGAAATAATTTTAGTTTTTCCGTCTATTTTTTTAAACCGTGAAGGAAACACGAGAAACGATTGAAAGAATACAAGTGCATCTGCAATTGCGCTAAATCGAATGGTCATTTTCATGTAAGACAGTCGGAATGATCCAAACGTCACTACATTTTTTTTGTAAATAGGGTCCTCTCACGAAAGATCCGCGATTTTTCTAAACCAGTAGGTCGTCTTTGCAAAAAACCGCGCGAAGGACCTACACGTAATTACGTATTTTTTGAGGGACCTATACGTGAAAAGGAAAAAACGTGCTGAGCCGGCCGGCCGTGCGTTTTTTTCGCAGAAATAATTTTAGTTTTTCCATCTATTTTTTTAAACCGTGAAGGAAACACGAGAAACGATTGAAAGAATACAAGTGCATCTGCGATTGCGCTAAATCGAAAGGTCATTTTCATGTAAGACAGTCGGAATGATCCAAACGTCACTACATTTTTTTGTAAATAGGGTCCTCTCACGAAAGATCCGCGATTTTTTCTGAACCAGAATATTCTCTTTGTAAAAAACCCCGAAAAGGACCTACACATAATTACGGATTTTTGAAGGGACCTAAACATGAAATTTTTTTAGCCAATCACGGTAACGACCAAGTGAGCAGGCGTGGTGGTTCGGCTCAAATCAATGAGACGCCGCGAACTCTTCTAGAAATAGGAGAGGTATTATTCATCGGAGGTTTCTTTGACATTTCAATGTCTTTTAATTGTTAAAGGTTTCTTCGACGATTCATCGTTTATTATTAAAAAAATCAATGTCAATTGAGACAACTTAGTATAATATATCGTTTATTATTAAAAAAATCAATGTCAATTGAGACAACTTAGTATAATATTTATTCACCGTTTGAATACATTGTAATTTTGGATCGCTAGTGTGATCATTATGAAGATTTAGCAACGTTAATTCTCAGGAATTTGACGACACTTTGCTGGTAGCATTATACTCTTTAGAGTTTTACTAGTAAAGGTTTTGCTTGAATGGCTTAAAGTGCAAGAAAGAGTTTGTTTCTGCATGGATACTACAAAGTTGTTTAGTTGTCTTTGTTCGATAAGAGAGGTCTACTGTAATTTATACTCCATTGATGATACAATAGTTTTTCTTCGTCTTGACATTTTTGCAGGAACAGTTTCACCTATGTCATGGAATTAGTACGTAGTTTGACATATAGGATGGCTACACTACAAGTTACTCTTTCAATGAGCATTGTTTGCTAAATTTTGTGTTTCATGTGGAGCATGTCAAATATCTATGATATGAGTTCTTTGGTATCTATCAAGCATCATAGGTGATGTCTTGTCTTATGCCGTTTGATGATTGAGCGTTTGTTTCAGGAGGTTAGTTATACAGACTCAGACTTTACTAGAGTTATGAATTATTGAAGATCCATATTTTTTTCGTCTGTTTTGTTGATAACTGTGTGTTTGGATTGACTATTCTAGTCTTTCTCTCAACCTACAAATGGTTTGCTCCATCTTGTTTCATAAGAAGCGTTTGAATAAGACTGTTCTAGTCTTTATCTTTTGCATTACTAGTATTTGGATTTCCTTGTTCATTAGTTTTTTGGACTTTTAACGCACTTGGTATTTATGGTGCTTAATTACCCTTCGGGGTTTTTCGAAGACATTTTTATTTAGAATTTTTAAGTTAAGGGGAGGTTTGTTAGAGATAACTAAAATATCTAAAATAGGGTTGTTAGATATATACTCAATATCTCTATAGGAGTCCAAATTATCTACAATTCATACTCTTTTGACTTTATAAGCTACCCCCCATGTACATGTAATATTGGACCGATTAGTGGAATGTTTCCTATGGTTTTTTTCGGCCAAGGCTTTTTACGTTAAATCTTGTCTCTATTTTTCGTCGTGCTTCTAACCCTAACAGAGTGTGTGGTGCGGGGTGTCACAAAAAATCCCATCATACCCCGTTAGCCCTTGAAGGAGGGTGCATGGTGCGGAGTGTCACGAGAAATCCCATCATAGCTAGCTAACCTTTGAAGGAGGGTGCGTGGCACAGAGTGTCACGAGAGATCCCATCGTACCTTGCCATCCCTTGAAGAAGTTGCATGGCGCAAGGTATCATGGGAAATCTCCTCATACTCCACCTGCCTCTCTTAACCCTAGGGCGCTCCCTAAAGCGCTCAACAGTCAGACGAGCTTGTGTTGGGGGAGATCCCATCATACCCCGCCAGCCCTCAAAGGAGGATGCATGGTGCAAGGTATCACGAGAGATCCCATCATACCCCACCAGCCCTCTAGAGAGGGTATGTAGAGTGATGCACTGGCCCCTAGGGCGCTTTGCCTTATTCTCGTGCATAGGGCATGAGGCTTAACTCCTGATCCGTGAGGGCACCCCCATAAGCGCTCAGTGAGATAGAAGGGCACCCCCATCTCGCTTAGTATCGACTGATGAGTGGGCCGGCTCCTTAGGGTACTTTACCTCCTACCCTGAGAAGGCCACATGGCGGAATGCCCTAACCTACCAGGAGTTTGGTGAAGTGCCCTTCCCTCTAGGGCATTTCATCTCATTCTCGTCCATGAGAAATATGGCTCAACACCCGGGCTACTTGGATGCCCCCTATGCGCTCATGGAAATGGATGGGCACTCTCATCTCGCTTGAGATCGACTGATGAGTCAAGTCGCCAAGTACTATGGTCCCTCTGAGGTTGGCCTCCGTAAGAGGGCTCAAGCCTCGAGACCCTTCGTGGGACCCCGAAGTCAGATGCCTACCCTAGGGAGCGATGACGCAGGATCCACTATCATCTCTCAAGAATGACAAAGATGTATACATATAAATCTGTCTAATAAGGGTAGGATAGTATTTGTGTACCAGATCGAGCACCTATAAAAGCTCATTGTAATCCTCACTTATAAAAGAAAAACTCTAATAGAATACAAAACATACTAAACTGGTGTACCCTCGGGGTTACTCTCGAGCAAGGAGACACTCCCTCTACCTCAAGCCCAAGGACATACCGACAAGATTAAGACGTCTTTATTAACGCCCGAACATATATAAATGGCCACGTCTTCAATACTCTCGTGAAAGCCAACCTGTCGGATGGCCAACGTCCGCCTTTCTCATGTCCTGTTTTCTAACATTCGACACTAGTATACCAGTTACCATACGCTACTCCGAGGTTTACAGAAGAAAAACATTTGCTACTACTAGCACTTATGGCTAATTTTCTATAACAAAGTTTTGCAGTTATCAGAGGTTTTTCTATCTATTTCTTGGCTCGTTGGTCCGCAAAAACTTACATCAAATTCTTGTAGCCGCATGAGGAAGCTTGCAAATGATAACCAGATCCGCATTGCCTGTACCTTCACGAAGGACCAGAGCATACATACGCGTCCTGACCTGACTAGTACAGTAGTCTTGACCACCACATCTTCCTTGGTCCTCAAAAGGGAGAGCCACATCACACAACGTGAAAGTAGACAGTATTAACAAAAGTTTTGCTGCAAGACAGGGCAAAGATAAACAAGAAGCATCCCATTCATCCATAGTACTAGTAGTATTTGCATTGTCCATTATTACACTGAGAAATCACAGCAATTTGCACAAATGAAGGTCAGGAAAAGGAGACATGAAAGGCTTATTCCAGTTGTCCTTTCGGGATGCTCTTTCTGCAAGCACCCTTTCAAGCTAAAGATAATTATCGTAGGCAAGACTTGCCATGTGGATCGGTCGGTGGGGCACTTACGATCAGTTTATTTCCAGGTATCAGACACTGAAAATACTATTAGTACAGAACAATGGGCACGCATCCTTTTGTATGTACTATCTTTTGCTCCTTCTAATCGATCTTAAGTACTCTTCGAGCGTTGCCTTGAATTTGTGCTGTTACTTGTGAGCCATTTGCTGTAGTGAGCGAAACTTGGCCAGTTTACTGCATATTGGTACCAAGCAAACAAGGGAAAAGGCAGCAAAAACTTACGTTATAATTTGCATAGAAGTAGTCAAATAGTACTCCCTTTTTTTTATAAGGCGTATTTTGATTTTGCACAAGGATTAATGTTATGTTGAAATTGAGAAAGATACGAGAAAAAATAATTTAGATGCCCACACTTAATTATTTTGGAAGACGAAAGATATACTTTGTGTGGGTGGTAATGAATAAATGCATATGGATGAGAGAAAATAAATAGGAGTATAGAAGGAAAGATTTCATTAAATCTACATACAAACCTTATATTTGTAAACAAAATCATTCAAAAAATAAGCCTTATATAAATACGGAGGAGCAATTCTCAGGATGAACTTAGATGTACAGAGGGTTAGCTTACGCCATCTTAGCTTGTACTGACTACTGAGCCCTGACATTGCTATTGTGAATTTCCATAGCTTTAGCTCGAGAATCCAATCAGATATACTACACACCTTTTCAGCCCCACATTGCAAAGACAACAACATCATGAACTGTAAAGCTGAATAGTAATTAGTAATAGATTGAGCTGTAGGAATCATGCTAGTATGCTACTAAAAACTTAAGAAATTAGGCAGTTTTGCAAAGAATCATGCTAGTATCTGGAATCGATTTCATAGTTCATCAATCATTATAACATACTCCTTAGACTTAATCAGAACAGACAACTTCCGTATGGGAGGTTTCAGCTTGCCAGCATGAAATCAAGAACAGCGCTGTCTTCTCTCACAAGAATGGACAAATTAACATCGTAGCCGAACTAGAAATACTTCATGCCACAAATCCAATCAATATATACTTTTTTTCCAAGAAGGATCAATCAATATATAGTACGAGCGTAATAATTACTCTTAAGTAACAGTACCAGAAACATGGAAGAAAAATCGGTACCCTGTGATCCAGCAAACTCTAGCATATCATTACAAATTTGAAATTTTCATATAGCAAATTCGATCAATACTAAACAGTAGGGTTTTCCCCCACGAAGGATCGACCTATAGTAGCAAAACTTACTTAAGTAACAGTACTAGAAACATGGAACAAAATCAATGCCTTGTGATTCGAAACTCTAGCACAGTGTTGAGCTAGACACTATGTATGCAATCCAGTTGACGAGGAAATAAGAATATCTAGGCGGCTAGAACGATGAGAAGCATCCTTACACCAAAGGCAAAGCAACGTGATATTGGCACGGCTCAATCAAAGAGTAGAGCCCCATGCCTTCGGAGTACAAGCTTTCTGATTGAACCGCACCAATATCCCGTTTCCATCTGAAAGAACAATAATCTCATCGGACTTGCCACACAAAATACACGCACCAAAATAACATGCATGGAAGGAAAAAAATACAACAATAGCAACACACACTCCCTAATAAGTAACTAGGAACAAGAATTGAAGAAGAAATACGCTTGAGGACAGAAAAGAAGCAACAGTCAAGGCACCCTTTTGTTTCATGCGGAAGAAGATGAAAGAAGAGAGAGCAGGACGAGGAAAGGCGCCGTGGCCGGCTTCTTTAATAAGCCGTCTTGGAGGCAAGGCAAAAGAGGGAGAAGAAGAGAAAAGACGAGGAAGCAAAACACAAAGCTACTACGTGACATAGTACACGGGTACATATAGAATGCCAATGCGATCGAAGCATAGCACAGCAATGAATGATCAGCCAACAACCAAACAAAGAGGGAGTTGGGGTATTTATGGCCCATATTGAAGAAGGGGAGAGGGACGGTCACTCACACTACGAGATGCCTCGAGTGAGAGATATGGAGCGCAAGAAATTAACAACGATTTGATTGATTCCAATGCTACTTCTTGGCAGTAGAGCAGGGAGAGAGAAAACACTGTGAATGTGGGGGAGACTGGCTTGAATGCGCTGCAGTAACTTGCCATCCCCTACAGCCTGCAGGCATGGCATGGGATGTTTGCCTCCTCAACCTCTCTCTCCTGCTCTCTCTCTCTCTCTCTCTCTCTCTCTCCCCTTACGGTGTGTGATCGATGAACACGGCGTTTGAAACGAGTGTCTGTCGTGTGGGTGCACCGTTGTTGTGGCGTTACAATTGGCCGGTGGATGCAAGGAAGACTGTTTTGTACTCCCACAACTCCTATATATGAACCTATATAGCTAGCTGCTTGCTAATCGTTCAGATACATCACGCTACGCATTGGTTGTGAGAGCACATACTTTCGGTAGTACTCTTTCATCTCTCTAGCTATATATAAGAGTATAATCCGTACGATACGATTGAAGCGGACACGCGTAAACTATATATGCCTTGACGAAAAAGAGTACCGTGTGATGCATTGGCGGTGGCAAGACTAAGCTTCCAAGGAACCGGTTTGTGGCACCGACGATGGCGGCTGAGCTAGCTAGCTGCGTCTTCTGTTTCCTTTGCACAAGCACGGGAGCTGCATTTCGGTAATCACAAAGTGGAAAAGGAACGGGTGGTAGTTAAGATTTCATGTAAACAAAAGGTGCACGTGCAGACAGTACGATCGATATTGCAATATGGAGTAGTACGTACTCCAACTCCAGTGCAAAGAAACCTAAACCTATATATAGTCACTATAATGGTCGGTGCGTCTAGCTTTTTAGCTTCTCGTTTAATGCAATAGTAAGACTTGTGCGATTCGCTTTCTATTGGGGCCGCATAGAATCGTTTTGCTTGATTCACACACACACGCACACACACGGAATCAATTCCCTTGAGGGATTGCCCGGGTCTTTAGGCATGAACTGTCTGTCACACGTCAACAAGTACTCGCTCGCATGCATGAATGATTTCTTCATATTTCCATACGCATGCGCACGTAAAAAAATCAATACATACAGGATGATAAAATAAAATCGCTGTCGTACAGCTCCACCAATTAAAAACGTCATCTATCGAGCGCTAGAGAATACAGATCGACCAGCCTCCGGTATCATTGCTCCATCGCCGTGCTAGATATGCATTTCGCATGATATGTCGTGTGTCGCTTGCGTGCCCGTCGAGAAATGGCTTAATGAACACAGTCACGGATTCACGGTATGATTCAGAATACAAATTCAATTCCAACTCGGTCGCTATCTTCAAGTGGCATGTACTATACTTCCACCGTTTCGTCTTGGAGAGAGAGAACGAAATTTTTGGAGGTCTGATCAAGTCTAACGACAATCAAGAGTTTGTCTCAGAAGACACGGTTTCGACAGTAGCTAACAGTGATCGAATTGTATTGGAGTTCTACTGTTTATCTCTGTGAACCTGGACAGTCGTTCACCCTACCCGGGAGGTGGCCCCACCTCTGTATGAATGGATTATATAATCACAAATAATTGTTGTTTTGGACATAGGTGCAGTTAAACTTTCGAAACTTTGATAGTCAATATTTTTAAAATATTTAAATTGGATATATAAAAATCATATGTGTAAATTTATCTTAAAAAATACTTTCATAATATTATAATTTTATTGGGTTTTATAAATATATTATAATATAAATTAATGGTCCAAACTATACTTTGTAGAACATGCCAATGATCAAAATGATAACTATTTGTGACCGAATGAAATACTTTAGTCTCAAAAGACCCTCCAAATTAACAACAACTAAAATGAATAAAAAGCCAGAAACTATGGTTCTGTTTAGGGACTTCAAGTCAGCCCCAACTTTTGAAAAAGTGAAGAAGTCCTATCCTAAAATAGCTCCTCTATTTTTAAGTGGCCTTTGTCATAGAAACCATATATAATCAGTAAAAACCAAAAACTGAAATCTAGAATAGATCTATTTTTATCAAACCGTCTTTTCTAAAAAGCTACAACTATTTTTCTCTCTAGAAAAAAATAGATTTTCCCAAAAGCTAAGGGCAGCCACAATGGTGCCTAGTCAGCTATCTATAAGAAATCCATATCAGCATCTATCCTATGTGGCAAGCAATTAAATGAAGAGAGAGAGCGCTGCTATCTATAGACTTGGAGATAGTCTATACGCAGAAATCGAGGCTGTATAGAGACATTAAAAACAGCTATAGATCATCTATATAGATTCACCATTGCAAGGACTTACTATAGTATAGTATATAGATGACATGGATCTTACTATAGAGAGCAGTTATCTTTATCCATTGCGGTTGTCCTAAGGCTCCCAACAGACCTGCCTCGGCACTCGGCAGCTTTCAGACGCTCTTAAACAGAAATTACATGCCATGCCACTCGTAAGTCGTATACCGGTTCGTCTTCTCTTTTACTGCTCTGCCCTTGCACGTGGTGGAGATTGTTGGCGACATGAAGCCCTTGCCGCCGCCGCCGGAGCGAGCCTCGCTGCGTCATCCTGCTCGTTATCCTTCCCCGAGCACCACGCCCTTGGCGAGGCGTGGTCGCCGCCGTTCTTGCAGATGGAGCAGCACCTCTATGGAGAATCTGCGCACGCAAAAAAGGAAAAAGTAAGTAAGAACCCAGAAAAGAAGAGGATCGAGGACTCATCTCTGAATAACGTAAACCAAGGAACCAGCAGATCCACCAAAAAAGATGAAGAAACACAAGAAGGTGAAGAAATCGAAGGGAGAGAGAGAAAGATTTGAGATTTTGTAGACGCTAGAGTCAGCGATCCTCCTCATGGTGCAGCACGGCCTCGCCTGGCCCGGAGACATAGCTCGCCGCGGTAGCCATCTCGACAGAAATCATAGGGGTGAGAGGTAGGAGAGAGATTTGTTTCCTGATCGGTTAGAAGAATCTCCCTTTCTAATCATGGAATAGACCAATCTAATCACATGCAAATAACACTAATAATCTCAAGTGAAATTATCAAATTATCACCTTTAATGCTTAAATTATATAAAAAAGCAAATATATCCTTTAATCGGCATCAAACAAGTCATCGTTTGATTTCACCCTTTGGCGCGACAGCCGACGAATGTAGGGGAGAGGCTGGAAGCTAGCCAGGAATTCCTCCCGAGGGTGCGCGGTGGGGATTGGATAAACCTGCTTCCCCACTACCGGGTACAACACCATTTCATGAATATTTATTACTCTCCCTGTTCAGACAGAAATATAAAGTCCAAGAGCAACTCCAACCCAAACCTTTTATATTTTTCTCCTAAATCACTCATTTAAGGGCGGTGTAAAAATTAGGAGCACATTATATCAAATTTGTCTCCAACCCACACTCCCTATTACTCACCCCTATTATTTATCTAAACATTATTATTACTTCGCACCCATGAATTATTATTTTAAGATAAATTATGGTTTTAAATGGTTGCGCTTTTTTAAAGGTGCCATGAACTAGTCATTTGAACTAGTGTTATACAACCGAGTGGTAGAATTTTTTCATGCATCCTTGTATATAGGATTATTTACAAAAAAAATAGAAATTAATGCAAATTATGGTTTTGAATGGTTGTGTTTTTCATGGTACCATGAACTAGTATTATAGGTAGAGATTTATTCGTGCATGCTTGCGTGTAAGATTATTTACTAAAAATAGAAATAACGAATAAAAATGTTGAAGAAAATAGTAGGGAGAAGGAAAACCCCCCTAGATGTAGGGGTGAGAAGGAATCTCTCTAGAATAGGGGTTTCTTATAAGGGTTGGGTTGGAGCTCATATTTTTTGAATTCTCCTAATAATTTAGGATGGGGGGGAGGTTTAGGGGTGGGTTGGACTTGCTCTAAGGGTAGTCCTAATGGGTAATATCTATAGCAATATCTAGAGGAGAGAGCATTTATTATATGATGTTTATAGCAAATCTCCAATAGGTAGTATGTTTTAGTAATTCAAAGACATTAATTAACTTGTATGCATATTCTATGCATGCAAAAACACGTTGCGGGGAAATCGCTTGAGCTCCTAATGGCAAATTTTCTATGTCTATTCTACTTGGTCAAATACAAAAAATGATTTCTTACATGAGACATCACTTTCTTCTCTTTCTTCTTTTAATAACCATCCAGATCATCTTTTTACCTATGTGACACAGTATGCACATTACTTAAACATCGCCTATGTGGCCTATTGGGACTATCCTAAGGCTTCCTTGGTTTCGAAATACATGGCATTCTAGCTTTTTAAATTTTGTTTCTAAAAATGTACTCTTTTCGATCACAAATAGTTTTCGTTTTGGACATCGGGTCAACTTTAATCACTAATTTTTATTGTAATATGTTTTTTTAAAATCAATAAAATTATAACATTATGAAAATTGTGTTTCGAGATGAATCTAAACATCCGATTTTCATGCATTTAATCTAAATATTTAAAAAGATATCAATAGCTAAAATTTTAAAAGTTTGACTGCACATATCTCAAACCAACAAATTTATCATTTTATAATTTCGAGACAACTTTAAATTGTTTTTCCTATACATACCCTTACTATTTATGATTCCCAATATTATTTATTACTCCCTTCGGTCACAAACAGTTATCGTTTTAGACATCGACATAGCAGTCTCTAAAGAATAGTTTTGACCACTAATTTCTATTACAATATATTTATAAAATTCAATAAAATTATAATATTATGAAAATACTTTTCAAGACTAATCTACATACATAATTTTCATGTATCCAATTTAATTATTTTAAAAAATATTAACAGTCAAAGTTTTGAAAGTTCGACTATACCTATGTTCAAAATGACAACTATTTATGATCGGAGGAAGTACCGCCGAATAGAGCAATAAATGAGGTAATGAAAGAGAGTCATTTGGCCATTTCTACACATGATTTGGTTGAGGTGCAAAATCGTAAAACGTCATCTATTTAGGAACAGAGTGAGTATGTAAATTTAATAAGTCTTTTTCTACTATACTCTATGTATTCTCTATCATTGATATGCATTTATTCATTACCATGCACAAAATATTATCTCTCATTTTCTAAGATAATTAGTAGGGTATCTAAGCCATTTTATTTCAATGTTTTTTTTCTCAATTTCACTGTAAAATTAATTCTAATGTAAATTCGACATACGTCCTTGAGCAGAGGGAGTAATTTAGAACAACGATCAATGCATGCAGGGTGGGCATGCAATAATGCATCGGACGTAGTGAGGGAGTAACTAAGTTAGCGTTGCAGCAGTACTTAAATATACGTGCTCCTATGGGCATGTACAACAGTAATTAATAAGCCGTCTGTAAGTTGCCACGTAATCTTTATCATCCTATGTGGCATAGAATTAATGAGAGAGGCGCTTGCCGTCTCTTCGCGAGAGGATGGCAGTGGCCCGTGCTCCGATGCAAAACGACGACGCTGTCGCCCGTTGTAGGAAAGAAGTCGTCTATATACTCATACTTGATCACGGTAATTTATGGGCCCATACATAAATTAATTAGTTTATAGACTGTCTGACAGACAAACCATTGTAGAAGTTGTCTGTTTTGTTATCTTTGTGTGATATGGCATACACTTACAGATAACAGCTGTCTAGACTGTTGTACATGCCCTAATCTAGAAGCAAACAGAATTAAATATGTTTAAGATAGCGTATCCTTCATAGTTGGCGAGTCAATTGCTTTGGCGTCGTCGCTAGCTAGAGTGGGTCATCAATCTTCACCGGCTCGCGATGTGTCATGTACTGTGTGAATGGGTGCATGATTGGCATGTGCAATGAATTTTCCCTTCGAAACCGATGACTGCACAAACCGTGTCTATGTATGGATTGATCGGGCCATCTGTCTATTGTGTTTAGATCAAAAGGACAAGAAGATTGATGTCCCAGTTCTACTACTGAAACTGGATAATATTCAATGAAAGTCCTTACAAACTCCACAAGTAAAACCAACACAGCTGAACATAAGACAAGGAAAAACCAGATTACAAAATTTCCCCAAACTAAATTTTTGCAGTATCCCGACAGGAACAACAACTCATCAGAAACATCTTTCAATTGATCGCTAGAACCCGGTCTTCCTTCCCGCATCACATTGCTCCATAATCCTAGGGTAGTGGCGCTTGAACGCTGGTTTCTAGACTTCTGCAGAACAGAGTCATCTTGGCCTCAGCTCTCATGTGAACAAAGATCTCCAATCTCTTAGTAATACAAGCATCCTTCTCCAAATGGTTTTTACACTTGACCAAACTTGTAATCGAAAAACCATATTATTTCTAATCTTCCAGATACTCCAAAGGGTGGCAGCACAAATCGAGTTTAGAACACCATTTTTTGAGTTACTCAAACAGAACCAAGCAACTGATTCATAATTATAACCAATATTCAAATAAAAAACTCCGAGATCAAACTCCAAACATTTTTAGCGACGACACAATCAAAGAAAATATGATTAACCAATTCAACCTCATTACAGCGGTAGCATGCACTCCCTTTATCAATGCCTTTCTTCAATAAGTTATCTTTAGTCATAATTTTATTATGAGATAGGAGCAAAAAAATGTATCTTTGGGGGAACAATCAACTTCCAGATAGCCGGAATAAAAACCGGAACAACCCTCCTAAAATTAATAATAGCATAAAGAGACTTAACCGAATAAACACAATTGCTAGAATATTGCCAAACCAAAGAATCACCCTCATAAAAAAAGTAATACTGTTAGCCACCTCCACTAATTCAAACCACCTAATCATCAATCTTTCAGAAAAAATCCTTCTAAAGGTACATCTAACGTTAGACCCATCCCAAATATTAGCTATAGAGCAGCCATTTTCATTAACCAGAACAATAAGATCCCAAAACTGAATAGCTAAGCAAGAAATACCAAACCAAATGTCTTCCCAAAATCTGACTTTTTTCCTATTTCCCACAATCCACATATAGCCAAACTTAGTGGCCTATAAAGCCTACAAAACCCCTTTCCAAGAAACAGACATGTGCTCGGGATGGCAAGCAAAGACATTAGGGTTCTCAGTCTTATATTTAAAACTAATCAACTCTATCCACTGTTTATTCTCATTAGCATATAATCTCTTAATCTAGGAAGCTAGCAGGCATAGATTAAGATCTTTAATATTAGGGATCCCAAGCCCACTATAATCCTTCTCCATACAAACTAAATGCCAATTAACTAAATGGAGCTTACTATGACCTTCGTAATCATTTCAAAGACAGTTAGCCAAACGGGAGTTTAAAAGATCAAGAGCCCATTTAGAAAACTTGAAAAAAGACAACAAGTGCACGGGAATACTCGATAAACAAGCTTTAATGAGGGTTAACCATCCACCATAAGAAAGTAATTTGCCCCTCCAACTTGCAATCCTTTTCAAAATCTTATCAATCAAAGGTTGTAAATCTTCCTCATTGATCTTACCATAATAGAGAGGAATACTAAGATAATTATTGGGAAAAGAACCAACTTTGCAACAAAAAATATTGGCATACCTATCTATTTCATTCTCATCACAACTTAGGGGAATCAATTCACTCTTATGAAAACTTATTCTCAAACCCGACATTTGCTTAAAACAAGACAGAAACCATTTAAGATGTAAAAAAATCTCTCATTATTTTTAAGAAACAGGAAAGTATCATCAGCGTATTGCAAACTAATAATACCCCTGGGACAAAAATCGCCACAAAGCCCTTCTAATAAACCATTAGTAGCAGCCTTCTGCAGAATCCTGATAAAAACATCAGCAACCAAATTAAAAAGAATGGGTGATAACGGATCTCCCTGTCTCAGACCCTTACCAGTTTGAAAGAAATCGCTTTCAACATTATTAATTTTGATCCCCACCGAGCCTTTCTCTAATAGAGAATAAATCCAACATCACAATTTGGCCCCAAAACCCCATTTATTCAAAATATTCATTAAAAAACTCCAATTGATTTTATTATAAGCCTTCTCAAAATCTAACTTAAGAACAAGACCTTTCATTTTTGTTCTGATGAGTTTTATAAATAATCTCATGAGCAATAACCACACTCTCTAAGATATACCTATCTTTCAAAAAAAGCAGTTTAATTTTGGGAGATAGTCCTATTACAGATCGGACTGAGCCTATTTGTTAGCACTTTAGAAATGATCTTGTAACTACATTTCAACAAGCTGATAGGCCTAAACTTTTTAATGTTACTAGTATTATTCTCCTTAGGAATCAACGAGATCATAGCAAAATTAAGCCGAAACAAATCTAGCCCATCTAGATCTCTAAAATGGTTTAGTAAATCATTTTTGATCAAGTCCCAAAACTTTTGATAAAATAAGAAAGGAAGACCCAGCACCCCATGGAAGTAAGAATCAGAAACTGATTTTCTAAACCATCTGTCTATTGTCATGCAGTAGGTCAAGTACCTAGCGTCATCAATGTGCGACAAATCTCTCTATCGTCCTACTCGGATCTATGCTTCTCTTTTGGAGAGCACACATACTTTTGATTAATTTTGGGCACTTTTTTTTCGTCTTTTGGATTCATGATTTTTGCTTTGCTTCGCATGCATGGTTTCCTCTGGCACAACTACAAATAGGACGAAGATTCCTTTCACAACTCACAGAACTTCTCCAAACGGGCTTGGAACCTCTTCTACGTCGCCCAAAATTCGACCCAAACAAGCACAATTTTAACTTCCATTCAACTCATGTATCCACTGAACTTAAATCAGAAACAACCTTGAACGGTTGAACCCCCCCCCCCCCCTCTCTCTCTACGTCAGTGTTTCTTGCTTTCTTTGACCCAAGAGCATCAGGGGCAGGGTGTCTCCGAGTCCTTATCCAACGAAATGCACAGCCAATACACATCCCAGAATCCATCCAGACCATACGAACAACCAAAATAAATTCTGCAACAGATTGGTCCCTACACTCCGCAGGACAAACAATGGCGGGATTCCCTGCACACAACAGCAGCCTGCATCCTGATACCCCCTCGCCCTGCCATGCAGGATGAACCACCATCCAGGCTCTGCGATCAGCAACAGAAGCTAAACGCAGTAAATTTAAGGCACCGGCGACATAAGGCCCTCGTGCCGGCCGGTGACCTTTTCCATCAGCTGCTCCTGTCGGTGGAGCCGGGCAATAACGAGACAACAGCAACCAGATTTAATGGCACGCTGAGATCTGGATTGGCTTCGTTACAGCAACAGCAGTTACCAGTAACCACAACGGCATGAACATGAGTGAGAATACTTCTGTAGCACCGGAGACCGATTTCAGGGACAATTGCTTGATACAAGCAATTGTATGTTTTGAACATTCAGTAGGATTTTGGTAATAGAATGTAAAGATTTGCGATGAGGTAAACCAGAATATACACAGTTGGTTGGCTAGTCTTATTTACAGGAGGCAGTTAAGCGATTGGCATGGCACCAGGGCCTAGAGCAGCCCAAAGGTGTTCTCGCCACTGTAAGTCACGTAGAGGAATCCGTCGTCCTCCTTGTTCTCCTCGTAAATTGCAGACATCAGAGCAGCTGTAAAACCAACGAAGCAAAGGTAATTTAGGTGAAAACGTGCACCACGCGGTAACAAAAATAAACCAAAGTTCAGGATCTTGAAGGGTGGAAATCAGTCACAAATTGTTGTTACTGTATTCATTTTCAGACCTGTTGGTGGAAGAGTGTTCTTCACAAAGACGAAGATTGCCTTCTCAGCACTGAGCTTGATCCGCTTCCGGACAACATACACAAATTGTCCAACTGTAAGGTCAGCAGGGACGAGGTACCTGTATGGTGACGGGTATCAGAAAATCAGACAGCTTAAGGTCTATCATAGCATTATGGCTGACATGGTATAATAATGCTTTGATGTTTTAATGCAGAAATAGTTTTGAATTTTGATCCAGAATGTCATATTGGCTGACTGGCGCTTCTTCATTGCGAACCTGAACTGAAATCACCAAATGCTTTTGGACCATATACTCCAAAAGTAGATGTGAACAGTAAATACATGTTTGTTTAAATAAATAAGAGCCCAAGGATTTAATGGGATACAAGTACTGTCTCGATATTGCACTAGCACCAAACCAATTTCCAGTGACACCATTAATCATGACGTAGTCCATGAAACAATTGGAATAAAAGATGTCCACAAAGGACCCACAGGTAATACTATTGCATTGAAGTGCCCTCCCAGCATTAACTTCTTATAAACAATTCAAGATGGAGACTTTTCTTTCTATAGCAGTTTTAGGGAAAAAAATGAAACGTAGCAGTTATGGTTTCGTAAAATGGTTGGGAACTTACTTTTTCTTGTCAATGTCAGGAATATCACTCCTCTCAGCCTTCTCAACAATCACCTACATTACATAGATTGTCTTCAAAATTGGAGCAAAGAAATCATGATGAAGCTAACAGTCTATACTGAACAATAAGGAGGAGAAGCTTACAGGAATTCTGTCAGGATACTTTTCTCTGATACGGTTAGCCTCAGCCCGCCTCCTCTCTGTAACACACGACATAAACAGCTAAGAACTCAGTTATTCTAAACTGACAAACGCTGAAGCATCTTTAGAAAAAGTTAACAGATCCAAGGTCGTAGCAGATGTGAGAAAAGTGGTAGTCAGAGACAGGCCGTGACATTGAGCAGAGAGAATTTTAACTACCGCGATCATCACATGAAATGGTAATCGTAAAACTTCTATAACTATGATGCCTGTTTCTCAAAAGACTTTTATATGTTATCATCCGGTTCAAGTTGAACATACATGTCAATAAATAACTAAACTATGTACAGTTCAACTACAAAGGTGAAAAATTATCTAGAAAGAATTAACTCGGCATAAAAAGCATGCTGAAAGTCTAACTTTCTACTAAATCATCCGGAACAGAAGGTATTGCAAACCATCAGAGACGTTTCACCGCAGATTCAACAGGACAAGCACAACTTCCCCCAAAAGGCACTACACTACCAAAATCTTGTGAAAGTACAGCTTTCTCCCAAGTCAAATGTTCGGTGATTGAATAGTAATTCCTATTCTTTATATGACCCACCTGAGAAGGAACCATTATACAAAATTATCAAAAAAAAAAAGAATAATCAGCTCACAGCTCTGAGTTGACCAGCTCAATTTTATTATCTACAACTACTGGACAAAAAATGCACCTATGAAGAAATCAAGTCAAGCATATCGAATCTCTTTATAATCGATCCATCAGAAGCCACAGCCTTTTCACATTAACTAGCTCAACAACCCGCAAGATTAAATTAGAAGATGAATGTTGATACGATCACCATGAAGAGTACATATTCCAATTAATCGCAGGCATGTTTACTACCATCAATCCAAACCAGCCACACAACCTTATGATAATCACAAGCTCCTTACAAATTAGCACAAGACTCGCACAACTCAACGGGCAGTTGCTAGCTCCTCTACAGCTCTTTTGTTAAGACATCACCTTCCCCCGAAAACAACAGCATCTCAAAAGACATCTAATATATAATCTAAACATATTAACGTAGCATACGATTATGCAGGTAATCGATCCTTCCCTGAATTCCTAGAAATCTACGCAACTATTCCTAAAATTTGCACATTGTCAATCAACGAAACCCCGAAAATACAGCAATCATCGCAGCATCCCTACAAAAACACAACATAAGGGGAGCATGGGAACATTAGACAAACCGAGCGGGTGCTCCAGCTTGAACGAGCTCCTGGCCATCACGCTCCCTTCCTGCCTGCACGCACCAAATTAACGCCAAAATTAACCACAAAATACACACCAATCGAACAAATCGGGCAAAAACCACTAGGAAGCAGAGCAGATCCTTACGAGTTGGACCGGATTGGGTGGACGCGACAAAACCGTATGAGCTGCTCCTGGTCCTGGAAATCACCAATAAACACGAAAAAAAACCCACCAAATTGGTTAGGAAGACTCCCTAATCGACGAGGCTGAATTGATCGAAAACTAGTGCAGAAACTTACTTGAATGGCAGGATTTGGCTGGGTTGGATGAGGGTTTCTCCTACCAAGGAAGCGTTGGGGAATGGGGAGACGGGTGGGTAGGGGAAAGAGTGGCGGATTGCTGTTAGTTATAACAAGCAAGGCTAGACGCGCACGAAACGTAATGGATAGAACTGAAAACTTGATTGAAAAAACACGGCAACTTTTGCCCCAAGGAAACCAACCCTCGTCCAGTCGTGCTCCTGTAATCCTCCAAAAAATATTGCAATTCAAATTAATAATGTTCAAAGTAGGACTGTTAATGGCCCGAAGCCCAGCGTAGATCAGCATAGGTCTGATCCAAACCTGAAATTTGGTTTCTTTGATCCAATCTAGTCTAGGCCCGAAATACAAGGGCCTAGGTCTAATCGAAGCTTATATTAAGACTTGGGCCTCCAGAACTTCCAAACAGAAGAAAATCTTGATTCCTTAATCGCTATAACATCAATGCAAATCAAAGTCCTCACATTAAAGAAAGCAAATCAAAGCAGCAGCAACAAGGTCCACATCGCCAACGTCGACAGGAGCAAGCTCAGCAAGCACAACTACTACGCCGTCCTCGACGCCATGACTAGAGGCACGCTCGACCCAGTCCGATCCATGGCTTAAGACGCAGATTATATTAAACGGATCGGGCTGATGCAAGACGCGATTATGCAGGCGTGCGGACTTGCCAATCAAGACGATGGGCGGCTCAACCAGACACGATAGTCCGTGTTGGAGTGGTTGGCCAAGACGTGACCAAATAGGCACGCACCTGTGTTGTATGTGTGGATGAGCAAATCAAGGAGTAAAGGAAGAAAACTATGGATGGATTGGAGAAAAGGAAGGGAATGCATCCATGCATTGTATGGGTGAGTGAGCAAATCAAGGAATAAATGCATGGCTGCATGCATATAACTAGAAAGAACAATTGAATCAAGGAAATCGAGAAGAATAAGCACAATAGGATTTTGTTTTGACCGGAGAAAAAGAAAGTCCTAGATAGATAAAAAAGAAATCAATCCGTGATCATTTTCTCTTGTAGTAGTAGTATAAATAGGTCGGACCTGGGCCGGCACGGCACAAAGTAGACACGAAGTGCAAATGGGTCGTGCTTGGGCTCGCCGAAAGCGAGCCGGGCTAACCCGCCCCAAGACGGCGAAAGCACGATGGGTCGCCACTACCGCAAGACGGTTTAAGTTCAAGCACGATAGGCGCGTCTTTGGCCGGCCGCCCGACAAGACGACGCCCACCTCTAGCCATGACGTTGCTCAACGTCAAGCCCCCTAGTGAGACCCAGACGCATTGATGCCGTCAAGAGCCAGCACGGGTGCGTGTGTTTCTCTATTATTTTTAATTAGGAGTTAGTGACGGTCGTTCGTGCTTCTCTAGAGTACTTGATCCATTGAATCTAATATACATGGCTGAGATAAGGGGATTTAACCCATTCCACTCTTTCCGCCACTGCTCTCTCTTCATTCTTCACTCATCGAGTTGTTGAAACCCCAAACTCTTTGTCATCTCTCTCCTAGGTTCTGGATGCGCCGCCTCAGCAGTAGTAGGTCCTCCCGTCGCAATACTACTACGCGTCGCTGCAGTACTACCAGAAGGCTGCAGCAATACTACCAGCCAGGTCCCCCGCATACTCCTCCGTCGGCAATGTGGGGCCAACCGCAGCAATAGGTTCCTCCGCAATATGCACCTCCACCGCAGCAGCAGTACACATCTCCGCCTTCTCACCAGTACGCACCGCCATCATCGCAACACGAGGTGTAGGTGGTGGGCAGGCCCGCGCCCGTAGGCAAGGACATCAAGTACCTGTAGATCAGAGATCTCTAGTATTGGATGGATGACGCCTACCTCTTCAACGCTTTTGAGCCCATAGGGTAGCAGGTGATGCCTCTCTCAGTCGATCGATCGATTTCGAATTATGGCGTTCCAAATTTACAATCCCGAGTGCTGTGATGTTATTATTTAAGATTATGAAATTAAAGATAATTTTAAGCTCTAGTTTGTAAAGAGGTGTTTGGAATTTGTATGCTTCGATGATTGAGTTATATCTAAGAAAAAACAAGTGCCTTTTGAATACTAAATTTTATTGTAATATGTTTATAAAACCAAATAAAATTATAATATTATAATTTGCATTAACTTTTTAGGCATTGACATGGACACTAAAATACAAATTTGACTACTAATTCTATTGCAATATATTTACAAAACCTAATAAAATTATAATATTATAAAAGTAAAACAAATCTACATATATCACTTATATTCAGTCTAAATATTTATAAAGATATCGGTGACAAAAACTATAAAATTTGACTGTATGTGTCTCAAAGATCACTCTTTTTGCGACCGTGAATTCGACAGGATGGAAAGAGCTACAAATTAAAGGTCTTTGTGAGGGAGACACACCGGAGTACCTGGCCCTGCCCTTTTGTCAAAATCCAAATATGGAGGATGACATATCTCACACAGCTTCATGAGTTCCTTCTTATTGTGGCAGGCGATTCAACAGGTAGTTCTACAGACCAACATGGAGGATGACAT
This sequence comes from Guadua angustifolia, assembly GCA_036346375.1. NCBI lineage: Eukaryota > Viridiplantae > Streptophyta > Magnoliopsida > Poales > Poaceae > Guadua > Guadua angustifolia. The sequence goes on along the minus strand of CM070507.1, from coordinate 6,599,261 downwards.
AGTTTGGAAATGGACAACGGATGGGCAATACTCGGCGAGATCTGCGTACTTGATTCAGTTCAAGGGGACGGTGGCGACCAACGATTACACTAGAATTTGGAAGGCTAGCGCGGAGAACAAATGCAAATTCTTTGCTTGGTTATTTATCCACGACAGGTTGCTCACAGCGGATAGGTTGACGGCGAGGGGATGGCCAAACTCCGTCTATTGCCCTCTTTGCGGTTCAGAACCTGAAACGCCGTGCACCTCTTTCTTTGTTGCCCCTTTGCCAATCAGATATGGACAAAGATCTTCTCTCAAATGCAGCTAACTTCACCCATTCCACGTTTAGAGCTTTCAGTCTCGCATTGGTGGAATCTCATACCACAGATGGGGAATACTCTATCTCGAAAGTAGGTTGACGGAATAGTTATTTATACTTTATAGAACTTATGGAAGGAAAGGAATGCCAGAATTTTCGACAATATTTATCAGCCTATGCTCGCGGTCCTTGCTCGCATTGCGCAGGATGTCGACTCTAGAAGGAGGGCGCTTCAGAACGGAGCACCAGTAACATAATCGTCCAGTGATGGCGTACAAGCTGGGAGGCCAACTAGGACGCTCTCAGATACCTTCTCTGCAGGGTTCTCATATCGGCGGTGTGAATTTCCTAGTGTCATAGCGATGGGCTCGATGTTTGAGCCAGAGTCTGTGATCTACTTTTTGTCTGCTCCATCTCTTCGGATGTTGACTTTATATTGTTCTTGACTTCTTATCTTCAATGCATGGCAGAGCTCCTGCCTTTTATTCAAAAAAAATCCAGATATGGACGAAGGATGTTTGAGCTGAAACACTCGACTTACGGTTGGTGCTAGTTGTTCACGGGAAGAAGTGAACTGGCCTAGAGCACTGGCAGGTCAGGGGTGACGATCGAGCTGTCGGTATATTTGGAGTTTACCTCCAAATTTCGGAATAAAAAAAACTTTGTACATCAATTGGACCGGCTCAACCTAAGTGACCAGGCCAACCCAGTCGGCCCAGTCGACAGAAAAGCTAAGTGCAGCTCTTGCGCTGCCTTGACTGAGAAAAATCAGCAGAAGAGGAACAGGCAGATCTGGGAGGCGATGGTGTTGTCGCCCACATCAAGTGGCACCTCGTGCGGGACAGCTGCGTGCAGCCTGATTGGCGACAGTTGCACTCCTTCCTTCTCTTCGAGCCTCTTTAAATCTTCTTGGCTGATTCTCCCAATATCACAAGGTGAAAATCCCCTTTTTCTCTATTAGCCGATCCTCAGATCCTCTCAATCCGATTTCATCTCGGGTCTCCTGGTGAATTGCCTCACCGTGGGACTTCGGCTTTGTATCTCTGAGAGCATCCGTCTGTGAGGTTGTGGCAGTACAGAGGCGGTACTGTTTTCTGGGACATCGTTTACGATGAGCCTAACCAGCTGCACTAACTAACCAGCTGGTGCATTGTAAGTATTTCAGTACCTCAGTTCTTCTTCCTTCCTCTGTGAATGCAAAGGGGTCAGCCAACAATTTGGCTAGGGGACCATGCATGCGAGCTACTGTGTTCAATGAAGATTTGGGACTGAAATAAACTATTTGTGACAACAAACTTAACCGACCTTTACATTCTGATACATGCTTGGTTAGATCAATTGTTATTCTGTTTTATATGCTTAGTCAGTGAATTCTTGCTTACTGTGTTTGTCATATTCTTATGCTATTGCCTGTTGTTTTGATATCCTGATCTGTCCAGTTTTGCTTAACTTTGTTATCTGTTGCATTCTATTCAACCCTCTGTGTATCATAGCATTAGTCTTCTCTCTGTTTCAGTAAGCCTGTAGTGGGTTCACTGTTGTATGCATATACGATAATCAATTGATTAAGTTTACATTTAAATTGTCAAGTATTGTATTTAATAATTAGGTAAAGTCGTCACAAATTAGTCTACCACTCGTTCCTTGTGGCGAGAGGGCCTTAGGCAACCCGACATCTGAGAACAAAAATAATCAACTTGAGCTTTATGCTAATTGTTTTATCTTCCTTAGTATTGTGATGCTGCACATGTTAATATTCTTGATTATGAGCTCTTTTACTGTGATACTACCTTTTATCATGTTTCATTATATTTTTATGTGCTATTATGAATCATTTGCACCATGGTTATTCTGTTCTTGGGATTAATAATATATGTATAAACTTGCTAATACCGTAGTTTTTACATGAGTAATGCAGCCGCGTGTGAGGGGCGCGCCTCCGTACGGAACCTGATATGTTGGCTCGTTCGTTCGTGCAAGCGGTTCATCACCGGCCACAGTGTACAAAATGTCAAAACTCAAAAGATTCAAATGGAAGGAGCCAGTCTGAATCAGCGCCAGCGTGTCCCTTTTGGTTTATCGGTGCAAGATTTGTTACGTTTCGTATCTCCATCTTGGCTCTTTCGTGTAGGATGCAAACAGCATCTACCGATCGGGAGGTAACCACGTCGATCGGGGAACTATTGTCCGTACGTGACTTACTTCAAAATTTCATGCTCTGTGCAAGATTTGTTACGTTTCCTAGCAATTCCGTTTCGGAAATGCTACAACTGTCATATCATATCACAGTGTGCTTGACTAATTGTGAGCGCAAAGTAGCTAGCTAGGCAGGTGATGCCGTGATATATTGATGCTGACTCTGACAGATCATGGACGTACGGTTGCACTTATACTGTAACCAGATCGATGCATTGGATTCGGAGGAACCCATCACTAGCATGCATGGTACATTTTTAATGCATCCAAACTAGCATAGTTGACAGCGCAATTGCGACTAGTATTCACTGTGAATACCAAATTTTCCTAATGTGTGTTTATTGTTTCATATATAATTTTTTAATTTATATAAACATGCCAATTTTTTTTAATCTAGCAATTCATCTCTTGTAAATCGAGAATATGCTATGATATATATGTTTTATTTTTTGGGAATAGATTTGTTTGTTATACAACTCTAATTTGGGAGGATTTGTATTCCTTGATGCAAAATTTCTAAGTTTTAAACATGCCCTTATAGTTCAAAATAGACTTTTATTCGATATACGTCGCGCGCTAAAAACTCTAGTACGTACATAAATGATTGATTAGTTTATAGCGTTATAATCTAGATGCAATCCTTTTCTTTTTATACTTATTAAAGTGGGAGTCTAGTATCTCAACATGGGCTAATTTGAGGTTGGGTTGCATCAACTTGCCTTGCCTTTTTGATAGTGCAAATTTTGTATGGTGCTACCTGCTGATTCTTGTATCTATCCTCCAAGGCATGCAGAAAGTAGTGTAGAATTTCGAGACAATATCCTAGCTAGCCACTTGACAATGCTCTTAAATTATGGCTTGAACTTGTAGCACTCGGTAGTCTCAAAGTACGCTACTACATGGAGAGTCATTAAAGTTGATAAACAACAAATACATAATTTTCAATTAATATTCAGAAGCATTATCAAATATGAAAGATGGGGTGAGAGAGACCTGGTCTCCTATGATTTTTTTTCCACTCACAACTGCGCTGGTTGTTGCATACTAACCATGTCATTAAATACAAACAATGCATGGTTGTTGGTTCTAGAGAACTCAAGCATGCCATCGTACTGTTCAACCACAATCACAAGTACAAAGTGGCAGAAAAATTCCATGGTCGAACTGTAGTTTTGCATTAAGTTAAAAATAGACGTTAATCTAACAGTGGAATTAATAACTGGCTACACAGCTCGGTTGAGAATTGCTTGTTCCTTTGTCTACCAGGGGCAGCACTGTTCCATATACTTCCATCAAATTCTTCGTATCATAAACTAAAATCCTTATGACTCCCTACGTACTTCGAATATCTTAAAATTTCAGGTGCTCTTTGATGTTGCTTAATAGGATTAGCTACAGATAAGAAAAATATACATACTTGTTAAATCATTATATTAGATGAGTAAGCAATCCAAGATCGGTGAGCATCGATTTTGGCAGTCCGATCTGAAGCGTCGATCATCACACAACGAAATAGGCAGATAATTCCGTTGTGTCTTAGCTACTATACTGCTCCATGTTGCATGCATGCATCCTGATAAAACATTCACGCATGCATCAGAAGACATTGCTATTGGTTGTAGGATTAATACATGTTAGTAGTAAGTAGTAACAACACCACAGATAACAAAATTAAAGTAGAGATCTGATGCTCCCCTCTTGGTGCATGACGTTGCATGATGTAACTCTTCTCCACCTTGTATTGCCTTCGGCCGGTTCGCTCGTGTGCTAATGACAAATATGTAAATCACAGCATTAACATCACGCATCCTGCGTTAGACTTTTCGCTTGATCACGTTTTCTGTGACATGCTCATATATACATGTATCTAGCGCTAGGCATCCGGTGTGTGAACTCCTTCCTCGAGATGTGGAACTTGTTTTTTTTTTCTTTTTGCCATGATTATATCCTCTCTAATACTACTACAGAGGTAGGAGACGGCAGGTAATATTGTATTTGAAAGATCATATGGAGATCTACTAATATTGGTGATGAGTATTTGACTGTATTTGAGTTATATAAGAATCTAATTTATTTTTAGTAATTGGATTATTATTGTATATCATTTCGAGCGTTGCATGTTCATCCACTTAAATCCACCAAAGTTAGCTCAACCATGTCACACACAGTCTCAGCATGTATCTCACAACATGTACAAAAAAGGCCCAATGCCATTAAACCATCTATGCTCCATATGCACTTACATGCACCAAAACTCAAGCAAACACAATGTATAGCATGATGTCACCATAAACAACTCACAAATATCCCAAAAACATCACTAATAGACTCATCTCAAAGTCATCTTCAAAAGATGTTAAGGACTCATGGACACCAGATCAACAAAACACTCCAAAATAACTCAAAACACCAAAAACACGCTTGCTGAAAAATTGATCCGAGTAACCCACATGATCCGACACAATGCAATCTTCAAATTACACTCACTTTGGATAAATGATCTGATCGATGGTCTGACCCATCCAGATAATTCAACTCACATTGATTTCACTTTGAACACACACTGAATTAATGATCCGATTCAATGGTCTGATCGACTCAGATCATCCGCTCCAAAACAAAATAACCTCGAGTCTTTTCACTCTTTCAAAAACAAACATGCTCGTATGAATTGAAGCTAACCCCTTGAAATTATTATCACTAGGTGATTTGTATTACCTCTTGTTCTATTCGGATATTGTTCAACATTAGATGATTTACCTATTGATTTTGTTTTTTCAAACAACTTTTTCACTCTAAATAGGACACATGCTGGTCGATGGATTGTTTTAGAGGCGATCTTTGTCAAAAGCTAACGCACCAACTAATTTCTTGCGTGCTGCTTAGAGATAAAATGGCATCTATTTGCATTACACGAGCTTAGTTAGCCAACAGTTTCCAGCTGTGTATTAAAGTTTCATAAATAATATTCTACGAAGTTGCTGCCATGCCAAAGCCCTGTATATGAATGAGACGTAATAAACTTTACATTGAGTAGTAACAAAAGGTTAAAAAAATTAAAGGTAGAGATAGTAACTTTTAGTACTTTTTAGTATCAATTTAATGTAAATTTTAGTATCTTTTAAGTACAGTAAAAATCTCTATGAATAAAGTATATCGGTAGGCTGGCTGTGTGCGCAGGGTAGTCCATCGATCGGTTGATGGCTGAGAAAAGTTTGGCACGCAGATCTGATATCACTAGGATTGGCGTAATGGCGTATATATATCCACAAAATTCTTGGCTCTATTTGTCTATAATCGTAAGTAAAAGGCATCCAGTGATGTTAAATGCTGTATAAATCAAGATCTTTAACGTCAAGCACTGTACTAATCAAGCTACTTGCTTGCCTTTCCCGATCGCTTCTAGCTATCATGTTTTTTTTTCAGTGGTTAGCTATCATGTAATATCGGTCTTGACTGTTGGGGCACTTAACCGAGCATCACCAGTTCACCACTACTTTTCTCTTGAACTGTACTTTTCACGAACCAATATATGCTTGACACATCAGTGTCAGCTATGAAGTGTAATTCAACGAAAACACTTTGTCCGATCAATCATTCAATTACTGAATCACCCTTGTACACAAGAAGCAGTCAGACCAAGCAGCTTCATGCAACCTAATTAAATACCCTTGCAAACCACAGCAATGTGATCACAAGGAACCCTGACACACCATGGACATAACACTAGGTGTTACACCTCGCATGCAATGCAGCCTACGAAGCATCTGTTGCAACCACCCGAAGAAAGTGAAGAGACCTCACCGCATCTCATGCAAAAGCGTGGACGGCGGTGGAGCCGTACTCCTCGCCGTTCTCATCGCCGGCCTTGGTGGAGCCGCGGGTGGCCTCGCCGCGCCCATCCAGGCCCCAGACCTCAGGAACTGCAGCACACCCAGCACGGTACCAGGCGACATCAACTGCTGCCCGCCGTACCGCCCAGGCACCGTCATCACCGACTTCCAGCTCCCGCAGGCTTCGTCGCCGCTCCGCGTGCGCACGGCGGCGCACCTGGTGGACAGGGAGTACTTGGCCAAGTACGAGAAAGCCGTGGGGCTCATGAAGAAGCTGCCGGCCGACGACCCCCGAAGCTTCGCGCAGCAGTGGAGAACGCACTGCGCGTACTGCTTCGCCGCGTATGATCAGGTCGGTTTCCCGGGGCTGGAGATCCAGGTGCACAGCAGTTGGCTCTTCCTCCCATGGCACAGGTGCCCATGCATGTGTATATACTTAACTTACCACATCGATGTGCTCGTGTGCTGAACGTTTTCACCAGCTAGTTTGACAAATTAATTGAGAGCGCAGGTTCTACCTCTACTTCTACGAAAGGATCCTTGGCAAGCTCATCGGGGACGACACGTTTGCACTACCATTCTGGAACTGGGACGCGCCGGACGGCATGACGCTGCCGGTGATCCACGCCAACAAGTCGTCGCCGCTGTACGATGAGAGGCGCAACCCCGCTCACCAGCCACCGTTCCCTCTCGACCTCGACTACAGTCTGACCGATCCCGACATCCCAAAAGAGCTGCAGGTCGATAGGAACTTGAAGATCATGTACCGGCAGGTATGCGCAGCACACGCACGTAAAAAAAAGGCATATGAACGTACAGGCATTACAAATGCTCGACAGTACAAAAATCCAAATCGTCCGTTGAATACTACGCAAAAGTGTATATGCACATCGATCTTGAGTCATGTCTCTTCGAAAACAAAGAAATTGATATACAACACTCAGCTACAAATTTGATGGAACCAGATGATTCGTGAATTAGCATGGGCGACAGTGCAGTCGGCCATTAGATCAACTCCAACCCAAACTCCTATATTTTCCCCCTAAATCACTCATTTAGGGGTGGTATAAAAATTAGAGGCACTCTATATCAAATTTGTCTCCAACCCACACTCTCTATTGCTCACCCCTATTATTTATCTAAACATTATTATTACTTTGCACCCATGAATTATTATTTTAAAATGAATAAAAAAATACCAAAGAAAATAATAGGGACAAAGAGAAGCCCCCTAAATGTAGGGGTGAGAGAGTACCTCCCTAAAATAGGGGTTTATAATAAGGGTTAGGTTGGAGCTTATATTTTTCTAAGTCTCCTTATAATTTAGGATAGGGAGAGATTTAGGAGGTGAGTTGAGGTTGCTCTTAGTTGGAGGAGGACGATGCATGGGCAGGGGGACAAGACCACAAGTGGTGAGTTAGATTGGGACACGTGAGATGATTCGCGGAGGCGGATCCAATGAGGAAGATGGTGGGATGGTAGGCACCGCACAATTGCTGCGTTGGGAAGCGGAGAGGGTTAGGGTTGAGGGTGGGTTGGATTTTGATCGGATGGTTCATAATTTGATTTATTTTTTAAAGGGAAATTAATTAATTGGCCGTTGTATAGTGACTTAAAAAAGTTCTATTCGGACCATTGGATCAATCTAAAATTACATATACCCACGTTTCAAAACTAATCTAAAGTCAAAAATTTCCACTTAGAGCTAATAAAAAATAAAAAAAAATAAAAATAACAAAAATACATATACTAATTAGAGTCTTTTTATCATCCTTGAACTGTACCAAATTTACGTTAAGATGGTACAAAGAAGTATTAAAAGTAGGTATTTCCATCTTTTTTTTGTATATTTTAGTACCACCTCAATGTAAAATTTGGCACCTCTCAAGAATGCTAAAAAGTCTTACTAATTAATGTACATGTGTCTGTCCATAAGATGATACGGGGGGCCAAGAAGACCCAACTGTTCCTGGGGCAGCCTTACCGCGCCGGCGACCAGCCAAGCCCGGGCCTGGGCACCAACGAGGGCGTGCCGCACTATCCAGTTCACGTATGGACTGGCGATCCGAGGCAGCCGAACGGCGAGGACATGGGCAACTTCTACTCGGCAGCGCGCGACCCGGTGTTCTTCACGTACCACAGCAACATCGACCGTATGTGGCACATCTGGCGCGGCCTCCGCCCAAGCAACACCGACTTCACCGACCCCGACTGGCTCGACGCCAACTTCCTGTTCTACGACGAGGAGGCCCGCCTCGTCCGTGTCCGCGTCCGCGACTGCCTCGACACAGCCGCCCTGCGCTACACGTACCAGGACGTCCCCCTTCCGTGGGTGAACGCCAAACCGACCAAGATGGCGACCGGGTCGCCGGCGCCTGCGACGGGCAACCTTCCGGCAACCTTGGACAAGACAGTGAGAGTGACCGTGACAAGGCCTAAGATCTCGAGGGGCCGCAAGGAGAAGGATGAAGCGGAGGAGGTGCTGCTCATCGAGGGGATCGAGGTCGCCGCCGACCAATTTAAGCACGCCAAGTTCGACACCGCCAACCCTTTTAACTTTATCAAGTTCGACGTATACGTAAATGCGTTCGAAAACGGAGAGAACACGGCGGCGGCGGAGTGCGCGGGGAGCTTCGTGTTTGCGGCGCAGGTTATGTCCCGGCAAAAGAACAGAGGCTCTGCCAAGATGGTGGCCAGATTCGGCATAAGTGACTTGCTGGACGAGATTGGAGCGGACGGCGACAAGACTATTGTGGTGTCGCTCGTGCCGAGGTCCGCGGGCGAAAGGGTCACCGTTGGCGGAGTCAGTATTGGCTACTCCAAATGAAGTACAACTCGTATGTGCTAGCTAGAAGTACGTATATATCTGCCTGCAAGAGATGGATGTGACGTATGCTACATGTAAGTACCGATAACTGTGTAACTAAGCAGGTATGTCTCCTGCACGATGGAGTAAGAATAATCGAACACACCGTAAGTGTTGTTGTCATGTCTGCTGGCGCAGGCGTGCAGTGGGACACGTACATACGGCCGTTCGAGCGTGATTCCTGTAACATCTCGGAACTCAACGCCAGTGATGTATAAATATCTGGATTGAATTTGGTTTGCATTTGAGTTTGCATTTTTTAAAAAAATTCTAAATTTTCCGTAATAAATAAAAAGGGGTTTTCAATAACCTAAATAAGGGTTATAAAATCAAACTCTAAATTTCGAATTACATCAACCTCTGAAAATAATTTAATTAAGTCCTAAATACTCTCTATATCACCACCTACAAATTTCAGAAAGTTTTGAATCATTTGTTACTTTAGAATAAAAAAAACAGAGAATTGAAATTTGAATAGAGACATTGTCAAAAATTTTATAAAAATGCTCGAGCATGATCATGATCTAATTTTTTTTAAATCATCATAAGCACCTCAGGACTATCCAGTAAAATTTTAAAAATATTTTAACATAATTAGATACCTCTTAAAATTCAAAAATAGAAGGCAGTAATATTTTCAGAATTTTAAAAAAATTGGTCAAGTTTGATCATCATCTAAAATTTTTATGGTAGCACCAGTAGCTCACTGATATCCTTGAAAAAAAATTTCAAAAATTTTGTACCTATTTTGATAGCTCAATCAATTAGAAAGCCCAGGCTACCAGAAATTGGAAATCTAATCTTCTTTCTTTTTCCTTTTTCTGTCTCTAGCATGTGGGCCTGGCTGGCCACCATAGATGCCCCTGGGCCCACCGGTCAGCTACTCGCCACTTCCCCCTTCTCCCCTTCCTCCTGAGACGCCTACCCAACCTTTGCCGCAACAGTGTTTTTCTAGCTATTCCCTCGCCATGGCAGCACCATGCGACCGGCCTCCGCCATTGTGCCAGAAGTCCAGAACTTGCCACCCCTCCTCTCCGCCAATCCTTTGCCTCGGCAAGAGTTGACATTGTTTTTCTTCTTCAAGGTCGCCCTGGGACCAGGGATCAAAATTTCATTTTTGAGAAAAAACTGGGGTGGGCTGAAATCTGAAATTTTGGCGAAATTCAGAAATTTCGAATGAAATCCATTGAAAATTCAAAAAGCAAAATTCAAATCCGGTTCATTTGGCACCGAAATTTCCGAAATTTCGCCTAAATTGCATTGACTGAAAATTGGTTCAAACAATGTAAAAAAATTTTGAAATTTTTTTGTAGGTTTCTGACACATTAGAGATATTCTCATAAAATTTTCAGATGATTATCAGTTCTGTGGATTTTTAAAAAATTCAAACATCGGTATTGTCCCGATGAAACGTTGATTGGCAAGTTTGAACCGGATGAAAAATAGTACAAACGATGTTAGAAAATTTTGAAATTTTTTATGGAGATTCCTGACATATTTATGATATTTTTGTAAAAATTTAATATGATGATCAAATGTGAGGAATTTTTAAAAATTCAAACATTGGTACTGTCTTGATAAAGCGCTGAGCGGCAAGTTTCATCCGAATGAAAATTAGAACAAACGAGGTTATAAAATTTTGAAAATTTTTCTGGAGGGTCCTGACACATCCATAATATTCTCATAAAATTTCATATGATGATCAAGTGTCATGAATTTTTAAAAATTCGAACAGTGGTACTATCCTGTTAAAAAGCGGATGATCAATACATAGATTTAATTTACCAATAAAAAAGGTTTAAATTTTTTAAAAATTTTACATAAGGGTGACAAGGAAATGGTTAATATCTCATAAAAATTTTGAATCATGATCATGCTCCAGTGAATTTATAAAATTCTTATAAGGCACAGTGCCATTTATGTTGTTTCTCTGTTTGATTTTTGAAATATAATACAACAAATTAAGTTCAGTGTTTACTGCATTGATAGATTTTATTGAGCAAACAAATAAAGCTTAAAGTTTTTGAAAATTTTATAAAATGGTACTAAGGAAATTCTTAATCTATAATAAAATTTTTAGATGATGATCACACTCGAGAAAATTTAAAAAAATCTAACAAGTTTACTGTCTCAATTATGTCCATTCTATTTTTGATTTTTTAAAGATAACAAATGATGTTAAATTATTTTGAAAAATTTTGTGTATGATCCCAAGCTACTAATGATGGTACCATAAATTTTTAATATCATTATCAAGCTTGTAAAATTTTGTAAAAAGCTGACAGTGTTTATGCTCAAATTTTAAAAAATCTCAAAAAATTAGTTTTTCAACAAATTTTCATAGAAGATCACTTTCTGATAGGTTATAGGGCCAAATCCGGTGCTCAAACTTCAAAAACCGGATTGAAAACCTGAAATTTCTCAAAATTTCTGAAATTACTGTAGCATTTTCAAATTTTTTTTGTATTTTCCCGACTTCTACAATCTCGGAGTGTTCGAAATCCAAAATTTCATCGAATTTTGACGAAAATTTAATCGAACATGTTCCACTGCCCCTACCCCCTACTCGACAACCAGCCCTACAGTAACCTCTTCTCCCTTGCCTGCCAACTGCCAAGCCTCTGCCTAAGTCTTTCCGTGGCAAGCGAATCTGCCAGGAATCCCTGCCATGACAGACCGAAGGCAGCCTGCCACCACACGCGTGCCAAAGCCTCACCGCCGGACCGCCCCCTCTGCCCAACCAACTACCACGACAACCAATTTCTCCACCTTCCTTCTGCCATGACAAGCACTGGCGTCACCTTTTCTGCCACGCTACCGTCTCATCTCCGAACCCATGCCGCCAACTCGCGCCAACCCTTGAGGCACCAGCCATTGACATCCTGTCAAATCCCTGCAGCCCCGTCGACCTTGCGTGTGTGCGTAGGGTGAAAACGAAGCGGATAATATTCGGATCATATCCGTATTCGGTATCCATTTTTAAAGAAATGACAAAAGAATCTGATATCCGATAGATACAGATACAGATACGGATAATTATCCGGATCGGAGCAAACGGATACGGAGCGGATATGGGGAAGGTGATATCCGACGGATACGAAGCGGATACGGATATCCGGTATCCGGATATCCGTATAGTCAGCAGGTCTCCAGTCTCTAGGCGGGCCTCCAGGAGCGGAGCTAGGATGGACCCGAGGCCCAACACTTTTAACGGAAACATAAGGTAAGATTTCGTTACCTTATGTTTGTTTTGAATACTATTCTATAAGTTTTGTTATGTTTGTGGATTATGTACTCTAAATCCTAATATTCTGTGTTGAAAATTGTGTTTTCGCGTTTGCATATTATCCGACTAAATATTCGGTTTTGTTTCCGCTTCAATCCGAACTCGATTACTATCCGCTTTATTATTATCCGATACCGATTTAATATCCGATCCGTTTTTAAATTATCCGTATCCGTATCCGCATCCGGGTGAAAAAAATGTGAGCGGATATAAAAATGTCACTATCCGATCGAATCCGCTCCGTTTTCATCCCTACGTGTGCGTGTGAATTTCGCAGATAAGAAGCCAAGCTATGCACCCATCTCCTTGCCATTGAGTTCACCCTTGGGCCCGAACGTAGTTCCTCCCTCTCCAAGCCCTTATAAGACACTCCCTGGGCACTACAGGCCTCCCCATGCTCTCTCTATCCTCTCTTAGCTGGCTATCAGCCTACCACGCCATTGAAGCTTTTCTGTTCTTGGTAAAGTCATCACTTAGTTAGAATTTTGAATTTTAAGAAAAATGATCACATTGGAAATATTGTGGAAAAATTGTTTTAGATATTATGCAAAGAGATATCAAGAGAATGGTTTATTACTCACAATCGTGGAGGACTGTGAATTGTTACATTTATGTTGTTATTACTTGTTACTTCCATATATGTCAAACTTGCTCTTAATTACAAAATCCATTTACAATCTACTACTTGATATTTATGTTTCAACTTAGCTTTATGCAAATAACTGTAGTCACTTTTGAATAGCCTACATTTATTTTATCTTTGTGATACACTATAAATTTTGTTGAGTTCAAAAGTACGCAACCTTGCATTAAAATTGTTGCTTCAGTGGAAGAAGAAAGCGAGGTTCCCAACTCCGACACAAGTTACCAGGAATTTAACGATGAGCTTTTATAGGGCCTTACCTTATCAGTTGCATGTGAAAATTTTGGGCAAAGGCATGCTGTCAAGCTTTGTATCTTGTGCTGCTATTTATTTGGCCCTAAGGCCTTGTTGTAAAAACAACGTTAGAGCAACTCCAACAGACTTGCTATCTCGCTCCCTATCGTCAAATTTTACCGATTCTCAGTACTGTGCGATCTCCAGCAGACTCGCTACCTCCTTCCCTAAATCTAGCGAGCGGAGAGAGACTCGCTAAATGTAGCGAGCCTCTCTCCGCTCGCTATCCGGCGGGCCGTTTCTTCGCGCGACCGCAGGGAATGTTCGGCTCGAGAGAAGAGAGGAGGCGGAAGCAAGGCGGTGGTGCGGCGCGGCGCGGCTTCCTCTCCCACGGCAGCCCGGCGAGGCTTCCTCTCCACCGGCGCGGCTTCTCTTCTCGTCGTCTATGTCCACTTCATGGCGATCTGCGGTGGATTTCGCTGCTGCTCGCGGTCGCCGTCGTGCTGTTCGTGCAATCGCGGCGCGGAGGGAGGCGAGGCCGCGGCGGAGGCGGAGGCCGTGCCGTCGCCAATCACCCGTTCCTTGTCGTCAAGTTCTACACACCATGGTGAGTCTGCGCGCTTTTCAGCTTGGCGACCTCTCATTGGCATTTTCCTGGCCATTTTCCACGAATTTTTGAGCTAAAATCTTGTGCTATTTTTGTGCCCCCAATCTGTGGGGTTTGAGAGCAGCAGGCCATTGGTACCATAGTAATTGTGCTTAGCTTCTCGGTGAGCCAATTGAATGAGGATTGCTAAAATTGGGGATAAAAGAACCTTCTAATTGAGTTGAGAGAGAAGGTTATTTTGATTGGATTGGGTTTGAGGATGGAGGAGAGGTTATTCGATGTGGAAGGCGGGTTTGCTGGCAATTCGAGAGGCGAGGATGACTCCAGGAGCTGCCGTGGAGATGAGGAGGAGTGGGAGGACGCTGAGCCGCTGAGGAGTCCTTCACAGCCAGTGTCACAAAGGGGAGCTTGATGATTCTTCGGTGCGGTTGTTCTTCAAGGGGGTGTCAAGCACGGAGGAAGAGGGGAATAAATTGTCTGGGATCGGGGTGGTGATTAGGACTGTTCATTCGGTTTATTCGGTTCGGTTTGTACGGTATATTCGGTTAATACGGTATTGCTAGTTCGGTAAATACGGTATTTGTTATAAATACGGTTCGGTATCGGTAAATCCTAATGTATATCGGTACGGTATCGGTAAATACCATATTTACCAAACTTGACGCGAATTTTTAAAAATGTAGTTAACCTCCCGGTTTCCCGAATAGTTATTTGTTGGTTTCCCGATTTCCCGAATAGCCCAGCGGCCACAGCTTGACTCACTCAAAGAGTCACAGAGAAAAGATCAATTGCACAAAAATTTGCTGACCATCTGTATGTACATTTATCATGATAAATAGTTAAATACAGGTCTTGGGTCTTGGTTCACACATGAGTAGACATGACACCAGACACATCACAATTCACAAGTTTCAGCACAAACTTGGCCGACATGGCTGCCCGGCTGGCGGCTGCCCGCCATTTTCAGGAATCAGGATAGCACCAGCAGTCCAGCACGACTTCGTCTTCTGTACAACCTGCACCCAATCAAAATGCACTACTTCAAGTCAAAGAGACAAAGACATCAGGTTTTTTATGGCTGATTCGTGCACCTCCATTGTGTATCAGCATTCAGCACGCTACCTTTTCGTATCAGCAATTGCAATATACGCATGCATGCATGTTGCATTTATAAAATGTGGTGGCAAACAATTAAATGAATTAAGCACCGCCCACAAGTTGTGACGATGAGCTGATCAGGATTGACACACATCCAATACTGACCTTAATTAGGTAAGCCTTAAGCAAGTTGTGCTAGTGAATTAAGTAGAAACCAGACGAAACAAGCCAGTAAAACATTTAGACTTGTGCACCAACCTGCTCTGCAATTTGCTGAAAAAACAAATAATTTCCCGACCACTCGTTTTAGTTTCTGCTTGCTAGAATCTAGATACTATCAATGTTCGAAAAAAATCTATTTGGTGACGCTATGGTCTACCGTGACGGCGAGAGCCTCTTTGGCGCACCGTACGACTTCTGCTACTCCGTCGCGCCGCGCGGCCACTGGTCCGAGGAGGGCGCCCGCTACCTCGACGACCTCACGCGCCTGATCGAGAGGGCGAGCATGCTCAACCAGGACCGGCCGGCCATCGTGGTCGCGCACAGCTACGGCTGCGCGCTCACGTACCAGTTCCTCCTCGGCCGCCCACTCGCCTGGCGCCGGCGCTTCGTCAAGCACGTCGTCCTCCTGGCCGCTGTGCTTGGCGGGTTCGTGGAGGGGATGAACGACCTTAGCGCCGGCATCGACTACGGCCTGCCGAACGTCGCGCTGCCACCGATGACCCGGCTGGCGCGGAGCCAGCAGAGCACCGAAGCGCCGAAGCGGGGAAGCCGGAAGCGGGAGGCGGCCGCCGGGAACGGGAAGCACGGGCAACGAAGCACCCAAGCCGCCGCCCCGGCCGCTCGAGTAGTCGTCGATCGAGCCCTCGACTCAGAGAATGACTAGGGTTGCAAGAAAATGAGGAATGGCGCCGGATCCGGATGGGATGATGGGATGAGGCCCTGCCCCTGGGGGATTTTTACTTTTTAATGCTGTTCGCCGGTTCGGTTTCGGTTTTCTTCGGTTTTTTTACCGGAAAAACCGTATCACCGAAACTAACGTTTCCTAGCAACCGTACCGAAAACCGAAAACCAGTCAAACCGATTTGACCGGTTCGGTTCGGTTTTTTCGGTTCGGTTTATTCGGTTCGGTGCTATTATGCACAGCCCTAGTGGTGATGGAGAGGTCACCTGGGGTGCCTGTTCTTAGGGTACAGAAGAAGCTGGATTTCTTTGTGGACGCTGGACGAGCTGGTGGCTGAGCACTTGGCACTGCTGGATGGCCTGTTGGTGGCGTTGTAGAATGGGAAACAGAAGATCTTCCCTTTCACTAATTCAGAGAAGTTGTACTTTCAGGTAAGAGTCTTCAGTCAGCTCACTGAACTTCAGTTGTTCTTTTGCCATTTATACCAATATGATTTTTCATTCAGTCCTTGTGTTTGACACAATTAAAATGAACATAATTGACTCTTCAGTTTTATGAAACTGAAATATTGCATCTGCCTTTTTTATGTGTGTTAACAGAATCATGTGCTTCATGCTTGGGAAATTCGCCTGCTTGACCAATTGACCATAAACGAATTATTCCCATGATAGATGATTTTGACTTCTTGCCCTCTTGGTTGGTTCCAAAGTAGTTACTTGATTCAATCAGTCACCATAGATAATTCCCTTACTACTGAAGAATCCAAACCCAGAGATTATATACTATACACGAGTATGAGCTTGCACCGATAGGTTCAAACGATGCAAGATAATGCTTTGGTTGTGACTATAGTAATCAGAATATAAAAGAGGATTTGGGTGCGCCTGACATGCTCCCTCATTTTCCACATTTCCCTCTCATCTTTAGCATATGTGATTGTGGCATTCTGTTAGGAGGCCACTTATAGTATGGTTCGCATGTGGAATTGGTAAATAAACTGTCGGATTATGTGGGCATAAGATTGAGAATTTGCATGGATACCGGTTCACATTGCTAGTCAATTATTTGCATTCCTAGAGAAAAAATATACCTGCCAAGTTTGTTTCTTATACTCATGTGGTAAGCCTGCAAATGGTCATTTTATGTCTCTCATCATCTGAAGAGTTATTTTGTGGTATCATGAAACATCATTTCTCCTCTCTACATCACTTTCAGGCATTTGCTGTTTTCATCCTTTACAAACAGGTTCACAGATTCAGTAAACACTGCAGAAGCTGTGACAAGTGTGTGGATGGATGATCATCATTGTCCGGTGACTTTCTTGCACTGTGCTAGTATGTTACCCTGTAATCTTTAATTGTGCATAGCTGATCTGGGCATATTTGGCAGTGGCTAAATAACTATGTTGGGCGGAAGAACTATTTATCGTTTATTGCTCTGATGACAATCAGCCTCCTCTGGGTCTGTATTATGTCCTTGCCATATATTCTTTTAAGTTCACTTAAGCTCAGTGACTCTACAGTGCAAAGATCTCAGAGTTAGCAGTCACAGACACTTGTATTTATTTGATGAAGCCATATGTGTGTTCTCAGGTACCAATAGATTGTTTTGAGGAGCAGTGGGTGATATTCCGAGGAAAAGACGAAAGGCCTGGATGTGTTCTTGCAATTTGATTTTTTACAGTATCAGCTAGCACTAAAGCATTATGTAAAAGGGCTTCTTCCTTTCAAAATGTGACCGCATGTTTATCTTGTCCAATTTGTTTGATTTCACAGTGATAGTTTGTTTGATTTCACAGTGATTAAGACTATGAAAATGGAGTTGTGGAGGTTGATGGCGTCAGTGACGAACCGATCAGTGAAAATGCTTCTGAGGGGAATGGCTGTTGGGACATGACTCAGTACAATAATTTTAATAATGACTATTATAACATGATAGTTACAGAAAAATTCAAATTTAAAACTCCTACGTTCAAATATAGCCGTTTGAATTTACCCATTCGAAGATAACCATTACAATGTGGTCGTCACAATAAATTTTAATTTTTAAATTCTCATATTTAAATATAGTTGTTTGAATTTATCGGTAAAAGAAACGGTTGCTGTTATGACTGTTATGTGGAATATGATTAGAATATAGGAGAGAGAAAATAGAGAGTGTGATATGGAGAGTCTTCTTTGGAGAGGAGGAGATATGGAGAGGCAATTTTTGGAGAGTTTCAGAATCGGCTTTTGGAGAGTGGAATTTGGAGAGTATTGCTGGAGATGCTCTTACTTAATATTTATTTATGTCATTGTGTATGGATGTGATAACAATATTGCATTTGTGCACAATAACCACTTATCATAGAACTAGTACAGTATATATATATATATATATGGGGACATATTCAGTGCTAATGTGAATTCAGTGCTAATTTCGTGCTAATGGCATGTAGAAGTTTTGAAAAATTCTCAAAAATGAATAGTACTTGTTAGATGCTTTTGGCACTATTTTTTTGCTGTTTGTCTTTTTCATATCTTTCAAATGCGATTGAGTTTCATCTTCAAATTTTGCAGGGTTGTAGAGGTTCACCTCCCCTACATGTGGTAATTTTTTGAGAATTTTTCAAAACTTCTACATGCCATTAGTATGGAATTAGCACTGAATTCATCATTAGCACTGAATATTTCCCATATATATATATATATATCCTTCATGGTATTCCGTATCAGAAGAAAGGATCTCGAGAATTCCTAGTGAGGCTTCGAGGTCCCCACGAACTCGCCTGTGACTGATTAGTCCTTGCACTCTAATGTCTGGATATCTGGGCCCAGATTCTCTGCTGTAAAATTGTTGGACAGCCTTTTTTTTTTTGTTTTGAGATCAAGAGCTTCATTTTCTATTGATCGGCAGTAAGGTTGTACTTGTATCTCGCAGTCTAGAGCTTCACTTTCTAATTTTTTGTCGCAAAAATTAAGACCTCCTGGCAGTAACGATTTTTTTTTTCTTGCCAAGATCCACAACCCACAGGCACAATAGCAGCGCGTTCAAGCCAGCGTGCAGCCGGAGCAGGGGCGGATTCAGAAAAATTAGTTATCGGGGTCATCATCAATATGCGGCGGCCAACGGAGAGGTGAGCACACTGGATCTAAGATCCAAGCTAATCTGTCGTCGGGGTCATCAACAGTATTTAGCGGGATGTATAAGAGGTTAACACGGAAGCACCGGGGTCACCGGACCCCGTCGCCGTCAAGGTAGATCCGCCCCTGAGCCGGAGCATGCGCCGTTCATTCGCTCTGTCATGTTGTGGCTTACTAATTTATTGTACCTACACCGCATGTGTACGTATGCATGCGATCGAAAGACGCACGCTGAACAACAAGGCACGCAATTATGGAAAGAGAATAAATCCACGCATTAGACTATCACCAACGGATTCTCATCAGGCTCCAAATCCCGTCGTGAAGGGATCCCAAGCATCCTAAGCATTTCAACGAATTCCCTTCACGGTTCCCTTCAGAAAGGATTCTGAAGGGATTATTTCTCCAATCCCTATACAAAACCCTTCGAGGGGATGCTGCTGGAGATGCAGTCTGGGAAGGGAAGGAAATCTGGAAAGAGATTCCCGTCAGGAGGTGGGAAGAGATTCTGGAAAGGGAAATCGCTAAAGATAGTCTTACCGCACGAGCAACGGCGCAAACACGAGCCTAACTAAATATCCACGGTGCCGAAGCCGCTTGCTGCCGCTCACATGCAACACGCCTTGGGACGCTTTTTGTCAGACTTTCGATCCAAGGCCGCCGACGGTGACCACCTCGGGCCCCGCAGCACGAGCGTGACGAATACCGTGTTGTCCTCGGCCGCGTCGACATCCTTTAGCACATGATTCAGCACATCCTTTAGCACATGAAAATTTTAGTAATGTTCCTTGGGGACTAGCTATAATTCTGTTAAAATTTTAGAACATAATCAAAAGTGTAAATGTTTATAAAAATTTGACAATGTCTTTATTCCTTTTTCATTAATTGATGTTTTTATTTTCCGTAAGCAATAAAAGAATTAAAAAATTATTGAAATTTCTCTGAGATGCTTTTATAATAATTGAGATTTAATGCAATTTTTCTAATTTTCTGCAATTTTTTCATATTTTCCTTGAGTATGCCAAAAATTGAATAAATCGCTCGTAAATCGTAAAAAATCGCTTTAAAATAAAAAATTGCTCAACATGGTGAAAATCGATGAAATCGATCGATTTTTATCTTTTCAACTAAGTTTGATTTCTAATTTCAAAAAATTTAATTGAACTCACACGATTTCTATCAATTTTTAACTAGTTTTTGCCAATAATAAAAAATCATTCAAAAATCAAAATTTCGATATTTAGAACCTGACAGAGGATGGACGCCTCCACCAACTGATGTGTTGGTTTGGGAAGATCACACCAATCTCTCTTGTAAATTGATGCAAGGATATTGCATGTATTTCAATTGTTATACACATTTTTCAACACACACAAAATTGTTTTATACATAAGAGTTATAAAAATAATAAGCCTAACTCTCATTTATATTGAGAAAAAACATGGGTTACATTCTAAAAAGTTAGAAGCACGCAATAGTACTATGGTTACAAAAATCTTTTTTTCTTGATTTTAAGCATAACAAATGTATATGGAAGCAGGCAATCAGATGTAGTATTTACCTTGTACGGTGCAACTATTTTCCTTTCTGTATGAAAATAGTCGCAAATCTCGTGCAAATTATGCGGTAGATCCTGCAACGTGAATCTTTATACTTAAAATAGAGTTGTACTCACCACGCACATATAGAATATCCTGTTATATTTTGTATCCCACTAATCCACATGATTATATTCCAAAGTCAATAGATAAATACTAATTCTTTTTTATCGGATAATTCATACTATATCACTACATTCGTTATCACTTCAAAAAATACCACTTATTATTTTAATGATATATTTAGGTTAGTACAGTATGAGTTATCTTTTTTATTTGACGTAGGAACTTCCAGCAGCTCAAACTAACGTGGTACCCATTTTAGCATCATTTTAATTATATAAATTAACATAGAAATTGCCTCACCAACACCAGCCATCACAGAGTATTTCAATTTCCAAGGCCCCTCGTTTCTCCCCTGAGTTTCCACCCAACCACTCCACCTCTCCTTTCCTCGCGACTCGCGAGTAGAGTGTCACTCCACTCCTCTCCTCGTCTGCGCCGCCGCCGCGTGTGAAGCCGGGTCCTCGTCTATCGCTCCATCTCCTCCGGTCTCCTCGTTCCAAGGCACATCTCGTGGCCAGGCGACACCTCGGGCGGTGGAGGAGTGGTCCGCCGCCATGGCTGTTCGGGCGTCCCGTGGAGGTCGCCGCCGTGAACCGAGTGAGCGATCGCGCACGTTGCGGAGCTATTCCAGCGGAGTGCACACCGCAGGTACGCGCATTCGAAACGTTCAGTGCGTTTTTTTTTTTTGGGGTGTTGCTTTCATCGGTTTCGCCGTACAACGTGCCTGGATTTGCGTGGTGTGACTATGGAAGCGATTGGTTTGGATTTAGTTTACCTTGGTGGATGAGTACGCGCGTTCGTATTTTTGTTTGTTGGGTTTGGGAGGTTTTAGCGTGTGAGGTGTCCGTTACCAGGGAGATAGTCGCCGTTTGGATTTGTCGCACGGAAGAGATTTGAGGTGTATTCAGAAAGCTTGTGCCGTGTTGATTTGACTGGATGGAAGCGAATTTATGGTTGTGCAAATTGAATTTGTGTGGTTGTTTGGATCTGTAGTGCTTGAAGCGATGAATACACGAAGCTTGTGGTTATGTGTTTGATTAATCAGAAATTTAAACGGATGGACATGATGGGTGTGTAATTAAGTGCAATGTGGTGACTGATGAGTGTGTGGCTTCGTGTTTTTGCTTGGATTTAGGAGGTTTTAGAGAGTTTTGTGATAGCAAGATGGTTGCACAGTGTGATTTGAGGTAAATTCAGAGTGGTTTTGAGCAGTTTACCTGTCTATGCTGTGATTTGATCCATAGAAGCTTGTTTTCAAAGTTATAACTTAAAAGTGCATTTCATATTATTCTATAGCTGTTTTTAGCAATTTTGTAAAGTCGTACAATATGAAGGCAGTTATGTATCTGTGTAGGTCTTTTGAGCTAGATTTGGCTCATATTCTTGTCTTATTCGCTTTAAATTGTTTTGGATAGCTGGGTGGTTCTTTGTTTGATTGGAACATAGCTTTAGGATGGATACCATGGATATGGATTCGGTGGTGTTTTGGGAGTATCTGTGTTTGTGTTTTGGAGCTTCAAGTTAGTGCTTTGGATTTTGGAGTGCTGTCAAACCAATTTGCTTCAGTTTTTATTAAAGCACTTGTTTATGTTTTGGTACGAGCTGTTTGGAAGTAGTAAGTCTACTTGATCTAATGGGCATGTTGGATTTTGGTTTGGACGGTTCATGTTTATGTATACGATGATTATTGGATCAATATATTTGCTGCAGTTGAAAACATAGGCCACGATTTAAAGGGTCTACATCTCAGATTTGTGCGGTGGGTGATTGTGTGCTTGGTTTGGTTGGGATCTTGAACGGAATAGATGGATATGAATTGGTTTGATTTGGTGGATTACTTTGCGGGTTTGTGTTTTTGAGCGGATTTTGGAAGTTTTAGCAGGTGAGGTGGTAGCATGATGGTTTTCGGTTTCTCGGATTTGAAGGGAGCTAATGTGGATACTGGAAGCTTGTGACGTTATGTTTGATTTTATCGGAGTTTTAATGGATGGCCATGATTATTGTGGAATTGAGTGCTAACGTTGGTGTTATTGATGGAGAAGATATATCTGAATTGATGTTTTTGGTGGTTTGATGTGCAGGGTTGTGTTTTTTATTTGGTTCTGGAAGTTTTAGCAAGTGAGGTGGTAGCAGGACGGTTGTTTTGATTTGTCGCATTTGAAGGGAGCTGAGTTGGATACTGAAAGCTTGTGATGCTATGTTTGATTTTATCGGTGTTCTAAATCGGTGGACGGTATGGTTGTGCAAGTGAGTGCTAATGTGGTGTGTTGTCGGTGGGAAAGCTGGATCTGAATTGGTGTGGCTTGGTGGTTTAATTTTCTGCTTTGTGTTTTTTTATTTGGTTTTGCTTGTTTTAGCGAGTGAGGTGGTAGCAGATTGGTTGTTTTGATTTGTCGCATGGAAGGGATCTGAGGTGGATACTGGAAGATTCTGATGTCATGTTTGTTTTTATCGGAGTTTTTTATGGATAGACGTGATGGTTGTGGAATTGAATGCTAATATGGTATGTTACTGGCTTCGGATTTTTGGCCGCATTGGTGGTTATAGCGAGTACTATGGAAACAAGATGTTTGTGTAGAGTGATTTGAGATCAATTCAGTGTGGTTTTGACTTTTGATCAGTTTGGCTGTTTGTGCTTTGATTTGATCCATAAGTGCTTGTTTTGGCAACCGAGAAGTGGGTTTCCATTAGCTTTCTAGCTTTTGTCTATTTTTAGCTTTCGAGTTTATTGTTTGGTTTGGTTTGAGTGGTTCAATCTTCTAGAGAAGAGGTGTGTGTATTTGTTGCGGTGGATGCGTTGGATTTGATTTGGATCCTTGCTTTTGTAACTAAGGCCATTCCCAGTGCATAGTTTCATTTCCCAGTTTTTAAGAGTGTCACATCAACTTTTGTCTAGGTAACCGTGTATCTCAGATTTCATCTAGATGAAACTCTCTCACCTCCCATGAAACTCTCTTTATCTCTCTCTTCATAATTATCTTACCATGTCACCAAACATGATGGTGTGTCATATCATTTAATGAGAATGAAACTCAGTTGAAACTCCCTCTGGGAATGGCCTAATAGATTTGAACTTGATTTTGGCGGTGCTTGCCACTTTCCTTGATTGGTCAAAGCTTTAGGATGGATCATATGAATGTGGATTTAGTGGTGTTTTGGTGAATACTTGTGTTCTTACTTGCATTTTATTGTTGCCTTTGCCGGTACCTGCTGAGCATTCCTTCAAGGACAATTTGATCAGTACCCTGAAGCCCGGAGGTGGTTAATTTGGTTTGCTCTGTAATTCTATAGTTTGCCTGCATTGAATCCAAGGAGTGGTAAGTGCTTTGATTAGTTTTATAAGTCTATCTTTACCTTTGTCATTACCATTTACAAGTTCTTCTGTATGTATGTTGAATCTTATTCTAGCAGATCCTAGAGACCTCGACATGTGTTCAGCATGCTAGTTACCAACAAAGAAGTAAAATTTAGCACACCATCAATCACCTCCATTCCACCAAAGAGTTGGTTTATTATTTTTGTATGATTCAACAGCCAGTTCATTAGGAAATGATGAACCTATCTATTTCACATTCACCTTCTGACTTACTGATTGTCTACTTACTGGGAAATAAACAGCTTGCTCATTTTAGCAATTGCCATAATACCATCTGGATATGCAAGTCTGTAACTGTGTTTACTTTTAGTTCTAATTGTTGTCATTTGCATTGTTGGCTTCTGATAAAGGATCAGATAAGCTGCTCATTCTGATAATATTAGAGGCATGTCTCCTCGCGATCTGCCTTACCTACGTTTTAGATGCAGGTCCTAGTGGATCTTGTTATTGAGCACACAGTGGAGGTGCATAGCTGTCTCACAATGTGCTATGGGCAAACATGCTACTTGAATTTAGACGTAACAAATGAAGAGTTGCTTTCCTTCAACATTTGCATCATTTTCAGGACTTTTTCATTTCCTCTGAACCTGAATGGTGTCTACCATTGTTATTTGCACCACTATTCTTTGCTGATCTACTGGGTTGATTGAATTTTCCTTTTGTATATCCAGGTCTTCCTGTGTGTACAGCAAAGCCAAGGATTCAGGACTTTGCTGGCCTTTTTCACAAATTCTTATCCAAGCTATCAAGCTGGGAATTAATTACTTATCAATTAGGGGGAGATTTATTTTGGTGAATGCAGTCCTGACAGCCTTACCTATCTACTACATAAGCACGGAGCACCCTTTTGCTGCCATCTGAAGTGGTCAAGGTGTTTGACAGCGTTAGAAGAGCATTTATCTGGAAAGGGGTTTCTTTTGTACATGGTGGATTATGTCTAGTTACTTGGCACGGAGTTTACTTACCCAGAAACATGGTAGACTTACTTGGTTAATACAAAAGCACAGGATCAAATTCTGCTTCAGAAATTTCTGAACAAATTCTAAAACTGGTATGACATATCCTGGTCGCAATTTTGTTTGGGAAAGATGCCTAGTGGAGAGATATTAAAACAATCACATTTGTTCAGAGCACATCCTCAGACTACTTTGGCAGTGGTTAATCTATTTTCTTTTGGAAATCTATGGTTGACTCTATTATTCAAATAAACTATCCTCAGCTGTGTTCTCATTAAATCAAGTAGAATCCACTCTCTTTTGGAAAATATGCTGGTATCAGAATTTTAGCTTTGTATCATGGCTGTCAAGATTTCTTTCATCCATTATCCGGGCTTGCCTTTAATCAGTTTCAGAACATGCTCATCTGCAGATTAGATTGTCTTTGTTATGGAATAATCAAGAAGAGGACTCTTGGTCATATATTTGGCATTCCTCAAATTTTTGGTAGTTCAAAAACATATGCTGTTATCTCAGTAAACATGCAATTGGATGCAATCTATAAATGGTCTGGAATGTGCTGTTTAAATTGTCTTTCTTATGGAATAATCAAGAAGAGGGCTCTTGGTCGTATATTTGGCATTCCTCAGATTTTTGGTAGTTCAAAAGCATATGCTGCTATCTAAGAAAACATGCAATTGGATGCAATCTATAAATGGTCTGGAATCTGCTGTTTAGATTGTCTTTCTTATGGAATGATCAAGAAGAGGGCTCTTGGTCATATATTTGGCATTCCTCAGATTTTGGGTAGTTCAAAAGCATATGCTGCTATCTCAGAAAACATGCAACCGGATGCAATCTATAAATGGTCCGAAATCTGCTGTTTAGATTGTCTTTTTTATGGAATAATCAAGAAGGGGGCTCTTGGTCGCATATTTGGAATTCCTCTGATTTTTGGTATTTGAAAAGCATATGCTGCTATCTTCAGGAAATACACAATTGGATGCGATCTATAAATGGGTCTGGAAATAATTATACAATAAAGCACAAAATTTTCCTTTAGATTCTTTTTTTATGGAATACTAAACACAAGAGGTATGTTGCAAAGAAAGATCTTATTGGCCTCTCTTGGGACACCTCTTCAGATATCTTTGGCACGTTGCAATTGGCTAAAGCTCAAGTAGGTCCACTCGAATTTTCTTCAGTGAATTGATAATGCTACTTTGCTGGCTTATTGGGCTGCAAAGGAACAGATGCAATTTCAATGGAGTTATTTGTGTTTTCACTAGGCTGTCCCTAGTGTTTCCCCTAAAAAAGTTATTTATGTTTCTGATTCCTATCATTTGCATGAAAAGTGTTTTATATTTAGGTCTTTTTTGGTAGCAAAGTTCAGATCAATCTTGAATGTCTTGGCTGAATTGTTTTCAACATATGTCATTCTTTATCATGATACTGTGGTTGGTATTGATTAACACATATAAACGACTATGATCAATGGCTTCAGCATTGCTCGTCGGGAAGTGTGAGGACCCTCCCCCTTAATTATGCGTGGAGGGTTAAGCATACACATATCATTAGCATTAGCATTAATATTGATTGTGCATTAGGAAGTAAATAAGCATAAGCATTCATTAAACAAGCATGCATACCTGGGAAGTAAATGAAGTCACGGTGTTTAGAGCTGTTGTCTTCTCACATTAAAAATGCTATTTGCCATGATAGATTTGCTGTTAATGGTAGGAATCACGCCTATGTTCATATGTTGCCCCTATGCCATCATGAGTATGCATGTATTGATCAATATTTGGATGTTATCTTCCTGTTCCATGACAATTTAAGATGTAGATAGCTGCTGCCCCTGTATGTAAATCACCATAGAATGGGAAGATATCATCTAAATATCGATCAACACATGCATACTCATTATGGCCTATGGGCAACATATGAACATAGGCGTGATTTCTACTATTGACAACATATTTATCATGGCAAATAGCATTTTTAATGTAAGAGAGCAGTAATTCCAACCATATTAGTTATCATGCTAGAATGAAAATGACAGCAGTATATAAATCAAATAGTAGCATACACATATCATGTCTCAAAAAGAAACATACTAGCATGAAAACAAGCACTCAGATTTAAAGCAGGGAAACATCATTAGTAGTGGTCATAACATACATAAATGAGTACATAGGAGTTATACAAGTTAAGGACATTGCCTCATACAAGCTCTGACAACAAACTATCACGTAAATATTACACAGACACCGCTACCCCAACCTCTACATCTAGTCTACTTCCTCGGGGTCCTCCTCAGGATCCTCAGCAGGATCCTCTACTCCCCCCTAACCCTGAACTCCTGCACTGTTGCCCTGGCCTGTGTGCCCTAGAAATGCATTGAGTTGTGCAGCCTCAAGGGTGGGGCTGGGGTGCACACTGGTGCGGCGCGTGAGCTGACTACGCGGTGGCTCGGGATAAGAGGTGGAGGGAACAAACATATATGAGGGAATAAGATGCCATACTCTGGAGGAGTTGGGTAGGTGTATGAGGGGTATACTGGAGCTGAGACACCTATCTTTGGGAAGGTGTACTGGTGGGGAGGCATTGCTGCTAGAGGTGGTGGAGCTGCTGTAGGGGCAGCTGAAGTGTCAGGTGTTGCAAAAGGATCTACATCGGAATCGGCCTCTGACTCAAAAGGTAGGGGCATCATGTTCAGGAATGTGGTCTCTAGGGTCTGACGGGCTCACTCAGCCTCACTGTACTGTTGACGCCAGTACGTTGCCCTATCCTTAGCGTTTGTCATCGCCTCATTCAACCCTCGCAGTACATGGCATCGGCTGCCATCATGAAGTGGCTAGTGACCCTCCGGGCTGAAGGTCCCGAAGCCTCACTAGCTATCTGTGGACGGGGTGTGGAAGGGGCTAGGCGATGAGAGACTCCCTGAGTACACAGGGCAAACCCACCAAAGGAGGAGCTGCTCAGGTAACTCGCAAATTGAGCCCTAAGAGCTGGAACTGCCCTCCTCGCGGTGTCCTGCAAGGGTAGAGAAGGATCTGCACGACGCCACAAGGCGGTGAACTCCTCGTAGTAACTGGGTTGTACAGTCAACCCAGTCACTATCACTCCCACTTTAGGGGTAGACAAATCATCAAATTACTCCTGAAAATACTCTATCCACCCCCTCCTAACTCTACGACTATCTGAGACAGCGAGGAAATGCGGACCCTGCACTTGCGCTGCTGGGATCCTAGAATGAGTCATCCTGCGAAAAGGTGGCTAATTAGTAGAGGTGACTAAATTTGCAAAAAAATAACTAAGTAAATTAGCATTTTCATAAATGACAAGATGAGAGGTATTATATAATTAGAGTCATATAGGTAGGATATCTTACTTTTTACCTACCTTCTTATTAAGACTCTAATTATCTATAGTGTGGTTGTCATAACCATTGCTCTGATACCAGCTGTGGCGACTTGCATAATTAACCCCCGGTAAACATTGTCACCTAGAGTTAATTATATGGACCTCAGCACAGTAACTAGCAAAACATCGGACATTCCGATTCTTTATTAGTTACTATACTGTATATAGAGTATTGCAGCAGAACAATAATTAGAGACTTACAAATGGAAGCTTCATTTCGTTCCATTAGCCACGCAGACTATATTATGCACCTTAGTTTTACATAAAGATATATTACAGCAAAAGAACAACTAGACCTCCTATCTCCCGCCGGACGACTAGCGGCTAAATCGCTAGCGCCGGAATAAGGCCGGCTATTACTACTACTACTAATAGTAGTAGTAGTAGTAGTAGTAGTAACTGACTTCTGGCAAATCTTGCTCCCGCGAATAGTCCTCTACCCATGCATCGGAGGATGAGCTATGGAATTCACCGCCTAAACAAGGTGAGATTTAACAAGGGTGAGTACTAGATACTCAGCAAGCATAATAAATATGAATGCAGTATATGCTTTTCCAAAATACCCCAATTTCCTATACACTCCACCTACAACCCTTTTCATCCTAAGTTATCCCTTTTTAGAGAAATAAATTTTTGTTTCAAGAGTTGCAAGTTTTACATTTATAAAATACCTTACTAATAGTGACTATGACTTCTGTAGTCTCCAATCCAAGAGATTGGCTTGAATTCAAGATTTTACCCTGTGCAGATTTGTGCCATTTTACCCACAGTGACATCCACAAGAGATGCTCCAGAACGTTTATCCTATTCCGGTATTAGTTCTCCACCTTGCACTGAGTATGAGGCTCACCTTCCCTAGGTTACCTCACCTCCGGTACAATTTGTACTCTGACAAGCCAGCTAGCAGTACCCATCGGGTTTCAAATATACCACCCCAATTCACATCTCTCACAGTCCTCCTGGGTCATACTGGCATTTTCCAGCACGACTATACAACTAGGGGTGAAAACGGTCGGAAACGGTCGGAAAACACTAAAATCATTTTTGTTTTCATATTTTTTCTCGGAAACGATATCGGAATCGATAACTACGGAAACGAAAACGGCATCGGTAATTCGAAAATATCGGAAACGAAAATTCGATACAAAATATATATCGGTAGCGATCGAATCAAAAAGAGACCCAGAACGTCGTAAGGACATGTACCACCAATTGACTTCAAAAATTCACACAAATAGTACATCCACATAGAAATTAGTAATTAATAAATATTCACAAATTTATGATGAACACACATCAAATTTTAGACTTGAATGACTACATTAGAGTTTTGTTTTTATGATATTTAAAAATATCTATGATTGGTTAAATCATGAAAATGGGTGGAGATTGTAGCCCTCGTGATAAGCTTCAGATAGAGTCCAAAATCACCTAAATCGGAGTTCGGAGTAAAAAGTTATGGGCGTTTTAGTGACCAGAAGGAGTGTGATTTGTGGGTGGAATAATTCGTAATTAATGACGGAATTTACCGATTTTTCCGGATATGAAGGAAAGCAGTTGAACCGATCAAAACCGTTACCGTTATTGTTTCCGACAAAAATTACCGATTCCGATTCCGAAAATTACCGATACCGACACGTCCGGTTGAAAAATTTCGAAAACGGTTTTCGGAATTCCGGGAATTACCGATACCGTTTTCACCCCTATATACAACCTTACCAATTGTGGAGAAACTAATACCATCCTAGGACAACTTTTTCTGACCGGTTTTACACACCGTGGTTGGCACCAATTTACAGCTCATTGCCCAATATTAGATTGTTATTACCTTACATGCTAGCCTATTTTAGAGGATCCCATCGGCGAGCACTTTTTCATCGGCATCCTCTACCCACCCATATTAAACATACACCTCGGGTTCCATGCGTTGGACGAGCCAATTTATACAAACATTATATTATCCATCCATTCATTATTCATACCCATCCCCATCACTCCATTCATCAATTCATTTCCAACCTCTACCAATTATCCATTCTCATGATCCACACCTCCTAATTTATACTTTTCATTTTCAAATATAAATTTTTATGCATTGATGAAACTTATTCAGAAAATAGTAAAACAATTACAGAAATATGATCAAAGATAAATGCGCTTGCCTAGAGTAAAATTTAAAGGTTCGGCCTGGCTCGAAATTTGGTTCTGATCGATCGGTGGGTTCTGTTCTGGGCCTAAAAATTAAACTATATCAATTTGCGGCAAGTTTATTAAATATGAGTAGCACTTCCAATATTCCCAATTAGTCAATTGTATTATCTTAGCAAATTTGGCATTCATTTATTTATATGCACGCACTACATTTCTATTTGTACATCCTTTATATGCCTAATGCAAATATTAATGCTCATGATGTATGTGTGCAGGTATGTATATTTCAAGTTTTCATTTCTTCCTTTATGCCTTCACTACCTTATTCATTTTGGCTAGAAATTGGTTGGCTGTTGGCTCACTGTCTTCGGTTCATTGCTATGATTTTTTTTTTGGCCGAAGCTTCCGGAGGCTATACTGCCTTCTTTGCTTTACTCGGCCACTTGGTCATTTGGCTGCTGCTAGCACTATGGCTGCCGAATACTACTTCTCCTCCCTCCCTTATCTCGCTGCCTGGAGATCATTCGGCTGCTCCTCCCTTATTTCCCACCAACGCCTGCTACCTCTCCTCTCTGGCAATTCACTCGGTGGTTTTCCTTTCTTTTCCCCGCCGCCTGAAGCTACCGCTCTCCTCCCTCACCTCTGCTCCGACTCTCCTCCCTCACCTCTGCTCCGACCGATTGGCGCGAAGCTCCCTTCTCTCCCGGCCGACTGCTGCCTCTCTTGCTCCTTCCTGGCGCCGACTGAAGCTAGCTCCTCCTCTCCATTGGCACCTGCTACTCCCGAGCTTGGCTACCTGTAGCTTTGGCCGGCTCCCTCGGCTGCTCCCCTGGCTGAAACCACCTCTAAGGTGCATGAGCTAACTCTAGCTCATGAAGAGCAAGGGAGTCCCTCTAATATCTCTACTAATATAAATTTGCAGTTGGTGGCAGCGGTCCGTCGTTTTTCCTAGCCCTCCTCCCGGTCATATCCTCAATAATGACAAGTCATTATAGCTAATTATTCTTTCCTGATTTACAACCAGTCATATCTCTCTAAATATGGCTGATTATTATAGCAAAATCCCTAATTATTGCTGGCAATTAATAGCCGGCCAATCATTTCTTTTGTACTCTATATATGCTATACAGTTTTCATAGAATCAATCAAGAGAATTTATTCAAGATCTCATATATCGTGTCGCCGTGGCGAATGAACTCGACGAACTGATTAATAAGTGACGGACCGGCATACATGGCTGTGAGGTGCAGGAGGCCGAGCGTCGTGGTCGAGAGTAACTACGGCGGATGGATGACCAGTGTGACGCCCACGGTGCCGTGACCCAGTAGGGCGTTGGACGTGAACAAAGCATACGACGCTTCGGCGCGGTTGCCCGGCGACACTGGTGGGACGTCGTCGGCGGTGAGAGAGTCATTGACATACCCCTTGGAGATAAACGGGTTGATCTAGCTGAACGTCGCGAAAGAGAGGAACGACGCGGCGGCGCATGGCGTGGAGGGGGTCTCGGCGCTGGTGTTTTCTGGTTCATCTTCATGGGCCAGTGATGGCTAGGTACGCCAGAGATATGGAGACGAGTAGGTCGGCAAAGGCGAGAGGGTCATCTGGGAAGAGTAGCGAACCGTCGGCGCAGCAGACCACCGCTGAAGCGGAGAAGAGCACGGCACCGAGGGCGGTGACGATCCAGAAGACGCGAAGGTGCAAAGGCTGGGTGGCGGCAGTGGTCTCTTTCTCCGAGGCGACTGACCATACGGCCATGGCATGCGTGATAAAGTGGACGGCGAGGAAGGCGGACTTCACAGCGTGCGCTGCGGGCGTGGCGAGAGGAAAAGGAACGCGATCTGGTAATATAAATTGCAAAAAGGGATAAAAATGATTGATTGATTTTTGAGATTGGTAATATATATTGCTACGTATAATATATTTGGTTTTAATTCGTACCAAAGAAAAAACCATAAAAACTTTTGTAATTGGGAGAAATAGATGTTTGATCTTGTAGCACAATTTTCTTTTATTGCTTGATCTTTATGTTTCGTTACTAATTTTATTTTTCGTAGTAACGCACGGGCATTAATCTAGTTTCTTTTGATTTTTCACTTCTTGCTTGGATGTACTAGTTATTGATTTTTGAGGTAAATTTTAAAGGTAAGGGCCTGTGATGATTATGAGGGGTTGATCTAGCTGGGGACACAAGGGTAGTGACACTGGTTTTGCTAGGACACATCCTTGTGGGCCGCTAGGGTTTGTCCCACTGAGGCCATGGTCTATGATGAACAAGAATCTGAGACCATTTCTCCCTTCTACTCACTGCGCTTAATCTATTGCTAGCCTCTGCTACTACTATTTCTAGTGATAGAGGCTTACTTGGGGTCCTGAGGTTTTTGCTTGATTTGGAGTTGATGAAGTGGAGCCGAGTCGAGGTAGAGGAAGTAGATGAAGCCGATCTTTTGGATCGCCTTCTCCTAGCTCCTTGGCTCCCTTCTCCTTGCTCCAATCGGCTGCATGCACTTGCCCCTGGGTCAGCTTCTCCTAATCGCCTTCTTTTGGTTCGGCTGGTGCTTGTTGGAGATGCTTTAGGTTCGGTTCTTGGTGCTTTTCGGTTCTTGCTGGAGTGGCAATGAAAATGGCTGCACTGGCTTGCTGCTTTTCGGTTCTTGGCTTATGGAGGAGAAAAGGATGCACTTGCTTCCTCTTGACCCGGCTTTTGGCTGAAGCATTGCTGTGCTCTTGCTGCCTAGGGTTTGGTGCTTTGAGAAAAGGGGAACGCACTTCTCTAGCTCTCACTTTTACTGAGTTATTATGGCAGCCTTTTGCTTTTACCGAGTTACCTCTTCAATTCCACTCTCTCACTCCAACACTGTTACTAGATGCTATGCATGGTTCACTAATGCTCATGATTAATGAATGCTTATGCTCATTTACTTCCTAATGCCTAATGAGTACTAATACTAATGCTAATGATATGGTTATACTTAATTATGCATGGATGATGGAGGGGATTAGGGGGAGGGTCCCCACAATTCAGCTCATAGGTTGGTTGAGATTTATATTGAACAAATAGTCACTTCATGGAGTCCCAAAAACTATCACATCTGATAGGGGCTCAATTTTTATCTCTAGTTTCTGTGAAGTTTGCAATCTACCCTAGGGACTAAGGGCCTGTTTGGTAGAGCTCCCTCTGATTCTGATTCTCTGTTAGAAGTGATTCTCCGAGAGAAGTGATTCTGTCGCTGAAAGTGATTCTCTAACGAATCTATAGGATAAACTCTATGGAGAAACTGACTCTTTGTTGGGAGTGAATCAGGAGAAGCAGCTTTTTTCAGCTCCCAGCCCCTAGTTCATTTCGGAGAATCACTTCACGGGAATCACCCTGAGAGCGATTATTAGAAAACTGTTGTTTGGCAGAGCTCCACAGATTCACTCCGCAGAAGCTGGGAGCAGAGCTCTGCCAAACAGGGCCTAAGTTGAAATTTAGCACTGGTGCTGAATTTTAAAGAAAGTTGGGACAAGTACCTTCATCTAGCAGAGTTTGTTTATAATAATAGCTACCAATCGAGCATTCAAATGGCCCCATATGAAGCTCTGTATGATGTTTATAATAATAGCTACCAATCGAGCATTCAAATGGCCCCATATGAAGCTCTGTATGATAGAAGGTGTAGGTCTCCCATATGTTGGTATGAAGTGGGAGAGAAATCCTTAATAGGACCAGACCTTATCCGTCAGAATGATGAGAAAATCAAGATCATTCAAGAAAGGCTGAGAACTGCTCAAAGCAGGCAAAAGAGCTACGTTGATAAGCGTAGGAGGGAATTGCACTTCCAACCCGGTGAATATGTGTATTTAAAAGTATCTCCGATGAAGGGAGTACACCGGTTTGGGGTGAAAGGAAAGTGTGATAACCCGGGGGGTTATCAGTTTAATTAAAGACTTAATTAAACAATACAAACAATAAAATGCAATTAGGCAAGAAAATTAAAATGTAAGGGTTAGGAGAAGTGCCGTCAGTCCCACAGGGAAACGTATTGCTCATTGAGATACCAGACCTGTCCGGGGCCAGATCGGCGCCTCTAGATAGTTTCCGGGTTCATCATTCGGCGCTTTTAGACTTACCTGGTACGATATGCGGGTATCGTTAGTGTTTTAAGCGCTAACTGACCAAAATACCCTTAAGGCCAGTAGAGCACAGTAAAACCCTAAGGGCATAGTGGTCATTAGCCAGAGTTGCCAAGGGATATAAAATCCCCTAAGCCAGCCAACCAGAAGCCATCCAAGCATTAGCTGTTTCCATCTCTCCCAGCAAACTGAGCCCACGGAAATATCTCACAAAAAGCAACCCTTGCTTTCTTGTTCCCCACCCCAAGAGCACAGCAAGCCACACAAGAACAACCAGCCAGCCGAAGTAAGCCAAGCAAGGAGAAGAGGGGGAAGAGCATCCAGAAGAGGAGGGAGGAGCATCTAGAAGAGGAGGGAGGCTACATCCAGAAGAGAAGAGGAGCCACCCGAAGACACGAAGGGGTGACCAGAAGGCAGCTTGACCAAGAAGGGAGTCACACCACTTCAGCCTCGTCTTCCCCAGCACCAATCTACCCTCAGTCGACCCCTAGCCCATCCGAACCACCCAGGTACCTGTAGCTACAGTACGGGTTTCCATGGGTAGACAGTAGATTACGGTTCTAGCCAAGTAATGGGGTAGGGTAGGGGTTAGATCGAGTCTTCCCCAAGGGTTCTCAGTAGGAGGGGTAGTCATCAGAGTAGTGTAGCATTTGTTCTTTTGTTTAGCTCCACCCCCCCCCCACACACACACACGAATCATCATAAGAACCCCTCACTCGAAGCATAATAAGCAAACATCAACAAGTGAAAATGCAAGAAAAACAAAATGGGGGTAGAACCCTAGCTGTAGCAGAGAGGGAAGTGGAGCGGCAACACACAGTTCTTTGTCGGCAGAGAGGAGGGGAGCCATGGCTGCCATGGCGCAAGTGAGACTGGCTGGCTGGGTCAAGGCGCCGGCCGAGCTGAGCCGTCTTGCCAGTGAGGAGCGCAGAGCGGCCAGGAGCAGAATGGGTGGGGTAGAGAGCGCCAGGAGGGAAATCGCCACGGGGAGGAGCTGCGCCTGAGAGAGGAGAGGCGCAGGAGGAGGACCGAGAGAAGTGCGCCTGGGAGGAGGGAGTGATGTCGGCCAGGGGGTAAGGAAGCCGAAAGCAAAGCCGGCCAAATCGCCAACAAAGAACCAAAAATTGTCTGCTCCACTTCCTCTTTGCTCTGACTAGGTTCTACCCTATTTTGTTTTTCTTGCATTTTCACTTGTTGATGTTTGCTTATTATGCTTCGAGTGAGGGGTTCTTATGATGAGGGGGTGGAGCTAAACAAAAGAACAAATGCTACACTACTTTGATGACTACCCCTCCTACTGAGAACCCTTGGGGAAGACCCGATCTAACCCCTACCCTACCCCATTACTTGGCTAGAACCCTAATCTACTGTCTACCCATGGAAACTCAGATCAGAGCTACTGTGCACCGGGTGGTTCGGATGGGCTAGGGTCACCGAGGTGGATCTGTCTTTGGGAAAACGAGGCTGAAGTGGTGTGGCTCCCTTCTTGGTCGAGCTGCCTTCTGGTCACCCTTTCGTGTCTTCGGGTGGCTCCTCTTCTCTTCTGGATGTAGCCTCCCTTCTCTTTTGGATGCTCCTCCCTCCTCTTCTGGATGCTCTTCCCCCTCTTCTCCTTGTTTGGCTTGCTTCAGCTGGCTGGTTGTTCTTGTGTGGCTTGCTGTGTTCTTGGGTGGGGAACGAGAAAGCAAGGGTTGCTTTCTGTGAGATATTTCTGTGGGCTCGGTTTGCTGGGAGAAATGGAAACAGCTAATGCTTGGATGGCTTCTGGTTGGCTGGCTTGGGGGATTTTATATCCCTGGGCAACTCTGGCTAATGATCACTATACGCTTAGGGTTTTACTGTGCTCTACTGGCCTTAAGGGTATTTTGGTCAATTGGCGCTTAAAACACTAACGATACCCGCATATCGTACCAGGTAAGTCTAAAAGTGCCGAATGATGAACCCGGAAACTATCTAGAGGTGCCGATCTGGCCCCGGACAGGTCTGGTATCTCAATGAGCAATACGTTTCCCTGCGGGACTGACGGCACTTCTCCTAACCCTTACATTTTAATTTTCTTGCCTAATTGCATTTTACTGTTTTTACTATTTAATTAAGTCTTTAATTAAACTGATAACCCCCCGGGGTTATCACAGAAAGCTTAGCCCTCGGTATGTCGGACCATTCAAGATTCTAGAACAGAGAGGTTCTTCTGCTTATCAATTGGAGTTACCTTCTCAGCTGTTCAGAATTCATAATGTCTTCCATGTTTCTCAGCTAAGAGCATATCTCAGAGATCCCTCTCAAGCTTTGCCAAGTCTAGACATTCCTCTGCAAGCTGACCTAACATATGAAGAACGTCCTATCAAGATCCTAGAGACAGAAGAGCGTCACTTCAGAAGGGCTACTACGAAGTTTTGTAAGGTCCAATGGAAGCATCACGTAGAAAAAGAAGCTACATAGGAGGAGGAGAAATTGCGTGAGTCTTACCCGCATCTATTTAGGTGAATCTGATTTCGTCCCGAAATCCCTTTTAAGGGAGGGGGGGGGGGGGGTAGAATGTGAGGACCCTCCCCCTTAACCCTCCATCATCCATGCATAATTAAGCATATGCATATCATTAGCATTACCATTAATATTAATTGTGCATTAGAAAGTAAATAAGCATAAGCATTCATTAAACAAGCATGCATACCTGGGAAGGAAATGAAGTCACAGTGTTGGAGTGAGAGAGTGGAATTGAAGAGATAACTCGGTAAAAGCAAAAGGCTGCAGTAGTAACTCAGTAAAAGTGAGAACCAGGGAGGATGCAGCCCCCTTTGTATCATGCACCAAACCCTAGGCAGCAGGAGAGCAGCAAGGCTTCGGCCAAAAGCCGAGTCAAGAGGAGGCAATAGTACAGAGCCTTGCTAAAGCCGAAACCTTAGGGAGGAGTTCATTTCCCCAGCCATTCTTTTCTCAAGATCTTCGGCCAGATAGCAAACCAGTGCAGTCATTGTCATTGCCACACAAACCAAGAGCCGAACCCAGAGCTCAGCCATTCTAGCTAAGCACCTCCAGCAAGCACCAGCCGAACCAAGAAAAAGCAACCAGGAGGTGCAACCGAACCAAGGACAACAAGCAAGCAGCCGATCGGAGCAAGAAGAAGGGAGCCAGGGAGCTAGGAGGAGAAGGCCTGACCCAGAAGATCGGCTTCCTCTACTTCCTCTACCTCGACCCGGCTCCACTTCCTCAACTCTAAATCAAGCAAAACCTCAGGACCCCAAGTAAGCCTATGTCACTAGAAGTAGTAGTAACAGAGGCTAGTAATAGAAGAAGAGCAGTGAGTAGAAGGGAGAAATGGTCTCAGACCCTTGTTCATCATAGACCATGGCCTCAGCGGGACAAACCCTAGCGGCCCACAAGGATGTGTCCTAGCAAAACCACTGTCACTACCCTTGTGTCCCCAGCTAGAGCAACCCCCCAAAATTGTCACAGGCCATTACCTTTAAATCTTACCTCAAGAAGCAAAGCAATCAGTAGATCCAAACCAAAGAAACCGCATAAATCAAACAAGATGCAAAAACCCCTCATTTCTGTGCAAGCTAGGGTTAGCTCGCGCGTCGTAGCTGGCTTTGGCATGGGGCAGTCGAGGGTAAGGGAGAGCCCAGGGAGAGTCGACGCAGGAGAGGAGGGGAGCTTCGCTCCAGTTGTCTCCAGGAGAGGGAGAGGTAAACCGGCCGGGGAAGGGAGGTAGCAGTCGGTAGAGAAAAGAAGGGAGAGGAGATGAGAGTAGCCGACGCCCAGTGATGCAACCGAGAAAAGGGAGAGCCACCGAGTGAATCGCCAGAGAAAAGAAAGTGAGGGAGAGGGACTCGGCAGCAGACAAGAGCCGAATGGCTCAGTCCCGTAGAACATGTGGCTAAGTGACTGAGCAAGGCAAGGACCCAGTAGTAGTACTCAGCAAGTGAACCAGCCGAAGACAGTAGAGCCAACAAGTTTCTAGCCGAAATGAGTAGGCAATGAGGGTATAAAAGAAGAAATGAAGATTGGAATATATACCTGCATGCATACATCATCATCATTAGTATTTGCATTAAGCATATAAAAATTATACGAATATAAATGTAGTGTGTGCATATAAATAAATGAATGTCAAAATTGTTAAAATAATAAAACTGGCTAGTTGGAAGAATTGGAAGTGCTACTCATATGTAATAAATGCAGTAGATTAATATAGTGAAAATTTCAGGCCCTAGTCAGAACCCAAATTCGAGCGAGGCTGAACCTTCAGATTTTACTTTAAGCAAGCACATTCATCTTTGATCATATTTTCGTTATAATTGTTTTACCGCTTTCTGAATAAATTCCATCAATGCATTAAAATTTATGTTTGGGAATGAAAAATATAAATTGAAAGGTGTGGGTCATGAGAATGGATAATCGGTAGAGGTTGGGAATAAATTGATGAATGGGTTGATGAGAATGGATATGATTAATGAATGGATATGGATAATATAATGTCTGTATAAATTGGCTCATCCAACGAATGGAGCCGTGGGTATATTTTTAATATGGGTAGGTAGAGGACGCCGATGAGGTGTCCGCCGGTGGGGTCCTCTACAACAGGCTAGCATACATGGTAATAACAATCTAATATTGGGCAATAGCTGTAAATAGGTGTCAACTACAGTGTGTGAAATCGGTCAGAAAATGTTGTCCTAGGATGGTATTAGTTTCTCCACAATGGGTAAGGTTATATCGTCGTGCTGGGAAATACCGGTATGACCCAGGGGGATTGTGAGAGAAATTTGGTTTGGAGCGGTATATTTGAAGCCTGGTGGGTGCTGGCAGGATGCCAGAGTACAACTTTATCCAGAGCATAGTAACAGAATACGGGGTCGAGGCCGCGTTCCAGGTACCTGGGTCGCCATCCTAGATTGAGGGTCGGGGTCGACTAGGGTCGACGTCCCAACTCTCAACGGGTCAGCGCACCATTACGGCTAGGATTCAAGACGGAACGAGATGCAAACGAACTGAAGAAGGCAAACGAGCTGAGCTTCAAGATGGGATGAGATCCTCACCGTAGCTCGATCCGGAGGTTGGAGGTCCGGAGAACGCCAGAACTGGCCGCGCTGGCTGGTGCTGCGGCGCTGCAGCATTGGCGCGATGCGCCGCCTCGCCGAACTCGCCGCTGGTCATTGGGCGCTCATCATTTGCTCGCCGCCTAGAAATTTGGGCATTGGGAGACGAGCAATGGCTGCTTGCTACTGAGAGGGAAGGCGACGGATTTGATTTCTTGGTGGAAGGCGACGGATTTGATAACAACAGAGACAAGAGAGGCGCTGCTGTTATTTGATTTCTTGGTGGAAGGCGACGGACGGACGGAGACAGGAGTGGCGTGTTCTGGTGGAAGGAGAGGGCATCGACTGCATAACTGGGCTGCGGGCTGGCTAATATATTACGGGAAGGAATAGACGAATAGTTATGGGCTGCATGGTGGGCCGTGGGCTAGGCTAGTTCCTCCCTTCATTTTTCTTTTTCTTTTTCTTACATCCTCCACTGCTGATATTGCTGCTTGACTACTATGTGGGGTCGACCCGGATCATCTCATCGACCCATAGGTCTTGGGGTCACGTACCAAATCTTGGGTTCTCGTCCCAAAGAGGTATACCCTCTTCGTACTACATTTTTTTCAAGTGTCGACCCATGTACCGCAACCCGGTCCCTCGACCCCGTCGACCCGGGTACTTTGTGACTATGATCCGGAGGTGGGGTAACCTAGGGAAGGTGAGCCTCATACTCAGTGCAGGGTGGAGAACTAATAACGGAATAGAATAAACGTTCTGGGGCATCTCTTGTGGGTGTCACTGTGGGTAAAGTGGTGCAAACCTGCGCAGGGTAAAATCTTGAATTCAAGCCAGTCTCTTAGATTGGAGACTACAAAAGTCATACTATTAGTAGGGTCTTTTATAAATGTAAAACTTACAACTCTTGAGACAAAAATTTATTTCTCTAAAAAAGATAACTTGGGATGAAAAGGGTTGTATGTGGAGTGTATAGGAAATTGGGGTATTTTGGAAAAACATATACTGCATTTATATTTATTATGCTTGCTGAGTACCTGGTACTCACCCTTGTTAAATCTCCCCTTGCTTAGACGGTGAATTCCATGGATCGTCCTCCGAGGCCAGGGTGGAGAACTATTCGCAAGAGCAGGATTTGCCGAAGGACAGTTACTACTACTACTATCAGGAGTAGTGGTAGTAATAGCCGGCCTTATTCCAGCGTTAGCAAGTCAGCCGCTAGTCGTCTGGCGGGAGACAGGAGGTCTAGTTGTTATTTTGTTGTAATATGTCTTTATGTAAAACTAAGATATGTAATATAGCCTGCGTGGCTAATGGAACGAAATAAAGCTTCAATTTGTAAGTCTCTAAATATTGTTTTGCTGCAATACTCTGTACACAGTATAGTAACTAATAAAGCATCGGAACATCCGATGTTTTGCTAATTACTATGCTGAGGTCCGTATAATTAACT
Source organism: Guadua angustifolia (assembly GCA_036346375.1). Lineage (NCBI taxonomy): Eukaryota > Viridiplantae > Streptophyta > Magnoliopsida > Poales > Poaceae > Guadua > Guadua angustifolia. The sequence continues at coordinate 6,558,008 of CM070507.1, read as the reverse complement.
TTAGGTGACAGGGTTTACGAGGGGTTAATTATGTGGGTCGCCACAGGAAGGTGGTGGTATTGAAACAGAGGTTGTGGTTGGCTGGTTGGCCAGGTGTTAGATGGATCTTCACCTTTCTCTTGATGATCACTGTAGTCTGTATTCTCTCAAATAGTTTGAAAGGAGAAGAAGATTCTAATCGTGGTCAGTATTGTGCCCTAATATTGTTTTCGCCCTTTTCTTTGCCATCATTTTCTCTCTTTTTTGTAATTTAGCTCACAAGAAACTTTATACTTTACAGAAATTGCCTGGAAAGTTGAAGTAGCCTGCTGTTTATAGCTTATCTGGTTAATTTGAATATCCTTTGGGGATTTAGTTTAGCAATGTAACCTGAAGGTCGATTTTCTGTGTTAGTATCTCCACTATCTGATTCTGATGTGTGTTCAGTACAGAGCCAATTAGCATGGTATTGCCTGAAGCCCTGATATGGTTGGGCTCAAATTGTTGTAAAACGACAGGATTGTATCAGTGTGTCATTGCTCCTGACCCTGTTCTCATTGACCCAAATTCCAAGGAAAAATGTTGGTGTTGGCAATTTGTTGAATTATATGGTAATTACCTCATGGTGTTACACTGAACATACTCCTGCTAATTCCATCATTCCATGTATTGATGATCTCTTCCTTCACTCTCTTTTTCTAGGTGAAGGTATTTGTCAGCTATCTTTAACACACAGAACGACAGTTACAGGTATGTTACCTGAATATAGGGACGTGGGCTTCTTCCCTGTAGACCATACGGCATAAGATTATCTAAATTTAAATTGACAAGGAGAAGTGATGAAGTTGTTTTCCTATTACAAGCTCTTCTGTTGCCCTGTTCTGTAAGCATAAGATTGTGGTAGCCAAACTATGCATGGTAAAGGTGGTCAAATTGAAATTATTTGTAACTCACTATTATTCTGTATCACACACTTTCTCCTGATACTATTAGTAGTATGCTTCTAATTGAAACTTGCTAAGGGTGAGCTATGCATTTCCAGCCGAAAGAGGTATGAAAATGACTATTTTATTGTAATTGGACAATTATCCTATCAACTAATTATTCCATCACATATTTTGCATTATCTTTATCATTTGATGTCCATTGCCGTCAGGCGAGCCTTGTGATCATGTTCCTTTAAAGGAAATGAAATCATATTGGTTGCTTGCCTGGACAACAGAGTTTCAGTGCGCCATGTGAAATGGGTGTGTTTGAATCAAGTATGATAGTTGAGCTTATATGCGCAGTGGCCTTCGATTATATATGGCTGCATCTTGTCTACACTACTTGCACTGGCAACTCTGTTGACGTTGATGAGTCTTATCTGCTCTAAATGCATAAATTGGTACTTCAAATACTATGTACATTTGATAATTCACAAGAAATGTGTTCTAGCTAACACTTCAATTTCACTCTTGTATTAGATGTTGTTCTGTTGGACAACCATAACCTTGCGGGCAGCGTGCATCCATTAACTTGGGTTGCTATCTTTCTCCACCAACTCCCTTTGTTGAATCTGCACTTGCTAGCACTGTAAGTTTGAGCCACTTTTCAGGTTGCATCATCAAATTTTCGTCTTTATTTTAACTTCTACTGGGACATGTTATCACTGTACTTGTACTTTTCAGGTTGGCATTGATATTGAGGAGGAGACGATTGGAGTGGGAAAGGATGGCAGGGAAGTGTACTTTAAGGACATACGGCCAACTACTGATTACTGAAGATATTGCACATGTACGTACATAGCTCAACTATCTGTAGCTTTTAAACAAGGATGGATCTTGCTCTCATCAGATTCGATTCAAGAACTTAAATGGGTGCATTCCATGCACTCCATTGAACATGGTGGTAACAGAATGATGTTCTGTAGGTTGTCCAATCTAATGTATTGCCTGACATGTTCAAGAGCACACATGAGGTTATCACAAAAGTCAACTGAATGTGGAATAAGCGGATTTTTCTGGAAGCAATTCTTAGGGACATTTATGGGATGTAGCTCCACCTACATCCATGAGTACCCCATACTTTAGGGGCATGACCATGGCTCAGCCAGTGACTCCAGTGGACGACACTTACTGCTTATTAATGTTTGCCGATAGAATCATGATGAATCATATTTCAATAGCTGGAAACATCTAGAAAGTCAGACTCGCTGCTAATATTGGAGAGGTATGACTCTGAGGGTCATCACACCATAGTTCTGGCGGGTGCCAAGAATGGAAGTTGCAGCTCCCGTGAATCGTGATTGGGCTGCCAATGATCGGGTGCTCCTGATACTTACATCCCTATCGATCCGATGTCTTAGCAAGTTTTCTGGTTTTCTTTTTACCATTTTAAGGAGCTGTACTGAGTGTGCTTTTATCTGCAGGGTGTTAACGCTGTAACTACAAAGAGCTTTGATCGAATTATTGGCAGAAATTTACTGGGGATGTTTATCACACCCTGTATTTCATGCTACGGAGGATGCTGATTCGCTAGGTCTCAATGGACATTCACCATCGACCCCCAACTAACATCAATGTGGAATGATCTGGTCATTCTGGAAGCGGTACTCTATTCATGGGAATATGGGATCGTAACTCCACCTAAATCATGAGTTCCCCATACTTCAGGGACATGATCATGGCTCTGCAAAAGACTCCTGCAATGGAGGGCGCTCAGTGGTTATTCATGTTTACTGATATCATCATGGTAGATCATATTTCACTAAAGTTTGCAGAAAGCATCATGGTGGGTAACATCGCTGCAAATACGAATCTGAGGGTCACGACACCATAGTGCTGGCTGAGTATAGAAGTTGCAGATTTGGTGATTGGGTTGCTAAGGTCCAATGCTCCCGGTTCCTGCATGGCTGTATGCCTAGCTCCCTACCAATCTGACTTAGCAATTTTGTGATTTCCTTTTACGATTTTGCTAATTCGAGGGCATCCTCACCAAGCACCTTCTTCCTCCCTCGTTTCCATTACCTCTCAAATGCTCTATCATCGTGACACTTGGTGTCATTCTCTTCATCCTCCTTTCCACCTCATTCCCTTCCCTTCAAACTTAAAAAAGTTTTGTTCTCAAATTTCTCCTCAAGTTTTTGAATAGGAAGTACTATTTAACCAAAAATTTCTTAAATCAAAATTTTTTGAACCAGAAAATTCTTGAATCAAATGTTTTTGAACCAAAAGTTTCTTGAATCGAAAGTTCTTAAACCGAAAGTTTTCAGTTGAGTTCATTTGAAAGTTTCGAATTGATATTTTTTTTTGTGTGTTAGGAGAAGGAAAGGGTGGGAGAAGGGAAGAGGAGTGAGTAAAGGGAGGAGCGTCATATAGCAACACTTCGATGTGTTCTCAGCAAAGGAGGACAACCTCAACTTAGGAATACCCAATTTTCTTTTGTCCTGTTTGAGAAGCTGTGCTGAGCTGTGTGCTCTTTTGCTGCAGGGTGTTAAAGCTGTGTGCTCATGACGCCATCAGAAGTGACCAGCCTCAGCTAGTCCATCAAGACGCCATCACAAGTGACCAACATGAGCGAGTGAGTCCGTCAAGGTGCCATCGGAAGTGACCATCAGCGAGTTTCACGAGCCACCCAGCTGCAGGTCATCCTTCGCCCGTAGCCTCTCCGTCTCGGCAGTGGTAAATCAATAGCTAGGCGACTCGGGCTCGTTGCTGCTGTAGTGGCGTGCAAGACGACCCCATGATCATCGCGATGCGTAAGCTTTGCTCCGTCGCAAACTGCAGTACAAGCTAACGCGCGCGGCTGGCAAAGCCAACGGAGGCCAGGCCCCAACCAACTCCCAGCACGGTGAGCGCCCTTCGTAAGTTCGAACTACCGATGAAAAAACACACGAAGACCATAACCATGTTCGCCTTTCGGCCTCTCACCGCGCGCACCCAGCGGCAACCACGCCCCGCAGCTCTCGCAAGTCGCGCACGCAGGCTCGTCCGCAGCGTCAATCTCTCCTGCCTCGTCTCGTGAAAAGTAGGCCGTGAGCAAACGCGCTGGTCTCACGCCGAGCAATAGTGGATTAACGAATTATTTTTTTAATAATACATTTTTCTTTCAAAATTTCAAAAATATATCACGGGAAAAAAATTTATATAAATATACCATGTCGCCCAACCAATGGGCGACAGGAGGCTACGTCACACGATCAACGGCGCCAAAAGTGCCACGTCTCTGCACTGTTCTGCGATGTGGTCTCCCATCGTCCGTTGGTTTGGCGACAGGCGACAGAAGGTTTGTCACCAAATCAACGGGCGACAGGGGTATATTTCTGTAATCATTTTTTTCGTGGTATATTTTTGAAATTTTGAATAAAAAATGTATTATTTAAAAAAAATCGTGGATTAACAGCGCAATCCCCGTCCTTAGGGCATGTACAATGGTACATGTCAGCTGTCTGTAAGATCACGCCACTTAGGATTTTAGGTGATGTGAAGGAGAGAGAAAGTTACTGTTTACTATTTAACAGACGGTCTTACAGTTTTACCATTGTATAAACAATCTGTTAATTAAATGAGAGATCATTACAGACAACTATATAGACGATCTATTGTACTCCCTCTGTCCCAAAATATAGGGCATATTAGAATTCAGAAAAGTCAAATTACATAAATTTTGACCAAGAATTAGTCAAATTATGTGCATGTTTAAATCACAAAAGATGTATCAATTGATTCATATTTCACTTATCTTTCAATTATTGTTGGTTTCATAACAATTTATAATATATTATAATAGAAATTAATGGTCAAAGTTTATTTCAAAAGACTTTTTTTTCTAATATGCTCTATATTTTGGGACGGAGGGAGTATGAGTTATTTTTAGTGCTGTCTATAGATGATGTGGAGATATAATATAGACAGCTGCTGTTTATACCAGTGTACATGCTCTTAGAGCAACCCCAACCCACCCCCTAAACCTCCCCCTATCCTAAATTATAAGGAGATTTAAAAAAATATAAGCTCCAACCCAACCCCTATTTTAGGGAGATACTCTCTCACCCCTACATCTAGGGGGCTTCTCTTTGCCCCTATTATTTTCTTTGGCATTTTTTTTATTCATTTTAAAATAATAATTCATGGGTGCAAAGTAATAATAATGTTTAGATAAATAATAGGGGTGAGTAATAGGGAGTGTGGGTTGGAGATAAATTTGATATAGAGTACCCCTAATTTTTATACCACCCCTAAATGAGTGATTTAGGGGGAAAATATAGGGGTTTGGGTTGGAGTTGCTCTTAGAGCATCTCTAACATTTCTTAATATTTAGACTCCTAATATTCTTAGATTGGGACCTTCTTAAAAAATTTTGGGTCTACAAAATACCATGTTCTCTAACAGTTCCTATATTTTCTCCCAAAAACACCTTTGAATTGGTCCGGTGGGCCATTTTAGGCGCGAAATAATGTTGATTGGGAGCGCGGACAGAGCGCACAAAAATGAGGAGTCGGGGTGCTGTTTTTGGGCGTACCAAAATTTGAGGAGTTAGAAAGAGGAACTGTTGGAGTACTTTTTTTTGCAATCAAGCTCAAAATCAGATTTTAGGAATGGATTTTAGGCACTGTTGGAGATGCTCTTACGCCCAAAAAGCAGCAGCCAACCGTCATCGTTTCGGTGTCGGGCCGAATAGCGGCGCATCGGCTGGTCGTCGCGCACGGGCGGAGGCGTAGAAAGGGATGGCCTGGCCTTTTGGGCGTGCTCCCTAGACGGCGGCCCATTGTCCCGTCACTGATGGTCCTCCCTCCATTCGCCACTACAGTTACTCCAACTCTCAACAACGAACAACCAAGATTTCTTAATTCTCATCGGTGTTTCCTAGGCGCCAGCCTAGGTAGGTGGCACATCAACATCTAGTTTCCAATGATCGATTAGGCTGGTTAGACGAGATAAATAGGTTAGGTGGACTAGACAAGAGGGTGTAACCTAGCAGCTAGACGATATCTAGACGGGCGCTCGGGGGAACGGGGATCCTCACGCAAGATTCACGGCCGGACAGAATCCACGACAACCTTGAATTTTCGACTGGCTGCGGCGACAACCGTACTGCTTGCCTCCGGTTGCCTCGCCGTCGCCCGTCACGATCCTAAGTGCCAACGTAAGCCAACTAGGGAAGTGCACCACCATAGCCGCCTAGTTCACCACCTTCGAAATCATGAATTGGCCCTTCCGACTAACGTCCCTAATTAGTGGCGGGTCATATATTCAGGAGTGGGCGAATGGCATGGTTTATTTCTGCGAGACCGAGTGAAGCATGGTTTCGAAGGCTAAGATAGAGCGTTACTCGATTACAGTAGTATATTTTGTAGTAACATACAGGAGCGTCTTTTCACACAACAAAACATACAGCCGACAGATCATGGACACTGGATAGTAGTAGCATAGGGCGAAGGGGAATACTATGAAAAGGCTAAAAACGTCGGATTCTGGAGGTGCGATTTGTCCGAACATTGCTGCTTGTTTATGACTATATTATACATCATGGTGGATCTTACCACAGCCTAACAAATAGAACCATGTCCCCAGAACTACCGTAAGATACAGAAGCAGCAAGGCTCCAGCCGGCCCACAAAGGCCAACTTGCTATTTTGCAGTCCTGTAGTGCGTACATTACAAACTACCCTAAACAAGAGAAATGAAGCATTAAAGTGCTCTTGATATTATTCCTTGGATTAAATTCTGGGCTTACAACGTTTCACCTTCTGGTTCTGGCAGCTCTAGATCTTCTGCTTGAGCACTTGGCGGAGCTGGACCTTCTGGTTCTCCATCCGTGCCTCCATGAGCTTCGCCTTCAGGCTGTGCTTCTGGGACGTGCGTGAGTACTCCATACAGCCCCTGAAGCGCCGGTTGAATTGGATGTTCATCGAGTCCGGTGAGCTCCATTGCCCTGCGCTCGACGGACTGAGGCCAATTTCTTGAATGCCACTTTCAATAGTCGAATGAGTCCCAACTGACAGTCGTACATTTGATGATCTTCCATTTATTGTCTCGACAGCATCCTTCTTGCAGGCTTCATTGTTCTTTGGACGAGACGACTTCCAGATCTTTGATATGGCTGATTCTTTCTTCTTGGGTTGGTTCATGTTTGTCAGGTATGCATCGGTCAAATTATCCTTTAGTTTTTCATTCTCCCTGTACTCAAAATCGTTTCTGCTCGCCCAAGAAATGCTTCCGTCACAGATCTTGTTGACTGATTGCTCACTTCCATCAGGTGAACCACTTGAACCCTGCATCTCTTCATGGCTTATTGTCTCCCAGCTGCTGTCGTCATCAGTGCCACTCTCATTTTGAGGGCTTTTATTTGAGTGCACCTTGGCTGGCTTTTCTAGGAATATGTCTTTCATTGGGCTAGCCTCTTGGATTTCTGATTCACATACGGCAGAGCCGTTCTTGTAGCACGGCTCAATCTCCTTAATGACAGGCTCTTCAGTTGGACGCAGCTCTTCAAAAATGGAAAATATGTCTTCTGATGCTGGCGGTGGCTCATATCTGAATTCAATATCTTGTGCTCTGACTGACTTGATCGCCTGTATTATGTTCTCCGCTTCTTCCACTACCATGATGTCCCCTCTAGCAGAATTGCATGCAACAATAAAAGCCTGAACGTCCTGCTGTAGTTGGCTCAATTGTGTATATTTGGCATCCAGGGTGAGTTTTGCATCAACAAGCTTCATCTGTACCCGTTCTTCACGCCACACCTCTGCCATCTGTAGCATCTTCCGCTCCTCATCCACGTCCTCTCGCAGCTTCAGGGAGTCCTGTTTCAAGGCCTCGATCTCGGCTTTGTCTTCCTCCACCTCCCTTGCCAGCTCATTGCACACCTCGTCAGTGAGCTCGCGTGCCTTCCTCTCCGTCTCATACTCTTGCAACAGCTGCTTTGCCGACATCTTGGCCTCCTTCAACTCATTGACGAGCTTCAAGTTAATCGTTTCCAGCCGCCTCCTGTTTTTCTTCTCGTGGTCAAGGTCTGCCTTCATATCTTCAAGAATTGCACGCACCTTCTCATGTTCTCTACTCCTCCAAGCCGCTTTCTCCTCTGCGAGTTTCTTGAACAAGTGGTCAAGCTTCTTCTTTGCTGCCTGCCGCTCGGTTTCCAGCTCACTTACCCGATCGCGTGCGTGCTGGAGCTCCATCTGCAGGTTAGCAACGTAAGTTGTATCCTGCTGCTCGTCAAGAAGATTTAGTTGGCTGGCTATCAGATAGGCGTCATGTGATTCCATTCCTTTTATACCCTTAGGCTCCCATTTTGTTGCCTTCTCCATAGTGGTGACTGGTAGCATAGTTGAAGCCGCATGAAGCTGTACCTGCAGAATTAAATCCATCAGTGATCTCCCAGGCCGGTACGGGTAAAAGTAATCAAGATTGTAGGTAGGTTCTGGCCTCACCTTGTGAAACTCTCCACTCTTTCGCTCCAAAACAGAAATGGGGCTTGAAATCTCAGTCTTAAGATTCTGGTGATGACCCAAAGTATTCTGTTTAATAAGCTGGACCTGTAGATGTCTCGGGATATGCTGTCATATAAGCCACAAGGAAAAACAATTCATCAGACCGTGTCTAAAACGCTGCTAAATATACACTCAGTTGTTCCGTGATTAAGCAAAGCCATCAAGAAAGCACCATCCCCCAGATCTGTATGAACTCACGTTACTATTTCTTACTGTGGCTATTTGAAAGAGACAAAAGGCTTCCACCAGTCATGTATAACCGAAAAAGTGGATCGCCAAGAGACGTTCTCAAAGAGCAAAGAGAATCTAAAGGGCCCCAAACTATCATCACATGCAGACCCCTCTCAAATAGAACAGTGGATCTAAATTCCAACCTACATGATTACATCTATAGCGTCGTAGCATCCATCGCATTTGTTGGCAAGTATTTCCCATCAGACCTAAGATTCAAAGTTCAAGAACCATTTGATTGAGCGAGAATAGTCTCCAATTGGATGAGACAAGCATCTAGTGGCTTACTACATAGGACCACATAGCTGAGCCCAGCAAGCATATGTTTGCTGCTGCACGGCATAAGAGTTCAATCATTTTGGCTCATCGGATGCCAAAACCAAATTTGGACCGCAGCTATCCAATAACAGTCACCGAACTATGCAAGATCCAAATTCCAAGCCGTCCCACCAACCATTTTGTAAAAGGGAAATGAGCTACTGTTCATCAACGAATGGGCTAAACCATACGGCAATGCATCTGTGGTTGCACGGGCATGGAGAGGACAGTGCCTGGGCCCCAATTCGGGATCACATGAAGTGATCTGAGCATACGCAAGTGCCTTTTGTATCAGTAAATTTATGGGACAAAGATCACGACCATCACCCCCAATGGCCGCAGCACGGCTGCCTCCATAAACGGCGATGCTTCAGTGCGACGCATCCTGCGTTCAGACGACTACTAAATGCGTCGACAGTACGACGGACATCAGTACTGCCAACACATCAATGAAGAGAATGGATTCGCAGATTTGCCAACACATCAATGAAGAAATCACCCAGAAAATCACCAAAACGTCTGCACGAGATCTGTGCCTCAGAGCAACAAATGAATACGTTTTGACCGCAAGACCTTGCGTTTTGCTAGTTAGGCATCCAACAAATACGTAGTAACTAGCCAAAGTTCTATATATGATGTTTGGTTTCTCTTCATTTAAGCCAAAAAAACTCCAAAACAAAACAGAATCTACGGAAGAAATGCACGCATTTTTAGCTGGAGTTGGTTAAGGCGATTAACTAAAAACGCAGCAGTTTGCTACAAAAATATAGACAACAAGCAACTCAACAAGAGCACACACAGCACGCGCTCCTGATGAGCAAATGACCACTCATCTGGGAAAAGAAACTAAATGCAAATCCAAGGGTTTAGGGCAACCGCGCGTGCACATACCTCGAGTCCCACGCGAGCCCTCCTCTCCCCAGCTCCCCCGCCTCCGGCCACCGCCTCCGGCGGCCGCAGCCGCCACACCCCGGCCGCGAGCCTCCTCACCGACACATCCCGCGCCTTCTCCCCCGCGCCGCCTGCCTTCTCGCCACCCTTCTCCACCCCATTCCCCACGTCCCACTTCAGCAGCGGCGTCGCCGGCCCGCTCCGCCGCCCGCCGCCGGGTCCGGCCGACGCCGACGTCTTGAGCGCGCGCCGACGCAAACGGCGCGGCGTCCTGAGAGACGGCGCCGGAGCGGGGAGAGGGCCGGAGGCACCGGCGGCGGAGCGGTGCTTGGAGCTCATCTGCGGCGGCTAGGGTTTGGGACGGAGCGCTCCGGCGGCATCGGAAGGAGGCAGGGAGAGACGAACGCGCAGTGCAGATTCCAGAACCGAAGGAGGAAGGAGCTGGAGAGGAGGGGAGAGAGACGTTGGGGGTGGCAGGCGAGGAGGCGTTGGGAAATGGGAGGTAAGCGAAGTGGGGAGAAGTAAACTAGCTACTAGGATAGGACTGTAGGAGTCTAGGACAAATGGTTTTGTGCGTGGGTGGGGTCGCGGAGTGCAAGGACGGATCTGGGCTTGGCCGCGGGTAGGCTCTTTTTGCGGTTTAAAGTTGCCCTCAGTTCTTAAAAAATTGGTAAGCTCCTCGGGTAACTTAGATTTTAAGTGATTTTCAGTATAAATTAAAAGTTATATATACCTAAAAAAAAGTTAAAAGCTAGGTTAGATCTATTTATTTAGTTTATTACTTAAAAAATTAGTTTTATAAAACAGACTCTCATAAAAAGCTACAACTGTTTTTCAGCTCAGAGAGCTAAAAAGTAGCTATTTAGAAAAACTACAACTCCCCTAAATAGACCATATACTAGGGATTTCGGTTGCACGGCTTTGAGTTTTCTAGAGGAATATTTGTGCTCGTGAATGAGGAAAATTCATGCTATGTCGCTTTAAATGTTGGCGCTTTAGAAAATACCATATTATCTTAATGCTGCATGGGTTTTTAAAGTGCTAACGAATAGAATAGTATAGTATGAACTATCTCTTGTGAATTTGGCAATGTGGTATAACTACAGTACTATACCAAGATTGTGAATGGGCTACGTATGAATATGTGACGGAGATTTTATGGCTGTTTCTTCATACATAATCTATTTGCTAACTGAGAATCATTGATAGTTTCCTTTTTTTTAAAAAAAAAAGAAGAAGCACGATTATACGCTAGGGATGTGCACAAAACCTTTCTATGAGTCAGTTATTCGTATTTGTTACACCGACGTATGTGATCAAGTGGAAGAACTACTAATTATAGAATTCCGGATATCCGAAAACATCGCACTGGCACAGCCATGCTTTATGCTCATGCGTAATGTTGTCCAACGATATTTCCCCCCTCCAATTTTCCCGCTAAAAATAGCACGGAGCACACCATCCATGGATACATCAGCAAATTAACCATGTAAAAGTGTTATTACGTGAGAAGACACGAGGGTCCCATCTCAGATGACTGACGCCTCCAAGAACCTGGAAGCCCAACGCAAGCAGGACATATCGCCGTCACGGGCTCGCCGCCACACTGCAGCAGGTCCCTCGAAAACGGAGGGCAATAACGGAACAGCCTCCCGTCCCGTCGAATCCGTCCTCGCGCAATCCATGCCCCCGGCGCTCTCCTCTCCAGGTCGTAAAACACCCATCACGTCGTCCTCCCCGTCCAGTAGCCCACATTCGCCACGTGGCAGTGCCCCACACGATCTCTCTGATGCACGCTGTTCGGATCCGGATACGCGTGGGAAAAGGCATCCGAGGGGAGAGCACGAGGAAACGGAGCCCACGCCACGTCGGATGGGTCGACCTCACCTGTCAGGGAAGACGTGGGTGGCACGAGGCGATGGGACCCACTTGCCTGCGGTACACGCCAATCCTGATCCATTGATCCACACGCCGTGGGAATTTAAAAAATTCGCGGGAAGACGACGACGTCGTCCGATGTCCGTGTCCGCTGATGCAGCTGCCGCTGTAGCTTTTTTTGCAACATCAGCACTGTGATTCTCTCGATGGAACAGTGAAAGTTCGAGCGGTTCAAATTTTAAACCGACGGCGGGAAGGTAAAATCCAAACCAAAGTTAAAATCTTGCTAGCACTGTCGCGAATTTGTGTCCGTCTCAGCTCAGGCCAAAGCTGCCAAACCAGTAGTTGTTCCTTTTTTTTCCCTCCGTTCATCTGGTCATATGGATTCATTCATGATGTGGAGAGGAGATAGCTTGATGTAAACAATGTCGAGTCTGAAGATAAAGATCTAATGGAATACTATGTAGCTCGAGGGAAGGGAATACGATGTAGCTTGACAAGTAGTAGGTGTTGGACGGCGTGTATTCTACTGTGGATTCTCCCGTTCTCCATGTGGCGTTGCTGAATGGTCTGTGCCTCCCTGGCCTCTCGGTGCCGAGACAGGTAGTTTCGGTTGCATCATTGGCGTTCGATCGCAGTTTGCTCCGTAATTATGGCTGTATGTACGTCGGTCAAGCAGACAAACTACCGGATAAAGGTACATGTTTTGCCATTTTGTGCATTCTGTTATATTTTAGCTTTATGTGAATGAAATTATAGATATAGCCCTTCTATCGATCACGGAATGAGCTAGAGGAGGCACGAGTTATCTACCATGGTATAGGATAGGAGCAAGTAGTATAGAAGCACGATAGGTTATCTGTTATGGTAGGAGAGTGCGGTAAATGTTTACCATTGCTTCCGAAAACAACATATTTCAATTTCGTTTAAATAAGACCAAATTTGACAAAAAAAACAAAACAAAAGCTTCTTTTTCTAACCGACATGCTGGCGGTTAGAACATTTTCTTTGAAGCAGGGTGGTTAGATCGTGAGCGCCTGAGCGGTTGTTGAGCAGACAGAGCAGGGTGTGTGAACAAGAGACGTGGAGTACTACTGCTAGTGCGTGTTTTCAATTATGCATTAATTTGGTTGTTATGTCTTCTTGGATTCCACTGTTTATGACTTATCAAGTGTATAGTTGCATGCCAAGCAACTTGCATTGCGCACAACATAGTTGTTGACCAGAAAAAAGGCAGAAATTCTCCGTGAACGAAACAAGCTTGAAACTTACTAAAAATCCCAGCATTTGTCTGTATGGTCATCCTACTAGTTCATCACACATGTGTGAAGGGAAGATGATTGATGTCCCACCTTAGTCCATGCATGCCAAAGCTAATCCTCAAATACTACTAGTTATTTTTGAAAAGTTTCGTTAATTACAGAATTCAACTATAAACATTGAACCAAGAACAAGTAGATAACATCAACTACTCATATTTTCTTTGTGACGAAATCAACTACTCATTTTGTAGAGCAAGAAGGCATAAACTACTACTAAACCATATACTCTCACAAAAAAAGAGCTAACACTAACTTAGGACAAATACTAGATTTGAGTCTTGCTTGACCTGGTTTGGCCCAGCTTAGCCCAAACTAATGTTTAGGGTTTAGGCTTGGCCCAAGCTAAGCTTGATAATCCAAACGTGCTGGCTTGGCGCAACTTCTCTCAATAAGTCAAGATTAAAAAAAAGGGCTTTGATATAAAATAACTAATGAATTACCCAAAGTATGAATAATATAGTGGATTACTCAAAGTATGAACGATGTAGAAGTAGAGGGAATTATTTCTTTCTTTCTTGTTCTATTCTTTCATGCATACAACCCTTTATTTATAGCTAACATGAGGGGTTTAAACTAAATAAAGAGTTACAAGAATTGATGTTATGTAGGTTTCATAGTAATAGCATGGAGTTTCTCTTTCAATTGATACATGAGAGTTTCTCTCAAAAGGGGTTATGGACATCCATTTAAAACAATATTTTGTAACAGGCTTAGCCCATCCGAGCTTCGAGATGTTACGGAAATTAGTGATTTTTGCTGATAAACCCAGCTTAAAAATACCCGTTTATAGTTTACACTTTCCAAAACACTATTCAACGAGATAGATTGAAAATTAAACAAAAAAACAAATATGGAATTGTTTGTGCTCGATCATCCGACGCAAGGGAAAAAAAATCAGATGCTCGGCCCTATATGTCAATATCACGTCCACAAACTTCTTACTCCACACATCCTTCTCCTACATATTGCTTTAGTTTCTTACCCAACACACACCAACACATCTTTCCAAGTCTCTCTTCCTCCATGGATTTGCCCCTGTCGACAGACTCTTTCTCCTCTCTGGGCCCATAAGACTAACCGCAGCTTTTACTCTTAACTCATGACGGAGGTGAGGAGTCTTCCCAAATCGCATGGTGCCTGAGACCATGGTGACGACTTCTGAGCTCCTAGGCCACCACCAACCAACTACTCTTGCTCCTCTATCCCTTCCTTCTCCGGCAGCCGCTCACGGCAGCGGTGGTCAGAAGGTCACCACGACGGCCTTGTCCCACCGGATCTGTCGATCCCACCTGACGACTCACAATTTTAATTAAACCTTGCTGTCAAAAGAATACTAATTCACCCATTTCTTGGATATCTGATCCACTTCGGTACCCAGACCACTCACAAGCATATTTAACAATTAGATTGTACAACAATTAAAATGATAAACTGTGAACAATCTTGCATCATCCGACTATGCTTTTCAGCCAGAGGAAAATTTACAGGCCATGATGATACGTCCCGGAAATGGTCCAGCAGCATTAACAGATCCTAAGTCCTACTCTACGAATTTAAACATTCCACGAAAGTAGAGAGTTTGCAATCAACAGAGACGGTGCTTTAAGAGAAAATACTACCTATATTTGGGAAAAACATTGTGCAATAGAGAAACTGAGAAAACCATTTCTGAGTGAATCAACGCAAATGATAAAAAATGAGGACACCTCTGAAATCTGAATCAACTCCGAATATCCCTGCCAACGAATATTGGGCTTGTATGAACTAGCCTTTCTCTTGATGTATGTACGTATACGGTGTATATGTAGTAGCTAGATTCAGTATTTATGCACATGCACCCGAGCAAGTGCGCACATTCTAGTTCTAAACTTCTAATAACCTTTTGGGTTCCAAATTTGGAGGTTGATATGAACTATAGAACATCTTCAATGGTACTAACTATAAGAAATGTCCATATCATCTATAGATAGCATATAGACAACCTCTTCACTGAATTAGCTATAGCATTATCTATAAAATTAAATATTAGCTCACATGTAATAGATAATAAATGTTTTGGAATCAGTTATAGCCTTGCTATACATTAGTAGCCGATCTATATCTCTCTTTTCATTTTCTCTCTTCCACCTAAGCAAAATGCTGAGATGATACCCTTATAGCTAGCTGAGGTGGCATCATTGGAGATACTCTAAAAAAACCATAGCCCATTAAGAATATTGCGCCGGTCTAGTTTAGCCCGGCCACGTTCCAGAAATTTGTGCCGACCAAAACTCGAGTCGAGCTTTTCAAATTTTTGAAAAATTAGCTGGGCATAGATTAGGCCCATTTTTGCCTTCATAATTGGGCCATGTAGTGATTAGGAAGGCCTAGTGAACCGTGTTCGGGCGACCCAACATTGAATCATCAGGTATATAACGTGCTATGTAATGATCAATGAAAGTGACAATAACACTACATAATGTTATTACCTCTGGGCTCGTCTTAACAGTTAACATGGTACCATTTTCTTTTTTCAGCTGAATAATTTGACGATCAGTATCTTATTGCCTTATTGGAGGTATGAAATAGGAACAAAAGCATATTCATTACATTTATTCAGGATGAGATGAGACTGAAGAGGATCTTCTGGCTGCAGCTCCTTTGTTTGCTTTGCTTTCTGAAAACAGAGAGTGAAGCTTTTGTGCAATTTCTTCTGAACATCTCTTCTAGAGTTCTAGGAGGATTTTGCTGCGACTTTTTTATGCTAAATCCTCATATATTTTTTGAAACAAATCGTCATGTTTGTTTATCTTTTCTATCCCCTGGCTTGCAAGCCCTGTGAGAGGTGGGAGCTGAGAAAGTTGTTTGATTTCTACACGGTGCTTCGAAACTTAGCTTGAAAGCGATATGTTTAAGAAAATGTCTATTGTTCTTAATTGAGTACTTCTTTGCTCTGCTTGAAAATGTCTGATGCCTAGCAGACATTAGTACAACACTCGTATCACAAGACAAAACACATTAATTCATATGAAAAACCACATGAGAACCCAAAACCTTTTTCCTTGAATAATTCACAGCATAATAACCCAAATCTCACAAACAGGTCGGAATACAAGTACGTTTTCAAAAAAGAAAGAATGAACTACAAGTGGCAACATTTAAAACCCATGAGTCATGCCACTGCTTACACAGCACAACTGAATTTGGTATACACACTCGCGAAAGAATGCAAAATTAATAGAAGTTTTTAATGTTCTAACCGGTGCTGTGTTTTTTTTCATTTTAACCGTGTAGTGGATGAAAATACAGAAATAGCCCCTGCACAGTCGAAACCAGCGGACTGAAACCGCGGAATTTTTTTTAATTCAAATCTAGCAGACCGGATCCGCTGAAAAATATTTTTACTTTTTTTAATTCAGATCTAGCGGACCGGATCCGCTGGAATCAAATTTTAGTGTTGTTTTTCGTCGGCAAACAATTCGTGAAATAAAAACCAAAAAACAAGCATCTAATGGTTTCAATCCATTTGGTTTCAACTGTGCAGAAGTTATTTTTGTATTTTCGTCCACTATACATCCTAAAACGAAAAAAAACCGCAACACCGGCTAGAACAATAAAAAAAATCAAATTAATACACACAACAGTGGATGCAACTATTTCACGGTGACGAAGCCTCCTCCAGTGCGAGCGCAGCCACAAAGACGAGGGCAAGATGGACAACCAAAGTATCGTCTTCCCCACGGCACGCCGACGGACCAGGTCGCCGGACACCCAAATTCCGGCCGACGCCTCCACAAACCGAAGATAACTACGCCGACGAGAATGCCGTAGTACAAGTAGAAGGAACCTTGCCATGGTGCAGAAATATACCTCCTGGAGCATTGAAGACGGCAAGATTGAGCGCCATCGCTCCTATGAAAACGCCTGTCGAGATCAGCGCGGCCGGCAGCTTCTCCCTGTTGAGGCAGGCCTCGGCAATCAAGCTCATGATGTTGATGAGGAGAGTCAGGAACCCCATGTCTTGTGTTTGGGTGTGGTGTGAGAGAGATGCTTCGATTTCATGTTTGTACATTTGTATATATAGATGGTTCAAAGGTTGTACCCTTGGAGGTTAAACATAAGTCTAACAATTAGGAATCTACTGTATGAATTTCGCATCGCTTTGTCGCTAGCACATTTATCGCTATCGCGCGCAGTCGCGTCTAGAGGTGGCTTTTCGGGCGAGTTCTTTTGGGTTGGTGCGAGGCGCGATATCACGATCTGATGCGAAGCTCGATCGGCGCGAAGTGGATATGTCGGACCGACACGATCATTGTAGCACAAGTCGTCTGGGCTCAAAACCGGCACGATGGGCGACCAAGATCTGACGATATTGTAGAATGGGCAGTAGCGGCCCGATGATCCAGTATGAGGAAGAAACCCAGATGAAAGTCACCGACTCACAAAGCATGAGCGGTATAGATGCACTCAACAATATGGACGCCACCCTCACCGCCGACACCTAAGAGAGCGAGCGAAAGGGGAGAGCTCTCTCAATCTCTCTCAGCTCTCTCTCTCACCCGTCTCCCTCAATCTCTTTCGACTGTCTCGCTCACTTTCTTTCTCGCCCATTGCCCGCTCACTCGCTCGTGTTCAACACATTTCTTTACTCTATGTAACTGTTCAAGAATAAATAAATTTTAATTCTTTTTCTCATAATATTCGCGTCCACTTCTTCAACTCTATGCGTCTCCGGCTCCTTTTTTCTCATTGCAATAGTGCAAATGGGTCGGGTCTAGACCAGCACGGCACGAAACAGGCACGAAACGTAAATGGGCTGTGCTTGGGCTCATTGAAAGCGAGCAGACGGGCAGCACTGCATGATGGGCCGTTATGGCCCGACACGGTTCAGCACGGCTAACGATGGACCGTGCCGTTGCATCGACGCCCACCTCTAGTCGCGTCGTAATCTCTTTTAAATTTTTGCATTTAGTTTGCTCTATCTCTATTCTTAGATTATTATAATTGTGTGGGGTTATAACTGGGTTGCAAAATTAAAGTATAAACCCTGATCACTGTGGTTGGGTATGTAAAGTTCAAAATTTTAATGTCGAACATTAGTATATATAATATAGAAAGTTGAAAGGTCCTTGGAGATTAGTGGACGCGGAGTCCGGACAGCAAGTCAGCAATGTAGGAGTCAAACGACACACACGATAGCGATTGTCTGAGTGAATCAACGCAACTCATAGGAAATGAGGACACCTCTGAATCAACTCCTTATGCATCTTATCTCCAACTTATGCACCTTTTCTCCTTATGCACCTCTGAATCAACTCCTTATGCACCTTATCTCCAGCTTATGCACCTTTTCTCCTTTTTCCTTATGCACCTCTGAATAAACTCCTTACGCACCTTTTCTCCTTTACTCCTTATGCACCTCTGAATAAACTCCTTACGCACCTTTTCTCCTTTACTCCTTATGCACCTCTGAATAAACTACTTACGCACCTTTTCTCCTTATGCACCACTGAATAAACTCCTTACGCACCTTTTCTCCTTTTCTCCTTATGCACCTCTGAATCAACTCTTTATGCACCTCTGAATCAACTCCTTATGCACCTTATCTCCTTATGCACCTTTTCTCCTTATGCTTACGTATATGGTGTATATGTTTTTTTTTAGATAATGGAATCGTCTCCGGCCTCTGCCAAAGCACACAACCCGGTTTTATTACATAATTTACAGCTACCCAGCTGAATTACTGGATCGCAAACACATCTTGACTATTGGAACAAAAATTAAGGATAACAAAGTCTATTGTAATTAATCCATCCGTTCTTGGCAAAAAGTTTCATTGCAATGACCTCCAATCGAGTGCACATCGAGCGAATGTTCTCCTTGCTTCCTCACGCTGCAACAATGCCCGAATCGCAGCCAATAAGTTCCCTTGAAGACAGCCTGCATAAAAGAAGCATATCGTTTCTTCAAACACGTAATCATTCGACAACACCATATAGCCCAACAAATAGCGACCACACCCATAAAGATCAATTGTGTCTGTTTTTTCCTATGCCTGTGAGCCAATCCCCAAACATATGAAACATAGATTTAGGTAATGGCAACCCCGTAGCTATCTGAATAACTCTCCAAATAGATCTAGCATTGTGACAATCAAAAAAAAGATGTTGTATCGTTTCATGATGATCACAAAAACAACACTTTTGGCTCCCCGTCCAATTTCGCTTAGCCAAGTTATCATTTGTCAAAATAACTCCACGCTGAAGATACCAAAGGAAAATTTTAATTTTTAAAGGAATCTTCAACTTCCAAATGAATTTATGATAAAACGGAATTCACGATTTATCATAGAATGATAATAGAGCGGACGGAGAATCGTCCATGTTTATGTAAATTCCATATAAAAGTATCCTTCATACAGGGATAACTGGACATGAGCTATTTTAGCTACAAGGTTGTGCCATTCGTTTAATTTGTTACCCACTAACGCTCTCTGAAAACAAATATGTAATGGCACTTGGCTCATCACCGCGCTACAAGATAATGCGGATGAATAGCAATATTATAGAGGTTAGGAACTGATCTTTAAGAGGCCTTATATGGTGTATATGTGGCAGCTACCTATATTTGGGAAAAACATTGTGCAATAGAGAAACTGAGAAAACCATTTCTGAGTGAATCAACGCAAATGATAAAAATGAGGACACCTCTGAAATCTGAATCAACTCACTCCGAATATCCCTGCCAACGAATATTGGGCTTGTATGAACTAGCCTTTCTCTTGATGTATGTACGTATACGGTGTATATGTAGTAGCTAGATTCAGTATTTATGCACATGCACCCGAGCAAGTGCGCACATTCTAGTTCTAAACTTCTAATAACCTTTTGGGTTCCAAATTTGGAGGTTGATATGAACTATAGAACATCTTCAATGGTACTAACTATAAGAAATGTCCATATCATCTATAGATAGCATATAGAATTAGCTATAGCATTATCTATAAAATTAAATATTAGCTCACATGTAATAGATAATAAATGTTTTGGAATGTTATAGGCTATACATTAGTAACCGTCTATGTTTAGTCCGGATACTCTAAAAACCATAGCCCATTAAGAATATTGCGCCGGTCTAGTTTAGCCCGGCCACGTTCCAGAAATTTGTGCCGACCAAAACTCGAGTCGAGCTTTTCAAATTTTTGAAAAATTAGCTGGGCATAGATTAGGCCCATTTTGCCTTCATAATTGGGCCATGTAGTGATTAGGAAGGCCTAGTGAACCGTGTTCGGGCGACCCAACATTGAATCATCAGGTATATAACTAGGGGTGAAAACGGTCGGAAACGGTCGGAAAACACTAAAACCATTTTTGTTTTCATATTTTTTTCTCGGAAACGATATCGGAATCGATAACTACGGAAACGAAAACGGCATCGGTAATTCGAAAATATCGGAAACGAAAATTCGATACAAAATATATATCGGTAACGATCGGAATCCGAAAAAGAGACCGTAACGTCGTAAGGTATATAACGTGCTATGTAATGATCAATGAAAGTGACAATAACACTACATAATGTTATTACCTCTGGGCTCGTCTTAACAGTTAACATGGTACCATTTTCTTTTTTCAGCTGAATAATTTGACGATCAGTATCTTATTGCCTTATTGGAGGTATGAAATAGGAACAAAAGCATATTCATTACATTTATTCAGGATGAGATGAGACTGAAGAGGATCTTCTGGCTGCAGCTCCTTTGTTTGCTTTGCTTTCTGAAAACAGAGAGTGAAGCTTTTGTGCAATTTCTTCTGAACATCTCTTCTAGAGTTCTAGGAGGATTTTGCTGCGACTTTTTTATGCTAAATCCTCATATATTTTTTGAAACAAATCGTCATGTTTGTTTATCTTTTCTATCCCCTGGCTTGCAAGCCCTGTGAGAGGTGGGAGCTGAGAAAGTTGTTTGATTTCTACACGGTGCTTCGAAACTTAGCTTGAAAGCGATATGTTTAAGAAAATGTCTATTGTTCTTAATTGAGTACTTCTTTGCTCTGCTTGAAAATGTCTGATGCCTAGCAGACATTAGTACAACACTCGTATCACAAGACAAAACACATTAATTCATATGAAAAACCACATGAGAACCCAAAACCTTTTTCCTTGAATAATTCACAGCATAATAACCCAAATCTCACAAACAGGTCGGAATACAAGTACGTTTTCAAAAAAGAAAGAATGAACTACAAGTGGCAACATTTAAAACCCATGAGTCATGCCACTGCTTACACAGCACAACTGAATTTGGTATACACACTCGCGAAAGAATGCAAAATTAATAGAAGTTTTTAATGTTCTAACCGGTGCTGTGTTTTTTTTCATTTTAACCGTGTAGTGGATGAAAATCTGAAATAGCCCTCAGACAATCGAAACCGGTGGATTTGAAACATGAATTTTTTAATTCAAATCTAGCAGACCGGATCCGCTGAAAAATATTTTTACTTTTTTTAATTCAGATCTAGCGGACCGGATCCGCTGGAATCAAATTTTAGTGTTGTTTTTCGTCGGCAAACAATTCTGTGAAATAAAAAACCAAAAAAAACAAGCATCTAATGGTTTCAGTCCGCTGGTTTCAACTGTGCAGAAGTTATTTTTGTATTTTCGTCCACTATACATCCTAAAACGAAAAAAAAAACCGCAACACCGGCTAGAACAATAAAAAAAATCAAATTAATACACACAACAGTGGATGCAACTATTTCACGGTGACGAAGCCTCCTCCAGTGCGAGCGCAGCCACAAAGACGAGGGGCAAGATGGACAACCAAAGTATCGTCTTCCCCACGGCACGCCGACGGACCAGGTCGCCGGACACCCAAATTCCGGCCGACGCCTCCACAAACCCGAAGATAACTACGCCGACGAGAATGCCGTAGTACAAGTAGAAGGGAACCTTGCCATGGTGCAGAAATATACCTCCTGGAGCATTGAAGACGGCAAGATTGAGCGCCATCGCTCCTATGAAAACGCCTGTCGAGATCAGCGCGGCCGGCAGCTTCTCCCTGTTGAGGCAGGCCTCGGCAATCAAGCTCATGATGTTGATGAGGAGAGTCAGGAACCCCATGTCTTGTGTTTGGGTGTGGTGTGAGAGAGATGCTTCGATTTCATGTTTGTACATTTGTATATATAGATGGTTCAAAGGTTGTACCCTTGGAGGTTAAACATAAGTCTAACAATTAGGAATCTACTGTATGAATTTCGCATCGCTTTGTCGCTAGCACATTTATCGCTATCGCGCGCAGTCGCGTCTAGAGGTGGCACTCGGGCCGAGTTCTTTTGGGTTGGTCTGAGGCACGATATCACGATCTGGTCTGAAGCTCGATCGGCACGAAGTGGACTGTATCGGACCGACACGATACTGTAGCACAAGTCGTACCGGGCTCAAAAACCGGGCACGATGGGCGGCCCGGCACTGTACGATATTGTAGAATGGGCCGTAACGGGCCCGATGATCCAGAGTATGAGGAAGAAACCCAGTATGAAAGTCACCGACTCACAAAGCATGAGCGGTATAGATGCACTCAACAATATGGACGCCACCCTCACCGCCGACACCTAAGAGAGACGAGCGAAAGGGGAGAGCCTGTCTCTCAATCTCTCTCAGCTCTCTCTCTCACCCGTCTCCCTCAATCTCTTTCGCCTGTCTCGCTCACTTTCTTTCTCGCCCATTGCCCGCTCACTCGCTCGTGTTCAACACATTTCTTTACTCTATGTAACTGTTCAAGAATAAATAAATTTTAATTCTTTTTCTCATAATATTCGCGTCCACTTCTTCAACTCTATGCGTCTCCGGCTCCTTTTTTCTCATTGCAATAGTGCAAATGGGTCGGGTCTAGACCAGCACGGCACGAAACAGGCACGAAACGTAAATGGGCTGTGCTTGGGCTCGCTGAAGGCGAGACGGGCCGGCACGGCATGACGGGCCGTTGTGGCCCGACACGGTTCAGGTACGAAGCACGATGGACCCGTGCCGTACCGACGCCCACCTCTAGTCGCGCCGTAATCTCTTTTAAATTTTTGCATTTAGTTTGCTCTATCTCTATTCTTAGATTATTATAATTGTGTGGGGTTATAACTGGGTTGCAAAATTAAAGTATAAACCCTGATCACTGTGGTTGGGTATGTAAAGTTCAAAATTTTAATGTCGAACATTAGTATATATAATATAGAAAGTTGAAAGGTCCTTGGAGATTAGTGGACGCGGGAGTCCGGACAGCAAGTCAGCAATGTAGGGAGTCAAACGACACACACGATAGCGATTGTCTGAGTGAATCAACGCAACTCATAGGAAATGAGGACACCTCTGAATCAACTCCTTATGCATCTTATCTCCAACTTATGCACCTTTTCTCCTTATGCACCTCTGAATCAACTCCTTATGCACCTTATCTCCAGCTTATGCACCTTTTCTCCTTTTCTCCTTATGCACCTCTGAATAAACTCCTTACGCACCTTTTCTCCTTTACTCCTTATGCACCTCTGAATAAACTCCTTACGCACCTTTTCTCCTTTACTCCTTATGCACCTCTGAATAAACTACTTACGCACCTTTTCTCCTTATGCACCACTGAATAAACTCCTTACGCACCTTTTCTCCTTTTCTCCTTATGCACCTCTGAATCAACTCTTTATGCACCTCTGAATCAACTCCTTATGCACCTTATCTCCTTATGCACCTTTTCTCCTTATGCTTACGTATATGGTGTATATGTTTTTTTTTAGATAATGGAATCGTCTCCGGCCTCTGCCAAAGCACACAACCCGGTTTTATTACATAATTTACAGCTACCCAGCTGAATTACTGGATCGCAAACACATCTTGACTATTGGAACAAAAATTAAGGATAACAAAGTCTATTGTAATTAATCCATCCGTTCTTGGCAAAAAGTTTCATTGCAATGACCTCCAATCGAGTGCACACTGAACGAATGTTCTCCCTTGCTTCCTCACGCTGCAACAATGCCCGAATCGCAGCCAATAAGTTCCCTTGAAGACAGACTGCATAAAAGAAGCATATCGTTTCTTCAAACACGTAATCATTGCGACAACACCATATAGCCCAACAAATAGCGACCACACCCATAAAGATCAATTGTGTCTGTTTTTTTCCTATGCTTGTGAGCCAATCCCCCAGCATATGAAACATAGATTTAGGTAATGGCAACCCCGTAGCTATCTGAATAACTCTCCAAATAGATCTAGCATTGTGACAATCAAAAAAAAGATGTTGTATCGTTTCATGATGATCACAAAAACAACACTTTTGGCTCCCCGTCCAATTTCGCTTAGCCAAGTTATCATTTGTCAAAATAACTCCACGCTGAAGATACCAAAGGAAAATTTTAATTTTTAAAGGAATCTTCAACTTCCAAATGAATTTATGATAAAACGGAATTCCCTGATTTATCATAGAATGATACATAGAGCGGACGGAGAATCGTCCATGTTTATGTAAATTCCATATAAAAGTATCCTTCGCACAGGATAACTGGACATGAGCTATTTTAGCTACAAGGTTGTGCCATTCGTTTAATTTGTTACCCACTAACGCTCTACGAAAACAAATATGTAATGGCACTTGGCTCATCACCTGCGCTACAGTATAATGCGGATGAATAGCAATATTATAGAGGTTAGGGAACTGATCTTTAAGAGGCCTTATATGGTGTATATGTGGCAGCTACCTATATTTGGGCAAAACATTGTACAATAGAGAAACTGAGAAAACCATTTCTGAGTGAATCGACGCAAATGATAAAAAATGAGGACACCTCTGAATCAACTCTCGTCATTTACCTTTTCACTCCGAATATCCCTGCCAACGAATATTGGGCTTGTATGAACTAGACTTTCTCTTGATGTATGTACGTATACGGTGTATATGTAGCAGCTAGATTCAGTATTTATGCACATGCACCCGAGCAAGTGCGCACATTCTACTTCTAAACTTCTAATAACCTTTTGGGTTCCAAATTTGGAGGTTGATACGAACTATAAGAAAGACCATAGCCCATTAAGAATATTGGGCCGGTCTAGTTTAGTCCGGCCACGTTCCAGAATTCTGTGCCGACCAAAACTCGAGTTGAGCTTTTCAAATTTTTGAAAATTTATATAGCCTAGATTAGGCCCATTTTTGCTTTCATAATTGGGCCATGTGGTGATTAGGAAGGCCTAGTGAACCATGTTAAGGCGACCCAACACTGAATCATCAGGTATATAACTAGGGGTGAAAACGGTCGGAAACGGTCGGAAAACACTAAAACCATTTTTGTTTTCATATTTTTTTTCTCGGAAACGATATCGGAATCGATAACTACGGAAACGAAAACGGCATCGTAATTCAAAATATCGGAAGCGAAAATTCGATACAAAATATATATCGTAACGATCGAATCGAAAAGAGACCCGTAACGTCGTAAGGACATGTACCACCAATTGACTTCAAAAAATTCACACAAATAGTACATCCACATAGAAATTAGTAATTAATAAATATTCACAAATTTATGATGAACACACATCAAATTTTAGACTTGAATGACTACATTAGAGTTTTGTTTTTATGATATTTAAAAATATCTATGATTGGTTAAATCATGAAAATAGGTGGAGATTGTAGCCCTCGTGATAAGCTTCGCATAGAGTCCAAAATCACTTAAATTGGAGTTCGGAGTAAAAAGTTATGGGCGTTTTAGTGACCGAAGGAGTGTGATTTGTGGGCTGAAATAATTCCGGTAATTACCGACGGAATTTACCGATTTTTTCCGGATACCGAAGGAAACGGTCGGAACCGATCAAAACCGTTACCGTTATCGTTTCCGACAAAAATTACCGATTCCGATTCCGAAAATTACCGATACCGACACGTCCGGTTGAAAAATTTCGAAAACGGTTTTCGGAATTTCGGGAATTACCGATACCGTTTTCACCCCTGTATATAACGTGCTATGTAATGATCAATGAAAGTGATAATAACACAACATAATGTTATTACCTCTGGGCTCGTCTTAACAGTTAACATGATACCATTTTCTTTTTTCAGCTGAATAATTTGACGATCAGTATCTTATTGGAGGTATGAAATAGGAACAAAAGCATATTCATTACATTTATTCAGGATGAGACTGAAGAGGATCTTCTGGCTGCAGCTCCTTTGTTTGCTTTGCTTTCTGAAAACAGAGAGTGAAACTTTTGTGCAATTTCTTCTGAACATCTCTTCTAGGAGGATTTTGCTGCGACCTTTTTATGCTAAATCCTCATATATTTTTGGAAACAAATCATCATGTTTGTTTAGCTTTTCTATCCCCTGGCTTGCAAGCCCTGTGAGAGGTGGGAGCTGAGAAAATTGTTCGATTTCTGCACGGTTCTTCGAAACTTAGCTTGAAAGTGATATTTAAGAAAATGTCTATTGTTCTCAATAACTTCTTTGCTCTGCTTGAAAATGTAACTGGTGCCTAGCAGACATTAGTACAACACTCGTATCACAAGACAAAACACATTAATTCATATGAAAAACCACATGAGAACCCGAAACCTTTTTCCTTGAATAATTCACAGCACAATAACCCAAATCTCACAAACAGGTCGGAATACAAGTTTGTTTTCAAAAAAGAAAGATTGGACTACAAGTGGCAACACCTAAAACCTCATGCCACTGCTTACACAGCACAACTGAATATGGTATACGACTATACACTCGCGAAAGAATGCGAAATTATTACATACAACAGTGAACAGTGGATGCAACTATTTCACGGTGACGAAGCCTCCTCCAGTGCGAGCGCAACCACAAAGACGAGGGGCAAGATGGACAGCCAAAGTATCTTCTTCCCCGCGGCACGCCGACGGACCAGGTCGCCGGACACCCAGATTCCGGCCAACGCCTCCACAAACCCGAAGATAACTACGCCGATGAGAATGCCGTAGTACAAGTGGAAGGGAGCCTTGCCATGGTGCAGAAATATACCTCCTGGAGCCTTGAAGACGGCAAGATTGAGCGCCTTCGCTCCTATGGAAACGCCGGACGAGAACAGCGCGGCCGGCAGCTTCTCCATGTTGAGGAAGGCCTCGGGAATCAAGCTCACGATGTTGATGAGGAGAGTCAGGAACCCCATGTATTGTGTTTGGGTGTGGTGTGGGAGAGAAATGCTTCGATTGCATGTTGTATATTAGTATATATAGAAAGTTGAAAGATTTTACCCTTCGAGTGGACTGCGCAGCTGCAGGGAGTCAAACCCTTGGACGCGCGATAGCGATGAACTGTGCTAACTGGTTACGAGCTCATATTTCATACAGCAGATTCCTAACGCGTTCTGAGTGAAGAGCTCGATCTTCACAAGGAACAATATTATCTGAGAATTCAGTGACCTTCCTTAGAGGCGTTTGCGGAAGGTACGTAGAGACCATGTGTGGTTTCAAGTTAGAGTTAGATTTTTGCTAGAGTGCTTCGGTGAAAAGTTAGGAAGATCGCTGAATCTTCGAGACCCCAGTAAAAAAATTCGGTTGTGGTCATAATCTCTTTTACATTTTCGCATTTAGTTTGTTGTATCTCTATTCTTAAGTTATTATAATTGTGTGGGGTCATAATTAGGTTGCAAAATTCAAGTATAAACCCTAGTCACTGAGGTTGGGTAAGTAAAGTTCAAAATCCCAATTAAACCTTGTTGCAAAAGAATCCCAATTCATTCCTCTCTTGAATATTCGATCCACTTCAGTACCTAGACCACCCACAAGCCAAGGTTTCAAATTTTTTTTTGGATGATATCTCAGGAGCGGTCGAAATCCGGCCGAAATTGAAAATCTAAATTTTAAATCCGGTATTTTGGAGGCCAGCAAAACCGAAATTTCGACTGAAATGACATAAAATTTGATGAAATTGAATGAAATTTCGGTAAAATTTCAGCCATGCAGGAATCGGCACTTGGCGTGCTCATGGCCACGGCTGCACTGGCCAGGGAAGGGTACGGCGCCGGGGGCTTGGGGAGCATGCAGGCTATGTTGCAGTGCGTGGGGATCTCGGCGCCAGCCGCCAAGGCCTGCTCCGACTACGCGGTGGGCGTATACTGCACCATAGCGACCATCACCACCATTGTCGCCGGCCACAGCCTCGCATATTGAACAATTAGATTATACAACAATTAAAATGACAAACTGTGGACAATCTTGGATCATCCGACTATGCTTTTCAGGCGGTAGGAAATTTTACAGGCCACGATACGTCCCGGTAATGGTTCAGCGGTATTGACAGATCCTAAGTCCTACTCTACGAATTTAAACATTCCACGAAAGTTGAGAGTTTGCAATCAATAGAGACGGTGCTTTAAGAGAAAATACTACCTATATATATTTAGGTGGGGGTGGGGTGGGGGGGGGGGGGATTGTACAATAGAGAAACTGAGAAAACCATTTCTGCGTGAAACAATGCAAAGGATAAAAAAATGAGGACACCTCTGAATCAACTCTAGTTATTTACCTTTTCACTCCGAATATCCCTGCCAACGAATATTGGGCCTGCATGAACTGAAATGCGTGTACGTATATTCTATGTAGCAGCTAGAATCGTATCTATGCACATGCATCAGATCAAGTGCGTACATCCGGCCAGTTCTAATAATAACTTTGTGGGTTCCAATTTTGGACTACGATACGAACAAAAAGAAACCCCAGAGCCTGTTAATTATATTGGGCCGGGATAGTTTAGTCCGGCCACGTTCAAGAATGTTATGCGCAGGGACGGCGGAGCTTAAAAAAAAAAACAAAAACAAAGCTTCTTTTTCTAACCGACATGCTAGCAGTTAGAACATTTTCTTTGAAGCAGGGTGGTTAGATCTGAGCGCCTGAGTGGTAGTTGACTAGACACAGCAGCAGGAGGGTGTGTGAACTGTTGATGTATGAAGGGAAGGTGATTCATGTCCCAGCTTAGTCCATGCATGTGTAAGTTCAAACTCCCTTGTGGTTTTAATGATTGATTTTGGATTAATGTTTAATCACTATTTAACAATAAATCTAATTATTGTGAGATTAACATTATGTTGAGCTTATCTTAATTAGTCTCTTGGATGAAAGGATGAAATTATCATAGTCTCATGAAAAAGAAGAATGAAAATCCAAAAGGTATATATCCAATACAACTTTATTATTTCTAGATATATTTCTTGGATTTAAGATAAAGGGTGAACTCCATCATTGCTTTAACCTTAAGATTTGCATTTTGTTTCCAACTCCATTTATACATGTATGCACACCTTTAGGGGGAGTTTATGATTTATCTTGAAATTTCAATAGTATTGATCTATTTCTTAATTTCAATAGTATTGATCTATTTCTTCTTGCTAAATACATTAAGGATCTTTACTTTGAAACTAATCCTTGAGTATATATAACTTGTATAGTTGTGGTATACTCATATCAACATAGGATAAACTCTGAAGTATTCTCAATTGAATATATGCATATTGATTCAAAGTCAATTATTTATATGTACACATTTAATGGAGTTTATTCTATGTTTGATGATCCCAATAGTATTAATCCATTTCCATGCATTACACATAATTTGGAACATAACTTAGAAACCATCAAAATAAGTATATGAGATTTGTGTAGTTAATATATACTCGTGATAGTTTAAATACAATTTAAATTATGTTCGATTGTCATTTAATCATAAGGCACTTTATCATGTGTTGATGATGTTCTTTATTGATTAAAGGACAAACGAAAAGTTCTTGAGTATATGAAGCATTAGTTACATCAATATACTCAAAATAAATCAATATTTTCATTCAAATTGATTTGGGTTGTGGTCAATCATTAAGAAATAGATAGAAAAATCTTGGAGGCACACATTATGTGTTAATAGAGTACATTAATTATGTATTAATGGAGTGCGTTGATGATTGAGACAACAATGTTTATCGGACTAACAATCTTTCATGAGTTGTGAAGTAGGTTGAGACCAACAATGATGAAAATTTGAATGGTATCATGTGATGATAGCCATCAAGTCACGAATCGAGACAATAGACGTTACCTGTATTGATGAACGTCAAGAGGAGATCTTGAAGAGAAGAACAACAGAGTTCATTATGTGTTAATGAATGAGATGAGATCCCAACATGGAGAGAAGATGATGGGGCTAAGGGTCTGTTTGGCAGAGCTTCAGATCCTGATTCTCCAGCTCTTGATTCTCTATGAAATCGATTCTCTAGTAGAAGTGATTCTTGTTTGAGAAATAGTTATGAACTTAGTGGGAGGTTCATAGCTGGGAGGTTGTGAATCAGGTGAGGAGCAGGTTTTTTTGGCTCCTAGGCTGCAAGTCAAAAAACATGAATCACTTCCTCGGATTCCTATATGAAGTTGATTGCTTTTTTCTTATTTGGTAGAGCTCCTCAGCTTCTCATGGAGAAGCTGAAGCTAGGAGCTTTGCCAAACACACCCTAATAAAAGCTCTAAATAGATATGCTAGAGACAAAGGTATAACTAGTTAGGGTTAAGGATGTGTTCCTAATCTTTTACCAATCTCGGTGTTTGGATGAGAGACCGGGTTGCTAGTTAGGTTGCCGGACTATTAAGAGGGGTTGTGTCATTTAACTTGAGCTTCATCATGTGTTGATAAACTCAATCCGGTTCGCTCTAGCTCACTCTCTTAAGTTTATTTTTGCATGATGCTCATATTTGCATGTGTTGCAAATAAGGGGAGCTCATACTTACTTCTTAATTGATTTGGATTTTGCATGGAGTTATTGATTTGCATATGTTGCAAAAGGAGATAGTTCATATATTCGATTTAACTTTTGTAGTTCGTACATTCGATTTAACTTTTATTCTTTGCATGAAGCTAAGTATTTGCATGTATTACAAATAGTGGAAACTCATGTATTTGTTTTGTTAGCTTGTGACTAGTAGGATTTGCAAATATGTTTTGCAAATTGCTAGAAATCATGTGTTGATCATCACAAGCCTAAACAAGTTTATTGCTTGTTGTTTACAAATTGAGTTTTTGTAAAATATTAATGTTTATGCTTCTTATCTTAGAGCATGAGATAAGCATTTGTAAATATATTTTGCAGAGTATTGTGATCATGTGTTGATCGTCTTATGGCTCAAAGATTTGATTTTAACTGAATAGATTTGTTATTTGCAAATGTGTTTTGTAAATAAACTGAAGGTTTATGAGATTGGTCCTGGAGCATGTGCTGGTATTTGCAAATATGTTTTACAAAGTATCGGGATCATATGTTGATCCTTACATGGCTCAAGGGTCTCGTAAACTCTTGGTTTGTTATTTGCAAATGCATTTTGCAAATACGTTAAGTTTAATGCAAATTGGTGTGATGATGTATTGATCATTACATGGCTCAATGAATTGATCTAAAGTGGTTCTTGATTTGAAAAGAAAAGATTTCTGTGTGAAATTTAGATTTATCTGAAAAATCCAGTGCTACCACTATGCTAAAGACGGTACTACTATTGGTCCAGTAGTACCGCTCGACCGGTACTACTGCCCCTCAGATCTGGTAGTTATTTTCTAAAATGGTTGTTTTCTAGGAGTTTTTGAAGGTCAGAGCTACCGGCCATGTGGGAACGGTACTACTGGAGGTATGAAAGTACCGACCATATGGGGCAGTACGTTTTTCTAGAGCATGTATTTTTCATGGATTCTCTGGTCGATGCTACCAGGTTGAAGCTCGAGCGGTAGTACTGCTCCTACGTATGCGGTAGCACTGGAGGTACTATGCAATGGCTAGTTTTAAGCCGTTATTCGATCGCTGAGGTATCGACATTACTGGCCACAATTGGGTGGTAGTATCGGATTTGCTGAATTTTTCCAGATTTGCCCCCTTAACAGCTAGTTTTTTTAGTCTATAAAAGGGAGCCTTGAGGTGGCATTGGTTTGTTGCTTTGGGCGGTAGTACCAGATTTGCTGAATTTTTTCAGATTTGCCCCCTTAATGGCTAGTTTTTTTAGGCTATAAAAGGGAGTCTTGAGGTGGCATTTGCTTGTTGCAGGCTTTATGGTTTGTTTTGTAGGAGAGTTGTGCATGTATTGCCTTCTCCCCTTTGCTTTTTGAGTTACGTGATTCTAATTTGCATGTGTTGCAATTAGAAATGGATTGAGAGCTCTTTGTGCATGTGTTGCACTTAGAGGAGAGCCTTATGCATGTGTTACACTCGGTGATCACCATTATGCATATGTTGTACTTGGTGAGGTTCAAAGTAGGTGATTGACCTATTACTCTTGGTGTTTGCCGACACCTAGACAACGTAGTGGCGTCGTGCACGGTGACCTTCTCAAAGAGATTGTGAGAAGACCTAGCAAAGTTGTGAAGGTTAGAACTCATCTACCTGGAAGGGGAAAAAGCTACCCCTAGTAGATTCTAGGAGAGTGCTCAATTCATGGAGCCGGTCCAATTCGTTTGGGCTTACCTCAAAGTGGACTAGGGGAGACCAGAAAGTCTCTAAACACCACGGTAAAAGGTATTGTGTCTCCTGTAATTTGCATTCTATTTTTTATTTATATTCATATAATTAAATTGATTAATTACTTATCTTTAGAATTGCAAATTATTGTTAGAGACATAGATAGTTAGTGTACATAGTGAGCCAAGTTGATTTAGGTTTAATTGTTAAAATCTTATAATTATGCTTCCGTACATTATTTAGGTTTTGTCTTAAATGATAATTTGTTAGTCATAGAAATCGAAGAGAATTATCAAAATTCCCTATTTACTCCACTCTAGTCGATATCCTCGACAACATGCCAAAGATAACCCTCAAATACTAGTTATTTTTGAAAAAAAATCGTTAATTACATAATTCAACTATAAACATTGAACAAGAACAAGCAGATATCATCAACTACTCGTATTTTCTTTGTGACGAAATTAACTACTCATTTTGTAGGAGAAGAAGACATCAACTACTATTAAGGCCCCGTTCATTTCAATTCTACATAGCTTCTTTTTAAAAAAAGTGGATTGTGTACCGAATGGGAGGATTCTGGATAGCTTCTCCTACAATCAGAAGCTACCCTCTGCATAGAATCAGAATCCGACTGAAACCTGACTCTCGCTAATTCTTGCTGACTCTCACTGATTCTCACCGGTCCGGTCTAAAACCTAGATGTCACAGTCGGCCTAGCTCGATTCTCCTACAATCAGAAGCAGTTTCTTCTATAATCCAAAATCTATAATCTAGAAGCTGAAACAAACTGGTCCTAAACCATATACTCTCACAAAAAAGAGCTAACAATAACTTAGGATAAATACTAGATTTGAGACAATCTTAACCTGGTTTGGCCTAGCTTAGCCCAAACTAATGTTTAGGGTTTAGGCTTGGCCCAAGGCCCAAGCTAAGCTTGAAAATCCAAACGTGTTGGCTTGGCGCAAGCTCTCCTCTCAAAAAAAAAAGAAGGCTTGGCCCATCCGAGCTTCGAGATGTTACGGAAATTAGTGATTTTTCTAATAAATCCAGCTAAAAAATACTCGTTTATAGTTTACACTTTCCCAAAACCCTATTCCAACGAGATAGATTGAAAATTAAACAAAAAACAAATAGGGAATTGTTAGTGCTCATGCAAGGGAAAAAAAATCAGATGCCCATCCCCATGTGTCAATACCACGTCCACAAACTTCTTCCTCCACACATCATCCTCCTATATATTGTTTAAGGCCTGTTTGTTTCAGTTTTGAATTATCTAAAAGCTTATTCTGGATTGTGGTTACAGAGAAGCTGTTTCTTCAAAAACTGGAATCTAAAAACACATATGAAATGGACTGTGGATTCTAATATATATGGGTGGGCTAGATTGTGAGAATCGGATTCTAAAATCAGACTGTTTATTTTTTATTCGACTTTTAATATCAAAATCTAGAATCAAAAGCTAAAACAAATAAGCCTTAGAACCTGTTTGGTAGAGCTCCAGATTCTAGTTTCACCTGAAATCTGAAACTTATAGGCTAAAATAAAGTGAATTAAATTTATATTTTTGATCTAAAATGTAAATAAGATGATCTTTCTAAACATTCTTAATGTACTCACAGTTTCAACTTCACGAATCTGACGAAACTAGAATTTTCAGTTTCACCATATTCACGAAATCTCGTAAATCTAAAAAAGCTAAATCCCTACCAAATACACCCTAGTTTCTTACCCCTAAGAGCATCTCCAGCAAGGGCCCCTAAAACAGGGTCCCTATGTTGGATTTAGAGACTCCCCCTATTTTTTGGGTCCTGTTTTCAGAGCATAAGTTCAGCATCATCCCCTAAAACTCAGCCTCTATTTTACTTTTTCTCCTATTTTGACATATCCGCTATGTATAATCTTCATTTGACACCACTAAAATTCAATCAAAAATATTTGTAATACATAAAACATAAGCATATTAACATTTACAATTTAAAAACATGATATTTAAAATTTAAATTTAAAATTTATTCTGAAATAGGCACAAACAAATAAAAGTAAGAGAGCATCGGCATCGAGACAGAATCTGGAGATGCATGATTACAACTCATCCAAAGAAAGACACGCCAATTGCGGCGAACTAATGCAAGCCATCCTTCACTTAACTCCCTATTTTAAGGTTTAGGGATTGGTTTAAGGGCTCTCTAGGAATTGGGGCTGAGGAGAAAAATTTAGGGGCCTCTTAATTTTAGAGGCTAGATTAGGGGCCCTACTGAATTTGTATTTTTTACTAAACCCCTTATTTTAAGGTTTAGAGACTAGTTTAGAGCTCTGCATCCTTCCGAGTCTCTCTCTTCCTCCGTGGATTTGTCCCTGCCCGCGACTCTTTCCTCTCTCTGGCCCATAAGACTAACCACAGCTTTAACTCATGACGGAGATGAGGAGACTTCCCAAATCGGCGACGCATTCTGAGACCATGGTGACAACTTCCGAGCTCCTAGGCCACCATCAACCAACTACTCTTGCTCCTCCATCCCTTCCTTCTCCGGCAACCCGCTCACGACAGCGGTGGTACCAAGGCGGCCTTCTCTCACTAGATCTGTCGATCCCACCCGACGACTCACAATTTTAATTAAACCTTGCTGTCAAAAGAATCCCAATTCATCCATTTCTTGGATATCTGATCCACTTCAGTACCCAGACCACTCACAAGCAAATTGAACAATTAGATTCTACAATAATTAAAATGATATACTGTGAACAATGTTGGATTCATCTGACTATGCTTTTCAGCCAGTAGGCAATTTTACAGGCCATGATACGTCCCGGTATTGGTTCAACAGCATTTACAGATCCTAAGCCCTACTCTACAAATTTAAGCATTCCGTGAAAGTAGAGAGTTTGGAATCAATAGAGACGGTGCTCTAAGAGAAAACACTACATATATTTGGGAAAAAATTGTACATTAGAGAAACCGAGAAAACCATTTCTGCGTGAATCAATTCAAATGATAAAAAATGAGGACACCTCTGAATCAACTCTACTCCTTTACTCCGAACATCCCTGCCAACGAATATTGGGCTTCTATCAACTGGCCTTTCTCTTGATACATGTACGTATATATGGTGTATATGTAGCAGCTAGATTCAGTATTTTTATGCACATGCACCCGAGCAAGTGCGCACTTCCTAGTTTTAGTAACTTGTGGGTTCCAAATTTGGACTTCGAACAAAAAGAAAGCCATAACCCATTAAGTATATTGGGCCGGGCTAGTTTAGCCTGGCCACGTTCAAGAATTTTGTGCCGAGCAAATCTCGAGTTGAGCTTTTCAAATTGACAATTTAGGTGGGCCTAGGATTAGGCCCACCTTTGTTAGTAATAATAATACAACACAATGTTATTAGTTCTGGGCTCGTCTTAACAGTCAATATGATACCATTTTCTTTTCGCAGCTGAATAATTTGACGATAAGTATCTTATTGGAGGTATGAAATAGGAACAAGAACAGATTCATTGCATTTAATCAGGACGAGACCGAAGAGGATCTTCGGCTGCAGCTCCTTTGTTTGCTTTGCTTTCTGAAAACAGAGAGTGAGGCTTTTGTGCAAGTTCTTTTTTTTTCGAAAGAGCAGCAAGAGTTGTGCAAGTTCTTCTGAAGATGTATTCTAGGAGGATTTTGCTGCGACTGTTTCATGCTAAATCCTCTTGTTTTTTAAACAAATCGTCATGTTTGTTTAGTTTTCTATCCCCTGGATTGCAAGCCCTGTGAGAGGTGAGATTTCTACACGGTGCTACGAAACTTAGCTTGAAAGCGATATGTTTAAGAAAATGTCTATTGCTCTTAATTACTTCTATGCTCTGCTTGAAAATATAACTGATGCCTAGCAGACATCAGTATAACACTCGTATCACAAGACGAAACACGTTAATTCATGTGAAAAACCACATGAGAATCCAAAACCTTGTCCTTGAATAACTCACAGCATAATAACCCAAATCTCACAAACAGGTCGGAATACAAGTACGTTTTCAAAAAAGAAAGATTGGACTACAAGCGGCAACACCTGAAACCTCATGCTATTGCTCACACAGCACAACTGAATTTGGTATATACTCACAAGAGAACGTGAAATTAATACATGCACCAGTGGATGCAACTATTTCACGGTGACCAAGGCACCAAGCCTCCTCCAGTGCGAGCGCGGACACAAAGACGAGGGGCAAGATGGACAACCAAAGTATCTTCTTCCCGGCGGCACGCCGACGGACCAGGTCGCCGGACACCCAGATTCCGACCGACGCCTCCACAAACCCGAAGATAACTACGGCGACGAGACTGCCGTAGTACAAGTAGAAGGTAGCCTTGCCATGGTGCAGAAATATACCTCCTGGAGACTTGAAGACGACAAGATTGAGCGCCATCGCGCCTATGAAAATGCCGGTCGAGATCAGCGCGGCCGGCAGCTTCTCCATGTTGAGGCAGGCCTCGGGAATCAAGCTCACGATGTTGATGAGGATAGGCAGGAACTCCATGTCTAATGTCTTGTGTTTGGGTGTGGTGTGTGAGAGATGCTTCGATTTCATGCTGTATATATAGAGAGAGTTGAAAGGTTTTACCCATGGATGCGCAACCATGGACAACTTCAGGGAGTGAATTGCAAACGGCGTCGAAATGGAAACGTCATTATCAGGTTTTACCCATGGATGTGCGACCATGGACAGCTTCAGGGAGTCAAGGGTGTCCCAACCGTTCCTGGGACTTCTGCCTTGGACTTCTTCCCTGAAACAACGACCATGAATTATTTTTGGGTTTTGATAGCTTTCACCCGGATGTTTTCTATGGGAAAAACTCCATATTCCTGGCCATTCGATATACTTTGAGATTGATGCTCCAATGGTGAGTTGGGTCCGATTCCCGATCTCACGTTTTCCTCCGGACCCGTTTGCCAAGCCCATCCAGCATTTTTCTCATTTGCAGTTCCTTGTGCTAGAGGCAACGTTTGGGTGGGCTGCTATCGCCATTTGATCGTATGAATGTTTGATTGGATCCTAGGCCCCAAAATTTGGATGATTTTTGGGATAAAAATATCCGGGTGATACCTAGACACTCTAAGAACAATAGATATTTTCTTTTCTTCAAAAAAAACAATAGATATTTCCTTAAACATATCGCTTTCAAGCTAAGTTCCGAAGCACCGCGCGCGTAGAAATCAAACAACTTTCACAGCTCTCACCTCTCACAGGGCTGGCAAGCCAGGGGATAGAAAAGCTAAACAAACATGATGATTTATTTTTTTTAAAAAAAAAGAGGATTTAGCATAAACACAGTCGCAGATACAATAATACAACACAATGTTATTAGTTCTGGGCTCGTCTTAACAGTCAATATGATACCATTTTCTTTTCGCAGCTGAATAATTTGACGAAAGTATCTTATTGGAGGTATGAAATAGGAACAAGAACATATTCATTGCATTTAATCGGGACGAGACTGAACAGGATCTTCGGCTGCAGCTCCTTTGTTTGCTTTGCTTTCTGAAAACAGAGAGTGAGGCTTTTGTGCAATTTCTTCTGAAGATGTATTCTAGGAGGATTTTGCTGCGACTGTTTCATGCTAAATCCTCATGTTTTTTTAAACAAATCATCATGTTTGTTTAGTTTTCTATCCCCTGGGTTGCAAGCCCTGTGAGGGGTGAGAGCTGAGAAAGTTGTTTGATTTCTACACGGTGCTACGAAACTTAGCTTGAAAGCGATATGTTTAAGAAAATGTCTATTGTTCTTAGTTACTTCTATGCTCTGCTTGAAAATATAACTGATGCCTAGCAGACATCAGTATAACACTCGTATCACAAGACAAAAACACATTAATTCGTATGAAAAACCACATGAGAAGTTGAGAACCCAAAACCTTTTCCTTGAACAACTGACAGCATAATAACCCAAATCTCACAAACAGGTCGGAATACAAGTACGTTTTTTTTTTTAAAAAAAAGACTGGACTACAAGTGGCAACACCTGAAACCTCTTGCTATTGCTCATACAACACTACTGAATTTGGTATACACTCAGAAAAGAATACAAAATTAATACACACACCAGTGGATGCAACTATTTCAGGGTGACGAAGCCTCCAAGTCCAAGTGCAGCCACAAAGACGAGGGGCAAGATGGACACCCAAAGGATCGTCTTCCCGGCAGCACGCCGACGGACCAGGTCGCGGGACACCCAAATTCCGGCCGACGCCTCCACAAACCCGAATATAACTGCGGCGACGAGACTGCCGTAGTAGAAGTAGAAGGGAGCTTTGCCATGGTGCAGAAATATACCTCCTGGAGCCTTGAAGACGGCAAGGCAGAGCGCCGCTGCGCCTTCGAAAACGCCGCACGAGATCAGCGCAGCCGGCAGCTTCTCCATGTTGCGGCAGGCGTCGGCAATCAAGCTCACCATGTTGATGAGGAGAGTCAGGAACTCCATGTGTTTGGGTGTGTGTGTGTAGAGAAATGCTTCGGTGAGCTTGGAGAATGGAAGAATAGAAGGTGGTTAGAAGCTTGCCAAAGTTGTGCTTCAGGCCACAGCTTCAAGCTGCTGAATGCCTGTTAGCCTGTATATATATATAGAAAGTGGTAGAGCAACCCGAACAGTGTTAAACCGAACCGAACCCGAGCAATGCCATCTCTGCTTTTGGGCACAATGACTCAATGCGAGTCAAATGCATGTACTGGTTGTGCTCAAGACATCCTACCTCCGTAACCCTGGAACCGAAACCGAACCCGAATACTTCGGTTTCCCGACATGACTCTGCGCAGAGCTGTGGTCCGGACCAATGTGAACCCCTGTTGTGATATGCCTACATGGCTACATAACTCGTTAGGGTAACAGCGAGGGCGGCTTAAGATTAGTATTTGTAGAAGGCTAAAAAAGGGGATGTGGAAAACGAGATCGGTACAGAATGCTTTGCAAAACAACAATTGGATCCGCGACATCTGTCATCACCTCGACCTATCTCTTCTGTTGGAATTCTTTCGTCTGTGGACTACCATTCAGGTTGTTCCTCTCCAGCCTCACCTGGAGGATGTGATCACCTGGATGCCCTCTTCCAACGGGGTCTACTCGGCCCGTGACGCCTACCGCCTCCAATTCAACGGAAGCATCCCGAGCAGCTTTCAGCTCACAATTTGGACGGCTTGGGCACCTCAACGCATCAAAATCTTCTTCTGGCTTGCTCAACAGAATCGCATCTGGACGGCGCGGCGTCTTGAGATCGAAGGATGGCGAACCGATACATCTCATGTCTTTGTCGTAACACAGGAGACCACCTCCCATCTCTTCCTCCATTGCGACGAAGTTCGACGCATGTGGGCCTCCATTGCCGAGTGGATTCATGAGCCAAACCTCCACCCGCTGGCCCCGGGGCCAAGAGGAGGATTTTGAGTTGGTGCCTCCAACGCGTCCTCTCCTTCTCGGCACCTGAAAGGACTCAAATCTATTATTATCCTAACCTGCTGGCACTGGTGGAAGGAGCGGAATAATAGGGTTTTCCGTCAGGACTGGACAAATCTTGACCAAATTTTACGGCGAATAAAGGACGAGGCCACCTCTTGGGCTCATGCGGGAGCGTCGAAGCTCCAAACCCTGCTGACGAGTCTATAGTCTAGGCCCTCTCTCCCCCCCTTTTTTTTCTCTCTCCCCCCTGGCCTTAGGTGCAGCCTTCGCACCTTGTAACTCTCCTCTTTTGTATCGATTTCTTCCCTTCGTCTTAATATATTACGGCGGTTGCCGTTTTCAAAAAAAAAAGGGATGTATATATTGCGTGAAGTGTTTTATAAAACGTGATAATTAGATAAATACCACTGCAATAATAATATAATAAGGTGTTTTCTAAATATAATAAATAGTGTTAAGTGTTTGCACAAAAAAATGCTACTTGTAATATTGTTTTAATGATATAATAAGAGAAAGATGACAGGATACAACTGAGAATTAGTATTGATTATCTTTCTTTTAGATGCAGTATTGATTATCAACGGTCTTTATGTACGTGCAGTAGCTGCTCTGTTGGCAACACACTTTGAAATTACACCTTGAGAATGCCATTACAGTTGGTCATGTGAAATAGTGGTACTTTTCATCCCCCTCCCCCCTTGGGACATGTCATTTTTCTAGTGACACTAAGACGTCTGTAACCATGCCTTTCCAAAAATCCGAGGACCCTAAACCGAAACAGAAAAACTAACCAACGGTATACCGTTGCAACGGTATAGGATGAAACTTACCCGTGAAACATGAAACTTTGGTTGAAACTTATCTGTGAAACTCGAAAACATGATGAAACTTACCCGTGAAACATCATGAAACTTACCCGTGAAACCTAGCAATGAAACTTACCCGTGAAACTAATGAAATATGCTATACCGTTGCAACGGTATACCGTTGGGTAGTTGCTCTCAAACCGAAAACCCGAACAATGGGATTACGGTTTGGACTTTTGGCAGGCTTTCCTAACCCCTGTGTCAAACAGCATCGTGTCAAAAGCAAGCAAGAACTAGGGAGCAATAATAAATAGATAACGAATAGCGGCTGTGTGCTTGTGTTAAGTAATAACAAAGGGCGCTGAAGTGATTAGGACATCGCCACTCCAAACCGAAACCGAACCCGAGCAGCTAGCGAGCTCGGTTATCCCTTCACCCCAAAAGGACGTGAAGGAATTAATCGGGAGCAATAGAAAAAACAAAAAAGAGATATGAGCTTCTGTTAAGCAACGAGGCCACGAGGGGAATGGTTGACGATGACGCTCACAGGCCGCAACCCGAATCCGTCCCCGAGCAGTTCGGTTTCCCGATTGCTGGCAGAAGTAGAACGGTCAGCTCCATCGGTCGTGGAAAATGGGGAGTGGGGACAATTGCTATCGACCTTCGTAATCTACAAGGTCTCAATTCACCGTGTAATCAAGTGCTTTGAGGTTATTGTGATCGTGTTGCGACACAAAAAAAAAGAAGAAGCCATTTTCGAACATTTTTTGTTGCTCGTATACATGAACACAATGTGTGATGGGGTCTGTGTGTGTGAGGCAGAGAGAGAGTTGATGCTTTGAATGTTATCGATGTTTCTTACGAGAGTAAGATAATCTGAACTGACATATGTTTTTGTTGTAGGGCATAAAATACGCCCTATGGACTATGGTGAATAGCACAAATTTTCTTAAAAGATGTTCGTCCGGCTCTCTGCCTTCTAAAATTGCATCCGGCAAGCTGGTGAGAGAAATATTTTTACTTTTTGGATCTTTGTACATGGCAAAATATTTTTAGACCTCTTCTTTCATTTTTGGGAGAGCACTCCTTCGCAAGGTAGACCCATGATACATTGGCATCCCACGCCGTTATTGGAATTTTTATGCCTTGGATATCTATTGATTTGCTATCGATGTCATAATTATCAGCTAAAGGCATTGAGAAAGGCTGCTGCCACTTGTAGATGGGCAAGAATTGGCATGAATCTGCCATAACTCAGACAAAGCAGTAAGAAAAATGTCTCAGGCTGAAATTAATCCATTTATGTTGTCTCAATGCTTAAGCATGCAAGCAGGAGGTAGCAGCGCAATGCAATTCGTGTACACAATCTGAAATTTTCAGGCTTACAATTCACACAAAGCCTGAACATCAATGAACAGTACCAGTTTTATTATTTTTCCATCTTTTAACTTTTGCTCCAACACAATGAACAGTACTAGGTCTGTGCCACTGATTTCAAAACAAATACTTGACACTGTTTCACACTCAGAAAAAATTCATGCTTTGACACACAATTCACTAATTCAAGCTTCCGCACTTAGAACAATTTCAAGCTTCTCGTCCAAACAGGAACATTAGTACTACATCCAAAGGAATTATGCAAAATAAAGCATAGAAGTTAAGCATAATATAGTGATTATTTGCACGCTCCCTGCCAATCTAAACAGGTTAGTACATTCAAAGAGGAAATATGCAAAATAAAGCATAGAATTTAAGACATCGAACGTATATAAAAATATGCAGTGGTATACTTGCCTTGGAAAATCTGCACGTGTGAATTGTGTGACCAATGCCATTGCAAAACCCATGATGAATCACCCTTTTCTCCATGAAACCCCTCAAATATTTTGCTTGGAGGAGCACCTCTTGGCTTAATTTCCACAGGATCAAGGATTTTTTTTTTCTGAATTTCGACGGTCAGATCGTGTACTTCGTGCTACCACATGACCATATAGTGTTGCATCCTTGCCACTGTTCCCATCACCGTCTTCATCTAAGATACTCTAAGATCCTCGCACACAATGAGGCTTGTTTGGACGTTAGGGGTGAAAATCTTAGAGAACAAAATTTCAAGGGTTTTTTGAAGAGTATATGGAATCTCTCAAAACCTATTTTGAAAATATTTCCTATCACCATTTGTAAGACATAGGGATAAAAATTTCGAACATTAAAAAAAAGTAATGCTACTCTACACTACTATTGGTATCACTTCCAAAAGTATAGCATGTTTCACTAGTTTTGGCATTCTATTCATATTTCGTAGGTTTCATAAGAGTTATAAACATGTTTTATAAATATTTCAGCATGTCTCAATAAATTTCATTGAATTTCTAATATGAAACTACAAGTTTTGTCCAATTTTAAATCTGAAACTTGATTTAAAAAGATATTCAAAAGAATTTCAACTGAGTTTCAACTTTCAATAGACTAACTTCAAAAGATTAATCTTATATAACAAATGCAATTATACTTCAATCATTGGAAGTAGGGTTATATATCAAAGAAAAGATCTCCAACACTTATTTTGGTAGGGCCAAATTATAACGGTGTAGATTAATCATATATAAATAGAGTTATATAACAAATACAATTATGTTTCAATCATTGGAAGTAAAGTTGTATATTAAAGACAATTGAATAATAATAGCTAGGCCTTGCGGTTGCGTGGGTAAGTCTGTTAGTTGTTTTAACGATATAATAAGAGATAAAGATAACGGGTTTCCCTCGACTTCAAAAGGACGCGAAGGAATTAATCGGGAGCAATAGAAAAGCAAAAAAGGGGATGTGAGCTCTGTTAAGCAACGAGAGGAATGAGCTGATGATGACGTCCACAGGCCACAACCCGAATCCGTCGTGGAAAGTGGAGACTATTTCCATCAACCTTCGTAATCTACAAAGTTTCATTTCACCGTGTAATCAAGTGCATTGAGATTATTCTGATTGTGCTTCGACCCCCAAAAAAAACATTTCGGAACATTTTTTTGTTGCACGCATACACGAACGCAATATGTGATGGGGAGAGTTGAAAGGCTGAATGCTGGTCTCTGCGGATCCTCTGCAGTTATTTTTTTCTGCCGTTGGGTCACTGCAGGTGGGCCTTTTGCTGCGTGGGACCCACCTGTCAGTGACCAGCAGCAACTGCAGAGGATCTCCGTCCGTAACAATCTTACATTTTTTTTTCAGAAATGCTAGAAAACGGTATCCGTTGGGAATCAATTCAACGGTATACCATAGTTCGATAGGTTTGGTGAGTTTCATTCGGGTTTCACGGGTAAGTTTCATGATGTCTCACGGATAAGTTTCATGGGTTTCGTGAGGTTTCAAGTTTCATAAGGTTAAGTGTTTCATTAAAAAGTTTAGCATGTCTTTGTCGATGAAACCTCGATTGAAACTTAGCTATGAGACTTTGTTTTAATGAAATATGAATCTTATGAAACTTGAAACCTCATGAAACCCATGAAACCTATCCGTGAAACATCATGAAACTTACCCGCGAAACCTGGTACTGAAACTCACCCGCGAACCTAATGAACCGTGGTATACCGTTGGAAGTGATTCCCAACGGTATACCGTGCATTAGTAGCTCTCTTTTTTTTTACTCTGTTGGGAGGCAGATAACGATAAGTGCATGCTGGGAGTATGATGTGGCTGTCTCGCTCTGACTCACCTTACCGACATGTGCTTGCTGGTAATTTGCTCTGTATGACATGGCAGTTTTACGCGCAACTGCTGCTTCTCACCGATAGTACTACGTTTCTTTCTTTCAGGACCGGTGTTAACATGATGCACTCAGATCTAAAAAATATGTTTCTGTGCGTACACAAGTTCCATCAGCAGGAGCAACCCAGCAACGATGCCAGGTGCCAGGGCCTCCAATGCCAAAGCCAATGGTGCAGTTGTGCCATCAAATTACCACATATTGCTTTGTACTAATAATAGCTATAAGAAAGCAGTG
The DNA here is from genome assembly GCA_036346375.1 of Guadua angustifolia. Taxonomy (NCBI): domain Eukaryota; kingdom Viridiplantae; phylum Streptophyta; class Magnoliopsida; order Poales; family Poaceae; genus Guadua; species Guadua angustifolia. The sequence continues at coordinate 6,513,231 of CM070507.1, read as the reverse complement.
GTCACATTCTTGACTACAGCAAGAGCAGATTAATTACTACTGATGAGTTCGGACTGAAGAGCTCGATCTTCACAAGGAACACTATTATCTGAGAATCTGAGCTCAACTTTAAATCAGGAAAACGCGAAAAGAATACGTACTATACAGGCAGTGGCGGATCTATGATTTTACGTTAGGGTATGCCAAACTAATACTATAATATACAATTCGGTAAAATCCAATGAACAATTCGGTAAACAACTATAAATGTTATCAAGAAATTCAGTATACGAGTATAAAATAACTAGAAACATAATAATACAAGTATAAATTACAATATAAATAGTTCGAACGTTTTAAGTACGAAATATGCATAAAAGAAGCTTACGCACCTACAATAGTTTACAGAATACAATATTACTTCTTGTCTAGCCTCCGCCTTCTAATAGCCATGAAACTCTTGATTATATCATTTTCATCAATTTGGAAGAAAATATCTCGCTCAATAAACGTTTCCGAAAAAGAGATGCAATGTTTCTAGAAAAGAAATGAAACAGCAGTAGCCTTTTTTGCTGCATGTTTCCGAAAAAAAGATGCAATGTCTCTGTTCCTCTTCATAATTCAACAACTCTACAAACAAAAAAAAAGCACTGCATCAACAAGCAACTCCCTAGTTTCTAGCAAAGTAGCAATTATATTTGTTTCTACTTTATAAATCAACTAGCAGTCTTGCACTCAAATCACTTGTAGGATCGATATACACTAATATAGCAATCAGAGGGGGGTAAATGATTGCGCGGAAACTAAAACAAATTTTTATTGATTCTCAAATCACCCCTAAACAAATTATAAAAACTGTTTCGATTTCAGAAAAACAGACTGACACATGTTAACTAAAACAGTAATTTCTGACGATCCAACCGTTGGATTGATGTGAAATTTTAACTGTAGAAACTAGATTCAATTTTGAAACTAACACAACAAGAATAAGCTCAATCGGATATACAGATCTAAAGTTATGATCTTTACAAGCTGACTATATAAAATAATGACGGTATTATGGACTGTATTGAGCCGAATCTACAGGGTATGCCGTGGCCCACCTGGCATACCCTGTAGATCCGCCCCTGTATACAGGTCTCGTCAAAAGGAAGCAAAACAATCTGCACCAACATCAAGACCTGAGTGATATGTAATTAGCACCAACATCAAAAATAAAGAATACATACGATGGCCTTTGAGACGGTAAACTGCAGCAGTGATATGTAGTTATGTACAGGCGCCTTGAGTGCCTGCAGAAAGACCGCTTAGTTTAGCAAATGGACAAGAAGGGTCTATGTTATCAATAGATTGTGCAGATATTATGATGTATAGTGTACTGCATACCTGAAAAGTGGAAAAAAAATGGGAGCCGATAGCTTGTTGTGCAGGTAGAAACGTGTACCAACAAAGCCATCCAGATCCAGTAATCACTTTACAGATGTTCGTTCAATCAATTGTAGCATGTAGCTTGGTTGATGCTAGCATCATGCATTGCTCAGTCTTGAGATGCCCGGACAACTGAAGATCTGCAGCCTCTTGTGGGAGGGAATACCAAAATCGGAGCTCTCGCAGGGGCGTGAGGAACTGAAGCGCCCTCTCTTGCTCCTCTGTTAGTCTCGTCACTTCGCTCTCCCATCTGGAAAGCTCTAGGCTTTGGTAAGGGCAGAGGGGTAACCCTTACCAGGCGATCGCATAGCTCATAGCCCCCTATCTGTACGCGAGGGCATCTCCACACCCTCAGATAATTAAGGTTCCCCAGGGATTGCGACCTGTTCAGTGAATTGAGCGACTCGCAGACCGTTACCTGGTCAATCGATCGAAACCGTTACCTGGGGATGGCATAGCTCAAAGCCCCCTAGCTGTACGCGAGGGCATCTCCACACTTTCAGATCAGTAAGGTTCCCGAGGGATTGCAAGCTGTTCAGTGAATTGAGGGACTCGCAATCAATAATTTCCAACTCTTCCAATGCTGTGCAGGAGCCGAGCTGCAAAAACGTCAAATTTGGACTCGCCGATACCTCTAATCTGGAGAGGGAAGGGAGATGGGCAAGCAAACAGGGCATGATTTCCTCACGGAGACCGCTGATCTCAAGTCGCACAAGTGATGGAGGAAGCAGGCGGGTATGATCGCTTCCCTCTTTCCGCTGTTGAGATCCGCGATCCCATGAAGCAGACAGCTCAGGATTCATCTGGATGTTCAAGGTTCGAAGGGAGTTGAGGTAGCACAAGCCCTCCAATACAGCCAGGTGCTCACAACCCCAGATTACCAGCGCCTCCAAGGCCTTGCAGGACTGCAGCCGCAGAGATTTCAGACCTACATTTACGATCTCCATGATTCGGAGAGAGCAGAGGAACTGCAAGCCCTCCAACACATCCAGCTGTTTACAACCACCGATGTGCAGCTTCTCCAAGGCCGTGCAGGATTGCAGCCGTAGTGATTCCAAATTTGGACTGTCCCGTACTACCAAAAATGTCAGAGAGGTCTGATTCTCCGGAAAGTAAGGCTGCAGCTTTGTCAGGAGATGCCTGATGGAGAACTCTATGAGAGACGACGTGAGGGAAAATCTTCCATCGGCGGACGAGAGCAGCTTGGGGCAACACAAAATGCTCAGCTTCACAAGGGAGACGAATCCTCCAAACCCTTCCGTGCTGCCACAAAACTGCAGTTCCGGGCAACTACGAATAGAAAAGTTCCTGAGGGTTAAGACGACATCTGACGGAATGTACAAGAGGAACTCATCGCATGTCGGTGCGACGGCTGGACATTCTGAGGATGAAGCCAAACTGCTACTTCCTTCCTCTTGTCTGGGATGATAGATTGATATAGATTTTATCTGGGGGCAACCCGCTAGATCCAATTCCTCAAGGGACTGTAAATGTGGCAGCATTTTAGTTAGCCACTTGCCTGCTATACCACATGAATTAATTTTGAGACGTGTGAGAGATGGGAGAAGAGAGCAGTTTATTTCTGCTCTAGTGTCTTCATGGATGTCCTCTAGCATAGTATAAGATGAGAGCAGATTAGCACATCTGATGATTTCCAATTCCCTTAAATTGACGAGTTGCCTAAAGCCTTCAAATGAAACAGACATGAGATTTGGACAGTCTTCTATGCGCAATTTTGTCACCTCCCTTAGATTTTGGAACGCCAAGATACTCTCATCCAGCACGCGCAACGTATCAGAGGACTTGACGGAGAAGCCTGGGCTGTAGATTGCCTCCATTGTTGGAAGTGTTGAGACCCCTTTTATGGATACTCGAGTATATGCAGAAGGCGGCAGGGGATGTAACACCATCAGACGAGGACAACCATGTATCGTCAGCTCACGAAGACTAGATGGCCACTCCGCTTGAACAACTTCATAAGATGAAGATTGCACAAATGAGAAAGCATTTAGTTTAACGCAATATTCCATGAACAGATCTTTAATAAGGAGCAACTTATTTCTCATCCATATCTAAGGGTGGAAAAGAAGACAAAACTGAAACAATCAAATAACTGAATCTGTGGACCAAATTCCATTACTTAAAATTGATTTAGTTTTTAATCTCCACCAAAATAAATCAATAATGCAAGTTGCGATCCTTTGTAAACATAACAAAATGAATAGACCAACCAAAGTTCATTTTATTTTATTTTATTTTCAGACCACAGTTTAAGAAAAATACTCTCTAGCCTACCCCAACTTGCTTGGAACTAAAAGGCTTTGTTGTTGTTGTTATTTTCAGACCACAGTTTAAGAAAAATAAAAATAATAGCACCAAAAGATCAAATAAACTGAATGCTTACCCATATTTGTACTAATGCAACTTTCAAGGCTCGACATCTCACTTAGCTCCATCTTCTCCAGAGAAGGAATTGACAACTTTTTCAATTAATCCATACCACATAACTTCAACTCCTTGAGAGACCCTATCCTTTCGAGTGCAAGTACTTCCCATTGGCTGCAGTTTTATTGAGTGTAAAACATCACAAATGTATTAGAGATGCGTAATTAAATATAAGAATACCAACATTATATGAGAACAAAGCTTGATGTGGAGTATGTTGAGATATGGAAACCATGACTTATTCTCATCTTCAAAAGAACAATTGTGCCAGAAAAGAGTGAGCTCTTTTAGTTCAGGGCAGTCATTGATCATTAGTACTCTTAGATAGGTGTCAATTCCCTATCATATGCATTTTTTTTTTCAGTTTTGGCTTTCCAATTAGTACTAACTTCACCAAAGAAGGAATAGAAACTTACTTTAAATTCCCCATGCTAATCAATGAGAGCTCTCTAAGGAGTGGAAGCATCTCAAGAGAAGGAAGAGCTTGCCATCCCCTGCACTTCTCTAGATGAAGCGTCTTCAGAGAGGTCACCGAGACATTACTGTCAAGCCAGGTGGGGGAGGTAGCACCACTGTACCCGGTTACATGTAGATATTTGAGGTTCTCACTTGGCCGAAGACCCTCAAGCACCTGGACATCTCCAGTTCCCTCTGTAGTATCGTTCCATGACAACCACAAATTTTCTAGATGCTTTTTGTCTATTAATTTTGCTTGGCTGGCCTCTTCTTTACTCTTGACATTTCCAAGTTGAGAAATTCCAAGTTGTACAAGATTGTTCATGGACTGAAGCTGTTTTATCTGAAAATCACAACCATTTTGAACCCTGAACTCTAGTAGTTCCTGAAGAGAGGTCATTTTGCCGATTCTAGGAATTGTCGATAGCACTTCCCTATTAGCAATAAGATGTCGCAAATTAACGAGACTATTCATACCAGTAGGTACTGTAGGATTGCCCCAGATGCTGACATCTAATACTTGAAGGTGATAAAATCTTGTCAAAGCTTGAGGAAAAGCAATGTCCTCATGATTTCCAAATGCATATAAATTATTGGGGGAGACAAATATGAATTCTAGGTAACGGAGATGATACGGCTTTATAAAATTGGGTACAGAGTCAATGTCAGCACCTGTCACATAAATTCTTAGGAGTCGTAAACTTTTTATCTCTTTGCACAAACTTTGGAAGGACATTGCCCGTAGTAAATTTACACTGCTTCGTCCAAAGAACATCAAAGTCCTCAATTTTTGCAAATGCCTAATATTCTGTATTATTTTCTCAAAACTCTCACTAGGAAAGCTGCCACGTTCATCTTTATCACAAGCAGTAGTTATGATAGACAAATGACGAACGCTTGGTTCAATTGTCTTGGATATCAATCCATTTATATTTGCACATTCCTCTGACGAAACCTTCTCAGCTAATTCATGCATTAGGTCATGCATAACATAGTGTGAGTCAACCTTTTGGAAGAATCCCAAATCCACTAATCTGTCCAAATATTGCATCCCTGTTTCCTCCAGTCTCTTGCTAGTATCTTTGCATTGCACATAATTTTGTGATATCCAAGCACGGACCAAAGTTTCTCCATAAAATTGGTGATCCTTGGGAAACAAAGAGCAGTATGAAAAACAATGCTGCAGGTGGGAAGGTAGATAATCATAGCTAAGCTCCAAGATAGGTAATATATCACCATCTTTTTCTTGCCGAGATTTCCATGTCTCCTGAACTTCCCTCCAGTGCCCATAGCTAAGGTTTTCTCTCAATAGTGCACCGACACTTTTTGCTGCTAGTGGATAACCCTTTAATGTTTTAGCAATCTGTTGCCCAATGGGGTGCAATCCAGGATGATCTGTACAGTTTTCATTACCAAACGCACATTCCTTGAAGAGCAGCCAAAACTCTTTTTCATCCAGACCATTCATTTCAACAGCATCCATTGTCCCTATCATTTTTGCAACAGATTTACTTCGGGTTGTTACTAAAATCCTGGAACCAGGTACGTGATTCCGTTTCAATGGAGATAACAGGTTAAGCCATGCACTATCGTCCTTGTCTTCCCAGATATCATCTAATACCAGCAAAAATCTTTTCTTTCTAATATTCTTCGAAGGGGTTTCTTGAAGAACATTGAAACTGCTTATTTTTCCGTAGTCTTGTCCATCTTCGCGTACATGCTCTAACATCTCGAGTGTGAGCCTCACTTGATCGAATACAGTGGACACACATACCCACATTCGCAAATCAAAATGGCCTCTAATTCTTTGGTCATCGCATACAAATCTAGCAAGGGTCGTTTTCCCAACACCTCTACCGCCAACTATTGGCAGAACATGTAGATTGCTGTATTTTTCATTAATCAACAGCTCGACTACCTTGTTCCTCTCTGCATCCCTCCCATACACCTTCCGTTCAACCGGCAAAGAGGTTGTCAGGCGTCTGCTCCTGGGTTCACCCTGACTCCGGTTTGGCATTGCAATGGAGCGTGAGATCTCTAGCTGAAGAACGTGACGCACATCATCACCAGCAGTGCGTAACTGATTCGCTATTTTAATGATCCTCTGAGAAATATCATGCTTGCTCTCAAGCGTCAGCGGGGTGTCATCTTCTCTCTTCCTTTTCTTGTGTTTGGAAAAGGCCCAATCTGGAATTTTCTTCACAGCGTTCAATGATTTTTGAAGAGCAGAAGACCAAGCGGACGATGACGCACGATCGGCCAGAGGATGAGTACCAGCAGCAGAACAATCACCATTCCCTGCATAAGTAAACAGTGAAAGATCACTTAAAAGCATAAATGGAAGCAAACAGGTACCACTCAGTTTGTTAAAAAAGAAAAGGCACCACTTAAACAAAACCAAACTAGATATTGAGAAAACAATCCTTACGGGGGGGAAGAAAGATTCACAGGAATGAATACACCCTGAAGGACATAAAACTGACCGGGTGGTGTCTTATCTATGCTATTCAGCTGTTCTTAGTCTCATGGGCCGAGCCAGCCTAGTCTCAAGTCTCGGGTTGGGCCATATCTTTTTAGACTAATCTATAATTTTTTTTAATATATTTTATATGCTCATGCTTGGTGGCCTGAGACTTGTTTTTGCCCCTCTTGTTGGTTCCTGGATCATGAAGACACGCACACAAAAATGAAGAAGAACACGAAATTTTTAGGACAAATTTCTCTTGTGTTATTCTCTATTGTGTTTTTAATCAAACTCATGGAGACATGCCCTTATATAGTGAGCGGACCAACTAATCAAGTTGCTAACCAAGGAAACTACTAAACAAAGAAAATCTAACTAAGAAAACTAACTAATTTGATTTGATTGCCGATTGTGTCATTATCTTTACTTGCCTTTCATGACACGGCAAATCAACAATTTTGACAAATCTTATTAGGCTCCAACACCTCCTTAGTCTGTCATCCATAGGATAAATTCCTCTTACAAAAAATCGCGAAAGGCCTATTCGTAATTTCTAAAAGGATCGAATCGCAATTTTTTTTTTTTTTGAGTCGAGACGGCTCGGCTCAAACGCGTGCGCTGGCCGGAAATTTGCAAGGAACAATAGATGTATAATGCGAGTGTAATGCTCTGCGCCTCTGCGCATTAGATCTTGCGAGAGGAAAGCCGACAGCAAGGGTACGGAGACTTTTGGGCCGCATACCTCCTTCAATCTCTCGCTTGAGTCGGTAGTAGTCGAGCTCGTCCATGACGTCCTCGGCGTCGTACAGCAGCTGCTTCAGATTGTGCAGGGACCGGGAGAGCCCCTCGTTCTGGAGCTTCCTCCCTCTGGAAGCATCAACCACCCCTTTAACAAACAGCATATTGGACTTGAGTTTCTCCACTTCACCGGCAAGATCGACCTCCCGAGTCCACGCTTCCATCTTATCGGTGAAGAGGCTCCCGAGGATGCTTAGCACCACCCATTCGATCGCAGCATCGTTGACAGTACCCAGGATCCCCATCATCTCCGAGTAGGCCGCGCGGCCGCGGCACCAGCAGCAGCGGCAAGCCTCTTGCACGATGCGCGGAGGAAGAAGGGAGAGGATTTTTTCTATATTTTTGTAGCGCTGAGAATTGCCGGCTCCTGCGACGTCACGTCACCGGTCTGGCAGGGAGAGGCCATTCAAAAAATTAAAAGTTATGTTTAGATTCTTTCAACGGTGTTTTAATAAAATAGATTTAAAATATATTAAAATTATGTTTAGATCTTTTTGTAGTTTATATTTAGAATTTTTTGATAGTTTTCATCACGATGAACTCGAAAAAAAATCAATACGTTTAGATCCGATTTTCTCCTAAAAAATACAGATTCGCCGATAGTTTATAGCGGTTTACAGATTCGCTATTCTACAAAAAATCTAAATCGTCACATAACAAAAGATCCTTCTGCCGGTTTTCGTCACGATGAACTCGAAAAAAAAAAAATTAAATCCGATTTTCTCCTAAAAAACGCAGATTCACCGATGATTTATAATAGTCTATAGATTTGTTGTTCTCCAAAAAAATACAGATCTATCGATGATTTATAGCCGTCCATAGATTTATCGACGGGACTTAATGTCTATTTTTTTAAATAAAAAACTAAATCACTGCGTGACGAAATCACGTACGAAACAGTATAGCGAAGTGACACTGGCTATTAATGCAGAAGGGACTAGGAAGTAGGAAGCAAGCCAAGAAACGGAGCGGTCAAAGTGTCGGAAGTGTGTGCAGTGCAGTGAATACTGAATGCTACTGGGGCCGTGGTCGGACCGTCGGACGACTCGGACGAAAATCAGAATGCAGTTCCGTGCTCGTTGCCTCGTTTCGTTCTTTCATATTCGACGTGTTATAATTCGTGCTGTCAAAATTTTTAAAATTTTACTGTTCATACATTAAAACTATATAGATTGACTGTATAAAAATTATATTATAAGATTTTTTGTTAACAACATTTTTAAATATTACAACTTTATTAGTATATTTACTATAAATATAGAAATTAAAGTTTTATTGTTAATATGTTTTAAAATTACATTACTAGATTTTTTGTTAAAATAATTTTTGTAATATTATAATTTTATTAGTATGTTTTAATGTAAATATATAAAGAGGTTAAAGATGTATTTTAAAAATCGTAAAGAGTAAAAACGCCAAATATAAAAATCGAAGGGGTAAAAAAAGTAAATGCAGTACGCGAGACGGCGAGAGTTCCGATTGCTCCTCCACTCACTCACCCCATCCCCACCACCAGTAACTCCCGACTGGGTAAGCTTGCAGCCCTAGTTGCTTTTTACTGCACAGCAATACTTAAGGTGATAAATTCATATAGGAATCGTGAACTAAATGTCTCTTTGCAGAAACTTTGGAAGGACCTTGCCTGGTGCAAATTTACACTGCTTCGTCCAAATAACATCAAAGTCCTCAATTTTTGCAAATGCCTAATATTCTGTATTATTCTCTCAAAACTCTCACTACGAAAGCTGCCATGTTCATCTTTATCGTAAGCAGTAATTATGATAGACAAATGACGAATACTTGGTTCAACTGTCTTGGATATGGCCACTCCATTCCCGTTCCACGATCAACCATGATCCATTTACCTACCAGAATGGTAGCTACCTCCTATAGCTATTCCAAAAGGGAGTACAATGTACTGAGTTATGTTGGAACAGGTTAACAAGGCTGACCGACCCAATTTATAGTTGAGTGAGAATTAAAGTTATTTACTTTGCCTAAGACATCGGTCTTTAAATGTCTAAGACTCGGCCAATAACATACCATAAACCATTGGTACCTACTGTACCAATCACCACACCACACCCTGGCAATGCACGGGCACAAGCTAGTGAGAAACAATGCTGCAGGTGGGATGGTAGATAATCATAGCTAAGCACCAAGAGTTAGGCAAGCAGAAGTGGATCACGTCAGGAAATTCAAAAAGTTTTTTTTTATTTTTCAGAATAATTCTGGGTTGTTATTCTGAATAAAATAAAAAATTATATATTTCACTTATTATGTAATTAAAAGCAATCGCTAATTTACTTTTATTTTTATTGTTCTATTGAGAATTCATATACAAATCGAACTACTAATTTGTGTCCAATTTCTATTTCAGATTTTCAAATTTATGTATTTTGATTTGGAGTTCGTATGAAAGTTAAATAGTTGATTTCTTTTTTATTACAAATTTATGTTATTTTTATGGTACTTGGTATTAGGTTAGATTTGATATATAAATACGTACCGCTAATTTTGTTCAATTTTGTCTATGTACATGTTTTAATTTGGGGTTTATAAGATAATCAAATTTTGTTGTTTTTATTTAATTTCAAATATTAGGTTTAGGTTTGATATGATATAATGTTATGATATTTTATGTAATGAGTGGAATAACCTTCTCAGCGAATTCGTGCAATTAGGACATGCATAACGTATTGTGAGTCAACCTTTTGGAAGAATCTCAAATCTACTAATGTGTCCAAATGTTGCAAAATTCAAGTATAAACCCTAGTCACTTAGGTTAGACCAATAAAGTTTAATTTTTAATTAAACCTTGTTGCTAAAAGAATCCTAATTCACCGTGACTTTAGATATCCGATCCACTTTAGATCTATACCACCCACAATCAAATTGAACAATTAGATACTACAACAATTAAAATGAAAACGTGAACAATCTTGATCATCTCGACACGCCAAATTCCCAGAGGCAATTTCACAGCCATGATGATACGCCCCAGAATGGCTCGCATTAACAAATCCTAAGTCCTACTCTACAAATTTAAACATTCCACTAAAGTAGAGAGTTTATGATCAAAGAGACGGTGCTTAAGAGAAAATACGACCTATATTCGGGAAAAAATGGTACAATAGAGAAACCGAGAAAACCATTTCTTCCCTGTTTCCTCCAATCTCTTGCTAGCATCTTTGCACTGCACATAATTTTGTGATATCCAAGCACGGGCCTAAGTTTCTCCATAAAATTGTTGATTTTTGGAAACAAAGAGCAGTATCTCTACTACTTCTAACTACGAGTTGGTGACGGTGGTCCGTTCTCTAGTGCTCCTGCGCGGAACGCATGGCTCGTGCCCCGCGATCGCCATCGGACGGGGCTGACGTGGAACAAGCGGCGATTGCACAAACATGGACGCGTCGCGAAGAAATCGTCCCATGCAGAGCCCTCGAGGAGCAACTCACGTTTTTCATTCCTCTCGCTCCTTTTCGCCTAGGTGCCGATGCTGCTACCCCCTAGTCATGGCGCCTCCGTCGTGAAGAAATCGCCCCCTGTGGACGCAGGCCGTCATCACAGGTCCTGCGCTCGCTCGCTCCGTTGCACGGCGTCACCCCCTCGCTAGATGCGTGCGTCTGCCCCAGGACAAATCGGCATCGCTGTTGCTCGGATCCCAGCCAGGTCGGATCGAGTCGAGCTAGATCAATCTCACGCGCAATCGAGGCTGCAGGCGGATCTCCTCTCCTGTGGCAAGGTACCAATCGGCTATCTTTGGGGTTTTCTGTTTCCGTGTTGTTCTCGCGCGGGTTTAGATGCTTGGATCTAGCTGCCGCCACTGCATGATTCCTGAGACGGTTGGGTGATGGATCAGCTGCCTTTGGGGTTTTTGTTTCTAAGTTGTTCTCAAGCGGTTTTCGATGATTGGATCTAGCCGTCACCTCTGTGTGATTCCTGAGACGATTGGGGCCTGGGGCAGCTCCCCTTGTTGGTGATTAGTCATTCTGATCCATCTGCCATGTAGATTTTTGAAAGCTAGGAAGTTTGAAAGGGCAACCCAAATGTGGTCTGATGTGCTACAGTGCATGGAGGAGCTCGGGACAGCCAAGCTTTCTGAGGTAAGAACATTGCCTACTCTTAGAGTTTATCTGAAAAACTTTAGATTATATGGAATTCTGTACAGGTTTTAGTGTAATTCAAAAACAATATATGAATTTGAAAGATTGCCTTCCATATAATTTTATTTTGCTACTTGATGCATACTGATGGCATTTACCTCTACTCGCTGAAGGATTTTGAATTTTGTGAGCTCTAGGAGGTGCTGCAGTATTATCCACATGGTTATCATGGGGCTGACAAGGAAGGAAGGCCTGTCTATATCAAGCTTTGAACCCAATAAGCTTGTGTAAATTACAACAGTGGAACGCTATATTAAGTTCCATGTACAAGAGTTCGAGAGAGCATTCCGTCAGAAATTTCCTGCATGTTCAGCTGCTGCTAAAAGGCTTGTAGATACAACAACTACAATATTATATGTCCATGGTGTGGTATGTTACCATTGCCTTTCACCTAATTATGTTTTCTTGATGCCAGTAACTTTTGTCTTGAAAGAGAGATAATAAAACTTGCAAACAAAAGCATTCTTTGCTCGGTTTCACAGTAGCATTCATTTGAAATTATTATTTTTGGTTGAGTTCTTACAGGATGTATCATATAATGCAGTTATCAAAAGTCAAAATAATAATAAAAATAGTTTTATTCTCAGCTTATTTGGTCGGGGGAAATTATCCATAGATCCACTGTATAGATTCTTGGGTTTGCATTGTTTTGGTATTCAGAAAGATGAGAAAGGGAGAAGGTTTAAGGGGCCAAAAGCAGACCAATTCTATATAGCTTTCTTATATCAGATTTCACTGCTCTACAATTGCTCGTGTGGAGAAGACAAGTTACCCTACATCAAAAGATGAAATAAAGAAGGACCTACTTGAGGTCTAAAGTACGTTATAAGAAAATGTACGATGCTCTAGGGCATAAGTCATAATCAACTATTGTAGAGGGTTAGGTTGTTTGTTAATATAGCATTCGATTCATGCTATTGTTGAGATCTTTAGAATTCTTCTATGTACTTGCACATATCTCTACTACTTTTAATTACGAGTTGGTGGTGGTGGTCCGTTCTCTCCCCCCTCTTCCAGGCATACCCATGAAACCGTTATTGCCCCGATCTTCTATACATTGGCGGATGGAGAAAGTTTTAATTCGGTTGGATATGCAGGATGCGTGATCTGCAGTGTATCAGACTCTTATCTCAATCAACCAATTTATTTTCAAATACTACACGGCTAATTCTTTTTTCATATACTGCACACATACATCTTCTGAGTTACTATGTGCCTTTGAGTTGTCATATGCATCCTTTCTATTAAATATTTACTCTCATGTGTAGATAAGATCATCTTTTCTTTTTATCTAATCACGTATGGATTTGATTCCGGTCGGCCAGCAGCATGCGCACGGCCATGCATAACGCGACTAGATAAGTTTGTTATTTCTATCTCTAGTAATTCTAATTAGGAGTTGGTGATGGTATATCTATTCTTCACCCTCATCTTAACACGTGTGTGCACTCGTGTGGCTGAGTGGGAAGCGAGCAGTGGCCATCTCGGCAGATTGGATTGGATCATCCTGTCGTGGGAGGTAAATGAATATGCATGACTCATTTATTGCTTTCCTTTCTCCCATTGATCTGGCAATCAAATCGATGGTGATTGTTTCCGGTGTTTTTTTGGATTGAATTGATTGATTCCCTTTCGAAGGAAGCAGACCTCCGATTCATGGAGTTGGGTCTTTTCTCGCCTCTTTTCCTTTTGTTGCCTTCATTATTCGATGATTTCTTAATCTGGATTCCATAGATATCTCCTCGGTTGCTGAATCTATATAACCCCACCGCTTTTTGCCTCTCCTGCAAATGTATTGAGCTTATCTATTGAGCGGAGGTAATGGACGACTTTCCTAATCTCGTCGATACGGCGCAGGGGTAGGTCGCAGGTGGTGGGCGACAAGATAGGCTAGCGGCATTGCTAGAACTCGCCGCCGTGGATGATGTCAATAGGTTCAGGGAGACACTCGCGGAGGAAGGAGAGGAGGCAGTGGAGCTGGTTGATGGAGTGGGGCTATGGTATGGCCGAAGCAAGGCGTATGAGCCGCGCACGTCGCTGATGATGGCAGCCACATACGGATGACGCCTACTTCTTCAACGCATTTGCGTTCATGGGGTAGCAGGTGATACCTCTCTCGATCAATCGATCAATCTCAAATTATGGTGTTACAAATTTACAATCCCAAATGCTGTGATGTTATTATTTAAGTTTGTGAAATTATAGATAATTTTAAACTCAAGTTTGTAAACAGGTGCTTGGAATTTGTATGCTTTAATGAATTGATTTAAATGTTTAACCATTGCACATTTAGAATGAACATTATTATTCAAATAAGATTAGTACTCTTTGCAAATAATTTTTTTTCAACGCAAACTGAATTTTCGTTGCAATGTACGGACATATGGCTAGTGAGAAACAATGCTGCAGGTGGGATAGTAGTTGATCATAGCTAAGCTCCAAGAGTGGGGCTAGCAGAAGTGGATCACATTAGGAAATTCAAAAAGTTTTTTTTATTTTTCAGAATAATTCTGGGTTGTTATTCTGGATAAAACAAAAAATTATATATTTCACTTATTATAGAATTAAAAAGCAATTGCTAATTTCCTTTTATTTTTATTGTTCTATTGATTTTGTTGTTATTTTTATTTAATTTCGAATTTCATGTTTTAATTTACAGTTAAAATAAAATGGCTAATTACCTTCTAGTGTTTATTTTGAATTTATGTTAATTTTCATTGTTATTTTTTATTTAATTTTGTATATCTATTTTTTATATTAGAATTTATATACAATCTAAGCGCTAATTTTTATCTAATTTCTATTTAGCATTTCAGCTATGTAAAAGTTTTGATTTGGAGTTTGTATGAAAGTTAAATAGATGATTTCTTTTTATTACAAATTTATGTTATTTTTATGGTACTCAGTATGGATTCTTTTTCTAATCTAATATGTTAATTTTATCATTATTTTTTATTTTATTTTGAATATTACTTTTAGGTTAGATTTGATTTATAAATACAGCTGCTAATTTTGTTCTGAATTTTGGCTATGTATAGGTTTTAATTTGGGGTTCATATGATAATGAAATTTTGTTGTTTTTTATTTAATTTCAAATATTTGCTTTAGGTTTGATATGATATGTCCCGGTAGGCAATTTTACAGGCCATGATGATACGCCCGGTAATGGTTCAGCAGCATTAACAAATCCTAAGTCCTACTCTACAAATCTAAACATTCCACGAAAGTGAGCGTTTGCGATCAATAGAGACGGTGCTTTAAGAGAAAGTACAACCTATATTCGGGAAAAAAAATTGTACAATAGAGAAAATAAGGGTTTATATGGTAGAGCTTCAGATTCTAACTTCACCTGAAATCTGAAATTTGTAGGCTAAAATAAAGTGAATTAAGTTTATATTTTTGGTCTAAAATGTAAACAAGATGATATATCTAAACACTCTTAATGTACTAACAGTTTCAACTTCACGAATTTGGTGAAGCTAGAATTTCCAGTTTTACCAAATTCACGAATCTAGAGAAACTGAATCCCTACCAAACACACCCTAAGAAAACAATTTCTACGTGAATAAATGCAAATGATAAAAAATGAGGACACCTCTGAATCAACTCTAGTCATTTACCTTTTCACTCCGAATGTCCCTGCCAACGAATATTGGGTTTGTATGAACATGCCATCATGTAGGTACATCTCTACTATATAAAGTGAGAGTTTTTTCCTACGTCACTTCATCAAAATTATCTATTTTTGCCACTACTCTTTAATTACCCACCTTTACCACTGTTAGTGCTCTTAATTACTCACCTTTGCCACTGCTCTTTAATTACCCATCTTTACCACTGTTAGTGCTTTTTGCAAATAAACTTTTTACCGTAAATTGAGTTTTCGTTGTAACGGACAGGTACATGACTAGTATGGTGTATATGTAGCAGCTAGATTCAGTATTTATGCACATGCACCAGAGCAAGTGCGCACATCCTAGTTCTAATAATAACTTGTGGGTTCCAATTTTGGACTCCGACACGAACAAAAAGAAACCCCAGAGCCCGTTAATTATATTGGGCCGGGATAGTTTAGTCCGGCCACATTCAAGAATGTTATGCGGAGCAAAGCTGGAGTTGAGCTTTCCAAATTTTTGAAAATTTTAGATGGGCCTAGATTAGGGCATTGGGCCATGTAGAGTGATTAGGAAGGTCTAGTGAACCGTGTTCAGGCGACCCAACATTGAATCAGCACGTATATAACGTGCTAGGTAATGATCAATGAAAGTGATAATAACACAACATAATGTTATTAGCTCTGGGCTCGTCCTAACAGTTAACATGATACCATTTTCTTTTTTTAGCTGAATAATTTGACGATCAGTGTCTTATTGGAGGTATGAAATAGGAACAAAAACATATTCATTACATTTATTCAGGACGACACTGAAGAGATCTTCGGCAGCAGCTCCTTTGACCCTGTTTGGGGAGCTTTTAAGCCATCTTCAGCTTCCGAAAGCTAATAAGCTCCTCTAAACAGTTCAGCTTTTAAGCATCTTCTCTTTTGATATAAGTTAGAAGCCATATATAACTAACAAAACCTAAAAGCTGTACGTTGAACCTGCTTTTGCAGTTTATTATTGAGAGAAATTAACTATTTGTCAAACGGTCTTTTATAAAAACCTACAGCTGCTCTTTAGCCTAGAAAGTTAAAAAACAGCTTTTCAGAAAAGCTACAGCTCCCTTGAAGCTACAGCTTTTGTGGAAATTCTTCTGAAGATCTCTTCTAGGAGGATTTTTCTGTGACTGTTTTATGCTAAATCCTCATATATTTTTTGAAACAAATCATCATGTTTGTTTAGCTTTTCTATCCCCTGGATTGCAAGCCCTGTGAGAGGTGAGAGCTGAGAACGTTGTTTGATTTCTACGCGCGCGGTGCTTCGGAGCTTAGCTTGAAAGCGATATGTTTAAGAAAATATCTGTTGTTCTTAATTACCTCTTTGCTCTGCTTTAAAATATAACTTATGCCTATCCGACATCAGTACAACACTCGTATCACAAGACAAAACACATTAATACTATGAACAACGTCCACACGATCGAGAACCCAAAACCTTTTCCTTGCAATAATTCACAGCATAATAACCCAAATCTCACAAACAGGTCGAAATACAAGTACGTTTTCAAAAAAGAAAGATTGGACTACAAGTGGCGACACCAGAAACCTCATGCTACTGCTTACACATCACAACTGAATTTGCTATACACTCGCGACCTCCTCTAGTGCGAGCGCAGCCACAAAGACGAGGGGCAAGATGGACGACCAAAGTATCGTCTTCCCCGCGGCACGCCGACGGACCAGGTCGCCAGACACCCAGATTCCGGCCGACGCCTCCACAAGCCCGAAGATAACTACGCCGACGAGCATGCCGTAGTATAAGTAGAAGGGAGCCTTGCTATGGTGCAGAAATATACCTCGGAGACTTGAAGACGGCAAGATTGAGCGCCGCCGCGCCTATGGAAACGCCGGACGAGATCAGCGCGGCCGGCAGCTTCTCCATGTTGAGGCAGGCCTCGGAAATCAAGCTCACTATGTTGATGAGGAGAATCAGGAACTCCATGTCTTGTGTTTGGGTGTGGTGTGTAAGAGAGATGCACGATTTCATGCTGTATATATGGTGAGTTGAAAGGCTTTACCCTTGGGCGCGCGACAGCTTGAAAGGTTTTACCCTTGGATGTGCGCCAGCGCGACAGCTTCAGGGAGTTGGACCTGCGACAGGCTGTAAAAAACATGAATTATATTTAACCTAATCAACATCATTATCAGGTTTTGGCAGTCATTAAATAAAATTAAACAACGTCAAGTAGCTGCATATATTAATTGTTTCAAAGTGTACAGTTAATGAATTTAAAGAATTAAAAATTTAATTTACAAACTTAATTACAAACATTACTACGAGCAAGACATCATCGCCGACTCGAACCGGCAAAGTGATAAGAACCGGTCTATAACCGGCAGTGACATTGGACTATCACTGCCGGCTCAAACCAAAATCCGGCAGTGATAGTTCCATATCATTGCCGGCTTGAATTAACAGCCAGCGACAAAACCGGTAGTGACAAGCTGTGCATCAAATGTTTTTATTGCATATTTTTTATATGTTATATATTTTTTGTACAATATTTTTCTATAGTGTATTAATATAGTATATAAAGCATCGTTAAATTATAATTCAAATATATTAAAGCGTCACAATATTTGATTTTTACAATAGTTTGTTTACAAATATAGTGTGACTGCATCTCATTCACTTTAATTTTGCAACTACTCTAGTAGAAGATGTCGAAGTAGGCATGTCACAAGTCGCGATCGAAGGAATAAGGCGATGAGGTTACTCATTGAACTCGCTATTTGGATTGATGACCTCATCATGAACGAATCCGACGATCTGTTTTTCAATTGCTAAAATTTCTGTTAGTAGTAACTTATTGGTTCTCAGCTTGGAGCGTTGTTATTGAAAAAATAAGAAAGGTAATTAATGATGATATATGTTAAATTAAAGAAAAGTAGGCATCAATGTTTAATTATATACCATGGCTTCGTTATAGTCGACACTCTCCGTGATAATTAAATGTATATTTGTACATATATAGTATGCAAATAAATTGTTTCCTTGGTCCTACCTCATACATGGAAAGTCGGTTATTATTTGAAAATCTTTCTTGTAAGGACGATGCCGAACACTTTTCTTGCAATATCGTGCGAATGCTCTGTGAATGATTTTGAATAGTAATTAAACTTAAATGCAATAGAATGGAATATTGCTAGAGCAATAACGCAATGATCGAGTTTACCTGTTCAGCACGTCCCAAAAGTCTTGATACAGATTTGTCGGGGAGTGGATAATTTCCATAAAGACTATCGTACCCCGGCAACCAATCTTCGGCCGACCATACTTGCCCTTGAACGGTGTCCCTAAGGAAGATCCTCGAACAGACTAGCTGATGGGTCTGCCCCGACCACGACCAAGCTCATCCCCGAGCATGCGCTTCGGTTTCGAGCGTGTTCGCCGGAGGAGTGCGGATGATCGGCGAATCGAAGGAAGATCCCGGGCATGATCGGCAGGTCGTACTCAGTCTATGAAGATGACGTGGTATTAATCATGCTGCGGCCCAAAGGACCGTACAGCCACGTTCTGAGCCCATTACGCCCACGTCGCAACATGGCGGAAAGCGAAAGAGTCTGTTACGGCCATGTACGGGCACAGTAGTGGCATGTCATTCGATTGTAACTACCGTGGACTGTGAGCACCTATAAATACCCTGATATAGATTAAGGGAAGGGTGTGTGGTGCATGGTGGGCAGTGTGTGTGTGTAGTGTGGTAGAGAGACAGAAAAAAGGAGAGAAAGAAGGACTGACAAGCAACGTCTGTAGAGACACACAACACATTCGCGCAAGTGTCTTGTAAGCATTCAAGCAGTAGTAAAGCCACTGAACATAGGGTTGTTATCTTTATCGTGAGAGGCTCGAACCAGGATAAAATCTCTTGTTTGTTGTCCTTTCCGAGCATCCATTCTCTCGCGCGGCATTCACCAGACGCCAAACCCTTCGCGGAAAAGGGGCCTTGGTTGATCCCTCATTCAACAAGTAAGCTCGACGGGGGATCCGTTTCCTAAATGTCGACAGCCGGCGCCGTCCGTGGGGATCAACTGAGTCATTTCGCGAAGAATCCCCGAAGATGCCAAATTCTCAGGATGCTCAAGACCTTTACGTTTTCAATGACGTTGAGGATGATGACGTGTACTACACCGACGAAGACGTAGCTGGTGTGGCTGATCCGAAAGGTCACACTGAGTCCGGGAGTTCTTCCCCGGCTGCTATAGCGCGAGAGCGTTTTCTCCGCTCGCAGCGTGATTCCCTCACTGATGAGGAAGAATGTGATGGCCTCTACGATGGTCTGGATATTCCTGACTGTTTTGAGCCCGATCGTGAGACCGCATCGCGTGGAGACACCATGATGTCGCTTTTGTGGTCCCAGTACTCCCGCGACGTCAATATAGCGAGAGGAGGAGAAGATTCCGAGGTCGAATCCTCGGGGGCTGCTCGTCATCATCGATACGAGGCAGCCAAGAGTCATCTAGAGGCGTCCCTGAATAGGACCCTGGCAAGCATTCGTCACCAAGCTCGTGAAAAGACGGGCGCCAGGGCTGAAGACTCGGCTCACGAGAACTCTCGCGAGCACCGTTCTCCGGAGCACGTGTGTGACCGCTGGCCAGGATCACCCCCTTCCGCTCCCCAGAGTGTCGAGCGGTTGCGGGCCATGGCGACGGTCGTGCGCAACCTTCGAAATTTTCCCAGCCAGGCAGACCTGGAAGCCATGGGTGCAGTCGTGGCTGTGAATCTGGAAAAACTCACCGCCGACATGAAGCTTTCAGGGTCCCTTGGCGGTAAGGAAGCCCAAAGTGTTTCCCGGGACAGTAAGCATCATTATCCCATTCGCTCCCATCACAGTGACTCAAGCCTGCCTGAAGGCCGCAGAAGCCTCGCCGAGGTCTTCTTCGCTACCGATATGGAGAGTTGTTCTCTCGCCTTGGCCCGCGTGTAGGGGGCCATCGCGGTAGTGACCGTCATGATCGCCACGCTCGGAGGGGTCGTCACGGCAGTCCGGCATTCGGATGCCGAGCATTCTCAGCATCCCTCCGCGACGTCTCATGACCGAGCAAGTTCAAGCCCGGTCACATCGGAAGATTTAACGGGACCCAAAATTCGAATGAGTTCCTCTCGATTTACTCCACTGCAATTCTGGTAGCTGGAGGGGATGAGGGAGTTATGGCCAACTTCCTCCCCACGGTCTTGGACGGAGCCGCTAGGACGTGGATCTTCAACCAAAAGGAGGGGTCGATCCGCTCGTGGAGGCAACTCAGTGAAGCACTCCGGGCAAACTTTCAGAGCTGCTACGTTCGCCTGGGCAAGGAGCGTGACCTCGAACGCTTGATCCAGACCGAAGGAGAATCCTTGAGACACTTTGTCCAGAGGTTTATCAGGGTAAGAAATTCAATTCCGAGCATTTCGAATGAAACAGTCATTCGTGCTTTCAAGTTTGGGGTTCGGGACATCCGCTTCACGCAAGATCTGAAGATTCATCCAGACCTGACGGCCAACGAGCTGTTCTGTATGGCCAACCGTTATGCGAACGTTGATGAGGCGGTCCAATGGAAGAAGATGCTGGACGAGGGCAAGCTGCCGCCTCAGCCGGGTCTGGAAGGCTCCACGAGCAAGAAGCATCCAGGCTTTGTGGAGAAGAAGATTAAGAAGAAGAAGAGGTCGTCTGCACCCGGCGTGGTGGCGGCCATCGAGGATCATCCCCCGCGGGCTCCATTGTCTCAACAGCTCGGGAGGGGGAGGAGCCGACCACCTCAACGACGCGATGACCAAAGCCGCAACGACCAAGCTTGCAGAGTCCAAGATCGCGGTAGCCAAGATATGCCTTCTAACGATCGCTTTTGTCCACTTCATCAGGCATACAGGCACGACCTTCGCAACTGTCAAACCTTGGCACTCCGCCTAGAGAAGTTCTACAATGGCAAAGGCCCTATGCCCACACTCCCAGGAAAGGGGGAGAGCAGCAAGTGCAAGGGGCCCGCAGGTGAAGACGACGAGGACATGGAGTACCAGGAACCCTACAATCATATAGCGGTTATATTCGGGGGCTACTCGGCATACAAGTCCCGCAGGACCTGAAAGAGGCAGCACAGGAGGTACACCACGTTGCTCTGGGCAAGCCCCCCGTGCAGCAGCTCAGGTGGTCCGAGCTGTCTATTACTTTCTCCAAGGATGATTGTTCTCTTGGAATGACTAAGCCTTAGAAGCTTCCCTTGGTCGTGAGTCTGACCATCAGCAACGCTATAGTGGGGTGAGTCCTCATTGATGGCGGGAGTTTCTTAGACCTCATATCTGCCAAGGTCCTGGATGAAATGCAAGTCCCTCGATCCAAAGTCAAGAGCGTAGCGGTCCCATTCTTCGGGATCGTTCTGGGCACCTCGGTCAAGCCCCTTGGTCAGATCATCTTGCCCGTCACGTTCGGAAGTCCGAGCAACTTCTGAACAGAGATGATCACCTTTGAAGTGGTTGACTTCGAGTCAGCCTACAATGTCATCCTCGGCAGGCCGACTCTTTTCAAGTTCATGGTCGCTGCGCATCATGCGTACTAGTGCTTGAAGGTTCCCGGCCCAAAGGGCGTAATTACTATAAGGGGGAACCAAAGGGCGGCCTTGAATTGTGATGAAAAGTCGCTTGACATGGTCGGGCAGCTACCTCAGCGCGGCCCTGACCAGGAGCCGAAGAATTCCCAACTGAAAGTTGCCCTCCAGCCGGGAGGAGAAACCAAGGCGGTTCCGCTAAGCAGCGCGGATCCAACTAAGTTTTTGCATTTGGTATCTTACTTAGATTCCAAATAGGAACTCAAACTCTTTACTTTCCTCTGGAAGAACGCGGACGTGTTCGCTTGGGAGCCGTCCGACATACCCAGAATCTCAAGGGAAGTAATCGAGCACATGCTAGTTGTTCGGCCTGATAAGAAACCTGTGCGACAGAAGCTCAGACGTTTTTCCCCAGAGAAACAAGCAATCATCTGGGATAAACTCGACAAGCTCCTCAAGGCCGGTTTCGTCCAGGAATTCAAGCATTCGGAATGGCTAGCGAACCCTGTCATCGTCAAGAAGAAAGGCGGCAAGTGGCGCATGTGTGTCGACCACACCGGCTTGAACGCTGCTTGTCCCAAAGATAACTTCCGTTGCAAGATAAACCGGTGGTCGACGCGACAATGAGTCTCAGTGATGAGCTTCGACGCCTACTCGGGCTACCACCAGATCAGCATATCCCCTAAAGATGAAGGAAAGACTTCCTTCATTACCCCGTTTGGCATATTCTGCTACACGACCATGTCTTTTGGTCTAAGGAATGTTGGAGCAACCTTCCAGCGCTTGATGCAGAAAACCTTCCCAGATCAAATAAGTCGAAATCTGGAGGTCTATGTGGACGACATCGTGGTCAAGAGTAAGCTTGCCTTGGGTCATGTATCCGACCTTGAGGAAACCTTTTGTAACCTCAACATGCATTGAATAAAACTTAATCCTGAAAAATGTGTCTTTGGGGGAAGGGCGGGCAAAGTGCTCGGCTACATGATCGGTCTACAAGGCATCGGGGCAAACCCGGAAAAGATTGAATGCATTGAAAGAATGCGGCCTCCTAGTTGCGTAAAGGAGGTCCAAGCTTTGACCGGACGCATGGCGGCTTTGAGTCGCTTCATTTCCCGGTTAGGCGAACGTGGGTTGCCTTTTTTCAAGGCGCTCCACAGGCATGATGGTTTCACATGGATGGAAGAGGCAAATCGCTCCTTCGAGGAGCTAAAACAATACCTGTCCAGCCCACCTATCTTAACCACACCAAGGTCAGGGGAAACACTTCTGCTATATCTAGCGGCAACCCCGTAGGCCGTAAGCGCGGTGTTAACAGTCGAACGAGATGGGGTGCAGCGACCAATTTACTATGTCAGCGAGGTCTTGCACTGACCAAAGGAGCGATACCCTGAGGTCCAGAAGCTCTTGTACTCGCTGCTCATGGCCTCAAGAAAAACTACGCCACTATTTTCAAACCCACAAGGTCGTAATTCCGACCAATTTTCCACTTAGAGAGATCCTAAGAAATCAAGACGTTGGTGGCCAAATAGCAAAATGGGCTATGGAGCTCGCCGAGTTTGATATCCACTTCTCAGCCTGCACGGCGATCAAATCCCAGATCCTGGCAGACTTTGTAGCGGAATGGACAAATCCGGTGCCACTCGCTGCCGAGCTCGATGGATCCGGGGAAGGTCGTTGGGCCATGTACTTTGACGGGTCGCGAGCCTACGAGCGCTCGGGGGCTGGGGTCGTGCTGGTATCCCCATAGGGAGATTAACTCCAGTACACCATTCAATTACACTTTGCCGCGACCAATAACACGGCGGAGTATGAAGGCCTTCTGGCTGGGCTACGAGCATACAAAGCGCTCGGAGTCCAGCGACTAACTGTAAGAGGCGATTCACAGTTGGTCATCAACTAAGTTAATAAGGAGTATCAGTGTTCCGATAACTCAATGGCGCTTTACTTGGTTGAGGTAAGGAATATGGAGAGGTACTTTAGAAATTTCGAAGTACTCTACATCCCCAGGAAGGACAAGTCCCTAGCCGACCACCTTTCAAAGTCGGTTCCTCCCAAATGCCCGCCCCGGCGGGGGTGCTCGTCGAGCACTTATACAAGTCCTCCATTCCCTCTGTAGAGGAGGCACCGGAGATGTGTGGTAGCGTCTCCCTCCTCGAGCATGGTGCAAATTGGATGACGCCATTCGTCCAATATCTTGTACATGGGACACTGCCCGAGGAAGAAGTTGAGCGTTCCCAGCTTATAAGGCGACCCTCTCCATACAAGTTGATCAAGGGTGCCTTGTACCGCAAAGGAGCACTAGGAGTCCTCTCCAAGTGCATATCTCAAGAAGAGAGCAAATTCCTTCTTAGAGATATCCATGAGGGAGTATGCAGAGCTCACTCGTCTTTCAGGACACTCGTGAGCAAAGCCTTTCGATTGGATTATTATTGGCCAACGGCCTTAGCCGAAGCTCGGTTGATCGCGGCGACTTGCCGAGCATGTCAGTTTCATGCTCGCAAGGCACATCAACCGGCGTACGTGCTTCAAACTATCCCTCTCTCATGTCCGTTCTCGACCTGGGGACTCGATATACTCGGACCTTTCCCCCGTGGTCGGAAAGGCTGCAAATTCTTGCTCATGGCCATCGACACTTTCACTAAGTGGATCGAAGCCGAACCCGTGTCGACCATTTCGGCTCAAGCAACCAGGAAGTTCTTTCGCGGTAATGTGGATACGCGTTGTGGCGTTCCTAATCGCTTCATCACAGATAACGGCACTCAGTTCACTAGCAAACTGTTTCAAGCCTACTATGAAGATATCGGGACAAAGGTTTGCTTCGCCTCTGTAGCGCATCGCAGAGCAATGGAGCGGCCGAGCGAGCAAATGGGCAAATTATCCAAGGAATCAAGAAGAGGGTTTTCAAAAACCTCAGCTAGCATGGTCAATCGTGGGTGGACGAACTTCCTTCCGTCCTTTGGTCAGTTCGCACTATGGCAAGCCGGGCTACGGGCGAAACCCCTTTCCGGCTCGTCTATGGTGTAGAGGCCATATTACCCGCTGAAACAGTATTGGGTTCTCCAAGAGTGCACCTGGTCGACAGCGTTGACCAGGAGCTTGAGCGTCTCCTTGACCTAGACCTCGCTGATGAGACACGCGAACGGGCTTTGCTGCGATCCGTCGTTTACCTACAGGCTCTTCGTAGGCATGCGGCCAAATCGATCCAACCAAGGACCTTGCAAGTTGGCAATCTAGTCCTACGTCGAGTTCAGGATCTGTCAAAAGCTAACAAGCTATCCCCCAGATGGGAGGGTCCATTCACGGTCGTTTCGATGGCACTCACGGGGGCTATCTGCTTAGCGATGGGGGATGGTCGGGTGCTCACCAGCTTTTGAAATATCGATCAGCTGCGCAAGTTCTTCGTCTAACCTTCATTCACCTTCATATCTTACATGTGCTCAGCGAATTTTTTCTATAAAATTCGGTTCTTTCGCCCGCGTGAAGTCCATTCTTCCCAAGATTTTATGAATGCCTCTAAAATCACTGCCTGTTGGTAAGCCAACTCAGTCTCGCACAAGGGCACACCCTTTTCCTCACGATCTTGGTGATGGGACGAGCGCATCCGAGCATGAACATTCGCTTCAATTAGCCTATTCTAAGGTTCGGCTGGCGCACGTAAGAACGTACAGAGTGCCACGACCAGCGCCGAATCACTAATCTCGCCACCAGAGGCCGTAGTCTTCATAAGCCGATTATTGTTCACAGTAGTTCTTCGCTGCAAGTTCATAATCGCAAACAGACACCCTCTTGGATGGTCCAGAGTCTTAGCTCGATTCGCGCGTGTTCAGTCGTCGTGCACTTTGTCGGGCAACCGTGCATTCTTCCTCATCAAGGCCATGCTTACAACTTAGGGGCATGGGTTCGAGACACTAAGGAAGTTAAGGCCGTGCGCTTTTCTTTCTCCTGACCTATCCCGTGCTCGCAACTCGAAGAATTTGTGGTTTGGTCGAGGGAAAAGTGCGCATTTTTTCTAACTCTCCTGTGGAAGAGCTCGTGCTCGCAACCTAGGTGCACGACCTTCATTCACAGCGGGGGCTTGGTAGGGATGAACTACCGCACTAACGTGTTTTTCCAAAAAATGCGCGCTCGTGTTTCGTTCTACTTGCGCTTCTATTTGTATCCTTTTTTCGTCTGCTCGTCTCGTATTTGTTTTATGCAGGCACTCATCGAAAGGGGCAAAACGCCAAAGATACAAGACAAAAGGCAAGTCTCAGAGCGAAATTGTCTTCTATTCACATCATTAGAAAAAATTACAAGTCCTAGACAAGGGGGCTATTTCCCGAGCTTGGCTCCTCTGAGTATCGAAAGTTTCTCCTTCGCCTCATCGAGCGTAGCTTCGAGGTTGAGAACCTGTCGTCGAGCTTCGTGTCCTTCGCGAGCCTCTTGGCGGAGTCACTTCATTTCCTCCTTGTCTTGGTCGGCGATTTCAGTGGCCTCCCGTGCAGAACGGTTTAGCTCGTCCACCTTCGCTTCTAAGATTTTAAGAGCGTTGCTGTTCTTGCTCGAGCTTTAGTTCGAGCTCGCACATCCGCTCTCTGTTCCTGGTAGCATTCTCTTCGGCTTGGCGGCACCTTGTCTGGATCTCCAGGTCCCAAGCTTTGAGGTCGGCCAATTGTTGCTCAAGCTCCGCCACTTTGGCGTTATGCTCGGTAGTAAGTTTGGCCACGACCTTAGGGAGAACGGTCGCCAACTTAAAGTCCACCATGGTCTCTTGGAGCACCTACGGACAAGAAAGTCTTAGATTCTCCTCGGTTTCTAAAGAAGAAAGTTTTCGGAAATGAAGTACAATTACCCAGCGGAGACGTGCAAGAAGATTGCCCCGGAAGGCCTTGGTGACGTCTTCCTCTCGAAGGTCCGCGAGATCTCCCGTGAGGGACTTCAGCAGGGAGTCTTGCCCTTCTTCCCGAGCATGTGTTTCGCTCGGGGTCTTCTCACTCTCCTCCCGAGCAGGGATTTCGCTCGGGGGCTTCAAGCCTTCCTCCCGAGCAAGCATTTCGCCCAGGGGCTTTGCATTTTCTTCTCGGGTAGGTAGTTCGCCCGGAGGCTTCGCACCTTCCCCCCAAGCATGTTCTTCGTTCGGGAGCGCGCGGTCGTCCTCCTCCTCTCGAGCATCCAACATGCTCGGGAGCGACAAGTATGCGTCCTGGAGAGTTGGTCCCTCCATGGCAGGATGCGCCACGGCCTGCTGGTCAGTGTATTAACTGATAAAACGTCGGGTCCACTCGATATTTTGTTAGATAATATACACAAAACAATGTAATTAACTTAAGATTAATGACAAAGTTATCATCGTTATCGTGGGTTAATTATACAGATCGTGGGTTAATTAGACGGTGCTTTAAGAGAAAATACTACCTATTTTTGGGAAAAAAATTGTACAATAGAGAAACTAAGAAAACCATTTCAGCGTGAATCAATGCAAATGATAAAAAATAAGGACACCTCTGAATCAACTCTACTCATTTACCTTTTCACTCCGAAAATCCCTGCCAACGAATATTGGGCTTGTATGAACTGGCATTTCTCCTGATGCATGTACGTATATGGTGTATATGTAGCAGCTAGATTCAGTATTTATGCACATGCACCAGAGCAAGCGCGGCGCGCACATCCTAGTTCTAATAATAACTTGTGGGTTCCAATTTTGGACTTCGATATGAACAAAAAGAAACACCTGAGCCCGTTAGTTATATTGGGCCGGAATAGTTTAGTCCGGGCACAATCAAGAATGTTGTGCGGAGCAAATCTCGAGTTGAGCTTTTCAAATTTTTGAAAATTTTAGATGGGCCTAGATTTTCTAATTTTTGCCTTCAAAATTGGGCCATGTAGTGATTACAAGGCCTAGTGAACCGTGTTCAGGCGACCCAACATTGAATCATCAGGTATGTAACGAGTTAGGTAATGACCAATGATAGTAATAATAACACAACAGAACGTTATTACCTCTGGGCTCGTCTTAACAGTTAACATGGTACCATTTTCTTTTTTCAGCTGAATAATTTGACGATCAGTATCTTATTGGAGGTATGAAATAGGAACAAAAACATGTTCATTACATTTACTCGGGACGAGACTGACGAGGATCTTCGGTTGCAGCTCCTTTGCTTTGCTTTGCTTTCTGAAAACAGAGAGTGAGGCTTTTGTGCAAATTCTTCTGAAGACCTCTTCTAGGAGGATTTCGCTGCGATTGTTTTATGCTAAATCCTCACTTTTTTTAAAAAAAAAAACAAATCATCATGTTTGTTTAGCTTTTCTATATATCCCCTGGCTTGCAAGCCCTGTGAGAGTTGAGAGCTGAGAAAGTTGTTTGATTTCTACGCGGTGCTTCGGAACTTAACTCTGGTTGAAAGCAATATGTTTAAGAAAACGTCTATTTTTGTTAATTACTTCTTTGTTCTGCTTGAAAATATAATTGATGCCTAGCAGACATCAGTACAACGCTCGTATCACAAGACAAAACACAATAATTCATATGAAAAACCACATGAGAACCCAAAACCTTTTCCTTGAACAACTCACAGCATAATAACCCAAATCTCACAAACAGGTCGGAATACAAGTACGTTTTAAAAAAAAAAAAAAAGACTGGACTACAAGTGGCAAGTTGGCAACACCTGAAACCTCTTGCTATTGCTCATACAACAGTAACAACACTACTGAATTTGGTATACACTCAGAAAAGAATACAAAATTAATACACACACACCAGTGGATGCAACTATTTCACGGTGACGAATCCTCCAAGTCCCAGCGCAGCCACAAAGACGAGGGGCAAGATGGACACCCAAAGGATTGTCTTCCCGGCGGCATGCCGACCGACCAGGTCGCCGGACACCCAGATTCCGACCGATGCCTGCACAAACCCGAAGATAACTACGGCGACGAGACCGCCGTAGTAGAAGTAGAAGGGAGCCTTGCCATGGTGCAGAAATATACCTCCTGGAGCCTTGAAGACGGCAAGGCAGAGCGCCGCCGCGCCCTCGAAGACGCCACACGAGATCAGCGCAGCCGGCAGCTTGTCCATGTTGCGGCAGGCGTCGGCAATCAAGCTCACCATGTTGATGAGGAGAGTCAGGAACTCCATTTCTTGTGTTTGGATGTGTGTGTGTGGAGAAATGCTTCGGTTTGAGCTTGGAGAATGGAAGAATAGGAGGTTAAGAAGCTTGCCGCAGGCCACAGCTTTGGCGGGTATATATACATAGAAAGTGGTAGAGCAACCCGAACAGTGTTAAACCGAACCGAACCCGAGCAATGCCATCTCTGCTTTTGCCTTTTGGCCACAATGACTCAATGCGAGTCAAAATGCATGTACTGGTTGTGCTCAAGACATCCTACCTCCGTAACCCTGCAACCGAAACCGAACCCGAACCCGAATACTTCGGTTTCCCGACATGACTCTGCGCAGAGCTGTGATCCGGACGGCCGGCCGAATATGAACCCCTGTTGTGGTATGCCTACATGACTCGTTAGGGTAACAGCGACGGCGGCTTAAGATTAGTATTTGTAGAAGGCTAATAAAGGGGATGTATATTGCGTGAAGTGTTTTATAAAACGTGATAATTGGATAAATACCACTGCAATAATAATATAATAAGGTGTTTTTAAAATATAATAAATAGTGTTAAGTGTTTGCACAAAAAAATGCTACTTGTAATATTGTTTTAATGATGTAACAAGAGATAAAGATGACAGGATACAACTGAGAATTAGTGTCGATTATTATCTTTTTTTTAGATGCAGTATTGATTATCAACGGTCTTTATGTACGTGCAGGAGCTGCTCTGTTGGCAAGTGGCAACACACTTTGAAATTACACCTTGAGAAATGCCATTACATTTGGTCATGTGAAATAGTGGTCCTTTTCATCCCCCTTCGACCTTCCCCCCTTTGGACATGTCATTTTCTGGGGCACTAAGACTGCGTGTAACCATGCTTTTCCAAAAATCCGAGGACCCAAACCGAAAACCCGAACAATGGGATTACGGTTTGGACTTTTGGCAGCCTCTCCCAACCTCTGGCTCAAACAGCAACGTGTCAAAAGCAAGCAAGGACAAGGGAGCAATAATAAATAACAAATAGATAACGAATAGCAGCTGTGTGCTTGTGTTAAGTAATACTCCTACTAATGACAAAGGGCAGTGAAGTGATTAGGACATCGTCAATCCAAACCGAAACCGAAACCGAACCCGAGCCGAGCAGCTAGCTCGGTTTCCCCTCGACTCCAAAAGGACGCAAGGGAATTAATCGGAAGCAATAGAAAAACAAAAAAGTGAGTGTACGTGAGCTGTTAAGCAACGAGGGGAATGAGCTGATGATGACGTCCACAGGCCACAACCCGAATCCGTCGTAGAAATTGGAGACAATTGCTATCAACCTTCGTAATCTACAAAGCTTCATTTCACCGTGTAATTTATTCAGGTGCTTTGAGATTATTCTGATTGTGTTTCGACCCCAAAAAAAACATTTTGGAACATTTTTTGTTGCACGCATGCACGAACACAACGTGTGATGGGGGTCTGTGTGTAGTGTTTGTTCTTTGTTGTGCCTTCAAATGAAATAGACATAAGATTTGGACAGTCTTCTATGTGCAATTCTGTCACGTCCCTTGGATTTTTGAACGCTCTCATCCAGCACCCTCAACGTATCAGAGAACTTGACGGAGAAGCCTTGACTGTAGTCTGTCTCCATTGTTGGAAGTGTTGAAACTTTCTGTGACGGATAGTTAGTTTTTGTATACAAGTGTTGAAACCAAATTTCATTACTTCAGTTCGATCAAGTTTTTAATCTCAGTCAAAATAAATCAATAATGCAAGTTGCTATCAATCATAAACATAGCACAACGAATACACCAATCAAATTCCATTTTGTTTCTTCGTTTTTTTCAGACCACAGTTAAAGAAAAATCAAAATAATAGCACCAAAAGAACAAATAAACTGAATGCTCGCCCATATTTGTGCTAATGCATCTTTCATGTCTTGACATATGAATTAGCTCCATCTTCTCCAGAGAAGGAATTGACAACTCTTTCAAAGAATTCATATCAACTAAGTTCAACTCCTTGAGAGATCGCACCCCTTCCGGTGCAAGGACTTTCAATTGGCTGTGCTCCTATGTTTTTTTTTTACAGTTGTACAAATATTAAAGTATGATTAAAAGTTAGATGGTAATTACTTACCTCTTTATTTGTTTAAAAATTTACACAATTTATATTGAGAAAAAAAGTATGAAAGCACTGCTCGCAGTTTTATTATGTGTAAGACATCACAAAATGTATTATTAGAGAAACCAAAACTTGGGCTGGCCAAATCACCACGTGCATGCACATGGTGACGGGGCGAGAAACCGGTGAGGAAGAGGATACGACTTACGAGTTCTAGTTTTTGTACAAGGTGGCAGGGGTTGACACCATCAAAAGAGGACAATTAATATTGTATCTTCAGCTCACGAAGACTAGATGGCCATTCCTTTTGAGCAGCTTTAGATGATGAAAATTGCAAAATTGAGAAATCGGTTAGTTTACCGCAATAATTCCATGAGCATCTCCTAAATAAGGAGCTAGTTATTTCCCATCCATATATAAAAACTCACAAAACTGAAACAATCTAATAATGTATCTGTAAACCAAATTTCATTACTTCAGTTCGATTAAGTTTTTAATCTCAGTCAAAATAAATCAATAATGCAAATTGCTATCCATCATAAACATGACACATTGAATACACCAATGAAATTCCATTTTGTTTATTCATTTTTTTCAGACCACAGTTAAAGAAAAATCAAAACAATAGCACCAAACGATCAAATAAACTGAATGCTCCCCCATATTTGTGCTAATGCAACTTTCAAGGCTCGACATCTGAATTAGCCCCATCTTCTCCGGAGAAGGAACTGACAACTCTTTCAAAGAATTCACACTACTACAGAATAGGTCATCACTGCCGGCTCGTCCAAACCATTACTGCCGGTTATGGGCGCCGGCAGTGATTGGTCGGCAGTGATACTCGGGGTTATCACTGCCGGCTCCGGAACCGGCAGTGATAATAGATATCACTGCCGGTTCATTGTACAACCGGCAGTGATACTCGACTATCTCTGTCGGTTCATACTAGAAGCCGGCAGTGATACTAGACTATCTCTGCCGGTTTATACTAGAATCCGGCAGTGATATATGTATATCTCTGCCGGCTTATACGAAGAACCGACAGTGATCTGTGTATATCACTGCCGGTTCCTGGACGAACCGGCAGTGACAACCGAATTCTGAAAAAATTTGTAGATGTTCTTCATAGATTACTCTAATTTTCTCGTTTTTTGTAAGTCCTGATATGTATTGAATTTGAACCTACAATTTTATACATAGGTAGAGTAATCTATGAAGAACATCTACAAATTTTTTCAGAGTTTTCGTGACTTTTATTAGTTGGTGTGCACGATGTATACACGGGAAGGCCTGAGTGCACATGATATGTTGCCTTCAAATATATAGTATATAAAGCGTCGTTAGATCATAATTAAAATATATTAAAGCATCACAATATTTAGTTTTTACAATAGTCTGTTTACAAATGTAGTGTGAGTACATCTCGTTCACTTTGGATCGAGGGTGTCGTCGTGGAACTCGCCGTTTGGATTGGTGACCTCTTCATCAATGAATCCAGCGATCTGCTCTTGAAGTGCTAAAATTTCTCTTGGCAGTAACTTATTGGTTCTCAACTTGGAGCGCTGTTATTGAAGAAAAGAGAAATTTAATTAATGATGATAGATGTTAAATGAAAGAAAAGTAGGCATGAATGTGTAATTATATACCATGGCTTCGTTATAGCCGACACTCTTCGTGACAATTGCATGTACATTTGTACATACGTAGTATGCGCATAAACTATTTCCCTGGTCCTGTCTCATGCATGGAAAGTCTGATATTTTTATGAAACTTTTCCTGTAGGGACGATGCGCACCACCTTTCTTGCAATACCGGTTGAATGTGCTGTGAATGATTTTAAATAGTAATTAACCTTAAATACAATAGAATAAAATATTACTAGAGCAATAACGCAACGATCGAGTTTACCTGTTCATGATGTCCCAAAATTTTTGATACTCATTAAGTTCTTTTCTCATCGAGTCCAAGACAAAAATCCTGCTTTCATCTAACTCGATGACGACGAGGAGCCAGTGATAACTAGACATATATGTTAATATAGCCTATTAGTCCCACACCGTGTCACGCAAAAATAGTAAAACAATATTAGAAGTAGGGTAATACGTACTGAAAGTTAAAGGGTAAAAGTATGGAGGTTTTCTTTTGCAGCTTGAAGAAAGTCTTTAATAAATAGTCTTCAACAAACTGTGGACTATCACGGATGATTGTCTCGTTGACAAGCCCCGGATCGAGAAATCCTAAATTTTCATCCTTATTTCTTCTACATATATGTATCTCCATTCTACATATATATAAAAGAAGTTAGACATACAGTTGAACGGTACAAGAATATACAATAATATAAATAGAGACTTACAAAATCCACAGTCTGAGCATTGCCGCGTCCAGAGCATCTGGCCGGTACAATATATACAATTCGCTGAACTCTATCCAGAACATGCCATCCCTATTATGAAAATCCGAGTCTTTGTATTTCACTGGGAACGAACACATACCCTTTTCGCACTCCTGCATGTAATACTGATGGACGCGCCGCAATTTGGTTGTTAGCTTCTCTAACTCTTTTGGGGGAGCCAGCGGTTGCCCCAAAAAGAACTTCCAGGTTAGACCTAGCTCGTAATTACGAAGTTGTTCAGCAGCATCTTTTTGAGCTTGCTTTCTGGAGATGCGCTCGTAGTCCGACATTTGCGAAGGTTCAGAAGCCCGCCCTGTCTCTTTGGCTTTTGCCATACTCAAGAAAAACTTCTGCGCATTAGCATCGACTTTAGTCTTCTCGGGTGATGGCGCCTTTTGGAAGTGAGATGCTACGTCGGCCTTTATTGCCTTTTTCCGTTCTTCTTCAGTCTTCTCGGCCGGTTCCATTATTTAAAAATCCATCTACCATTTCCCATTATTTAAATATTCAACTAGCAATTCTCACTATTTATAATTGATCATCTAGCAATCTTTACTATTTAAAATCCATATAACAAATTTTCATTAATTAAATTAATTACAATTATGCATAATTGTCCATCTAGCAATTTTTATTACTTAAACATCCACTACATCACTCAAATGGATATGAATTTCTGCAAATAACAATATAATTGTAAATGATTAGTTTTACAAATACATCTAGCAATTTTGCCTATATAATACATCAAACCTTTTTCACTATTTAAATATCCATCTAGCATTTTTTAATTATTTAGAAGATTTCTTCATTTCATTTTGTTATGTAGCGCTAGCTATTAAATTAAATTAATCTACAACAAACAAGCATATAATTGAATATAAGGATATATTTCTAAATAATTATTTATGTTCCAACTTTCATTATTGCAAAATCCATCTACCATTTTCCATTATTTAAATATTCAACTAGCAATTCTCACTATTTATAATTGATCATCTAGCAATCTTTACTATTTAAAATCCATATAACAAATTTTCATTAATTAAATTAATTACAATTATGCATAATTGTCCATCTAGCAATTTTTCTTACTTAAACATCCACTACAATATGAATTATAATTTATTCAATAATTTAGCTAGATCTTAATTTCAAGACTACCGATATAAAACTGCTCACACTGTACAATCGGCAATTATCAACATCTATAGTACTCTGTAAAGTAAAATTTTACGACAAATATAACATATATCAAGTCAGTAACATCGAAAAATTTTAATACAATTTTTCAGCAACAACTCGCCAAGATAATAGAGCTTCTCTTTGTTACGCTTTCGGTCGAAGAAGATGTCGATTCGATGAAAAATATGAACAAAATATTAACTCAAAATTTTAAAAGACCTCTCCAAGAAAACAAAGAATCGAGCAAAGAGCTCCTCTCTTCGCTTCGTAGGGAAAGGCGTCGGTCAGATCGATCGCTATATAAATAGCTTATCACTGCCAGCTCTGCAAAGAACCGGCAGTGATAAGGTCATATTACGCAGGAAAATAGCTTATCACTGCCGGCTCTACGCAGAACCGCCAGTGATAAGGTCATACTACGCGGGAAAATTGGGTTGCGCGGGAAAATACATATCACTGCCGGTTGAATATCCGAACCGGCAGTAAAATTTAAATATCAATGCCGGTTGTAAGTAAAACCGGCAATGAAAATTGTCTTATCACTGCCGGTTTATACACGAACCGCAATGATAAATCACTACCGGTTTTACATATAAACTGACAGTGATATGTTATTATCACTGCCGGTTCTCTATTAAACCGGCAATGATATTGCCTCCATTCCTGCGGGAAATTGATACTATTCTTATCACTGCCGATTGAAATTAGAACCGGCAGTGATAATATTATCACTGCCGGTTATACATTAAACCGGGAGTGATAATATTACCACTACCGGCTCATACCTGGCCGGCAGTGATAGGGGTCGCGGATGACCTATTCTGTAGTAGTGTCATATCAACTAACTTCAACTCCTTGAGAGACAGCTAGGGGTGGGAATTTTTAAACCAAAACCGAATTAACCGATTATTTCGGTTTTTGGTTCAGTTTTTGTTTTGGTATAATTTGGTTTTCGATGTTCGGTTCAGCTTTTCGCTTCTAAAAACCGAAATAACTGAATAATCGAATAGCCCATGTATAATACCACTTTTATAATATTTTTCCTAAAGCCACTAAATAATTCTCATATTCTAATACATTTATGTATATGTTTGGTATGTTCATATATTCTATTATGCTTATATTGTAATGATCTATGAATATTGTGTGGGTTTATTCATATTCTGCGTTGCGATATGAGAAGGACTAAATCTAATCTACCTAGTGTTTATTCATATTTCGGTTAACTGGAAAACCGAATTAATCGAACCATAATATTTCGGTTAATTCAATTTGGTTTTTTTTACTTTGGCTCGAGAAATTCGGTTGCTTGTTTCCAAAAACCAAATTATTTTAAAACAAAAAAAAACTAAACCGATCAAACCGAAAAAACCGAATGTCCACCCCTAGAGACCGCATCCCTTCGAGTGCAAGGACTTTCAATTGGATGCAGTTTTAGAGAGGTGCTTCAATGCTTTTCTTTTTGATAGTTGTATAAATATTAAAATATAAACAAAAAAATAAATGGTGATTACTTACAACTTGTATCGGAGGGAAAGCAGTGAAAGGACTGCTCGTAGTTTTATTACGTGTAAGACATCACAAATGTATTAGAGAAACCAAATCTTGGGCTGGCCAAATCACCACATGCACATGGTGACGGGGCGGGAAAGCGGCGAGTATACGAGTTCCAGATGAAACGGAGCGTTTGGTCGCGGCCGTGCACATCAGTTGGCCCGTGTGACCCAACGGGTATGGGACATTTAGCCCATTGGTATTCATTTTCTGGGCCGGCTCATCTAATTGGTGAGGCAAATTTGGAAACAGCCTAGTTGACCTACTGCTCACTTCCCACCCCTACTTAGTCCGTTTGAGGTGTAGGTGCGCCCAGCCGCCGACCCGGTTCTAGTGCCAGTACTCGACGCCAGCGCCCAGCTAGTCCCTCTGCCGGAGAGAGCACACCTACACATTGATACATTCAATGGTCAAAATATATGGACTGCTTCTACTTTAGAGTCTACTAGTAATAATAGCGCGCTACGTCGCGCCATTCTGTAGAGTCGATAGGATCCGTCGGTAAATCTATAGGGATCGTATTTTCGGTTTTCATATTTGTTTTAAAAAAATAGGTCGTTAGCTATAAACCTTC
Organism: Guadua angustifolia; assembly: GCA_036346375.1. NCBI lineage: Eukaryota > Viridiplantae > Streptophyta > Magnoliopsida > Poales > Poaceae > Guadua > Guadua angustifolia. The sequence goes on along the minus strand of CM070507.1, from coordinate 6,476,404 downwards.
AATGAATCTACGTTTTTTTTAGAAAACCGCGGTTACAACCCGTCGGTGAATCGATGGGTTGCTATAAATCTGCGACGAATCTGTATTTTTTCCACTGTAGATGGGAAAAAAGTAATCTAATTTTTTTAGGATCCGTTTCGCTAAAAAACAACTGGAGACGAATCCATGGGTTGCTATAAACCTTCGATGAATCTGATTTTTTTTAATTGTAGAGGGGCATAAAGTATTATTTTTCGGGGTCCGATTCGCTAAAAAGCACCAGGAGGACCTAAATGTAAACTGCGAGGGACCTAAACGTAATTCTGATAATTTTTTCGGGTCTATTCTATTAAAAACCGTCGAAAGGACCTAAACGCAATTTTCTTTTTTTCCGAAAGGACCTAAATGTGATTTCCAATTTTCCAGGGGGGCCTCACTAGGGGGCGACACATGGCCTCCCTGGGAGGCCGGCAATCCCACCCGGTTTAATATATAGTATACATTTGGAGAGCTATGGTTGTGTTAAAAAGTTGTTTTTGGATTACTGGGTTGTAAAATAGTTGTAGCTGACAGTTGTTGATTTTTTTGCTATGCTGTTTGACAAACTGGCTATTGCAGCTATAACTTTTAGAGGCTAACCGAGTGGGGAGGTAACAATATAGCGAAGTACAGTGGTGTCCGAGTGGGGAGGTGATGTGGAGGCGGCGAGACGAGGTGGCGGAGGTTGAGAAGGCAGGGCGATCGAGGTGGGAGGTGGTCAAGCGAAGTCACAGCTGAAAAGCTCCTCCTCATCAGCTACAGATTTTGAAGGTGCTTCTGCTGTGACTTAACTTCCAAACCGTTTTGTAGCCATATTATTTAGGGGAGTTTTTGATCTAAAATTTAAGTAAAATTGAAGCACAACTCTCATAGACAGACCTTTACATTAGAAGCATACTAGAAACATATTTGCAGGTGCGCATAGGATCTCTTATGCGCAATGTGTGCGACTTAAAGCTTCTGCTTTAGATTAGAAGTCGGCTAGAAACACGTCTGCAAGTACATATTCCTAGCTTTAGCATTGATGCGCAAACAGTCGCGACCACCTTAGCTTTAGCAGAGCAGCGCCAGTGCGCCACTGCTTGCAACTCAAGGTAGCTTCCTTATTCGTAGACAAAGCGGATGCTTGCCTCGGGTTTATGGCTTCGCGAGCGTCCTTTGGCCTTGTTTGGATCTAGAGAATTCTGTGGAAACTGTTTTTACTAAAACCGGTTTTCCCCTGGTTTTAGGAAAATGATGTTTGGATATCATAGCAGACACGCGGATAAGAAAAACTAGTTTTCTGTAAACCCAGTATTTTGAGTTTTCAGAAAATCAAGTAGAGGTCCTTTTTCACAAAACTAATTTCTGGTGCCCTCCTTCTGACTTATCGCTATTCCTCCTCTGAAGCGTGCGCATATTGTTTTTTGGCGCCTGTTTTCGCGCCTGCAAAACAGAAGTTCAGCAGACTGGGACACACTCGTATCCTTCATTCCTTGGATACATACAAAAAAAAGAAGAAGCAAAACCTGAATAAGAAACAAAGCAACGAACAAGGAATGCTACGAGTACTAGAAGCATGAATTCGCTCACCCGGGTCGCATTGCCAGAAGAAATCATCCACATCTGCAGCAAGAACCAACAAAAACCAGTCACGAGACCATCCGAGAACCCAGACACCTCCATCGTCAGGGGATTGTACTGCATGTCCATTTGGACTGGAAGGAGAGTATGCGAGCCTTGGAGAAGAGAAAATGATGGTTTCTGAGCTTTATTTTGACATCTTTGGGTATCTATTCGAGCGGAAGGTTAAGATCAAACAAAAGCTGTAGGAACAACCACACGGAGGAGGTTGATCGATGTGCTCTGCTGTATTCTCCCGCCGCTCGCCGCGGCCGCATCCGCCCATCGCTAGAGGAGGAGGTTCTTTGATGTGTTCGGTGATGAGGCCGAGAGAGAGAGAGAGAGAGAGAGGCAACGGCAGGGGGCATATCGAGTGTAATTATGATTTTGGTGTAATCACCGTACAATTTAACTAAAAAAATTTCAAAAAATTCTGAAAAAATCATGGATGTACATCTCAACTTACCTCATCTACATATAAAATTTCATGATCAAATTCGTCCTATGTTAAGAGTAATAAAAAAGACAGATTTCTGACAAACTTGAATAGTTCAAATGCATCCTAAATTTGTCTTTATTGTAATTTCTAGCATGGGACGAATTTGATCATGACATTTTATATGTAGATGGGGTAAGTTGAGATGTACATCCATGATTTTTTTCAGAATTTTTTGAAACTTTTTTAGTTGGATTGCACGGTGATTACACTAAACTCATGATTGCACTGGATATGCCCTCGGCAACGGAAGCTATACGAGAGTGTCTGGGACGGTGATGATAAGCATATATGGGACGGTTGTTGATCCAAATAGGAACCGATGCGCGATGCATACTAGAATGCATTTTTGACAAATATATAAACCAAACACTATACCAGTGAAAACTTGTTTATGTTTTTCTGATTCAAACAAAATATTATATAAACTAACCCGAATCAAAATAACAACATAATACCTGTTTTTCCAGAAATCCTACTAAAATCTTTTTTCTGAAAACTCATTTCTAATTCACGTGATGAAAACCTCCTCTTTAGTGTATCATTTCTAAGCCACCAGTAGCGACTAGTCTGGCTGATAATTTTGTTGAATTGCATTGAATATTAGTTGTATTTAATTGATTTGTATCATACTATCATATGACCGGTATATACATTGCATGAAAGAAGCCCACTTAATATTACACCATATATGGGCGCTGGGATTGCCGGCCAACGGGCGTGTCCAGGTGTCCCCTTAGCCATTTTTATGGGCGCTGGGATTGCCGGCCAACGGGCGTGTCTAGGTGTCCCCTTAGCCATTTTTGCGAAAAAGCCTCTCTATTTCTTCAAATTACGGATAGATTCCTGTAAATTACGAATAGGTCCTTCGCGATTTTTTGTGAGGGGAAGATTTCTTTTTTTTCACGTTTAGGTCCCTCGTGCGGTGTTTTGTGGAAATAGCCTCTCGTTAGATTCAAATCGCGGACAAGCCCTTTTCTAATTTTTCAGGATAGTGGATAGGTCCAAAAAACGTAACAAATAGGTCCTTGCTATTTACGTCTAGGTTCTTTTTCCGTTTTTTAGGTAAGATAGACCCGATAAATTTTAAAATTCCGTTTAGGTCCCTGCACGTGGTTTATAGCTAAATTGGAAATCGCGTTTAGGTCATTTTATCGATTTTTTTTCACACGGTTTTCTAAAAAACGAAAAAAAGCTTTCTTAGAAAACACAGATTCGTCGAGGGCTTATAGCTGAATTGGAAATCACGTTTATGTTTTTTCCGTCGCGGCGCGGCAATGCGCGCAACTCAACCTAGTAAAATTAAGGTGCACATTGCTATGGCTTTCTTTTCTGAGAGGAGGTGTGCAAGCAATTTTCCTGGGAAGAAGAATCTTGTGCTTTAGAGTTTGCGAGCATCAAAACACGATAGAATAATGCGCAAGGCACTCGATTCAATCTGTAGCTTGGAAAATTAAGTAGCATATGCCTTGCGAGCTGAGTTGCTTCACGGGCTGCTCCACGCTAGGGGCTCGCCGGTTGTTATCACGTCCGGACGGTAAAGTTGGCGTCTCCCCTGTAAACTGAAAAAAAAAAACATTACATGTCCTTCGAGTTCTTGGCTTGATTTTTTTTACAAGTTTAATTCTATCCGAATAAAATTAAAAATCTAGTTTCAAGAATGTGTGCTCGACTCATTGGCACTGTAAATTCTAAGAAATTCCCCATTTTTTTGTCTTCGGTGTAGTCAGACTTGAGCCGAACCAGTACAGTACCATCTCTGCTCTTGTGTTTACTTTCTGTACTGTTCTGAGAGCGGCAACTATTTTCTTTATAGCTGGGTTCCAAATATCGACGATAATATCAAGCGGGTCAGAATTAAAAATCACTCAGTAAACCAATTAAGTTTAAATTTATATTCAAAAAATTTAAAGAAATTTATCAAAAGGTGTTAAATTTTTTTGAAATTGTTTGTGTGAGGTCCTGAGGTAATGATAATGATGCTGTAAAATTGTTAGATTAGACCTATGTATTTTTAAAAATTCTGACAGTACCACTATCTTTGTATATGCTCTTTGGTTTTTTATTTTTTTAGGGTACAAAATCAAGTATAATATTTATGAATTTTTTTGACATCCTAAGGAAAGTATAATTATTATGTAAAATTTTTAGATGATGATAATGTTGGTGATATGCCTTAGAGGCGATCATGTGAGATGATTGTATCATACGTCTATGTTCATGTACTTATCAGTTCCATGCATAAATGTCACTCCTTTGTTCATTGAGTATGACTTAATTGTAAAACATATTAGTTATATGATATTATTCTAAACGATTCCTGGTCACATATCATTATGTGGGACAATAGTGATCTGACCAGCACATGTATTGATTGATGGTAATGTTTCACATACCATAGATATGGAGATATCAAATCAATAATGTGGGCACATGTTAGAGAACATGGGGTTGGATAGATCCGCTCCGAGACACTGATGAGATTGTTATCTTAGAAGTGCCATCATGGTGTAGTCTCGAGTAGTATACCTATACGATCCTTTGACCTGAGATTTTTATTGATTCTCAGCATGTGTAATTGTATACTTTGGGGGCTATCAAACGCTTCTCCGTAGCAGGGGAGTTATAAAAATAACTTACGGGTATACCATGAAACATGACGTGAGATATAAGAGATCAAAATGGAATTTGCCCCTCCTTGATAACGGGAGAGATATCTCTGGGCCCCTCGGTGTGGATGGATAAGGAAAAGTGCATGGTCATGCCAAAGTGATTAAAATGTTAATCACGAATTATATCCATTACATTGACGAGTGAATGGGTCGAGCTACCACAAGGATGGCACGCATCTTGCCTTGAGCTTACCGGTATCGCGTGGCAAAAGGATCGGTATATGAGTATATCAAGGTTGGTAGATAGATCACTCTGTGCATTCGGGGGACAACATGTCCTGCTAGGAACCACTATTGTCTGATGGTCTGGAAAAAAGGTTTCCAGGGCCATGGCCGATTGCGCATGAACCTAACGGGTCGCACACTTAACGGGTTGGAACATGCCAAAATAGATTAGGATCCATTAGTGGGTTTACACGAATTTCGATTCTCTGGCGTTTTAATGGATTTCTACTATAGAAGATCCATTAGCGTGAGTCCTAGTGGGCTTCTATTGTAGAAGGCCCGTTAGTGCGCTCTATATAAAGGGGCGTGGTGGTATGCAGCGAGGTGATCTTTCCCACCACGAAACCCTAGCCGTCGACCCTCTTCCCTTGCCAAAACCCTAGCCGTCGCGCGCGTGGTGCTAGTACACCGGCGCACGGCGTTCCACCCCTAGACGTGTGGATACCGTAGAGGCGCCGTTGCATCTACCTCAGCGCTGATTGGCGAGAACGTCTACTTCCTCTACAGCGTTGCGTGCACGATCGCGAAGAGGAGACGATCAACTCCGGCATCTACTACTGTACTTTGGAGTACACGGGAACGCTTCACCCACTCTTCTTCCGCTGCTAACGTGCTCCAAGGGTAATGATCCATGATCTTTGACTTGCATGCTTCCTGGTTGAATGCGTAGGAAATTTTGTTTTCGGCTAGCGTAGCCTACGCGTTCCCTTCAGTACGATAAGACCTGTATATTTTTTAAAAAATTCTAACAATGCTACTGTCAGAATATAGGGTTAATTAGATATATGCCACTGCAGGAATGGGTTATTCGAGATTTGCCATCGTTCCTTTCGTATTTCTAGATTTGCCATTACGAAACCGTGTTTATTCTAAATATGGCATTGCAGGCGACACGTGTCACTTCTGGTCAAACTGAGCACAATTTGGACGATTTTGCCCCTCCGCATCAAAGTCTTGTTAGAATTTTGTAAAAATCTCCAAAAAAGATTTGAAGCTAAGATTTTTACCTTGATGACCCGAGATCCTCATCTACCTCTGGTAAAAATATAAAAAATTAAAACTTATATTTAGAACTTTTGGAAATTCAAAATAGAAAAATAAAGTTAAAAATAGCAATGTCAGAATTTTTAAAATTTAAATATAAAAGATAAAATTTTTAAAACTTTATATAAGATTAATAATACTATTTCAGATCTTGATAAAAATTTTCATAAAATATTAATACCATTTTAGCCTTAAATTAAATATAAAATAAAAATAGACGGAGGGCAAAATCGTCCGAATGAAATTTGAGTCATCGCTTCGGTTTGACCGAAGTGACACGTGTCGCTGCAATGGCATATTTAGAATAAACACGGTTTCGTAATGGCAAATCTAGAAATACGAAAGGAACGATGGCAAATCTCGAATAACCGATTCCTGCAGTGGCATATATCTGATTAACCCCAGAATATATGCTCTTTAGTTTTTTTATTTTATACAGGGCAGTAAATGAATTCTAATATTTTCGATCCTTGCTCACTATTTATGATGACATTAAAATTTCAGAGAATGATAAAGCTTGTAAATTTTTATAAAAATATGACAGTATTCCTATTTCTTCTTATTAACTGTTGTTTTTTATTTTTCAAAAATAGTAAATGAATTCAAAAATTGTTAAAATTTCTCTAAGGTGTTTCATAGATTAATTAGGATATATTAAGATTTTATGCAAATTTTTTTCAATTTTCCTTGAGTGTACAGAAAATCGAATAAAATCGCTAAAAAATTATATAAAATCGCTAAAAAATTATATAAAATCAATCAAACATAAAGAAATCACTCAAAAATTGGTGAAAATCGCTCAAAAATTGGTAAAATCAGTTAATTTGTGATTTTTTTAACGAAGTTTGATCGTCGATTTGAAAATTTTTTTTTGACTTTGAAGTCATTCGATTTATACAATTTTCAAACCAGTTTTTTAGATTTTCAAAAACACTATTTATTCAAAAATCGTGATATGATATTTGGAACCCTACTTGACAGTATGTGATTGGATGATCAAATTAATGCAACTACAATGATTTTTTTCCCTGAACCTGACCTTCTCTTGCTCTACCGTTTCCAGCTTACCAGAGCATGTACGATTATGTCGACGGTAGCTATATGTAAAATTCTATGTTTCTCGCTCTGGTTACAATAATATCGTTTTGGGTATTACACGGTCTTCAAACACAGTTTTGATAACTAATTTTTATCATAATATATCTATAAAACCCAATAAAATTATAATATTATGTAAATACTTTTTGAGAAAATATCTAGATATATGATTTTTATGTATCTAATTTAAAATATTTAAAAATATATTAACAAACAAAGTTTAGAAAGTTTGGCTGCCCCTATGTCCAAAACAATGACTAGTCGCGACTGGAGGGAGTATCTATAGACATGATTATAGATAACTCATATAATAGATTGTTTATATAACTGTCTGTAATGATCTTGTATAATTAATAGGTTATCTATACAATAGTATGCACAGTATAAAACTATATAGAAGACCGTCTGTTTAATACTCCTAGATAGCATGTTTACCGATCTTCATTCTTATTTCTCCGAATCACCTAAACTCCTGTATAATATAGCGGTTTTGCTAGGCATCGGACGTCCTAACACTCTGTAACATTTTTTTTCTACGCGTGCAACATTTTTTACCAACGCGTGCAACATTTTCCTTCGACAAATGCTACAGTAAACGGATGTTGCAAGCGTTCAAAAAAAATGTTACACGCGTTGGTAACAAATGTTGCAGGAGTAGACAAAAAATGTTTCAAGAGGCGTCCGAAGAAAACAAAAAAATCGGACGTCCGGACGGTAGTATTTGCCATAATATAGACATATACAGCTGACAGTCGTTATTACATGTGATGTACCTCTACTCGGGTTTGCACGTGTGCAATCATGTTGGAGTTGGACGGGCGTTGGAACTTGGAAGTGCTTTGCAGGATTGGGTAGCCGCCGACTCCACGCCGACAGCACACGGGGTGACCACCGCTTTCGCGGCGTACGACGCCTGGGCCTCACAAGAGGCCGCAGCCCTCGCTCGTTCGCGAGGCTGTGTGGGCTTCGGCTCCTCTGAACTGCCACCGTTCTACCACGGGCTACCAAGCTGGCCCATCCATCTGGTTAGGACTTAGGACACACGGACTGCAAGCGGCCAGACGCACGCAGTCAGGCAGGCAGGGGTTTCGCTCGTCTCGTGCCGCACGGCCGCACGGGGGACTCCGTCGACTCGAGCTCAACCTTTTTTATTTCTTCCCATTCGTGCTACTCCAACTACGGCGGCCATCAGGGACCTGGAGAGTGTCCGTCCGGCAGCGGGTTCAAGGGCGCCCTTCCTGGGGGGCGGTGGATCTCCCCAATCGGTTCCCGATGATCTTGTTCCCCGACCTCGATCGCCTTCGCTGATCCGCCGCCGGGGCCAACCTGCCGTCGCCCCTCTGAGCTTATCCGGATCGATTCCTGCGATCTTGCAATGCCAGCATGGGTGCCGGGTCCCAGAGCCTCCTCGCCTGATCGGTCCGTTTCTTCTTGCCATGTCTGATCACTGCGACTCGGTTTTTCCGGCGGCCGGCCGCTGCCTGGCCAGGACGTCGTCGATGAGCCTGACGGATTCTGTCACCGCGGTCCATGATTTCAAGGTGACCGGGTACTCGATGCTCGATGGCATGGGCATCGGCAGGTACGTCAGCTCCAGCACCTTCACCGTCGGCGGCTTCGACTGGGCCGTCAGGTTCTACCCGGACGGCTCCACGGTGAACTGCCTCGGCAACGCCTCGGCCTTCTTGTATTATTGCAGCAGGGACAAGGACGTCAGGGCCAGGTTCACCTTGAATTTGATGGAGAAAGACGGCAATCTGTCCCAGGTAACAAACTCCTACATGAAGCATACCTTCTCTCCGGCGAGTGATAATTGGGGCTTCATCAAATTCGTCGAGAAAACCAAGCTGCAAGGGCCGCCTTTCCTCGACAACGACTGCTTGACGATCAGGTGCTTGCTGACCGTCGTGAAGGAATCTCGAACGGAGGATGTTCAGATGAATTCAGTGGCAGTCCCGCCATCGAGTCTGCACCACGATTTCGGGAACATGCTGAGTGACGGAGAAGGAGCAGATGTGGCGTTTACTGTGGGTGGCCAATTGTTCCGTGCTCACAGATGTGTTTTGGCTTTCCGGTCTCCGGTTTTCAGGGCGGAGCTCTTTGGTCCGATGAAGGAAAAGGCTACACAATGCATCAAGATCGACGACATGGAGCCTCTGATCTTCGAGGCACTTCTTCACTACATCTACACAGATTCCCTGCCGGATAACTGCAAAGATGGCAAAGCTGCAGCAATGCAGCACCTGCTAGTTGCCGCGGATCGGTACGGAGTGGACAGGCTAAGGTTGATGTGTGAAAGAAAGCTAAGTGAAACAATTGATGTGGAGACAGTGGCAACCACCCTAGTTTTAGCAGAGCAACACCACTGCTCACAGCTGCGAAATGCCTGCATTGGATTTATAGCCTCGCCCAACATGCTTGGTCCGGTCATAGAAACCGATGGATTTAAGCATCTCGTAGAAAGCTGTCCCTTGGTTATGAAGGAGATTTTAGGCAAGGTGTCCCACATTTGGAGTGACAAGTCCTGCTGAGATTTCGAACAAGATCGCACCTTATGGAGCACACCGTAGTACTGAATTCTCATGTTCAGTTATCTATATTCGGGTATGTGACTGTGATATATCTTGTCATGTAAACGTTCTAGTGCATTTTGTAGTTATCGTATTATCAGTATATCTATTTCATGACAGAATGACTAGTTGGCACTATAATTCTAATAAAACTTATGTAGGTTTCTTCTGAATATATGCTTTGCTATTTGCCTTCTTAACTGAATATGTGCTGATATGAATCAACAGTTCAACACCGAAGCTTTGAAATCTGAACCACATATTTTGGTTTACTACTCATGCTTCAGCCCCCGAGACATCCTTATCCCTTTGTCAAAGTGTGATTTTTGAACTGTCAGATGTTCTTTCTTTTTTTTGAAGATAGCAGTCAGAGATTCGTTGATAACCTGATTGGATCACACGGAGTGGCTATAATCTTTTTCGTCAAGTGTGTGTGTTCCACTTATTTCTGGTTTGCCGCTGATTGCTTGTTTCATATTCTTCGCGAATCAATCTGCAGTTTCCATCTGAGTCTTACCGATGACAAGCTGACTGTTCATCTTCAGGTCAATGCGCGATTTCACTGAATTTACTGACTCTGCAGCATGCTAAATGACTCCCTCAAAGTTCAAACATATAACGGTATAAATACGAACTTCATTCCGACTGATTAGGCTATTACTCTACCAGTTAGTGAAAAGCGTGATGATACATATAATAACTTATCTTGAAATATATGCTAAGAAATCTCAAGTCCCTGATTCATGTGAAGTTATATATCTCAGTTGCAAAAAGCCATGTACCCTGTCATACATAATGTTACTCCCTCGATCTGAAGTAGTTGCATCATATCATGTCAGGTTCTGTACGGTTAGATTTGGAGACAAATTTGACATGAACATCCCCCTTTGTAGTTAAATTAAATTGATCGTATTCATTACGTGGAACAAGTTTGGGGATACCTAAAGTTTTACTAATGGGTTTTGATAAACACCATCCGGATGTTTTATTTTGTTTGTTAAAATCACCCAAATTTAGGAGTCTCTTACAACATTTTTGTTCAACGTTTGTAACATTTTTTTCCGACGCGTGCAATATTTTTTTTCAATACTTGCAATATCTGTTTATTGTGCCGCATTTCTACTGTTGTCGAAGGAAAATGTTGCACGCGTTGGAAAAAAATATTGCATCCGTAGAGGAAAAATATTACAATGCGTCGGAAAAAAATGTTACAAACGTTGAACAAAAATGTTGCAAGAGGCTCTCAAATGTCAGACGAGTTGCAACATTTTTTTTCTACATGTGTAATATTTTTTTCCAATGCGTGCAACATTCGAAAATTTAGCTGATTTTTTTGAAAAAAAACATCCGAGTGACAAACTAGGACTCTCCACCATGTACTGAGGCAAGAAAACGTACAATAATAGCGTCAGGTAAGTCGCAAGTACATTATATCAGTTTCCTAAAACACATTACAGAAACTACTTAATTAATTGCGTACGTACGCACCGTCCGTCGCCATTGTTCTTGCCATGGCAGACGTGTCAACTGCGTCGTCCGGTCGCCGCGTGCCCAAGACGTCGTCGAGGAGCCTGACGGAAAGCGTCACCACGACGCACGATTCCCATGTTACCGGCTACTCCCTGCTGGACGGCATGGGCGCCGGCCGGCAAGTTCGTCTAGTTGAGCACCTTCGCCGCCGATGGCGCTTCCACTGGTTCCTCACGTTCTTCCCAGACGGGGACCGCTACCCCGGGCATGCCTCAGCTTACCTGGCTCTCGGCAGCGGGTCTCTGAATGCCAACGTGAGGCATTAGAGGTTGCTGGAGAAAGACGGCAGCGTGTCGCATACTCGCATCAGGTAGCAAACCACGAGCCGAGGCGTCTACTTTCAAAGGGCCGAGTGACGACTGGGGCTACGGCAAGTCGTTCTTCCACAAAGCCAGCCTGCAGACGTCGCCGTGCCTCGTCGACGATTGCCTGACGGTCAGGTGCACGCTCACCATCATCAAGGAGTCTCGCGCGGAGGGTTTACTGGCGAGCCCAGCCCCCGCCCCCCGCGCCGCCGTCAAGTCTGCGGCGAGAGCTCGAACAGATGCTGGAGAGCGGGAAGGGCGCAGACGTCGAGTTCCGCGTGGGCACCCGGCTGTTCCGAGACCACAGCTGCGTGCTCGCCGCGCGGTCGCCCGTCTTCGAGGAAGGGCTCTTTGGCCAGATGAAAGAGACGGTTTCTAGGAGCATTGAGATCGACGACATGGAGCCGTACGTCGGTCTTCGAGGCGCACCTCCACTTCATCTACACCGACGCTCTGTCGGACACCTGCGAAGGAGGCAAGATTATCGCCAAAAATTTGTTTTGAATGTTGGCTGTTTTGGTCTCTACTGTGGTGGTTTTGTAAGCTGGTAATTCCAGCAAGACAATGTAAAAGCATCTCCAAGAGTGCCTTACTGATTCTAATCATGCATCTGTCTTTTGGAAAGGGGTTGTTTGGGCCATGCAGGCTACTAAGTTCGGTTATAAGTGGGTGATTGGGAATGGGACAAAGGTAAGGTTTTGGGAAGATATTTGGTTCGGCAACTCTTGTTTGGCGGTTCAATTTTGGGACCTTTATGTTTTAGTTAATGAAAAAGGAGTTACTGTTGCTGATGTTTGGGATGGTCATATTGTTAAATACTCTTTCCGGAGAACTTTCTCTGATTCCCTGTTGATTAGATGGTTTGAGTTGGTTGAAGTGGCTAAAACTTTAAATCTCAATGAGGATGAGGATGCGTTGGTTTGGCAGTATAATAGTAATGGCACTTATTCGGTTAGATCTCTTTATGCGATTATAAATTTCAGGGGTGTGATTCCGGTTTTTCTTCCCGCTGTGTGGAGCTTATTTGTTCCTCCTAAGGTGCATTTCTTCCTGTGGCTTATGTCTCATAACAAAGTTATGACGAGAGACAATTTGTTGAAAAGAGGAATGAACAAGGGTTTGTGTTGTTGCTTTTGTAATGAATCAGAATCTGTTGCGCATCTTTTCTTTGAATGTGTTATTGCTAAAAATGTATGGAACTTGATTGGAGAGTTTTTTTATTTGAGTATTGGTTATAATTATGAATCTGTGGCTCGTTTTTGGATTAGTAATAATAAAAATGCTGCTTTGAATATTATTTATGCCGTTGCCCTATGGAGTTTATGGAATGTTAGAAATGACTTGATCTTTCGTTTTCAGTATTGGACAAGTGTCAAAACAATTTGGAGAAAGATGCTATTTGCGTTGATAGATTGGAGACCATTGTTCAAGGGAGGTATGCTGGACAGAGTGGACCAATTTTGCAAGCTGTTGAAGAACAAGCTTCGAGCACCGCTCAGGTTGGAGTTGGGGATTCTGCAAGCAAGGGGAGAATGGAAGTTGAACGAGGTTGGTGTTCATCATGGTGGCAGTTTGATGGAGTTCAAGGCTCGTCAACTGTTTATCAGCAAGTTGGTGGATTGATTTGTGCTGAATTCGGAGGTCCTGGTGGTGCTGTTCGGTGGAAGCTCTTTTTGCTGTTTCCTGGGTCTGATGATGTTAAACATTTGTTGGAAGGTCTCAGGCGCTTTTGTGTTTGGTTCCCAGAGTCTGTGAGTGTTTGGTGCGAGAGGTTTCCTATGTCTTCGGTGGATTGTGTTTTTGTTGCGGTTTGCGCTTTGTTGGATGCTATCTGTCTATCTCAGTTTCAGTAATTGAAACTGGGGCATCTTTTTAGTGCCCTGTTGATCTAAAAGAGTGCTTTAAATACATTCCCAAAACCTGATTTAGGGTTTGATTGGAACAAAACATACTCCAACAGTTCCCAATCTCTCCTCCCCAAATTTTGGCGCGCCCTAAAACGAACCCGGCGACCCTCATTTTTCCGGCCGCGTCCGCGCTCCCAATCTCGCTCTTCCCACGGCATGCCTGTGTGTTGCTGCTTCCAAGTCATCGATTTCCCTTTGCACTGCGGCACCGCTGAACTCCTAAGCCCAAGCGATCAGTCATGGCGTCTCCTCGAGCTCGAGAGATCGAGGCATAAATATACAAGTGTACCGTCGTCTCCGTTTCGCCTAGCGGTAGGAGCAAAGAAGCAGCAAGCAATGGCCGCCCATGCAGCTCTCGCCGCCTCGCGCATCCCGACAAGCGCCCGTTGCCGACAAAGAAGGCCTCAAGCGGTGCGTGCGTGAGGTTGTGATGCTTTTGTGCAGAGGCGACGACGGGCATCGGCGATGGCTTGCGCGTGCAGAGGGTCGACTTCGCCGACTTCTCCGGGCTCAGGCCGGGATCATGCTCCGTGAGCGTCGCGGCGAGGGAGGCGTCCTTCTCCGATGTCCTCGGCGCGTAGCTCGTCGCCAGGGTACGTACGTACTGCTAAGAAAGCCCGCGTCGTCTTTAATCTGTACAATTCAGAGCGTGTGAATTTTGTACGCGTAGCGAATTGTTTGTGCGAGCTCCCTGAAGAAATTAAACTACAGAGATCGTACTACAAATGAACCGTTCCAGCTATTGATATTGATTCCTCCCACAAAACCATTTGAAACTCTCTTTCCGTGTTGTGCTTGATTCGGTGAGCTCATTTCTCTCGCTGCGAGCGAGGTGATCCAAAAGCAAGTTAATTCTGCTTGGTCCATTTCACCGGCACCTGCTAGGTGCCTTTTTTCAAGATTTTTTTAGAAAAAAAGAAGGGATCTGTTGGAGGATAGGATTTTTTTGGGGAAAAAAGATTTTTGGAAAGACCCCAATTAAAGGTATTGGGAGTTAAGATATTGGACACTGTTGAAGATGCTCTAAGCTTTCAGTAAAGCTGGACCTTTGGCTTGTTTTCTAAAAAAAAATAATAAAAAAAAAAGATTATCGCCACGATGCAGCACTTGCTGGTTGCCGCGGATCGGTACGGACTACGGATTGGACGGGCTAAGGACCATTGAGGGAAGGCTGGACGAAGGCATTGGCGCGGAGACGGTCGCGACCACAGTGGCTTCAGCGGAGCAGCACCACTGTCCGCAGCTCCGAGCAGCTTGCGTTGGGTTCATGGCCTCGCCGGACGTGCTCGGTGCGGCTGTCATGGAAACCGACGGATTCAGTCATCTCATTGCAACCTGTCCTTTGATCTTGAAGGAGATTTTAGACAAGGTGCCCCGCGTCTAAAGCGAGTCTCGTAAGGTATATGACTTTGGACTTCTGGAGCAAACAATGATATTGATAATTTTACTCATCCTTGGTAATCTGTATTTCTTTCTTAAAAAAAAGCATCTGCATTGCTTACTGCTTTTATGCAGGCTTCTCACGGCACTATAAATTCTAAGAAAATCTTTCGGCATTGTCTTTTTTTTAAAAAAAATCCACCCCCCTCCCCCCCCAACCAAAAAAAAAATGCTTTTGCTCCTTGCATGCTGGCCTGAATATATATCCATGTGGATAAAATTACTGTCTACACAAATAAATATTATATAGAGTTGTCAAAAATGCTTTTGTGAAATAAAAAAACTGTGAGATAATTTCGTTTGACAGCTTCGATAATGTGTCTCCTGTTATACATCTTGATGTGCTTGAACAACTTGCATGGTAGTCTTGGCAGTTAGCACCTTGACATGCCATAATTGGTCCTGAACTAGATGGTTATATTACTTTAATGCTAGAAAGTCGATATGATAATTATGAATTGTTTTATCCTTTTGATTATGTCTCAGTGAATGCAAATTGTACATATATATAAAATAGAGCCTATAAACAAGATAGACGACATGAAAAAGTTGTTAGATATTAAACACAAATTTGAGGTGGAGATGAACAATTGAAGGGAAAATCTGAGTTAACAGAAAAGATTTATGAGATGAAACAAAAACTGAAAAATATATATAATAAATCACAAGATATTGAATCTCTTAACAAGGTACTCACCATTAAGGAGCGCAAAGCAAATGCAGTGCTGGAAGAAGTCAAAACTGTGCTTATAGAGGTAATATAAATGTACTGATAATATACCAAGATAGTCTATTTTTATAACAAAATGATCGCTTTTGTAAGGATTAAGAGGAATTATTAAAAGTCAATTAGTTATTGGTGTCAAACAAATGGGTACTGTGCCGAAACTGTGGAACTTTAGAGAGAACAAAAAAATCTATTGCAGAAACTATGGCACATATAATGGCAGATATAGAAAAGTTCTAACGGCTCATTGTTTTGATCTATCAACTAATGTTGTTTCTCAATGTATGTTTGTTATTATTTTAACTAGTTTATTGTATCATTATAACATAATAGGAAATACTTTAGAAAAAAATTGACTATAAAAACGATACGAAAGATTGCTTTTATGCCAATAAGTTCTACAATGAAAAGGCTGATAGAGAATTGTCATTGATTTCTGCATTGAGTATGTATCCCTAAGAGAGTTACACTAGAGAATTGTGTTACTGATTTTTGTATTGAGTATGTATCCATAAATTAACACTGTCAACGGCACAATCGGTACAGTGAATGCGAATATACTGTAAATCTGTGAATTCTTGATGACAAATATGATGGAATTTATCTATATCGGTTCCATGCTCAGAACCGATAGAGACGTGTAATCTCTATTGCTTCGAAGCGTGGAACCGACAGAGATAACATATAAATCTCTATCGATTTCACACTAATAATCGATAAAGATCAAGAAAACGTCTGTATTGGTTCCACACTTGGAACCGATAAAGATTCATATATTATCTCTATCAGTTACACGTTTGGAACTGACAGAGATAATTAGTCTAAATGATATATTTCTATCAGACGAAAACCGACCGTGATAGCCGCTCATCATCATATCGTCACCAAAACCGATTCAGATAATAAAAAAGAACCAATCCAGATGATCATTTCTGTAGCAGTTGCCCACTGTAGACGGCGAATGGTGTGACACTGTGACAGTGCAGCATCTTCTCTCGCGGCGGATCGGTACGGCCTGGACAGGCTAAGGCTGATGTGCGAGAAGCAGCTATACGAACGCCTCGGCGTGAAAAACGTCAAGACCATCGTAGCTCTAGCGGAGCAGCACCGTTGCTCGCAGCTTAGAGATGCTTGCGCTGCATGCATAGCTTCTCCAAGCACGCTGGATACTACCCTGGCGACAAACTGGTTCACGCATACCATGGCAAGCTGCTAATTGATGATGAAGATTTTGGACACGGTGTCACAAATATGGAGCAAGCAGTGTGGACGAGAGAAAGTTGAGACAATTTTTAGACGTGTCTAGTACATGTTTATTAGGTTATTCTTTAGATATCGTTTTGGAATACAAACTTTTAGAACTTTGATTTTTAATAAACGTAATTTGTTGTTTTAGAATGCAACATTTTTAAACTTTGAGCTCTTAAATACGTAAAAGTAGATTTGTCATAAAAACTAGTTTCATATAATTATATTTGTAGTAACTTTACTAACATATAATTAAAAAAAGTAATGGAGTGTATATTAAAAACCGTGCCGATGTCTAAAATAAATTGAGTATAGTACAAACCTAAGCGACACTGAAATTTAGCCATGCTTAGTTACCTGCATTTAAACAGATCATTTTTTCTTGAGAAATTCTGATTGATCACTGATCAGTATGACATTAATTGGATAGTCTATGTTAACTTCTGTGTCCTAGCATTGTGTTTTTTGCCCTTTTATTTTGGACTGGACAAATCGACGACTGAGAAGTCGACAATTCCAACAAAACTATGCGTGCTGTCTCCTAGGCTTTGTTTAGAACAGAGGATTTACAAAGAAAAATAATAGAAAATGCATGTAGAATTTCTGCGAACTTTCAGATTTATTCGAGTGTCAATACTTATCCAGCGGCGTCATTTGCTTCCATATGAACCATCCGATCGTGATCGCACGGCTTTCAAACACTCACACGGTGGGCCCCGTGGTCGGATACTCCCTGCCAAATTTTGGCTCAACACCTCTCTCGTGCGTCGTCGGTCGTCAAAACTCAAAACCCTTCTCTTCGTGCCTCCGACCACTCCGGTCGCCGCCGCGCGCCTCCGATTCTCCCCGTCGCACTTCACGCCGTCCCCTCTCTCGACTCCGACCGCGCCGAAACATTGCCGCTGCGGTCTGCCGCGGCACACCACCCGCGACGGCACATCGGCCTGCGTACTGCGTAGTAAATCCCTGATCACTGTTTATTTTCCTCTTGGAGCATGATCCTTCTGCTTATTGCTTCACGCTGTTTTCAATTTTTCATCGGTTAAAAAATTCATTGAAAAATTTCTTATATTTCAAAATACTGAATTTTGATTTAGGGGCCCATGAAAAAAACGATGGATGTAACCTTGCTTGTGTGTTTTATAGTCCATGGAAGAAAAAAATTCTAACAAACCTGGCTTTAGGATCGTATGAGAGGTTGTCACTGTAAGGATTTCTTGTATGTGGCAGAATACATAAGCTCTTTTATTAGATTTATTATGATTGTTTTTGGTTCATTTGGGGATGCCCCCTCCCCATTCAGTGCGATGAACTTCAGTTATTAGTTGGTATTTTGTGTCTACTTTGGAATGCATTGGGATGTGTTTCTTCCAATTTTGTTACTGCGGTTATGTGGCACCTGGCATTAAACCCTAAAATCTTAAAAGAATTTTCAGCTCGGGCACTTCCAAACTTTGCATAGCAGTATGTGATGTTCATGTTTGTGTTCTTGAAAAAAAAGTGATGTTCATGTTCGACAATTTGACATGGTAGGAAAGATTTCAAATGAACGGCATAGTTGCAGCAAACATTATTGCTTCTAATCCTTGAATCAGCAACTCAGTCGAAATGTTCCTACAAATGGCAAATCCATTTCCAGAGATTAGCCGACCAGTCTAATTTTGGTACTACCTTACCACTCATTGAGATAAGCAGGGAATCACTGAATCTCTTCAGAAGTTTAGAACAAATAAAACAAGTAGGCACCTTTGTGTTCCAGCTGTCTTTAACATGCACTTTATTTTTATCTCATGCATTGCAAAAAAGTTTGGGTTGCTCCATGCTTGCTATATAGTTGCCAGGCTGCAAGCTTATACTTGTGAAACATCATTCAGCTTAGGAATTAGCAGGCATCTTCTTGTCTACTTATCTATTTGTACTGTATGTGATGAGCATATATGCACAGACGTCTTTAAAAGAGAACAAAAAATAACATGTTTTTATCTATTATCTCTTTTACACAACTTTTAATCTCGTTTCATCATTTTTTTTTTCTAACAGGAAAATTGATTCAATTCATTGAGCAGTTTGTGTCATTAGTGGGTACAAATTAAGAACACATTTTGGCAAATGGCAGCACTTATTTGAAGGCCAACTTCTTGCCCTCCTTCCATTCTCCAGCTTCCTCTGTGAATTTTCAGCCAGTGGATCAAAATATTATTATTGCATTGCCAAAGCAGTACCACTGAAAATCAACTGTGCTGCTGACTCAACTCTGCTGCATAGATTGACTTTACTAATGCTCTTCTCAGTTTGCTAAAATAAGTGATATGTTCCAAGTTCATTTATATTTCAGCATTTTTTTATAACCACATGTATTTCTTTTCTAACTCCCATCCATCCTTACCATTTCAAAAATTGCAATATCATATTTTGAACACATTAAGTGAGAGCATGTTAAATCTAACTTCTAAGTCAAGTAGACAATATGAATATTTCATGTTACATTGATATACATTGGCACATTGCCCTGTTGTGTAATACAACGTGGCTTAGCATCTATATCTTCTTTTGCTACTGTCACTTGTGTTTTGGTTATGGGTTACTACTAACAAAATTCATATTCTCTTTGTGGTTCTTATGTTAGTTATGAATTTAACTCCGCCTGTGTACTTTTTCTACATAGGCTGTGCCAAGCCAAGGAAAAAGGAGGAGGATTGTGTTAGGCTTGGCGAGCCAACGTAAAATAAAACAACCTCCCTTTCATAGAATGCTAGTTACAAATGTATGATGCCATACTACCTCAGCAGTTGCTAATACACAACTACAAGCCAAAAAAGGGCAACTCCAGAAGTCTTCAGGACCCGTGAATTAATCCAATGGCATGGTGTGTGTACACTGCCCTGTTGGCTGCTTCTTTGATTCTAGATATAATATAATGTTCCTTACAAGTCACTACACCATGAAAACATGAATGCAGAACTAGTTCCCGGCGTATGAGCAATACAAGAATCTTGTTTGAGTTGGTAGCAGAATTTTCAGAAGCAATTTTGGTTTCATTTGTTCTTGTCATGGCTGAAAACTCAACTCTCTCAGCTGATTGTGGCCCACCTGATACAATGTCAAGGAGCTTGACGGAGAGCATAACCGCGATTCACAATTTTGAGGTTGCCAACTTCTCCTTGCTTGATGGTATGGGTCTTGGCAAGTACGCAAGCTCTAGCATCTTCAGTGTTGCTGGCTACGACTGGGCTGTCAGGCTCTATCCGGATGGGACCAGGCCAGAAGATGCAGCTGCTTATGCATCAGCCTTTTTGTACTTCCACAGTGGAGCGGCAGGTGTGAGGACCAGGTTCAGCTTAAGTTTGTTAGACAAAGATGGCAATGTATCACAACTAGCACACTTCTCAGGAGCACATACCTTCGCATCTGCAGGTTCTGATTGGGGTTTCTATCGATTTGTTGAGAAATCGAAGATGAAAACATTGTCATGCCTCAACAATGACTGCGTCACAATAAGGTGTGAACTCACTGTCATAAAAGAACCTCGCACAGAAGATATAAAGACAAATTCTATCACAGTCCCACAGTCTAACCTGGCCCAACATTTTGAATGCATGTTGAAGGTTGGAAAAGGGGCAGATGTGAAATTCTATGTTGGTGGTCAAACATTTCATGCTCACAGGTGCGTGGTGGCTGCAAGGTCTCCAGTATTTGATGCAGAACTCTTTGGTCCAATGAAAGAAAAAGTCGAACAATGCATCAAGATAGAAGACATGGAGCCTTCAATATTCGAGGCATTTCTTCATTTCATATACACAGATTCTCTGCCAGGTAGTGGTGTATTAGGTAATACAATGGCAATGCAACACCTGCTAGTTGCTGCAGATCGATATGGTTTGGACAGGCTAAGGCTGATGTGTGAACAAAAACTATGTGAGGGCATTGACGTGGGAACGGTGGCTACCACATTGGCATTAGCAGAGCAACACCATTGCCAGCAACTTAGAGATGCTTGCATTGGATTTATGGTCTCCTCCAAAGGCCTAAGTGCTATCATGGAAACTGACGGATTCAACCATCTTATGGAGACTTGCCCTTCGGTCGTGAAGGAGATTTTATGTAAGATGTCCCGTGAAAGAAGCAGGTAGTCTTGACAAGTAACTAGGCAGGCAATATCTTCATCCATTGGGAGATAGGCAATACAGCTCTTAACCATGTTTAGTTCTTGATATCTTTGTATATGAAATTAATTACCGGTTTGCTCTTCCTCTTCATGAAAGGAATTTTGTAATAATTGGGAATGTTATGTAGATCCTGAAGGATGATATGCATTTATGGGATGATGGGGGTATTCTGCGTTGACTTGCATGCGCTGTCATTGACAAAGATGTTGATCTGATGTTTTAATGCAGGTTTTTGGGTGATTATGACGAGAAAAACGAACTTGGTTTATTTCGTTAATGACCCCGCTTTTATTCTTTCAGATGTTTTGGTTTGTTGGCGGTTTGTTCTATTGAAGGAATTTCTAGTTCAAAATAGAAGTCGCTTGAGTACAATAGTAGTAGTAGAGCATGGTTATGTTCAAACCCTCGTACTCCTTTGAAACAAAATGTAACAATTTGCACCTTCTTTAGACGGCCTTTGTTCCGTTTATCTAGTGCTTTGTAACTCTTTTTTTTTTACGGGGAAAATGCTTCTCAACTCTCGTACGATTGAAGTTTTCGTGAACTTATATTTAATTTTTTTTTAGTAAGAGAGGTACTATATAACTATGGAACCCAGTCGGTCAATAATTCAAAAAGGTCAAAAAAAAGGGGAGCAGAAAAAAAAAGATGAACAGGGGTGGACTTTTCGCGTCCTTCTACCGTCACAGTTTTTACAATTGAACTTTTAAATATATATTTTTGTTCTCTAAACGTTAAGCTATGAACTTTATCCGTAGACATGCCAAGATTTAGCCTTCAGAACATTTTTCTAAGTTAGGCTAACTACAATGGATTAGGCTTTCTTCCATTTTGTATTAAGGTTGTTGACTTGTGGCCAACAATACAATAAGTAATTTAGCACATGTTAGAATCTTTTTCCAAATATATAATGTTTGTTTCCCAATAAAAATCGCTTTCTCAACCCTATAGAAATCATGTTTTAAAACTGGGCCCGAGTAGGTTATTTTCGAATTTTTGTGATATCCCAAATCCTTTTTGCAATTCTGTTGGCGTAGAGCCGTAGACTCGTAGTACAGCAAAGCGGACAAGCACGCCCGATAGTCACACTGTATCTCCCATCTCCTCTCTCTCTCTCTCTAGGGTTAGGGCCTCTCGCCATGATGCAGCAGCCCCCGCCGTCGCAGCCACAGCCCGGCATGGCGCCGCTCCCGCCCCCCCATGGCGCGACCGGGCAGCCGCCGCATTGGGGCGCTATCCCGCCGCCTATGCCGCAGCAGTACGCGCAACCGCCGCCGCAGCAGCCGCCGGCGATGTGGGGTCAGCCGCCGCCACAGGCGCCGTACGGGCAGATGGCACCTCCGCAGCCGTACTACGCCGCGCCGCCCGCGATGGCCGCCCCCGCGGCGGCAGACGAGGTGAGGACGCTCTGGATCGGGGACCTGCAGTACTGGATGGACGAGAGCTACATCTATGGCTGCTTCGCGAACACTGGAGAGGTATTCGAACTGATCTGATTTCAGATTTGGTTGCGCTTGATTTAGATTGGTGTGCTTGTCTCGGAACTAGTGGATATGCGCGTCGCCGATGCTAACGGGTCTCGCTGTAATATGGATGTTATGAGTGATTTAGTTCTGATCGTAGAGCTGCTAGAAATTTAAGCCCTAAGCTAGTTTTTTAGTTGTGATTCTACAATTTTTTTTTTCAAGATTTAGCCGATTTAGCTGTGGTTCTTGAACTGTTAAATGCATTTTGGTTTGATGAAGTTTTTTGATGGTGTTATGAGATCTACGTATCCTGGGATAACCTAAAAGTTACATTCTTTAGTTAATGGAAGCTTTTACTTCTACTTATTTATCTTTTGCACGTGGGTGTGAATGTTCTGCAGACCATGTAACTTATACAGAGCTGCTCAATACGATTTATGTGGTTCAGTGTTTGATATTGATATTTATAATGTCATTGCTCAGATGATAAGAATGGTTGGACTTGGATGATTACAACTTGTGTAGTTGTATGTCTAGTTTGCTTCTTTCGCGCATTCATCATTTACTCATTACTGACCATTTCTTAATGTTTTGCATTAATTTGCAGGTTCAATCTGTGAAGCTTATCCGTGACAAGCAAAGTGGGCAACTTCAGGGTTACGGCTTTGTCGAGTTTACAAGCCATGCAGCTGCTGAGCGAGTTCTTCAAAATTACAACGGACAAATGATGCCAAATGTTGAGTTGGTATACCGACTGAATTGGGCCAGCGCTGGCGAAAAGCATGATGACACCCTGGATTATACAATTTTTGTTGGGGATTTGGCTGCAGATGTTACAGACTATTTGTTACAAGAGACATTCAGGGTCCATTACCCTTCGGTGAAGGGTGCAAAAGTTGTAACTGATAAAATGACAATGCGTTCAAAGGGTTATGGATTTGTGAAATTCAGTGATCCTACCGAGCAAGCTCGTGCAATGACTGAAATGAATGGAATGCCTTATTCATCCAGACCTATGCGCATCGGTCCAGCAGCAAATAGAAAAACAACAGGGGTTCAGGAGAGAGGTAAATGTCGCCAATCTCATTTTGCTCTAACACTTAATGTAGCTACTTCCTATGTATACATATGCATTATTGCTATGCTTGAGGTTACCTTTACCTTTTGCTGTTCCTATTTGTCTTTTCTGGTTTTATTTACTTGTGTCTGAACAAATTGAAGCTAGGTGTCACCCTTTCTTCTGCAAGCAGTCATTATTCATTAGTACAGCATTCCCTGCATTATTTGGATCATTTAATGCATTAGAATTAGAACAATAGTAGACTCATGAAATTCATGTTATCTGGAAGCAGGGTGTCAACAGGCTCTCTTCATGTAGGAGCCTTGGAACTGACTTGAGCAGTGATGCATTTCTTGTGTAATGTGTGGCCTCATTTAGGTCAGTGTAAATCATTTATGTCCTAAATTCGAAGTCGGTTTCTGGTACTTCATTCATTTATTTTTCTTTTTTACTTCAGTACCTTTGACTATTTCTGTGTATATCTTTAGAACACATTTTCTTTGTATATAAAAATTCTATGCCCGATGTGGAATGCACATAGGTAAACTAGCATGTTATCTTGTGCTTGCTTCATTCACTAAGACTGCTGTTGAGGGATCGAATCCCTTCCTCGTGTATTGAGAGCTTAATATTTTCCATTTCCTTTTTTTAAAGAGAATTTTGAATAACAAAACTATAGTACCTTTTTGCAGGGGTAAATCCTGTTTTTGATGTTTTTAAAATCTGTGTGATTTTCTAGTCATCACATAATATGAAATCCTTTTTCCTTTGAACTTTGGGGGTATTCTGCTTCATAACTTACTTTTCCAGTATGACAGGCTTGAGGTGCATCTTTTCAATTCATCTGCCTCTGTAACTCTGCTAAATTGAGATATGGAATCAATGATTGTAGCTGAGATTTCAACGAAATACTGTATTCCATATTCTGTGTTGTAAATTCAGCTTGTTTTGAGGCTTTATGCGAGCACTTAAAACAGTGTTCTGCTTATCCTTGCCTTGATTCTATTAACTTGTATTTTATACCATTTGTTATTCACTTACTAGCATTCTTTGGCCACTTGATTCATTATTAGTCTGATAAATGAAAATTTGCATCCATGTCTACTTGACTGATGTTTAGCCTGTTTCATATTTAGTTATCAAACTTATTGTGATTCTTTAATGATTATTTGTTCTTGTTTGCTGAGCTATTTTAGTTAATGTAAATTGCCTTCTGTGATGCTTGCTATTCTGCTCAATGCATATGACAGGACAATCCTGGATCTGTATATATGCCACTTGTCTAATATTTGTTAACCTAATAGCTTCAATGACCAAGAGACTCTTTCGTGAACAGCTTTCATGTTTATCCTTTGATATTTAACGAATATTACAAAATATTTTCTTCACTTTTTTTGCTTTCATGTACAGTACCAAATGCTCAAGGAGCTCAGTCTGAGAATGATCCTAACAATACCACAGTGCGTTCTTAGTTCTGTTTTTCTATATAGCAATAATTTTTTATTTTTGTTTGTTGACGACTTTTTGTTTGTTGTTGAACTCAGATATTCGTTGGTGGCCTTGACCCCAACATCACTGAAGATGTCTTGAAACAAGTTTTTGCTCCTTATGGGGAAGTGGTCCATGTTAAGATCCCTGTTGGAAAGAGATGTGGTTTTGTTCAATATGTTGACAGGTTGACTCTTTTTATCCAGTTCTGTTTGTACAGATTTTTAAAGTATTTCTTCTAAATCATCCTGTCACTGAATATTCAGGTCTTCTGCTGAGCAAGCTCTGCTAATGCTGCAAGGGACCTTGATTGGTGGGCAGAATGTTAGGCTTTCATGGGGTCGAAGCCCTTCCAACAAACAGGTTCAGTTCATATCTAACATTCTCTCCTGTTGAGTTGTATACTGGAGCTAAATTGGATAACATTATGATATGTGAACATTTTCAGCCTCAGCTGGAATCCAACCAGTGGGGTGCTGGTGCTGGTGGTTACTATGGTGGCTATGGACAAGGTTATGAGGCGTATGGTGGGTATGCACAACCTCAGGATCCTAACATGTATGGCTATGGAGCTTATGCTGGTTATCCCAACTACCAACAGCAACCAGTAGCACAGCAGCCGCAGCAACAACAGGTGAAGTTGCTCATACTAGTTATTTGTTAACAATGAAAATTCTACACCCTCCGTTTGTAAATGTATGCCGTTTTGGACAATGGCATGGTCTCTAACGTGTCAGTATCAGTGAGCAATAACCATAACCTCTAATGACTCACTTAGACTATGTTGTCTTTTGCTTTCTTCCAGTGAGGCCCGTTCTCGATCACATCATTGGGTTGTTGAGACACATCTGAACTCATCTCAAGGCACCGTTAAGCTTTGTTCTAGCGCTTGTCAATAGAGAGTGACGGTTCCTAAAGACTCCTGATTTTGATTGCCTCTGGGTGAGGTTTATTCTGTGCACTGTATTATGAAGTATGAACAACTATTGACGTATTGTGGTTCTTATATTCACTTGTACTGAAAACATGCTTTGATTCTATCTCTCCTGATCTAGTATTATTTATTGCTCTCTACAATTATGTTACACTGCACCAGTTATTTCCTGTATGTTACTTTATATTGTTGGATTCTTCTTTTTCACGAAGGACAAATGAGTTTTGTTCTGATAGCCTGATTGCCCACGTGGGCAGGCATTGTATCAGGGGAACATATCCTGTACAACCAGAGAGTTGGTGAAACCACGGTGCAACCTAACTAGGAAAAGTTTCAAAAAAATCTGAAAAAAATCATGGATGTACATCTCAGATTACCCCATCTACATATAAAATTTCATGATCAAATTCGTCCTGTGCTAGAAGTTACAATAAGATTACCCCATCTACATATAAAATTTCATGATCAAATTCGTCCTGTGCTAGAAGTTGATGTAACTTGACGAATTTGATCATGAAATTTTATATGTAGATGGGGTAATCTGAGATGTACATCCATGATTTTTTCAGAATTTTTGAAACTTTTCTATTTGGGTTTGCACAGTGATTTCATCTGATTGCACAGGATATTTTTCCTTGTATCAGGGCCCTACTGTATGTGCTGCGGACAATGGAATCTCGGTGAATTCTTGTTTCGTCACCTGGTTTGATTAGCATTTTACCGCTAACCTCGTCAATATTTGTCTTTGGTTTGATCAGCACTTTACCCAGGCAAAAATATTTTGCTCATGTTGTTTTGTTCGAGGGAGCTGTCTTAATCCGAACAAAGTGCTCTGAATACGTGCTGTCAAATGAGAGAGGTGATGGCATGTTCATGAATGCGAACGTCATTTTACCAAGTAGCCTAAGGACTAGCAATTCTCGTCATCGACAATTCTACGGAAACAGAATAAGAGCATCTCTAATAATCAAGTCTTAAAATAGAGTCTTATATCTCAAAATAGGGTTTAAACTAAAAAAAATTAGGACCTAAAATAGCTATTGACTTCAGCAATTAGACCCTAAATCTCCAACTGAGGGGGGCACTGGGGCACTGGTACGGCGCTTCATTGAAGAGCTTCATCGATAGGACCCGAGAGGAGAGTTGCTAAATATAGCAACAGGGCTCTGAGTCCTAAACTTATTTTGATAATTTTTCTTAAAATACAATCTCTGTTGGAGTTTTTTTTTTTTTTATCAAAGTCCTATAATTACAATTAGCAACCTATTTAGAGCTCCTCTTAGAGATGCTCTAACAATTCGCATGGTAGAAAATCCTATGGAAGATCGAATCAAATCAATCAATGCCATAGCAAAGCGAAGAAGATAAGGTAAAAAAGTAAAGCAGCCGTGAATCTGGAAGCCATCGTGCCTTAAGATTCGCGCCCTGAGCGAATCACAACCGGTAATACACTAAACACAAAAGCGCCGCTTGCTCGAACAGTATTGGGAATTTGTGATGCTTGCCACGTCCGAACTGACTCACGCCGCCACCGCCACACCCGATTGGTCCTTCCCCCTTGGCTTTGGCTCGATCGGCTCGTCGCCTCGCCTCCCTCCGCTCCCATGGCCCGCCCCAAGAAGACGAAGCCACCGCCGGCGCCGCCGTCCCTCGGCGAGGCGCTGCTGCTGGCGACGATGTGCATGGTGGGCCTGCCCGTGGAGGTCCAGGTCCGCGACGGATCCGCCTACGCTGGCGTCTTCCACACCGCCTGCGTCGACGGCGGATACGGTGGGCGCTCCTCCTTTCTTCCCTCTCTTCCGCTCTCGTCGGAGTGTCGCCTTTCCGTCGGTCCCGTGTGGGGTCGGCGTAGGGTTTGGAGATCACGGGAATGGCGTTCGGTCCGTGATCCAGCTGCGGGTAGATTGGGTGCTGTGAGGGTAGTGAGGCGAGTTGGTCCTCCGTTTTTTCTTTTCTGAGTTACCGGACTTGTGATCTGCTTCTTGGTTGAGTGGTGGTGGCCGCCGGGAGCTCGCGTTTTGTTAGTTATCGAGAGGTTGGGATGGATTTGGAGGCAGGTGGTAGAGATCGCTGGGTATTGCTCCTCTTCTGTGATGCAGCTGTTTGTGTTTTGTTCTCTTAGCGGCCAAGATCTTTGTCGTTTCGTCTTCGTGATTGCAGGGAGGATTGTCCTGGAAATTGTGTCTTGATTGGGTTCGAGGTATATACCACAGTGGAGGTCCCCTCATATTGTAGGCTTTTGAGATCACAGGGAACGATCCTGGTTTGTACAATGTAACTTGAGACTGTGGCTATATTTCAGTTAGCATTATATTCTTTTTTTGTCTTATATCGTTGGTGTGGTGAGTTGACGCATCATATTGTTGATCTTTTGCGTGTCAGAAGTGGATTCAAAGGTGGTCTATGGAGGTCAGAGGGGAATTGTTTTTGCTTTCTTATTCAATTATAAGTCACATTGCTGTCATGGTGTTATAGCAATCGATACCGTGGATTTAGGGGTGGAATTGTTGAAAGGCTGTCCTTTGCTGCTATTTTAGGCACTCCTGAGGATTTGGTGCTGTGTTACACATAAAACGACAAGTATGCTTTCGTTCGGTGATCAAGCTTAGGACGGCATATTGGTCCCTTTATTTAGGTCAATTGTGTTCTTTTTGGATTTGTTGTTAGTATAGGAAATACACTTATAGTTTGGAGTGTTGGGCAGTAAATTTTTTTGTTCTGTCTGGTTTAAAACTGAATTTTTTTGGGAGAAAACATTGAATTGATGGATTTATATTGAGTAGGTGTTGTGCTAAAGAAAGCAAGGAAGGTCACAAATGGGAAGGACGATGCCAATGTATCGCTGGGAGCTTTTATGGATACTCTCGTTGTTCTCTCGGATGATCTTGTTCAAGTGATTGCAAAGGTAGGTTTAATGCGCTTACTCACTTAGTATGTTATGGAATACATTGAGTTCTCATTGATGTTCTTGACAACTGTAATTTTTCCAGGATTTTTCACTCCCGACTAAAGATGTTTGTAGAACTCCTGATTGTGATGTGGTGGCAGCCAGTGGATCTGTGAAGCCTCAAACTTCACATGTGAAAGGCCCAAAAACATCCAGAACTCAAAATGTGTCTCCGTTAAAGTATGCTCCCGATTCAACCATTCCATCTTGTTTTATAGCCCACCTTTTATTCTATGCATGCGTCATGCTTTCCCCCAATAATATGACAAAAAATGAGGGTTCCTTTGACTCATACAATTGTTTCTTTCATGGTGCTGGTTCAGAATGTAGATTTCAAGCAATCTATTTTACTTGATTATATTCTACCTATTTTTACCATTTCCTATCCATTGTTGTGCTTAATTAATGCTATTTCTGTCACAGACAGGCTGAGAAGTTCAGCAGGCGGGGTCAGGAGGATGATATCTCCATTGGGAAAAATGCTCCAAGTATTAACTCTAGTTTCTTCTTTCTATTGAGATAGTCCTTTCACCCTTATCTCCCTTGCACTAAACCTGTTTGTTTCTCAGTGAACTGCAATGCTACAAATTGTGGCTCTCCAACTGGACATGTAGTGACACATTTATCCTGGAATGGGGTTTCGAGTTCTGCAACTGTTGGATCAAAAGATGGACATGTTACTAATTCTGTTTTAACTACACCCACGATGGCTTCAGATGTCAAAACATCTCAACCAGCGAATAATTCAGCTACTAAAATTTTCATGTCAAGCAAAACTACTGCTAAGGTGAGCTCCTTTGGTATGTGCTAATAGCGATACGTGTGTGTAATGATCTTACCTATAAGTTAGTGCTTGCTGTTTTTATAAACTTTTCAATCAGATCATGTGTCTGCCTTTCTAAGGAGTACAACATAGTATATAGTTGTAATTTGTAAAGCTTTATCTATTAGTTAAACCATGCGCATAGTGTTTCACTACACTGATTTATTGATTATCTCAATCATGTTATAAACTAAGATTTAACCCCCATGTTGTTGCGGAACTTCTATTATATTTTTTAATATAGTTAAGTAAAAATTAACTCCTTCCGTTTAGAAATATAAGGCGTATTTTGACTTTGCACAAGGATTAAGGTTGGGGTCAAATTAAGAAAGGTATGAGTGAAAATGACTTAGATACCCCACTTAATTGTCTTGGAAGATGAGAGATAGGAAAAACCTCATTAAATCTACAAGTAAGCCTTATATTTTTGAACAAGATCATTCAAACTACATGCCTTATATTTTGAATGGAGGGAGTATTATCAATGGTTAAGGGAAATGCTTGTGCAGTTCATATGAAATAAATTGTCATTTTTGTGTGTGTGAGAGAGAGATACAGATAGAAGGGGTTATTTAATCTTGCTATTCCTTAAAAGTCTACAGGAAGTTCAAGAATTTATGATTTATTGTCTTTTTAGGTGCATTTGTGTTAGTTTGATCTGCATAGACCGATAGACGGCAGGAATAAAATGTGGTGATGTGGCACTCTCTCGTGCCATAGTTTGCACTTATCTTTAATATAGACTAAGATGCGTTTATTCTCAGTGTTAATAAAGTAAAACTCTCATGCCAAACGGAATATTGTTGCAGATACATAAAATGGGTGACTAAGGCAAAGACTTTAGAAACCAGTCATGAAATTAAATGCGGTCAACCAAGGGTCAATGTTGTTGGCCGAGAATTGCTGTTTTATGTTGAGAAGTGCATACTTATTTTAGATTATCACACATAAAAGTTTTCCTCCCTTCCTGAGATAATTCAAGGATTGCTTTGTTTTTCGAAAGATTCAAGTAATACCAATGCCCTATTTTGTTAACTGCTGTCCATGATTTTCTACCTTCGTAACCATCCTATGTTGATTACCTTCATTGCTACTTTCTGTTCAGCTCATTGTTATCAGTTCATTCATATGGCATTCTTAAACGTTATTTCAGGAATCCAAACTCAATCCATGTGCTAAGGACTTTTCTCCTTCTTTTGTGAGTTCTAGACCATTACTTGCAGCTGCACCCCCTGTTAACTCAAACTACATCTCAAATTCTGTCTCTGAAGCTCCAACTGGTGTACCTGTATTTGAAGCTAACTCTATGCCTGGCGGTTCATCTCTATCCAGCAAGGTTGTTCATTATAATAACCTGGCTCCTGCAAACTATGACATTACACCTTAATATGTTCAATCAGTAACTAGTTTGATTTACTCTTTTTTATAATTTTGATTGTTTCAATAATTTTACTTTTTGTTGGATCTACTATCATATTCTCTTGAAGTGACAAAAGGAAAATATCATGTAGGATGTCAACTCCTATTGCTGTATTGCAGCATGTGACATGCCTTCAAGTCGATAATTTGCTATACATGGGCTACTATATTATTATGTGCTCTATATTTTAACTCCTGGCTCCTGCATTTACTCCTCTTTGGGTCTAGTTATACACTTACCTTGAAGATCAACTATTCGAATAATGCTGTTCTTTTATTGTTCTGCTATTGTACTTATGTTGCAAGTTTTGGCAAATACACGTGGGTACCTGACTTTGATCTTGCATGCTGCCTAGCTATAGTATGCAGGGTCGACTCAGATATTATTATGCTTCTGAATTCTGATACATGGTGTTTACATTTTACGCACGACAGATTGTGGGGCATAATGTGGCCAGGCTAGATCCTGCTAGAATTGGTACACCATATCATCCCATGCACGTGGGACCAACTTATATTAGCCCTAGTCCTCAGCCTGTAAGTCCTACATTCATTTGTTTAATAAGATTTGCGAATCTGTATTAATTTCAAAGATCTGTTCTTTTGTATTATTTATTACTTGAAATTCTTTTCATTTGTGGCTCTACCAAACCAATTTAATTTTATGTCATGACATGATAGGTGGTTGGTGGGAAGCTCAGTCGTGTTGTTTATGTTCACCCTGGTTCTCAGGTGAGTGATGCACCATTGTTATTTGTATTAAGAGTTCAAGTGGATCTCTTCAAGAGTAGGGTGATGATGCAAGAAGAATTGTTTTGCATGTATTTCTGTAATTGATTGAATAGTGCTGATTCCTTGGGGAATGGGGACATCATGTTTATCTTCTGTATTGCTTAACCAGTAGAAAGCCACCTTGGGCAGAAATTACTCAATACTGAACTTCGGACATTAGTTTGTTTCCAGAAATATAAATTTTACTGCCTCAGTAAACTTTGACCTTTGGTAATTGAAGTCTTTTGGCATCACACACTAGCAGCTGTGAGGATTCATTATGTGGGATGGATCCTTGTTTGCAACCGTGATGTTGCCTACACTCTTATTTGGCAGATGAAGTTCACTTGTTAATCGGAATGATTATTTTCCTTTAAATTTGACCCATTAACCTGCTAACCTTATCAAAATATCTTCCAAGTAATCAATCTTCCTCCTTAATAGTTATATTTACTGTAAATATAAACCGGATTATGCACAGATTTTTCCTTGCTCCTTTTGGCTGATTTATCCTTTGGTTTCATCGAAGGATGCAATGCATGGAACACCTGTTATTTCCCAAGGATGGTCTCGTCCTGTGTTGTTGAACTCATATCAAGCTAGCTTGCAAAAGTTCCAAGGTAAGAAATCCTACCCAATACACATGGTTGGCAATTTATCTAGAAATGGTAGTGCGATCTTCAACTTTCAATGTCTACGATTGAATGGACGATACTGAAGTGTTTTTGTTACACCAATGGTAACAATTTACCTGCAAACCTCTTGTCTCCAGGCACTGCCCCAGTCTATGTGGCCCCACTGGTTATGGCAACTGGGAACCTGCCATTGGTGGTACAGCACCCTGCACCGCTTGTGCAGCCATTCCAGGCCATTCGTCCCATCCTGGTTCCTGCTGCAAGCAGCATGGTTCCAGGCAAATACATGTAAACCTGTCATACCAATGTGATTTCTGCTTTTGTTGGAAGAATCTTGGTTTACCCCTTTTCGGGTATACATCTAAGAGGACTCGCAATTTTGCCTAATCTGTTAATTCGCATACTAGTTGCCGGTCTGTGTCCGTCTTTTTGTTGGAAGGACTTGCAACTTTTGCCATTATTCATGCTTGGTGTGGTTCTGATTTATTTTTTGCGGGGTTCATGAGGAATTGATATGAAATAGAAAAGATCGAAGCAATTCTTTGTCTGTCTTGGCAATACTTTTTCCTCTTCTTTTGGGAGCAGTATGTACAATGAGACATTGTGAAAGAGTAAGTGAAGGGCTTATTTTCGATGCGCTCATGTAAATTCATCTTGCAAGTGTAGGATTGATTTATTTTCACAGCGCCAATGTAAATTCATATTGCAAGTGTGTAAGATTGATTTGACAGATCTTGGCGTTATGAATGTCTTCTACCTTTTTGCTGTTGGAGCATATGCTGAAGGTTGATTCGGTACTCGATCTGCACTGAGTTGTGTTGCCGGACTAGAGTATATATATTTGCACGATCGTTTACTCCACCAATTAGCTCGCAGTAATCAGCTCCGGTGAATAAGCAGCTATTTCTTCCGTAGTTTTGCTGTCGTTCTTGTAAGTTTTTGTTGCGTTATTTCGGTAGAACGATCTAAACACTGTAAAACTTTAATTCCATTATGCAGTAATGAAATTTCAGGGTAACCCATTAAGGAAAAAAACGCTATTGTTGCTTTAGAATTTTCCAACGACCACGCGCAGCCCATATTATCTTTTGTCGCAAATCTTTCAATAATCCCGATTATCTTACAGTAAGTCCTTCCTGCAGCACAGTATTACTTTGCAGGAAGCAGAACGATTACAAAAGCCAACGTTTTCTATTGGTTAAATGCGTCAGAAGCAATAAGAAAATTCAATATCCTGAGAGAAACCAGAGATGTTTAACAAACAGAAAGTCTTTTGACTATTCAAGGGAAATTAAGCACCAAGGAGATGTTTAATAGCACCTGCCAATTATCTACCAACAATTTACCAGATGTTCGGTAATAAGGATTAATTGTCATAACTCAGAGAAGACACATTACAAGATCCGGAGTACAACAAAAGCTTACGATACAGATAGATAGAGATGGCAATCGGGTGGGTACCTCCGGGTACCACTGCTTTAAACCCAAATCCAAATCCGAACAAAGTCCTGTTTATCCAAACCCACTAAGCTTTGCGGGTATAGATCTGTGCCCATACCCAAACCCAACGGGTACCCAATACCCAATGGGTACCCACAGGCACAGATCTGTGCGCGAGCACCGAAAGGCGAAGGCGGAGAGGTGGGGGGCACTACGGCCACCGCATGCTCCTCTCCCCTCGCAGACGTCGGAGGCCATGGCTCAGTCCGCCGAAATACTAGACCTCGGGGTACGCGCGGGGAGCAGTGCCTTTTGGGTGAGTAGGGGTCACCTCTTCTATCTTCTTCTCACCTATCCTTTCTCTCTCTCTTCTTTTGGGCACTATGCGCGTCGGGTCAGAGGGAGCCGATGGGAGGAGTCGGCGGCGAGGGGAGGAGCAGGCGTCGGCCGCCGAGGGAGGCAAAGGTGAGGGGAGGGAGACCGAAGCAATCAGGCGATGGGGGCAAGGGGAGGGAGGTGATGGGGGCGAGGGGGATCAGGGAGGAGCTAACTCAGCCGAGCAGTCAGTGAGTTTGTTTTTCTAATATACCTCTAAAAAAGTGGGCCCACATGTCATAGGATACTCATTGGGCACCCATGGGTACAAATTGACACCCACACCCATCCTATGGGCTTATCGGGTACCCAAACCCATAAACCCATAGGTCTAAAGTGCTACCCATACCCACTCTTGTCGGGTCAGGTACCCACGGGTACCTAAACTCATGAGTAAAACTGCCATCCCTACAGATAGATATGTCATTTCCTAAATGGGCCGGGTCCTTCAAGTATGCGGGCTTTCCCCCCTTGCATTTCTATCTGTGCTAGCTGCTAGGTAAAAAAATTTCTATAGTTTTCTGACTCTGTCGAACCCCTCAATCATAAACGTTCCACATTCCGCTATGAGATTCTTGCAAGCTTTCACCAAGCAACAGGAACTGTGCTGCCTTCTCAACCTCTGCTTTCACTTGTTGTCAACCTTCATTTCTTGCTCGTCATGCACAGATTGAACATCATTTGTATCTGGGAATTCAAATATCAAAATCAGCAGTTTGTTAGCCCTTGCAGTAAAAAGAAGTCTTTCAACAATTAGATCATAAGATTTTCCGAGCATTGTAAACTACCTCGGGCCTAATGTATGCATGGCAGACAAGTGATTTGACATGCAGATATATCGGACTGTAGCAATTCGGCATGGACTTTACAATGTCCAATGAAGGGTAAATGGAGACGGGAGAAAAGAACCATTCTTCAAGCTATTTTCAACAAAATATTGGTTTCCCACTTACATTGAATTTCAAGTTTGTGCAGCGAAAGAAGTACAATCGTTAGTATCCACTTTGAGCTGATCTACACAAACATATTTATTTATCGTAATACTTTCCCATAAAATCAAGCTTCGAACGTCATCCAAGGTACCATTAGAAACATTGAAAGGAGGTGTCAAGTCTTGTTTTTACCTAAGGCTGCTGGCTTTGAGCCATCAACTCCTTTCAGGCTGTCAGTTTCTGTCTTCGGCTGCTCAGATTGTTCTTTGTTGTCTATTTTTTCGTACCCACAAAAAAAGCTCAGAGTAAGTGTTAAGCGCATCAAGCAATAGGATCATATATTTATTACCTGATGGTTCCTTAAAAATCTGTTGCTTGCTATTAGCAGCATTTAACTGTTCTCTGGGGCCTAAAGAAATACCTTGTCACGTGCATAGATTAGGTGGCCCTAAACCAAGGAATGCGACCATGCCAAGGCCGCCGGCCGCACTCCAAGGGCAAGGAGTAGGTATACTAGGAACTCTTGATATATTTCTTGCTTGAGTGAGACTAATCCCTAATTTAAAGGAACTACTTTATTTGCCATGCAACTGATCTCCTGCCTTTATTGGGCCTTGACCCACGCCCATGACATTAATTACACCCCTCCTGAGATGCAGCTCGTCCTCGAGCTGCTAGTGGGTGGCCATGGTTGCAGCCCCAGGAGGCCCCACGTTGACAATTGGATGCAGTGCCGACGCTTCGTCGTGTGAGAACATAGCAGGTTCGTGTTCTTCGCATGCAGGTGCCGCAATGGTGACGATAGCGGTGAAGTCCTGTTGACCTAGACGAGGCACCTCCACCGTGCGATAGCCTTGCCGGTGACACCGTCTTTCACAGCTACCGCGTCAAGTACCCGCAGCGTCAAGTACATCGGCCACGCCGTGACTGCCATGGCAGCAACGGTTTCATTGGGGCAGACTTTGGTAGTGCCTGTGACTGCAACGGCAGTGTCGTCGACTGTCTGGGGTGGCGTCTACTCCAAGGGCAGTGATGCGGCCCTTGCAGCGGCACAGGTTGCCTCCAACAGCTCCATCTGAGCCATTGATTTTTCCATGGCAGCCTTCATCACGACCTCCATCGCAGCCCTTGATTTCTCCATCATGACCATGATGGTGGCCTTGATGTCGTCTAGGGCGACGAGGAGGGTGGAGATCAAGGCCCCCGTCTTGGCACTACTACCTTTCAACTCAGC
Organism: Guadua angustifolia; assembly: GCA_036346375.1. Lineage (NCBI taxonomy): Eukaryota > Viridiplantae > Streptophyta > Magnoliopsida > Poales > Poaceae > Guadua > Guadua angustifolia. The sequence goes on along the minus strand of CM070507.1, from coordinate 6,439,832 downwards.
ATATGGACATAGTGTGGTAGGTAGAGCCATTGTTGGCTTCAGTGGCACTGGCCATAGGGATGGCAATAGCAAAACTAACGATGGTATCGACATTGAGGATGATGGGAGCATCGTTCCTGCTACAGCAACAGAAGCCATGAGCAAGGATCAACGGCTCTGATACCAAGTTGTCACATGCATATATTAGGTGGCCCTAAACCCAAGGAGCGCGACCATGCCAAGATCGTCGGCCGCACTCCAAGGGTAGGGAGAAAGTAGAGTGATAGGCAGTATGATGACTCCTGATATATTTCTTCATTGAGTGAGAATGGGTACATGTTGTCCCCCTTAATGGCTTACTTAGCACTTAAGAAATGATCTAATCTAATCTTAAGGAAACTAAATTATCTATTCCCTAATTCAAAGGAACTACTTTATTTGCCATGCAGTTGATCTCCAACCTTTATTGGGCCTTGACCCACGCACATGGCATACCTCATTAATGATTTTTTCCAATAGAAAATGAGACATTTACTCATTAAGAGCATGGATGAGCATAAAACCTATATTGTACCTGATGCTATCTCATCCACCAGCAGATTCCTTTGCCACATCCATTACTGGAACATTAAGCAATTTCCTTTCCCCTATAGCACACACACCAAAAAAAATTTGAAAATCATGCTGCATTATTTGATCTCTCTTTACATTCTCTTAAAAGCATGGAAGTTAGATTTAACCTGTAGATTCCTTGACAACTACATCCACAAGAGCAGTGTTCAGTTCTTCAGCTTTCACTACAAAAAGAGTAAGCTTTGAGCGTTATAGCTAATATTAAAACTTATGTAATTGAAACATCAGATAGTACATGACGTTTCCTGGGACCTACAACAGGCAGGATTGACAAGTTTCTGAACTTGTCCTGGCAAAAGACACATTTGATTTTTCAATCTGGTTGCTAATTTGAACCTCAGCAGGATATCTAATCCATCAAACCATACCTGATGACTCTATGCTTCCATTTGAAGATTCAGAATCTTTGTGAACCTCAGTAACAGATTTCCCTTCAACAAGCACATCTTCATTAGCCACTTGCTTGCATAATATCAATACAGGTTGAACGGATTTAACTGGCACCGCAGCTGCTGATGGTTCTTGGCTCACAGATTCAGTATCATGCTTGGGCAAAATCCTTGATTCAGCTTTGCCGGATGAAACTGAGACAGGTGCTGCTGCAACAACCTCAGAACTCATGTAAGGTCTTGGAGCAGGAGGGATGGAATGCTTAGCATTAGATTCCTCCACAGGTCTCCTCATCTGTAGAGGCTTTGCAATTGTAACATCCTCCAAGTGGACTGGCATGGGTGGAGGACCTTGCCTGTGGATTGCAGATGATCGCTTTCGAACTTGACTTGGTCGAAGCATGGGGAGCTCTGGGGCAAGATCATCCTTCGGTGTTATTGGGCGGAGGTTATTTTCATCTGGGACCCAACCTTTGAGCACCTGATTGTCCTTCACTTTCACCGTAACGAGAGAAAACCCAGGACATTTCTTGGCCTTCTTGCCAACAAAATGCTTGCCAATAATAACATCCTTGGCTGAATTACCTTGCATATAAGCAGTACTATAATTGGAGGCTTGGTTCTCAGAAGTCTTAATGAGATTAGCGGAATCTCACTACTGCAGAACGGCACATCAGAATCGGTTCTTTTTTATCATTAGAATCGGTTCTAGTCGCGATACGATGTCTTTAGATAGTGATGAGGTGGAGCTATCAGAATCGGTTTTGACCCGATCGTGATAAAACGTCATCAGAATCGGTTCTTTAAGGGAAGTGATTGTGATGATACATCATCAGAATCGGTTCTTTAAGGGAAGTGATTCTGATGACCCCATCATCAGAATCGGTTCTTTTAAGAAAAGTGATTCTGATGATATACTCATCAGAATCGGTTCCACAAAAGAACCGATTCTGATGAGTGTGTCATCATAATCACTTTTCTTAAAGAACCGATTCTAATGATAGGTCATCGAATCACTTCCTTAAAGAACCGATTCGATGAGTGTCATCGTAATCACTTTTCTTAAAGAACCGATTCTGATGGTGGTTATCGTAATCACTTCCTTAAAGAACCGATTACGATGATGGTATCATCACAATCACTTCCTTAAAGAACCGATTACGATGACCCATTGGGGTGTGCCATTTTGCAATTTCTCCAAAAAGCCAGATTAAAACAATATGCACAATATATATATCATCACATTCACAACACGAAGGAAGGCGGATGCATATATCATATTCACGTAGCGAAGCGCTTTAATTACAACACATATATATCATAGTCGTTCACAATAGACAACACAAACATGACAATCGATTACATGGACTTCCTCGATACATATCACATTGACATATATTATATTGTTTACATATGGACTAATGCGATCGTCGGGATCTCTAAACCGCCATCCTCTAATATAACTTCTAACCAATTACCACGCATAAGTGGTCTCGTAAATTGTTGAGTGCTTTGTTGTCTAAACTCTTACGGGGATATTGATCTTACGCAAAAGCGAAATGATCGTATTAATTTCAGTTTCAAAATTTCTATGTAAAAGGCTAAGTATATTATTATGCATTACATAAAATTAGGGAAACATAGATAAGTATTAGGGGCAATCACAAAAATAGACGGGAACTACGAGCGGTGTTTAGAAAATATTTGGATTATAAAAGATTAATTCAAAAGCAGAAAAAATTCCAAATGTGAGAAGCTAATATTCTAGTAAAGACATTGAGTAATGCCTCAATGCTACTGAAAGGACAAATGTAAAAGCTACTCCTTCATGCCATTATATTTGTCTCTAACGTTGTAAAAGCGTTGTCGAGCATACGATCAATCACAAATTATAGGCGCAATCGCGGGATCAAGAACAATAGACACATAATGTAAGAGGTGAAATTCTCTCTCACTTTTTTATTGATTCTATCTTTTGATTCTCAAATAACAAATATTTTAAAACAGATACTCCTAAGGCCAAGCAAAAATATAGTGATGTAATTTTCTACTAAAATTCAAATGGAACAATATTCTGTCATGTAGCACCGTCTTTTAGAAGCTTCACGTTTTGGATTGGACCACACTAGTGTTTCATGTAGAGCTAACTAATACTAGTGCTTTTAGATAATGGCGGTGTTCCAATAGAATTATTTTGTATTACTTCATAAATCTAATACTTGATCAGATAGAAAATTATACCTTAGGGAAATGGTGTGAGTTGTTGAGCCACGATGAGCATGTCTTGCATGACATAGAAGCATAATGGTCACCGCTGCCTGTTGATGGCAATCGCGAAGAAAGAAAAAGAAATTCAGCCCACGAAGATTAGATGTCAAAAAAATTAATCATATATATGCTAGGCACTTGTACCTTAAATCGCTTATACTGCAGTGTCTTGCCCTTTTTGTCGTCGTGCGGCCCTCCTTCATCGACATAGTCCGAGAAACCCTACATACATTGGAGAGCACCATTGAGTCAAAAAAATAAGCGTAGTTAAATTCCTCGGATGTGTTAGGTTTCAATAATGCGCTTACTTACGCAAAGGAGGCTTGATCGCGTATGCCATCGGTCTCTTCTCGATCGAGTTAAATGTGTAGACTGTGTTTTCACTCGGAACGAGGACGAGTAGAACCCAATGGTTGCTTATTAAATAAAATGTAGTGCAAGGAAATAAGTTCACAGACGGTTTTAAGTGCGTACAAGTAATTGAATCGAAAAGTACTACTTACTCCTCGTGGTACGGCAATACAATGAAGTCCTTCTTCGACTCAGCTTGCAATACCCCCTTGATGTAGGTAGCAACGAACCCGGTTGAAGCCTAGCCATGATCGCAGACACAAGCTCGGGTCGACAAACCCAACCGTGTAGATTAAATCACGGCTCGTTGTCTCATTATCCCGCAACTCGTGTTGAATGTGAGAAAACATAATGCAAAATCCTATAAAAGTCATGGCGCAAGCTATATGGTGTGATACTCACAGGCGTCCACGATCGTAAAGTAGAAATATCGATGGCTTTCATTTGGTACACACGGAATAGATCCTCAAACCGGCGGGAATGTTCCATTCTCCTCGCGGTGAAAATGTACCATTTATACTTCACGTTGAAGTCGACTCGGCGCTCTTCCCCTTCACCTTATCAAGGTACCATCCATGGAGGAGGCGAGTCCACTTGCCTAGCTCATTCGGTTCGTGCGATGCAATCGGGGCTTTCCATGCTCGTAGGCCTTATAATCATCTGAGGTGCACTGTGGCTGTCTTGACTCTTCTTCTGGGCGAAGGAGTGTCCGAGGTCGGGCGATGGGCTTTTCAGTACCTTAAGGGCGGCTGTGGCCTCTGTCGCCTTTGCCCTCTTGGCGGAAGGAGTCTCGGAGGCCTCTTGTGGTTGTACGGAGTCTCGGAGGCCTCTGTGGTTCTCTGAGAGCAGGAGGCAGGAGGAGGCGCAAGCCAGGAGCAGGAGAAGCGAGGAGGCGGTGGTGTAGCAGGAGGCAGGATCAGGAGCAGGAGCAGGAGCAAAGGAGGAGCGGGGAGCAGGATCGAGCGCAGGAGGCGGGAGGCGGGAGGCGGCGCAGGAGGAACCTCTGAAGCACGCATATATTTAACTTCTGCGGTAATCTTTGGAATGGTAGAGAAGGCGTGGAGGGACTTTTTACCTTGACCGATCGACACCGTCGTGGGCCACTTGATGAGCGACATGCGTGCTTGCCCGAGAGTGGTGATATCTTCGGGGGAAATCGAGCACATGTGATAAGAAGTCTTCGTGGGCGTAGTCCACTGCACCTCATGTAGCCCTTCCCCACAGGTGACCATGCAGTGTCGGTCTCGTTGCATGGAAATGCAACCCGCGTGCGACCTCGACGGAAATCCATCCTCCGTCAAGATGGTGGTGGCACTTGCGAGCACGCAAGAAGTGTACAACGAGGAAAAACATTGCGGAGTTACACTCGTAGCTTGAACTCAGGAAAAATTAATTATTACCTTCATTTGGGGACCGGTCGTATCATTTTTGGAACCGCGGTGATAGGTCGGGCCTGAACTTCTCTCGAGAGTCGAGGGCATCCGCTCGACTGGGAAATCATCGCCATCATCTCGGCCCTCAGCGATCCTCACGTGCCGCCATCTCCTCCTCATCTCCCTCTTATCTCTTCCTCACGTGCAGCATCTCCCCTCATCTCCTCCTTAATCTCCTCCCTTATTTGCTCCCTTAGTGCGTTGAGGCGCTCGCTGCGTGCTGCCATGACCTTGAGTTGGCACTGCAGAGTCATCTTGAAAGTAGGACTTCTTCGTGTGTCCCGCCCCTCGGCAAGCACCCGCCCTTATGGTCGGACTTCCGATCGCAGACAGCAGGATGTCCTGCGACCCTTGGCTCAAGAAGGTCCCTGTTCTTTTCATTGGCTTACCTCTTCTGTAATAGCGAGTACGAATTAGATTTGAAATACAACAAGTTGGGTCAATTGTATTGTACTAAGTTAGATGTCTTACGATGGTAGAGACGACTTGAGCGGTAGCGAGGGTTTGCAACTACAAGCTGCCCGTCGAGGTTTTCTTTGTCTCGCTAATACCCGATTCGTGCCGCTCCTCGATATGTGGGAGTAAGGCATCACCGTCCGGAGTTAGCGCACTCCTCGGCTTGTCGTGCCCCTCTGCCTTCTTCCCTCATAGCCGCATGTACCGAGGTGGTGCGGGTGCGTGTTAAGCCTCACGGACAGCGGTGTTCCTCTCTCTCATTGCTGTTGCCTCGGCGTACCCTTCATCCTCGTGAACTCCGCCCAAACATCGGGGTCACAAATGGATACTTCTCGAATGGTGTACGGCCTTTCAAAGACGTACTTTTGTGCATAAGGGTCTTGAAGTGCCTCAAGGCCACACCCATCCTATTCAAAGCGTCTTAGTCTCATTTGTAGGTTCATCGTCTGCTCTATAATCCATTTACTCTTAACCTCGCCCCACAACCGATTCTTACGCTTTCGTGGCGACATCCTTTCTCCAATCCTTAATTGTTATGGGCACTCTCTCCCTCACCAATTGGCCAATAAATGACCGGTATCGCCCCTTGTACTTAGGAGGGCCCGTGCAGACCCCCCTGGCATTGAAGCGGAGAACCTGCGGCGTTCTCCCTGTAGCCCCTTTGTTTGGTCCTCGGCTCTTCCTCACCTTACTCGGCCCTTGAGTAGTTGGAACCATGCTCGGCCCCTCAGCAGCACCTTCTACTCTGTCTGGCGACGAGCCGATGCTCTCTAGTTGCGACATTTTGAGTTTTCTTATCTGATAAGGTCATATGTGTGACATGAGAGAAAGCAATTTGAAGCTACTATATGCACTTGACAATAAATCTTGTAAAGGATCAACAGATAATTCATAGTATGCAATTGTTCCGAACAAAAGTCTATCTATTGACCAACTCAGATAAAAAAACAAAAGCCCATTCCATATGACAAGTGAATTTAGCACTAGCAGATGTTTACTTACACCAACAAGTTTGATTTCACAACATCAACAGAGAATATGAGCATTAAAGTACTAATGCAAGAATAGCAACACAAGAAGGTCAAGTTAGTAGCGACATAACATGCAATATCTCATTGACCAACTAAATCGTACCAACGATAACCCTAATCTCTAAATAGGTTTGGTCCTAATCCCATTCGAGGATATGTGGCTCGGGCAAGTTCTAAGCCGTTGTACAACTCGAGAGAAAATTTGGTGACATCTCCCATTGTTCTCCGGATACACGTCTCGACAACAGTCAAGAGGGTGTGTATCAGGAGAACACCAGGAAACGCTACGAAATCAACTCGAGTTGTACAACATAGCTTCAGAACTTGCCCGAACCTATATCCTCGAACTATCAAAAACGTGGACAATTCGAGATCGCCGCTTATAAATATGCTATTCCGGCATATTTATAAATAAGCACTCTCGAACGGGAGACGAGGTTACATAACCTAAACTCTAACATATCTTTGAGATAAAAACAAAAGTAATATGTTGAAAGTAAACACATGTCTAAACAAAAGTAATATGCTAAAAGTAGCGGTGGAAAAATGCAGAACAAAGAGAAAAGTGATTATTAGAGTGCTCAAGTTGACAGTGACAGAAGACAGAACAAAGAGCTAAAGAACATAGTATGCAATTCATAGTATAAATCAACTAACATAGAGCTCAAGTTGATTATTAGAGTGTTCTCAGATGTCGGGTTGCCTTAAGAGGCCCTCCTCGCCACAATAGACGAGAAACAGATAGATTTGTGACAACCTTTCCACAATTTCAATTCAATACTTGACAGGTTTTAAGTTAATCAAATGTCAGTCAAACATGCACAGTTCAGGAATCACTTCAACTACTTTACTGGATAGTGGCAGAACACTTAAGCCCTCATGCAAGGTCCCCAAGTCAATATACTGATTTCTGTGCGATATTAAGAGCAAGATTTTACTAATTATTCCAATTAACAATATGAAGGAGATTACATAATTCAATGGAAGCATAATTGACATAATCATAGTAATGAAGCAATTCATATAGCTGATGTCAATTGCTCTAAGAATCATGTCTACAAAACCAAAGTGGCTGATTATTTTTGTGCTCTCAGATTTTGGGTGAAATTGAAGATTAGATCTTCAATCCAATCACAAAACGGCAAGATAATTAATTAGTAAGTTAGGCCTCAAACCCTTACCTTCCTAAGCATGCAGAATGATGTATTTATAGAACAAGGTTTACTGATTAATAGCTCTAAGATCAGATATTTAGATCAGCCTATTAATTGCCGCCAATCGATTCAAGCATCAATGTTCAGATCAGTAGATGAATTAAAACTAGCCGAACCAGGAGAGCATATTCAGATTAGTAACTCCTCAGTGGACTAACCGAACCAGCATATATTGTTCAGATCAGTGTTAGACTAACCGAATATGCATATGATGTTCAGACCAGTATCAGATTGACCGAACCAGCAGTAAATACTAAGTGGCAGCTAGAAAATGTACTAATCTAATCGACAGATCTTAGACTAAGCAGTAGAATAACCATACACAGATTATATATACACCAGTAATCTTATAGCATGCAAGATTAACAGTTCAAGGCCTAACTTCATAAGATTAATCATCATAATCATCAAGCGGCACAATATAAGCAATATAGCGATGAATATTACCGATAAGCATTTCTTTGTGAATGACAATTACACTAACCAAGTATATCACAATTATATATATATACGGTATCAAGTTTGTTGTCACAAATCATCTATTCCAGCCCGGATATCCTCACGAACACTTAAGCCCTCATGCAAGGTCCCCAAGTCAAACACATAGATGGCCCTTTGCATTCACTTAAAAGAATAACGCAGTATGAAATACTTACGGACGATGGCGAAACGAAATGCAAGCGGCTAGGATTGGGGCGGGCGGGGGCGTCGGCGTCGGCGTCGAAGGGCACCACCTCGGCGAAGGCGGGCGGCGTCGGCGTCGAAGGGCACCGGGAGTGGGGCGGCGTCGGCGTCGAGGCGGTGTGGGGTGGCGTGGGGCGTCTCGGCGGCAATGACAGGCGAGGCGTCCTCGGCGTCGGCGACGGGCGGAGGCGTGAAGGCGGGCGGCGGGCGGCGCGCCTCGGCGACTAGGGTTAAGCCGGCGTCGGCGGGAGGCGAGAAAAGCGGAAGGCGGGCGGCTAAGGCGTGGAGAAAACTCATGAATGGTTATGGGCGGGGTTTTAAGAATGCGTTAGTCATTAGTATCACTCTTTTAAGAAAACCGATCTCGATGCTTAATCATTAGTATCACTCTTTTGAAAACCGACATCGATGCTTAACCATTAGTATCACTTTTTAAGAAAACCGACATCGATACTTAATCATTAGTATCACTCTTTTCGTAAAACCGACATCGATGCTTTATCATCACTTTTCTAATAGAACCGGATGTTAGTCATTAGTATCACTCTTTTAAGAAAATCGATCTCGATGCTTATCATTAGTATCACTATTTTTGAAACCGACATCGATGCTTAACCATTAGTATCACTTTTTTAAGAAAACCGATACTGATACTTAATCATTAGTATCACTCTTTTCAGAAAACCGATACTGATGCTTTATCATCACTTTTCTAATAGAACCAGATGTTAGTCATTAGTATCACTCTTTTAAGAAAACCGATACTGATGCTTATCATTAGTATCACTCTTTTCAGAAAACCGATACTGATGCTTAACCATTAGTATCACTTTTTTAATAAAACCGATACTGATGCTTTATCATCACTTTTCTAATAGAACCCTGATGTTAGTCATTAGTATCACTTTTTTAATAAAACCGATACTGATGCTTTATCATTAGTATCACTCTTTTAACAAAACCGATACTGATGCTTAATCATTAGTATCACTCTTTTCAGAAAACCGATACTGATGCTTAACCATTAGTATCACTTTTTTAATAAAACCGATACTGATGCTTTATCATCACTTTTCTAAATAGAACCCTGATGTTAGTCATTAGTATCACTTTTTTAATAAAACCGATACTGATGCTTTATCATTAGTATCACTCTTTTAAGAAAACCGATACTGATTCTTCATCATTAGTATCACTCTTTTAAGAAAACCGATACTGATACTTCATCATTAGTATCACTCTTTTAATAAAACCGATACTGATGCTTGATCATCACTTTTCTAATAGAACAACGATGTTAGTCGTCGGTATCACTTTTTTAATAAAACCGAAAACGATGTAGTTTATTGCACTATTCCTTTTAGGACATACGCAAGTTCTGAATTTTCAGCATTTCATCAAAGAGAGAAAATGCCATAACTTTGTCATACATTGTTGAAATTATTAGAAATTTTGAAGAAACATATTTCAGGATCTTGCAAAACTTTTCATAAAATAATTTTTGGAAAAAGCGACCTCATTCAAGAAATATGCCAAAATTCATTTCAGTAGACATGATTTGTCGTAAAAGCGTAGAAAAGTCAAAACTTTTTCAAATTAATCTGGAATTGTACGAAAATTTCCGAAATTAACTTTCGACTATTTACAAGCTTTCCCAACAATAGTTTCGTCAAATGGAATTTTCTTTCACAAATTATGGCACAAAGTGCAGCATAAAGAGAAATGGCATGCATTTCCATGAAGCCTCAAACAACAATTAATCACCTTGGATTTACAAAACTATTTTACATACATTATAATAGTCCATTTATTTACAATATTGCCCTTCATGATGATCTACTGCATGTAATTGGCTCCATGTGTGTCGTCATCCCCGCTAAGACAAGCCCCATCGCAAATGAAGGTATCTCATCGAATTGGTTATACTCTTCTTCATCTACAACATCTTCAACTCCTCGATCCGTCTCTTGGCATGAAGAACGGCGTGCAACCTTGGATTGGCGGATCGCGCGCGTAAAAGACTTGAGTTGCTTGCCGCAAGGACAAGCGGATCATCTTTGTAGGCGAGTCTCTTGAGGTCCACAATAGTAAAGCCTCTCTTGTCGACCTTCACTCCATGTGGAAGTCGTACCCACTTACATCGGAACAATGGAACTTGGTATATTCCGTAATCGAGCTCCCAAATTTCTTGATCATCCCATAGTAGGAGTTCATTGCGGTTGGGGATCTTGTTTTGAGTGATGATCATCGAGAAAGCATTTATACTCACACCCTTTGTTTTGGGCAGATACTCTTGGCATCTTGACTCTCGGTGTAAAAGGTGTAACCATTAATATCGTACCCTGCCATATGCGTACATTAAATCTTGGTCCGTCGACCAACCATTTTACATTCTCGATAAAGAGACCTCCGCTTTTCTTTGAACCATGTGAGGAATCGATCATTGTGTTCTTGTGCGATGGAAACTCATCCATTTGTGGATTCTCTTCCGTAATATCAACTTATCTTTGCTTTCGATGTATGGGCGAACCTGCGCTATTACGCAAGGCGTGAAATCGCCTTGCAATACATATCAAACCTCGGACTCATTAGTTTGGACCCGCGGTTCCTTTACCAACAAGCTTGCCCTCATGACGAGATCTGAGGAACACCGATTGCTTGTCTTTTACCCGGGTAGTCCACATAAAACTCAATAACCTCTTGATCCCATAACCTTCAACAATACTACCCTCGAGGGCCGACCGATTCCTCACGTCGACTTTAATATACCCATGTACCTCTCGAGCGGATACATGTAGCGAGGAAAGCGGGTCCACATATCTTAATCTCTCGATAAGGTGAACAACAAGGTGGACCATTCGTCAAAGAACGGCGGTGGGAAATGCATCTCAAGGTGACACAGAGTCGCACCACCTCACTCTGTAAGTTGTCTAGTACATCGGGGTCAATAACTGCAGGAGATCGCATTGAAGAAATAACACAACTTTGTGATTGCCAACTGACATCCTCTCGGGAGAATATTTCGGATTGGCCCAGGAGCATTTGGGTCATCAAGACATGGCGGTCATGGGACTTCATGCCCAACAACTTCAAATCATCCATAGACACAAGCGTCTTAATGTTGGCGGAGTAGCAGATGGAACTTTAATACTTTGGAGACATTTGCAGAGATCTTCTTTCTCTTTCTTGGGCAGGTGTAGCATGCGGCGAGGATGTACGGGCCTTTTCCATCCTCCTCTATCCTTTGCAAGTCTGGGCTCGATTCCCATGTAGGCCATGTCGCGGCGAGCATTGACACCATCTTTGGTCTTCCGGTATGTTCAAAAGGATGCCAACCAAGTTGTCGCGAGACATTCTTCTCAACATGCATGACATCAATACAATCTTGGGACATCTAACTCCTTCGATGACGGTAAGTCCCGAATATTGACCTCTTTTTCCAAATGGTCCTAGGGCGAACAGATTCTGGCTTTTTCCGTCTTGAACATCGATATCCTCTACGTGAATACACTTGGCTTCCACTCATAGGTTGCGGTGCCAAGCGGGCTTCCCTCTTCCCATCAAATTTGTCATCCATCTTACGGTGTCGATGACTTCGAGGTAGAAACCTCGGTGACCCATGTACCACGATTTTCTTGGAATTAATGACCATAGACTCTCAGTCTCCTCTTCACAAATAGGACACGCTTTGGCTCCTTTCGTACTGTAACCTGCCAAATTACCAAGGGCCGGGAAATCATTTATGGTGCAAAATACCATAGCCGTAGGGTGAAATGCTCTCTTTGTCGCATCCCACACGGCGACCCCTCATTCCACAATTTTACCAAATCCTCGATCAATGGTGCAAGGTACACATCAATATCATTTCATTTGTTTGGGTCCCGAGATTAGTAATGACATCATGATATACTTCCGCTTCATGCCTGACCAAGGAGGAGGTTGTAGATACCTATGAAGCGGCGGTCTTTGTGACGATTGCTCATGTTACCAAGCGGATTCATTCCGTCGGTACTCAACCCAAATCTTATGTTCCTCATTTCGCACCAAACTCCTCATGTTTCCAATCGATGTTTCTCCATTGAGCGAATCGGCGAGGTGTCTCGACTTGCCATCTTCCTTTCGAGACTCGTAATGCCAGCGCAACAATTTTGCCTCTCTCGGATTTGCAAACAACCGCTCGAGACGGGGAATGATGGGCAAGTACCACAATACCTTGGCGGTGCACCTTTAGTGATGACCTCTTCACCGTCGTTGCCCGGCTCTTCGCTTCTTGTCGTTCGCTTTTCCTTTTGTTTGTCTGCAGGGCACACCGCAAAGCTGGACAAGCGTCAGACTCGATGTGCGTTACGGTACAAGATGCAATCATTAGGACATGCATGTATCCTTTCTATTTCCATTCCCATGGGACATAGTAACTTCTTCGCTTCATAAATGCTTGTTGGCAACTCGTTTCCCTCGGAGCAGATCCGATAGAAGAACTAGTAGTGCATTGAAACTTGTATCGTCCAGCGGTGTTTTGCCTTGATTCGAACAATGCAAGGACCGAACCCAACTTTGGTGTATTCCGCTTTGCAACTTTGTGAGCAGCGGTTTGGCATAAATCTTCTATCAAGCTTTTAAACTTTTCAAACTCTCTTTCCGTGTAATTACCCTCCACATCCCGCAACATTTGCTCCAAATTATCCTCCTCAAACATATCGATCGCAACTCGTCATCGGTTCCACCGTATCTTCGTTGCATATCGGTGGTACTACTACTGCCTCCCGTGATGGATCCAACATGTGTAATTCCTCACGAAGCCACGTCGAATCGGTGGTCCTCAATTTGAGATGAGTTGTTAAATCTCCTCAGTTGGTGCAATCAATGCAAGGACAATATATGAAGTTTACACCCTCCTCACCATATCGATCTTACGCAATTTTTTGAACTCCTTAACACCCTCTGAAATTCAGCACTCACACGGCTTTTACGATACATCCATTCCTCACGGTCCATCTGCAATTAAATTTAGCACAATAAATTAAGGAAAAAGCTGGAGCGACAACTAGCTATAGCTATTTTAAATATTGAGACATCATTTCAATTAATATTACCTTTGCAAAATAGTGGGCGAGGTTCCAAGATATATAAATGTACTCACGATCGATACCTAGCTTCTTCCTGGTTTAAAGCTTCCGCCAATTCCTTCATAAGAGACATAAATTTTTAACATCAACAACGATATCAAATAATCTAATTATATAGCTAGTACAAGAGCTTGCAAATCTTTCTACTACAACGAAACAAATCAAGGGTACCAACGATGACTCCTAATCTCTACATAGGTTAGGTCCTAATCCCATTCGAGGATATATGGTTTGGGCAAGTTCCTAAGCCGTTGTACAACTCCAGAGAAAATTTGGCTGACATCTCCATTGTTCTCCGGATACGTCTCGACAACAGGTCAAGAGGGTGTGTATCAGGAGAACACCGAGAGACGCTACCGAAATCTACTCAAGTTGTACAACACACTTCAGAACTTGCTCGAACCATATATCCTCGAATTATCAAAAACGTGGACAATTGAGGCGCTCGCTTATAAATATGCCCTTTCGTTCAGCATATTTATAAATAAGCACCCTCGAGCGGGAGGCGTGGGTTACGCCGCCTAAACTCTAATAATAGTTACCACATGATAGCAATAATAATTCCATACATATAAGCAGGAGATCGCACTACAAAAATTAAATAGATATGCGCTTGTCAAATAAAAGTGTGAAATCTGAAAGCACGTACACAATTCGATGCAACCTAAACTTTATTGACGACATATTGAAATTACGAGCAAAATTGAAGGGGTTGAAAGAATTGCTGCTCACATTTTGAAGAAAACCGCAATAGAGAGCAAAAGAGGGAATCTCCTCAAGATAGGGTTTCAATTTTGCCTCTTAATACCCACCCATGAGGACTTCAAATTTTCTCACCCAACTATTGCTTCCAACCACACAATATGAGCTATTTTCTCGGGTGGCGGCGGAGAAATCTCCTCTGGAGCAAAAGCAGAGAAGAGTTCGGTCTGAGTGGTATATATAACCTAGCGAGGCACATCGAATCGGTTCTTTTCAAAGCGATCTTGATGTGCGCGCCATCGAACATAAGCACGAGCACATCGAATCGGTTCTTTTCAGCAAGTGATAGTGATGTGCCTTTATTATCACTATCGCTTCTATAAAAGAATGATAGTGATAACCATGTTCATCATCGAATCGGTTTCTACTAAAAGTGATCTTGATGTGCACGGTCATCAGAATCGGTTCTTTTCATAGAAGTGATAGTGATGATCACGTGCACATCACTATCACTTCTATGAAAAGAACCGATAGTGATGATCGTGCACATTACTATCACTTTTTAGTAGAGAACCGATTCGGATGTTCCCGTGCTACATCACAATCACTTATAATCTCGAACCGTCATCGATTATAACTAACACCTCTCGAAGTTACTTATCACAATCGTTTTTTTCGAAAAACTTAAGAACCGATACAGATACAGTGATAGTGATGTGTTGTTCTGTAGTAGTGTCTATAGGTCGACTGGGTCTATTACCTTGGGCTTGCTGTGCAGGCAACGCCTGAATTGTGCACATTTTAGGGTCACCACTACCAACTGATGTATGGTTAACCTGTACTCCATCATGTTGGATATTTGAGCCATCTAGTGTGCTGCGAAGGGGTGGGATGCTCTGAATGGGCTGTGCCCTCTGTGGTAGTTCATATACAGTGTACTCGTATTTCCTTGGGCGACCACGCTTACGCTTTGCACCAGAGCTTGACGGCTGCTCAACGGACAACGGATCATTAGGTACATCAGCTATGTCCCGTTCTGACGTCATCTCTACTAGTATGCATCAACTTTCTGCAGCTGGACTAAAGAATGACGAGAATACCCTGTTGAAGTGAATTTACCTTCAGTCACCACGGTTTTTCTCCCCTAAACATGCAAAGTGACACAGTACAACGAGCACCCTCAAAATCAAAAGGACGACAAAAGATGATGGCGAATCACTAGAAGGCACGATAGAGAATTTTTGACCACCAGAAACCTACTTTTCTGTATAATATCTGCCAAGAACTGAATTTAAAGAAGGCAGCTCTCATGGTACTATTTTCAGAAGCAACATGGGCATAGTTTGCAATCAATGATGCAAACTGCGTATCGACGAAAGCCATTTTTCTATAATAAATATCCTTAGGGCAATGAAAACTAAAGGTGTCATACAGATCGGAAGCAAAGAAAACATAAATACTTTCCAGATTTTAAATGCTTTAAAACGCCTGTTACCAGTATTAACAACAACTAATTGAACAAAAGTGGCTTAAATTCTTAAATTACTAATATACTCTATATAAAAGCCACAAAGATTAGCGCCTCCTCAGGCCATCCATGTGTCGCCCCCTGGGAGAGGTCCCTGGAAAATTTGCTAATCACGTTTAGGTCCTTTCAGAAAAAATAAAAAATCGCGTTTAGGTCCTTTCGGACGTTTTTTAAGTAAGATAGACCCGAGAAATATCGAAATTACGTTTAGGTCCCTACACGCAGTTTATAGCTGAATTGAAAATTGCATTTAGGTCCTTTCGTCGTTTTTTTGCACATAATTTTCTTAAAAAAACGGTTTTTTTAGATCCTTTCGTCGATTTTTTTGCACACAGTTTTCTAAAAAAATGATTTTTTTTAAAAAAAACACTAATTCATCGAGGGTTTATAGCTGAATTGAAAATCGCGTTTAGGTCCTTTCGTCGATTTTTTTTATTAAAAAAAATTGAAATCGTAAATAGATCCTTCCGCCGGTTATTTTCAAAAAAGAGACCCGTGGTTCTACAAATTCGATTTGCAAAAAACTCGTGCCAGATTTTTTCCTCGCGACGCGGCATCGCGCGCAACTCAACCTAGTATACCAACACATGTTGGATTCTTAACACACTGAGCTCCTGTTCCTCTAACACATGTCCTGAACATAAAATACTTAATGTTAAATTGTGCTTTGAAATGATGCGCCAAACGGAGAACAAAAAGTTTGCTTGGTAGGACTAGCACATAGACTGAGACCAAATAATCTCATCAGACTGCTTGTTTGGAACTTCTAGTCCCCCAAATGTTGCACAAAAATTCTAAACTTGAGCCTACTAAAATGTAATTTCCTTTCCAACAACCAACACCATTAGCAATCTTTTCGATATCCCATGCAACACATTAAGTCCTTAAAAAATTCGCAGCAATATCCAAACAAAAAAAGGGGGGAAATTTCCTTCTACACCGGCTACTCCAGAATCCAATCCTATCACATCGCATCGGCTCAAAGCATCATCGCACAAAGAAACAGATAAAAGCAACGAAACCCAGCCAAGCAGGCATTCATCAAACCGATCGAAAATTCGTAAAAGAAAGCAGGAGAAAAAACAGAGATCAGACACCATCGAGTCGCACAATACATACATGCAGAGGTGCAGATAGATTGATCGAGGAAGGGATTACCCCTGCACAAACCGTAAAAATTCTCCTTTGTTCGCCTTCGCCCTTGCCTCGCGCCCTCTCGCGTTTCTTTCTCTGTGCGTCCCTGTCGCGCCCGTTAATGGCAGGAGAGGAGAGAATGAAGCAGCAGCACTGGGAGGCGGGCGCGAACAAGTAGAAACCGACAACTCCTTCTTCAGTTCCCCATTCCCTGCGCTAGCTTCTTCTTCCTCAATTCCTCTTCTCTGTCTTCTCCAATCTTCCCCAAATACTTGTAATTGGTACTCTGAGTTAGCAAGAACATAACAATTGGTATCAGAGCGTTCGATCCAGTCATGGCTGATGCTTTTGAGAGAGTAATCGCAGCGAGTGACCGAATCATTGAGTCGTGCCAGAAGCTGCTCGTGGAGTTGAGCAAAATGTGATCTATGGAGGCTGCCACCACTGAGAAGCTCCGCGCTGGCTGCTTCGACCGCGACGGCCCCAGGTCTTCGCGTCCCCGGACACCGGCAGTTCCTCCGCCCGGTTCTTCCCCAAGAACGCCGTCCACAGCGTCCAGCCGCACGCGCTTCTTGGTTCCGGGGTGAGTGCGTGCAAGATGTCCGTGGCAAGGCCGACGAGGACGTGGAAGATGGTGTGCGCGTGCAGGGTGTCCGTGGGAATGCCGCCGTCGAGGACACGGAGCTGCACATGCTGGCGTGCGTGCACACCACGCGCAACGTGCCTCCGTCATCTCCCTGCTCGAGCTCTCCAACTCGACCAAGCGCTTCCCCATCTTCATCTCGCGCTCCACCTCGTCGGTGGCCATTGCGCCTCCAACATGCTCATTGCCCACCACTCCGTCTCCAACCGTAGGCGCAGCGCGTGCACATCTTCAACGCCTCAAGAACTACGAGGAGGGGTGTTCTTCGTGCGTTCGGGGTTCGAGGAGAGCACCGGTGGGCAATCTTTGTTACAGGAGGCGACCAGTGTTTGAGAAAGGCCTCGAGGAGTGGCATTCTTATCGCCTTGGCCACCGAAGAGCTGGGCTTGAACACGGATTGCGCGGTGCAAAGGTCTAGTGCTTTCGGCACGGAAATCTCCATAATCGCCATTCTTTGAGAAAGGCGCAAGTTAGTGCCCATACCACCATTGCCCTTCTCAAGGAGCACGGTGAAGCAGAGCAAGGCACGAGACTCTGTGATGCTCTTGCATACTCCAAGATGGCCGCGGGCAAGCTTCCACAGTGCTTTTGCAGCCATGGCCTTCAAGTGCGCCTTGGTCTCAGGGTCCTCCACCTCGCGAGCACCACGTCCACTGGAGCCACTAGCGCCCAGTTGTGGCCTGAAGGGCGGAACCAACGACCCGTTCGTCTTCGTCTTGGCAGCCATCGCAGAGGAACCAAATGTGGCGGCTTATCGAGGGCATCAGCCTGTTGTAGAGGCATTGGTTGTTGCATCTCCATCAACCTTGTCAGCTGTCAACAATGCCGGCGACACTTTTCTTCATTCAGCAATTGCAGGATTTAGAACCATGTCATGGGATCCTGGTGAATCCGAAGCACTATGTTTCTACTGCCAGTTTAGTGACCCTTCTTATGTGAAGATGCTGAAACTTGACAGGTTGACTGCTATAGCAAATGAAAGCAACACCTATGAACTTGTAATGGAGCCGTGTGAGTCCGCTGGAGATGTTGACATGCCAATCGCAAGAGAGGCTATCCGGGCAGTTGGGAAAATAGCGTTGCAGCAGTATAATGTGAACGCTATGGTGGATAGGCTTCTACAATTTCTGGAGATGGACAAGGATTCTGTGGCCGCTGAAACTCTTTTCTTGGTGAAAGATCTTATGAGGAAATATCCTCAATGGAGCCATGATTGTATAGCTGTTGTTGGTAATATTAGTAGCAAAAATATTCAGGAACCTAAAGGCAAAGCGGCTCTCATATGGATGCTGGGAGAATATTCACAAGACATGTCTGATGCCCCATACATTCTTGGAAGTCTGGTTGAAAACTGGAACGAAGAGCACTCTTCCGAGGATGTTCATGACCGAGCACTTTTCTACGAAATGCTGGTTACAACAGTTGGGATGCGAACACAATGGGGCAAATTAATGGCTGTTCTCACTGATGGAGGCAATTAGGGGTGGCAATCATACCGCGGGTTTGGTACCCTTGGTCCTGCACCGTTAGGTTGGATTCGGGTCCTATTTTTACCCATGGTATGTCGGGTGCAGTGCAGAAGATTCGGTCGGGTTCGGGTTTATGAAGTCACCCACGGTACCGTCTGCACCGAAATTCTAATCGGTTGCCCTAGTCTTTGTCTTCTTTGTGCCCCGGCCTTCTCGAGCCGCCTCCTATTCTCCATTTCCTGAATTCTGATTTCCCCAAATCCAAATCGGCTTCTCCTTCGGTCCTTCCTACTCCCGAAGTCGGCCGGCCAGTCGCCAACTCGCCCAGTCCCTAGATCCATCCAACTCGCGAGTCCCCAGCCGCCGCTGGCCATCTCCACTTCTCCAGCTGCCGCCATCGGCCCCCGACTGCCGGCGCCGCTCGCGTCCCGCCAGCGCGCCTGGCCCACGCCCACCAACCGAACCACGAAGACGGAAGACGAAGTCAAGCACGCAAGCACCGGACTCCGGAGGCGCGGAGGCGAATCAAGATCTGTCTCTGGCCTTTGGGCGCCGGTGATCTGCTCTGGAGTCTGGCCTCTAGTCGCCGCCCACGCTGCTTGTTCTTCGACCGCCGCCGGCCGCCGGCCGCCCCACCTCCCATCTCTGACCTGCTTAGCTGCTTGCTCTCCGGGACTCCGGCCAGTGCTTGTGGTTTTTCTGTTGTATGAGCTTCTGATAATCTCCTCAGATCTAATTTGCATTTGTGTTATTTTTTAGAAAGTGGAAAAATGATCTCATTCTATTCTTGAACATCTGCAATTGTGTTATTTTTCAGAAAGTGGAACCAGGAAAGATTGCAAGCGAATTGTTAGAGATTCTAATGCAAAGATCTTTAATTTAGCAAACATATTATTTCTGTTTCTTTCATGGTTGTTCCTGTTTCTATGTGAAATATCAAATATCTATGACCTTGTGAAACTTGTCACTTGTGCTGGCATGTCAAACTCCATGCTTCATGTCAAACTTCATGCTTCATTTAATCATTTGCTAAGATACTTCATGCTTCATATGCCAGTTTGTGATGTGATAATTGCTGTAATTGCTTTGCTAGATTCATGCTTCATGTGCCAGTTTGTGATGTGATAATTGCTGTAATTGCTTTCCTTGGCTTCAGCAGTTGCTTTGCTAGATTTTGGTAGCTGTCAGGCTGGCATGCTTCTAATTTACTCAGGAGGGTATGGCTTTGGGGATGGAACGATAATAGTCATGAACTCCTGATCCTTGTCAAACATCTGAAGCCACTGTAATTAGGTTCACTTGCGTTGTTTTAAGTTTCTCATGATAAACCATTTTCACCTTGTTGAGCACCCTGCAACAATCTAGAATGACATTCATGAATGCATTGAATGGAGGGAGTAGCATATAGCGCTGCTGTTGTGTTGTGTGAATGAATGCGTTGGTTCTGCACTTCTGGAGAATACTGGACTACTGGAGAGCTGTTGTGTTGTGTGAATGACTGAATGTGATGAATGCGTTGTGTGATGAATGCGAGCTGTTGGTTCTGCACTTCTGCTCTGTTAATCTTTCATGTGCAGTTTGTGATGTGATTTTTGTCGGGTTTAGGTACCCGTCGGGTTTCGGGTATCCGTCGGGTTCGGATTCGGGTATAGATTTCTACCCGAAATGTCATTCGGGTTCGGGTCGGGTATTTTGATTCGGGTTTTTTTTCGGGTCGGGTTTTGCAAAACCCGTACCCGACCCGACCCGTTGCCATCCCTAGAGGCAATGATGAAACTCCATGGCAGAAATATCATGATGGGCTTCTTTTAAGCTTGTCTGGAGATGATGTGCTAGAGGTATTAGAGCATTTTGCTGTTGCGGTTACAATTGTTCATGTTGCTGTTCCTGAGGGATTGCCTTTAACAGTCACGTTGAGACTTGCATTTGCAATGAAGAAGATGATGAATGACAAGGCACTGGTCCGACAATTAGCTGCCTGCGAAACTATGGGCTCGGCCACAGTCATTTGCAGTGACAAGACAGGAACACTAACAACCAACCACATGACCGTTGTCAAGGCCTGCATCTGGGGAAACACCATGGAAGTTAACAACCCCCAGTTTCCTTGTAGTATGTGTTCCAAACTCCCAGAAGTTGCTGTCAAAACGTTTCTGGAGTCCATTTTTTGCAACACCGGTGGTGACGTGGTGATTGACCAAGATGGGGAACATCAAATACTTGGAACCCCTACTGAGGCAGCTTTGTTGGGATTTGCTATGGGCATTGCCGATGTCATCATTCTGGATGATAATTTCTCTACAATTGTTACTGTCGCCAAACGGGGGCGCTCCTGTCACTTGGCGCGCCAGTCATCGGCTTTGGGGCAAGCCGCATTTCAACGGGAGGGGAATGTCATGGACTACAAGGCTTTGGCTGCACATAGCATGGATGTGGGCTTGGACATGGGCCGGCCCAGCTGAGAGTTAGGAGCAGTACAAGAATGAAGCAGCAGCATTGGGAGGCGGGCGCGAACAAGTAGAAACCGACAACTCCTTCTTCAGTTCCCCATTCCCTGCGCTAGCTTCTTCTTCCTCAATTCCTCTTCTCTGTCTTCTCCAATCTTCCCCAAATACTTGTAATTGGTACTCTGAGTTAGCAAGAAGATAACATTATGCTCATCCGATACAGTGAGGCTTGTGGGCTGACAGGTGGGGACGGTGCACGGGAGAACGGAGTGGGCTCCATGGTTTGGGCACGAGAGACTGCAACGTGGACCATATGCACTGGGGATTTGCATATAAAATATTCCTTCCGTCATAAATAATTATCGTCTTAAACATAAATATAGTTAAAATTTTGAAACTTTAACTGTAACTATCTTTTGAAATATTTAAATTGAATACATGGACATTATATGTGTAAATTTTTCTCAAAAGTATTTTCATAATATTATAGTTTTTTATTGGGTTTTATAAATATATTATAATAGAAATTAGTGATAAAGCTGTGTTTTAGAGACTTTATCGATATCCAAAACGATAATTATTTGTGATGCAAAGGAAAGTTGAAACTGAGCTTTATTCATCTGCTTCTCAATATGGAGAAATAAGCACCGAACAATACAACACCGAGTTTACTTGAAGTGCAGTTCAAGAAGCTTCTTCAGGCTGTCGAGCTCGAACACACTTGTGAATTGTGAATGGGTTCAGTGCGACTGGTGCCTTCAGCTTCAGGTCCGGGAACTGATTCGTCAGGGCCTCGTTCATCCCGTGCATTGACATCATCAGAGCAAGCTGCTCAGAGGACATGACCTCGCAGTCTTGCAGGGTGTCCTTGATCTAGCTCGGGTCGTAACCGAAGTTAGCAGCATAGGACTCGTACTTATCGATGAACTCTGGTCCGGGGTTAGGTGTTCTTGAGCATATCTGATTCCATGGCAGAAAGGTGAGTTAATGTTTATGATGTTTCAGATTAAAGATATTGTGATGATTACCAACATTAAGGTATACTCTTCATACTTGCCTGGCGTTCAATTCTGAAAATAAACTCTTGATTCAGTTGACATTATACTCAATTATTTGAACAATTTACATTACTACTTATAAGCTCTGTTTGCAGAATATAAGCATGCTTGTGGAAGAGGGCTAGATATGAGAGTTCTTAGTTACACTCCAGAATTCAGTTCCTCACCTGAATAAAGCTTATGTCCTTAGCTCCAGACACAATGGCGTAATTGTCATAGTCAGTCACCTGAATAAAGCTTATGTCCTTAGGTTCCTTGGGTGTGAATGGCAGTGTCGGGAAACGGAGAAAGCCCGCGGATCATCTCCTGCCTCTCGAGATCTGTTTCAGCATTAGCCACGTCGTCTTCTGACAGACATTGCACCCTCCCCCGAATACCAGTGATGTATCCATCAGGTCCACCATGGACACAATGTATCCAACTGGATTGAGCGTGACTTCTCAGCAAATATATAAACTCCCTGCAGTACCAGCAAATTTCTGTAAATATCCGCCTAAAGATCATATGATGCAAAGCATGCCTATGATAACCTATCCCAAATCAGTTAGGACTGGTCAAATATTCTGTATTTCTGTATGAGGTTTCTGACATTACAATACCTGAGTGCAATGACAGTCTTCTTGTCCCTGGCCAGCAAATCCACGTTTCAGCGAGGCTACCTCAAACCACCTGCCAGAGTAGCGAATTCGATCAAAGTTCTTGGCGGTCATACCCCTCATCATCATCATCCCTGTGCTGCCATCATCTGAAGGGCCATCGAATTTCAGAGGAACAGCAGCTTTGTCGATGGATGCTACTACTGCAATCTGGCACAAGCTCGGTTGGGCAATGGTCTCTGCAGGAATAGCCTGGTCAACAAGAAGAGTGCATTGAAACCTTGCCGCAGGTTTTGACTGGTAATCTTACTCTTTTTATCCTTCTGTCAATTGAAACAAACAGTTTTGCTGACTCAAATGAAAAATGCCACAATTGTAGAGCAGCTTAAATGTTTTTTTTAACTAAGGACAGGAGCTCTATCATTCATTTCAGAAAAGAAGAAAACAATAGTAGCCTTCGAAGAGAAGATTACATAAACACCGATCCCAGCCATAGCATAGGAGACACCAATATGGGAGAAAGAGCCCAAGCTACCCAAGCCACCACATACACCAGCTAAAAAAACTGATACCTTATAGAGCGACGATGAACAAGACGACTCTCAATCCCAGCCTAAGCCCCGCACTTGTCCGTCGGCACACAGGAAATTGATCTTTTTTGTGCCCAGTGTACGTGACTCTGATTAGAAGTTGGAACATATATAGGTACCTGACTAGGTGGAGCGACGAACACAAGAGAAGCAGTATACGTGCATATGATAAGAAGTTGGAAAATGTATAGGTACCTAACCAGGTGGGGAGATGAACACAAGAGAAGCAGCAAGGCATGACAGCAAGTGCTTGGATACTCCATAATTTTTCAGTGGCACTTACTCATACAGAGAGATTATTGCGCCCAGCAGGGCTACGTTTTCTCCTACCAAGAAGAAATATATGAAGACTCCCCGAGTCAACAAGAAATCAATGGAGAGAAAAAGGGTGCAGTAAACCAGTAAGATGCACAGCAAACTTACACTCTCTTGTTGGCTATCGTAATGAACCAATCAGCACTACACCTAGGTTAGGAACGGAAATCCCGAGAGCAATTTCATGCTTGTAAGGTTACAAACTAACAATGTATTGTTTGCTGTATGTGGAATTTGATTTGACATCAAGAACACCCCAGACAGGCATGCTACAGATTGTAACGACACCCATCCAAAACCCGACCAAATTACGGTTCCCAGTTTCCCCACTGCACCCACGAAATCTTTTTACTTCGAATTGCTATTCTAGTTCCAGCAGTAATCGCATTCACTCCCTGATCTAGCCGCAGCGGAATAAAAATTTACAAAAGAAAACCACAACTACTAGCACTCGCACCGTCTACTTGTTAGAACCTGGAAGAGCATGCAGGGGGCTGCAAGAGAGGAGCCCAACAAAAACACGTGATCGGCCTCGCCTCGTTGTTGTAGGCGAACTGCTGTCCATGACGTGGCAGGCCGCGGCAACTGCTTACTCGGAGAAGACGTCGGGAGGGAGCTGGAGGCCGATGGATGGCTGGGTGGATCGAATCCGGGGGAGAAGAAGCGCATCCGGTGCCGCCCATTGGCAGCCTCCACGCCTGCTGTATCTGAAACTCAGCATTGTAGTGGGCCTCGAAATGTTGGCCGAATAATTTTTGCTGCCTCCAATGGTTGCTCGTGTTGGTTGTCTCCAAAGTCCGGCCAATAATAGAGATGATTTTTTATAATGGTTTTGTAGGATCGAGGCGCATCTAAGAGGGTGAATTGGTGCAAACTAACACGTAAAACTAATTTGTTTGTATTTTTATTAATTCTGAAAATTAACAAAATATTGACTAAACTGAACAAATCAATCTAGGATAATCGATCTAATATTATGAAAGAGAAACTAGATTAAACATGCAAACTAGAAAGTGATTGTACGCAAATAATAATTAGCAGATCGGAATCTATCCTCACTGATTATTATCAAAGAACACGCATATAGATTCCTGTACATGAAAACACAAACCTCAACTAATCTCTTAAATTTTCTTCTCTTTCCTGTTTTCTTTTCTCCCTCTTCTCTTGCTTCGTCTCTGTTCTTTTCTTTGCTCACGCAATACCATCGCTGGAGCGTTCTTTGAATAGTGCAGCAACCTCTGTAGACTGTAGTCCCTCCGTTCCTTACTGTACTCCTTGCGTTGCTTGCTGTACGCCTATACTCCCTCCGTGCACACCGCGCACACCACCAGTGCGCGCCCAGCAACCGCACGACCGCCTGCCGCGCCGCCGCTTCCGCACCCACAGGAGCTCTGCTACGCGTGCTGCCAGCCGGAGTCCCTCTTTTCTTTTTCTTTGCTGCGGCTGAACCGTTCTTCTATCTGGCTAAAAACAGGGGTTCTCCTCCCTCTCCCCTTTTATACTTCTTCAACCCTAAATTACATTTATACATGCAAATACATTAGACCCAATAACACATGGCCCAATACGTGCACGTAGCCCAAAACTCACATATATGCACGCGTACGGCCCACCTGCCGCTCTCGCGTGACTAACGCGCCTGCTCGACCCGCTGGCCGCTGCGTAGACCTCACGCATCCCGACTCGCTGCACCACCCACGACTTTTGCGTGCTGCGCCTCCTGCACCTGCGATTTCGTGTGCCACCTGCACCTCTGCGACCTCGCGTGCTGCGCCTGCATCTCTGCGACCTTCGTGTGTACTTCTCTCGGGCTACGCGCCACCTGCGCGTATTCTCACCGATCTGCAGTGTACGTCCGCCCGCGTCCACCTGCGCTGCAACGTGCATCTCGCGCCCCTGTGTTACACTTCCTGTTGCCTACGTTGCATCTCCTGTCACAAACAAAACAAACTCTCGCAATACCTTGTTTCATAACAAATATTGTTGTCACATAAATCATCACACATATATTAAATTATTGTCAAATTAATCATCACAATATAAATTTCACAAATAGAATTAACAGGTTTGTTTGTTATGTTTGTTTGTACGGATCCTACAACCTTTCAATTTTGGTATAGAAAATGTATTTATTGCAGATAATAACTCTTACGATAGTGTTTTATAATATCTATATACCTTAAAATCAAGGCTTGACACAAGGTGACCCCTTGTCTCCCCTTCTTTTTGACATAGCGGTAGACACGTTGGCTATTTTGGTTGATAGGGCTAAACAACATGGCTTGAGCAAGGGGCTGGTACCTGAATTTGTGAAAAATGGACTTGCTATATTGCAGTATACAGATGACATCATTTTTCTAATGCAAGATAATTTTGAAAGCGCAAAGAATCTCAAATTTATTTTGTGTTTGTTTGAGCAAATGTCAGGAACTGAAGGTCAACTTCTATAAAAGTGAGCTTTTTTGTTTTGGAGATGTTGTAAACAAACAAATGGATTATAGTCGAATCTTCACGTGCAAAAATGGTTCTATACCTTTAACTTATTTGGGCATACTGTTAGTACAACTAGACTAACAAAAACTCATTGAAAGAATATAGAGGATAAGATGAAGTGCAAATTAGGATGTTGGCAAACTATTACCAATTGGGGTAGATTGATACTTGTTAATTCTTGTTTGAGTGATGTCCTTATTTATATGCTTTCTTTTTACAAATTACCAAAGGGGTAAGAAAAAGGATAGATTATTTTAAAGCCGATTGTTGGCAAACTGGCCAAGGTATCAGGAAGTACCATTTGGTTAAGTGGCCATCAGTTTGTGTGCCAAAAGACCAAAGGGGTTTTGGTGTGCTAGACCTTGATATTATGAATAATGTTTTGCTTGGTAAATGATTATGGAAATTAGTAAATGAAGATGGAATATGGCAGGAACTCCTTAGAAACAAATACTTAAGTTCTAAACCTTTGTCTTAAGTAACTTTTAAATCCGGTGACTCTCAATTTTGGGGTGGTCTGATGTGAGTTAAGGATCAATTCCTAAAATGTTACAGAGTCATCTTGGGAGATGGCTCCAACACAAGATTTTAAAAGATATTTGGGTGGGCAACCACTCTCTCACACAAACACTCTAGGTTATATAGTTTGACTTTTAACAAGTTTTAACAAGAACATCATTGTGGCGATATTTTCTCTAAAGGTTGGGAGCCTATTACTTTCAAAAGGACTTTCTGGGGTGATACTTTGGCCTCAAGGGAAAAACTGAAGGTAGAATTTCAAGGGGTGACACTAAGTGAGCAAGATGATAAGATTGTTCTGAATCTGACTTCTAATAGTTTGTTTTCTGTGAAATCTTTTTACTTGTTCACGAAAACCAAAAGTGTAAATTTTCCTCATAAATTCCTTTGAAAGTTTTCATAAATTCCTTTGAAAGATTAAAATTCATCTCAAAGTTAGAATTTTCATTTGGTTAATGCTGAGGAAAAGCATTTTAACTAAAGATAGACTCTTGCGAAGGGGTTGGAAAGGGGATACGAAATGTCAGTTTTGTGGTGCTTACAAGACAATTGACCATTTATTTTTCTTATGTCCATTGGCAAGATTCATTTGGAATGTGGTGAGATATGCTTTTGGCTTGAGATGTTCACCCGCTAATGTTGAAAACCTATTTAGAAATTGGTTGATTCAATTTAAGCATGAATCCAAGAAGTTATTATTGGTGGGAATTTCAGCATTGCTATGGACTATTTGGAAAGCGCGTAATGCAACATGCTTCAGAAATATCATACGGTTGATCTCACAAAACTAATCTTTGATATAACATAGTGGCTCAATATTTGGATTGTTTTGTAGATAAAGAAAGAAGATAGAGAAACCATGCTTTGGAGAGGCAAATTGCTGCAACAAGTGGTCAGTGAGGTGCTCAAGGCTCACAGGGGATGGAGACCAAAGGTGGTTAGGATTGCTATCTGAAATAGGAAAAGATGGAGAGAAAAAGAAAGAGTTTTTATGTTGGTCTAGAAGGACTAGGATAAAGCGATCCTTATTTTGTGTTTATGAATGACAATATAATAGGTTTAGCTCTTTTACCTTCTACTTTTGGACCATACTTTTGTTTGGGTATGACCTTTGCTTTAGCTAACTGATTTTATAAGATAGGGTGTATCAGAGAGCTATGTTTCTGTTTGGTTTTCTCGCTATTGCTTTCTTTTAGTAGACTTTTGTGATTTCTGATAATAGAAATCGGGAGGGTTTGTTGCCGTTCTATTATTCTAAAAAAATGTACCTTAAAATCATGGACTTCAACTTATCTGTATAAAAGATAGCTACACTTTTCTCCTCCTCTCTCCTTGTGTAAACAAAAAATCCTATGTGGTAAAGCGTATGGATAACTAACATCACACTATTATACTGTAACAGCCCAAAAATTTTAAAACAGTAAAAGTGTGAGATTTAAATTTGAATGTGAATATTTCTAGATTTTGTTGATGTTGTTTGTTCCATTTGGATTTTCTTGGATTTTTGTATTATGAGAAAAGGCAAATAAAAGAGAAGAGAGGAATGAAAAAGAGCAAAAGGCAAAAAGATAAAAAGTAAAAATTTGAAAAATTTAACATGAGACCCTGAGCACGGAAGTAAGCCATTTTAGCTAGAAAATTAAATTTTATACATAGAATAATGAAGAGATAAATTAAAAAGATAACTTTTAGTTCTAAATAATGCAATATCAGAATTTATATAATAATTTTGAATATGATATAGAGCTGTAAAAATTATCATGAAAATATAAATGAAATATCTACCTATGGTAAAAATATTATAAATTAATAATGTGATTTAGGACTTTTAGAATTTAAAAATAGAAACTATGAAAATCTAGAAATTGCTATGTTAGAATTTTTATAAAATAATGGTATAATGTTTTGACTTGAAAATTTTACAGTGGGATTCCTAGCCCATTTAAAACTGTGATAAAAAGTTTTAAAAAATATTTTAATCCATTTTCTACCCAAAGTAAAATTAAAATCTGAAATAAAATTTAAGAGTAGTCACTGTTGTAGGAATATTATTAATTTTTTGGTAACTAATTTTTACCTAAAACTTTTATCAGCCATCAAAATATGTCCAAAGGCCTTGGTCAAAAATTTTGAAAATTTTCTATCATGGTTTGGCAGGCCAATAAAATCCAGTACTAGAGTTATGTGAGCGAGTCGTTATCTCGTTTTTATTGCCTCACTGACCGATGGACCCATCTCCGTGTTGACTCCATTCCTTTGCGCACAACGGGAAATCGGTTCAGCCACTGACCGGTGGGTACTGGCCCTACTCGTCAGTTCCTTCTTGTCCCCTATGCATCCAATCGGCGAAGCCTCTCGATCCGGCGCGCTTGACCAAGCCTTGCTCCGTTGATTTTCTCACCAAGTAGTCGCATCCTCAGTGCCAGCATCACCCGGCCATTGCCACGTTCATCCTTAGCATTCTCGTGCCATACTGTAGCAATTAAGCACCGCCAACTCGCCATTTTTCTTTGTCGCGCTCGGTGAAGCCTCTATCCGAGACCAATTCATCTAGCAGGGCTCATCTCCATCTATTCTTCTTGGCTATATGTAGCGACCAGCGATCACCAGAGATGCGCATTATTTTCTCCTCTACTTTCTCTTGCTCTCTTCTAGCTAGACACTAAAACTCACTCCTTTCGCCATTACTGAGTACCACATAGCTCAAAAGCCGGTTGCAATTCTTGCGGCACAAAGGTTCATTTCCAAATTCCATCAAGCCATAGCATCACTAGCTTCCAATAAACAGAAGGCCCCAAAAATATTTCGAGCTCTTCATGCAAAATCTTGCCGCACAGCTTGCTCATCTTCCCCAACTCCGGTCACCGGTGGCAGCTCAACCCCGTATCTCTTCGGCCGAACCAACCCCAAAAATGGAACCCCTTTGACCTCTAGATGCTTATTTAGCTACCCATTCGAGCTCGCTCAAGCTAGTTCATCTTCTCTGGCTAGCCCGCCATGAGTGTCGCCGCCTGAGCTCGCTGGCACACCTCCCTGCTTCATCCCCGGTTGAACCAGTACCACCATTGGTTGCGCCTCGCCGAGTTGATCCTTCTGGTGCCCTCGACTTCGCCGAAGCATTGTCGGAATGCCTTCGCCGGAGCGCCCTAGCCGTTGCTCTGTTATTGTGTCACTGCCGTGCGGGCCCCTTTGGTTAGTGGCGCAGAAGACTTCAGCTCATCTGGTAAAAGGCGCTTCCTCTGTTATGAAAGCGTATTTCTATTTTTCCTAGCCAATTCAATTAAATCTTGAATATCTCCTGCATGCTTAATCTAAATAAGATAAAACAAGGTCCTAAATTTATCTAAAATCATGTGTATTTAGAATATACAAAAATATTAAATTTTGAACTTCAGAAAGATTATTTGAATTAAATTTTGTTAAATAACCTTAATATGGCCTTTATATTAAATTTGTGCACAATAAGCCATAAGATAATAAAATAAATTTTTATATGATTCTAAGATTAGTATTAATTCAAATATACAAAAATATTTAATTTTTGAGCTACAAATGAATTTTAGGAATTAAAATCTTTTAATGACCCTATTATGGACTTTAAATAATTGCTATACACCATGAACCATAAAATGATAAAATAAATTTTTATATATGAGTCTGACCTAAGATTCACAAATATGCAAAAACATTTAACCTTTTATCTATGTTTAAATTACTTGCTGTGTAATTACTTGAAAAACCTTAATATGGCCATTAATAGAAATGAGTGTATAATAGTTCATAAAATCATAAAATATTTTTGTAAAAGTTCCTGAAATCAGTACAGACCTATCTATGTAAAAATACTTAGAATCAAACTTAGTTTGCATACTTTTAACAAAAGGAAATGTTAATTACAACAATAAATAAATGAATAATCTATTGCGGTTAATGTCAAAATAGTGCAAAAATAGCTTTAGAACTTTTCTAGGTCTGCACTCTGCTAATGCCAGAAAAATGAATAAAGAATCATGTATATTGTAGTTGCAAACTTAAAATAAAACTTGATTCAATTTAGCATTACCCGTGTGATCATTTAGACTATTTCAACAACAGATAAAATAACTCGTCTAAATGCTAAGATTTGTAAAAATAGTTTAAAGACACTCTGCAAAGTTCATACTACCATATTCTATAGAAAGAATCTTATTTCATCAAGGTTTGCATATTAATCTTATTAGCTCAAAACCCTTAAGTGTTAATCATTTATTTCACTTGCTCGCCGATTCCATATAGTGTAAACTTTATAATACCACATAAGCTTTTTCAGCGATGAATATAATATTTCGTCCAAATCCTAAAACTTATGAAGTTAGCTTAGTAGTGCTCTCCAAAGTATAGACTGCCCTATTATGAAAAGATAATCACACTTCACCATGATTTGCATATTAATCTTGATAGCTTAAAAACCCTAAGTGTTCACATTCCTGAAGTCCATAATATAAACAAACGAACTTTAGTTGCAAATGAGAAATCAATGATTATGATATTTGTATCACCAGAACCTTCTCAGATATCATGAAAATGATACCAATAGCCTAAATCAATAGTTCTAACTTGCGCAAAACTAATTATATACAAAATCAATCAAAGACGAAGAACTATTCTTTCATAGTCTAATGTGATCATTTAAGCCTTTAGCTCATAAGCAGCTCGTCTAAATCCAAATTCGATGAAGAATAGCCTAGAAATGATCTTTAGAATATAATCTGCAGTAATTTAGAAAAATATTCTTATTTCATCTTGCTTTGAATCAATCCTAATAGAGCAAAACCCTAAGTAATAAGGTTGCGAGAAGCGTATATTATAAATAGTAAAGTTTAAGAAACTTGTAACTAATGGCTACTTCTATTAATCCAACCAATTTTTGCATCTTGAATAAATAAAATAAAATTTATAAATTCATAAAGAGCAATCCCTGTTCCTTGTGAAGATTCTTTATTTGTTTTGCTATCTATTTTCTTTTTGCCCTTATTAAAATTTATTATTTGCTATATTTCCGTTGATCGATGTGTAGAACCCGACGTCTCTGTCTCTGTTGTCGCCATAGTCAGCCGCAATCCTCATCTTCGTTGTAAGCAAGGATTAAGTAAGGCAAGCACCCCTTTGATCATATTGATCCCAGTATTTAATTTTCTTTTGTTTTACTAAACCAATTTATGCATGTGTTTACTTTTTGTGAATTTGCTATTTTGTGGTACTGGTAGTTATGCTTGTTGTCTCATGAACCTTCCTTGATATGTATTGACATGTGAACCTTGATAACCATATATTAAGGATAGGCATTACTTTATGTCATCATGGGTATATGCGCTTACATATTACTCATGCTTAGCCATGCTTTAGAATCAGGGAGACATGATCAGATCAAAATTGTTTCCTAAAAACATTGGAAATGCCATTGTTGGTTCTAGTATGTTGATTAAAAACCCAAAATAAAACTATGATTTTGACGCGGGTGATTATTAGCAATAGCCGGATGTGCAAAGGGAACTGCACGTAGTGTAGGGTGAAGTATCGCCCGTGTCGGATTAAGGACCGAACATCATGTTGTATGATCCAAGAAAATCCGTACAAACCACAAGTGTTGAGATGGGGCAGCCTTAAACCAATTAAGTTACCTGGTTTAACTTTGCATTTATGGAAGGCGGGAGCTAGTACAGGCATTCCTTTCTAGGTCTACTTGTAGGGGTTTCTACTTACCAATGCAACAGTGTATGTCATGCTATGGGAGAGTTCCAACATTTCTATGCTCTGAGTTCTCTTGCCATAGTATGGGTTAATGTCCCGGGCTGGTGCGAAGTTAACCCAGGTAATGTAAAAGTTTTCGTCATGAACATTCTGGCCACACGCTAAAAGTGCGTGAAACATGCGGCAAAAAGAAAAGGTCATGACTTGTAGATAAAGTTGTACACCTCTGCAGAGTATAAATCTAATCGATTAGCCGTACCCGCGGTCATGGGAGTCTTGGTAAACTGATGCGAGTTAGATATTTTGTTATTTTCAAAAGGGCTTGGTTTCATTTGCTTCGTAACTGTTGCTTTATGTCAAAGGGCCGACATTGATGGATTTTAGGATTTGGATTATTCGTCGCTCACGTCATGGAGGACTGTGAGTGTTACTTATGCTTTATTTATTTGTTATCAATCAAACTTGCTCTTACAAATTTCGTTTGCAAATAACTTGATTTACAAATTCAATTTCGCTTTATGCAAATTAACTATAGTAGTCTCCTTTGACTTGGCCTGCATTTATGCATTTGCAAATATCACCTTAAGTCTTGTGGAGTACGAAAGTACTCACCCTTGCTTAATCTATTGTTTTTAGGTGGAAAGTTAGCGATGCTTCGAAGCTTTGTTCGTCGTAGGTTGCGGGATCTTCATTGAAGCGATCTTTTCTAGGGATTTATGCCTCGTCAGTTGCCTACGGGATGGATGGGCACGCTACAAGGCTTTGCTTCTTTTGATGCCTTATGCTCTGAGTTGTAAGATTCTTTGTATATTAGTTTCCGCTTAATTAAAATAATGTATGGTTGTGATTCCAATTGTTGTAAATGTGCGTACTAGCTACTGATCCAGGGACTAGTACTGTATGCACATGAGATTTCTATTTTTGCATTCTATGTAAAAATGGAGGTCGTTTCATATACATACACTATCGTCTTTCTAGTCTCTATGCCTCCCCTCCTCTGCATATGAGCTCCTCATTGTCATCTCCACCTAAAATCTTCGGACATCCCTCGCCACACGTCAACACCTGTCTCAAGCCTCAACACATGTTGTAGTGCAGTGTGTGGTGCCCAGAAGCTTTGCCTTATGTGACCCCTGGCACACTTTTTTTTTAGTAAATTTGATTTATGTTCGAACAAAATTATAAAAATAGATTTTTTTCTGAGTATAAAAGTAGCAATAAATGGTATGTGTTGCCTACTATGTCTGTCTTAGCTTGGAAGATAACCAGGACCACAACACAAGCGTCTGTCACACCAGATGAGGCAAGATCATGATGGCAACGGACCTGCCGCACTATCCGTAGGGATGGCAAAAATACCCGTGGGTCTAGGTACCCGCGGGTACCCTACCCGATGGGTCCGGGTCCAAATTTGGACCCACGGGTATATTATTTCGGGTCCAGGTTCGGATTCGGATATAGGTCTGGATCTCATTTTGGACCCGTGGATACCCAGACTCGGACCTATTACTGTAAAACAGGAAGAAAAGAATGAGTTAGCTGGGAAACTTGTTAGCCATCGTTAGCGCCAAAACACCGAAAACGCCATCGGTTTTGCCGCGGAACCCGTGCTACGCCCGCGCTGCTCCTTGTGGCATGAAAGGCCAAGCTTTTTTCTGCGTTTTTCAAAGCCAAAGCGGTTCCTTCCCGAAGAGCGTAAGTGGCAGCTCCTGCAGAGTGCGGACTCGGCTGAGGCCCATGACTTACTCAGGTCTTACATCCAAACTTGTGAATTTTCGGATCATTTTTAGAGTTTCCTGAAACTAAATGATGATGTTCTCCACAATGGATGTGCATCCACCAGTAACCTTCTGACACCACCTTGGTTCGGGTCCGGGTACCCGTTCGGGTTCGGGTCCAGGTCCGGGTCCGAGTTTGGACCCGTGACTGATTTCGGGTTTGGGTTCGGGTCCAAACTTCGGGTCTCGGGTCCGGGTCCACGGAGGCTGGACCCGGAGGTACCCGGACCCGTTGCCATCCCTAACTATCCGGCTCTGCCCAATCATGCCGCCATGCATGCACAACTGTTGGTTCCTCGATGCTTGGTCACCTGGCCTCGACACATGGTGTAGCACAGCTTGATGCCAAATAGAGTTCCTTTGGAGCTTATTAGGGCAGTCCCAACCCTCCACCTTAGCTAGTGTTCATAGAATTAATTACGCTGCCAACTAAGCAAAAATCTGATGTGGCATAGGAATTAAGGAAGGGAGAGAAGGAAAAACTAAGCAGTGTCTCATGCAAGAAAGCGGGTCGTGCATGGTACCAAGACGCAAGAAACGAAAGCAAAATCGAGGTTGAACGTTTCTGCGCGCTTACCAAGCTGTGTTTGTGGTGCATGCATTGGTTTATTGCTCTCTCTCTCCTTTTGACACTACTCATGAAAACCATGGGTTGAGAAACTATGCATTGGTTTATTGTTTTCTCCCTCCTCTAGACACAACTCATGGAAACCATGGGTTGGTACTGCCCTAAGGGCATCTCCAAAGGTGCCACTTCAGCTAGCTATAAGGGTGCCATCTCAGTATTTTGCTTAGGTGGAAGAGAGAAAATGAGGAGAGAGATATAGACCAGCTAGTAATGTATAGTCAGACAATAACTGATTCCAAGGCACTTATTATCTATTACATGTGGGCCAATACTTAATTTTATAGACAATGCTATAGTTAATCTATTGGAGAGGTTATCTATATACTATCTATAGATGACGAGGATATTTTTTTATAGTTAGTACCATTGGAGATTCTTTAAGGAGATAAAACTTCAACAGTCAGCGTGTCTTAGCACTATTCGATAAAGCAACCGACGGTTCGATTCGTGAAACAGTACCAAGCTACATCACATTGCTGCAGCATCAAAATGGTCAATCTACTAAGGGAGTGTTTGAATTATAAGTATTTTATTATAATATTTTAAAATCTTATTTTAATTTAAAATAAGTCCTAAATTCTCAAAATCAATTGCTGCTCAACCGAACAGCACCTAAGGCTAAAGTTTTTTTTTTAAAAGAAACAGTCGAGCTATTTAGTATTGAGAAGGAAGGGCGCAAATCACAAAGTTTTAACGGATACACGGTGCAGGATGCTGCACCAAACAAAAGAAAACGGAGAGATTACATGCGAGAGTCAATTAAAGAGAAAAGCAAAGGAGCGATTGCTAATTTGAACAGCTTAATACTTTTGTAAGGTACTTCGTCTCTGCGAACGGCCAGGTTAAAGCGTCGTCACTGGTTCTAATCAATCATGTAAGGTGCTTCGCACCTAAGGCTAAAGTTGTCGTCGTCACTGGTTCACTGCGCTCTTTCCGTGTGATGCGCCATACATGATTGATTAGAACCTAAGTTGATTGGTCTCCGGTGGGCCCGGGCGAGCATACACGGTGGGGCCGAGGACTAATGCTCATCTCATTACGCCAGCGTATAATGGGAAGTTCGGTAGCACTTCACCATCAGCTCGCCATTGCCCAATTCCGTGAGCACCAGCTTGATCACTATCCGCACACTGATTGCCTTCTTCCCTCACCCCTACACAGCTTTTCCTCCGCCCATCTGCTCGCTTCCCTTGCCACTTCCCTGCGCCGGCGCCCTCTTGCCTTATCGTTCCAACCATGGGATCTGGCGAGTAGGAGCCGGAGATTTCAACGGTCTCTCGAATTCCGCGCTTTCCCAGATTTCAACACCTCTCACGTCGGCTACCACCACCGCTCGCCGACGCCGGCAGGCAGCCGGAGCCCCCTTGTGTACGTGCACCTTCCTGTTCCTCCTCTAGCAGCAACTGCATCGGTATTACTAGTGACTAACTGTGATTTGCAAATGGACTCCTGATCCTGCATGCAGCATCCTCCAAGTTCTTTCAGTGGTGCCAAACGCAAACACATCAGCGTAAGACGTGAGGATGGAGATCGCCGTCAGCGCGGCGCGTTGGGTGGTGGGCAAGGCGCTGGGCCCCGTCACGGACGGGCTGCTG
Source organism: Guadua angustifolia (assembly GCA_036346375.1). Lineage (NCBI taxonomy): Eukaryota > Viridiplantae > Streptophyta > Magnoliopsida > Poales > Poaceae > Guadua > Guadua angustifolia. The sequence continues at coordinate 6,403,040 of CM070507.1, read as the reverse complement.
GAGTCATGGGCGGCCAGCGCCGGGCTCGGCCCCAACATCGACGCCCTCAAGATGGAGCTGCTCTACGCGCACGGCATGCTCAACAACACCCGCAGCAGGGAAATCGACAACCCGGCCCTGAATGAGCTGCTGCACAAGCTGCGGCAGCTGGCGTACGACGCCGATGATGTGCTTGACGAGCTCGACTACTTCCGCATCCAGGATGCGCTCGACGGCACCTACCACGCCGCCGACGTGCATGCCGGCGGCTGCGTCCACGGCCTCGTCCTCAATGCTCGGCACACTACCAGGGCTGTTGCTAGTAAACTCAAGATCTCTGCGTGCTCGCATGCTGCTAGCCGTGGTGATCCTGGCGAACAAGAAGGCGATACAAAACAAGGATGCCTCTATGGCGTCTGCTCGTGTGGTGGGCGTCAGATCAGTTCCACACCACCACCAACCACCAACCAGGGCGTCCAGGAGGTTGACGGCGGATGCATGCCTAAGGTCGCCTCCAGTGCTCGCAACGCTGCCCACGCTGTCGGTAAACACTTCCCATGCTACTCGTTCCCGTCCGTCCACCATGATGCTCACACTGCCATGATAGAATCCTCCAACATGCCAGGAAGTGGACGGCAATTCCTCTGTGGCGCTTGGCCGTCCAAGGCACAGCAGAGAAATCGCCCTGTGCAAACACCAAAATTGAAGTTTGATAGGGTGGAATTGTCTAGAAAGATGAAGGACATCGTAGAGCAACTGAAGCCCATATGCGCTAAGGTCTCTACCATTCTTAATCTAGAGCTATTGGGCTCCCACCGTTGCATTACCCAAGACATCACTATGAACCGACCCAAAACCACCCCGGCAATTATAGAGCCTAAATTATATGGGAGGGACGACAAGAAAAAGAATATTGTAAGTCGTATTACCGGCGAATATCGTGACATTGAACTAACTGTGCTTCCAATTGTTGGCCCGGGAGGTATTGGGAAGACAACTTTCACACAACACTTGTATGAAGAAGTGAAGAGCCATTTCCAAGTCCCGATCTGGATATGTGTCTCACTCGATTTCAATGCAAATAGATTGTTACAAGAGATTGTGAAAAAGATCCCTGAAGTCAACGGTGAAAAGAAAAACTGTAGTGAAGAAGAGCTAATCGAACAAAGATTACAAGCTAAACGGTTCCTGCTTGTCTTAGATGATATGTGGAAATATCATGAGGATGAGTGGAAAAAACTACTAGCTCCATTCAGAAAAGGGGGAATTCAAGGCAACATGGTTATAGTAACGACTCGAATCCCAGAGGTAGCAAAAGGGTTAGAACAACTGATTGTTCAGAAGAGCTGGAACGTCTAGGTCCTGAAGATATCATGTGTTTCTTCGAAGCATGTGTGTTTGGTGACCAACAAACATGGAAAGACCATCCTGATCAATTACTTAAAGTAGGGAAAGAAATAGTGGGCAAGTTGAAGGGTTTCCCTCTTGCAGCAAAAACTGTAGGTAGATTACTAAGAAACCAACTTACTTTGGACCATTGGACAAGAGTTCTGGAAAGCAAAGAATGGGAGAAACAAACCAGCAACGATGACATTATGCCAGCACTAAAGCTTAGCTATGACTACCTTCCTTTCCATCTACAACAATGTTTCTCTTATTGTGCTTTGTTTCCCGAAGATTATGAATTTGATAGCAAGGAGCTAATTCACTTGTGGATAGGACTGGATATTTTACATTCATGTGATCAGAACAAAAGGATTGAAGATGTTGGACTATGCTCTTTAAATGATTTGGTTAATCATGGTTTTTTCAGAAAGAATGAAAAAGAAGATGGATGTCCTTGTTATGTTATCCATGACCTATTGCATGAGTTGGCAGTGAAGGTTTCATCACACGAATGCCTTAGCATATATAGTTCTAATGTGAGGTCCATACAAATTCCCCTGTCTGTACGCCACATGTCCATTATCATAGATAACACAGATGTCAAGGATAGAAAGACTTTTGAAGATTATAAAATGGATTTGAGTGCACTAGATAAAAGATTTAAGGTTGAAAACCTACGTACTTTGATGTTGTTTGGAGAATACCATGGAAGCTTTGCCAAGACTTTTGGTGATTTGTTTAGGGAAGCAAAAGCCCTTCGCGTTATTCTTTTTAACGGAGCATCATACGCTGTCGGGGATGTGTTGCCCAACCTTTCTAAACTTGTCCATCTTCGTTACCTAAGGATCAAGACGGTGTATTATGCGGACTACCTACTGCACTTACCTACTGCGCTGTTTAGATTTTATCATTTAGAGGTCATAGATCTACAAGAATGGAAAGGTTGCTTCGGTTCACCAAGACATGTGAGCAATCTTGTAAAATTGCGCCATTTTCTTGTGCCAGAAAGATATGAGCTTCAACTTCACTCTGACATATTTGAGGTGGGAAAACTAAAATTCCTTCAGGAGCTAAGGAGATTCGAAGTGGGAAAAGAAAGTAAGGGTTTTGAACTAAGTCAACTTGGGCACTTGACAGAGCTTGGAGGATCACTTGGCATTTATAATCTTGAAAAGGTGCAAGCAAAAGACGAAGCAAATGAATCAAAACTAAAACAAAAATACCACTTACACAAGCTAATATTAGAATGGGATGTTAACCGATCTAACAAAGATTCTACACGAGAAGAAGATGTTCTTGAAAGTCTTGTACCACATAGCAATCTTCAAGACGTATGCATTAGAGGGCATGGAGGCACTAATTGCCCAGCATGGCTTGGTGAGAACCTCTCCGTTGAAGGTTTGGAATCCCTTTGTCTGGATGACGTATCTTGGAAAAATCTGCCACCTATAGGAGAGTTGTGGTTGGTTAATGAGCTTGGTGAGGAGTATCAGTGTAGTAACTCAGGCCAAAGCTTCAAAAATTTGAAAAGGCTAGAACTTGTTAAGATACCAAAGCTCAAAAAATGGGTTGGAAATGGCGCTGGTCATTTGTTCTCTCACCTAGAAGTACTTATCATTAAAGATTGCTCTGAAGTCATGGAGTTGCCATTTTCTCGTTCTACTTGCTGTCAACCACAACAAGAAGCGAACATGACTTGGTTTCCTAGTCTACGTGAGCTCGAGATTGTAGATTGCCCAAAGTTGTTGCCATTGCCTCCTTTCCCTTGGACTCACGCTCCCTGCTCCGCTAAGATAGCACGAGCGGGATCAGGTTTTGAGCGGCTGGTTTACTCGCGATATAACAAATATGAATTAAGGTTGGAAATTGAAGGAAAGGATGGTCAGGATAGCGAGTTCTGGAATGGGTTGGCTTTCTATAATCTAACTGAACTGAACCAGCTGCAAATGAAGAAATGCCCTCCTCTGCCGTTGGATCACTTCCAAATGCTAACATCCCTGAAGACCATGAATATACATGATTCGAGTATTGTCCTGTCACCGGTTGCAAGCGAGAGCAATGCCAGATACCAGTTTCCAGTTGAATGCATCAAAATCAACCGGTGCGGTGCTGGGGGTAAGGAGTTGACACGGCTGTTCTCTCATTTCCCGAAGCTCACCACCTTGAGTTTGTCGTATTGTGATAAGATAACAGTGTTGGGTGTGATGGAGCAGCAGACGACAGCTAATAAAATGGACGAGGCACAGATTGGAGAGCAGCAGGAACAGACGAGAGGAGGGGAGGAAATAGCAGGAGGACTGCTGCTCTTGCCTCCCCAACTACAGGAGTTGGGCATCCTCAAGAGCCCAGAGCTGATCCTCCGCACCAATTCACTCGACGACGACACAGCTGGAGGAGGGCTCCAAAGTCTGCACACCCTCCGATCATTGTGGATAACTAAGTGCCCCAAGTTCCTCTCCTCCTATTCATTCGCCTCGTCTTCTGGTTTCCCCTTCCCGACCTCCCTGCAAGAGCTCACTCTTTACGGTGTTGAGGGCATGGAGACGCTAGCGCCTCTCTCAAACCTCACCTCCCTCACCGAATTGAGCTTACATCATTGTGGGGATTTAAGAGGCGAGGGCTTGTGGCCTCTCCTCGCCCAAGGCCGCCTCACCAGATTAATCGTCATTGAAACCCCCAAATTCTTCGTCGGTTCCGAGCCCTCACGACCGCATGAACAAGAGCTTCTTCGCCCTTCCTCCAAACTGCCGGAACTGTGGACGGACGACGTCGCGGGAGTCTTTGCTGAGCGCATCTGCAGCCTCCTCGCTTCCTCCCTCACCAAGTTACAATTTCGATTCAACAGAGAGGTGGAACGCTTCACAAAGGAGCAAGAGGAGGCCCTTCACCTCCTCACCTCCCTCCAAGACCTCCTATTTTTGTGGTGCGACAAGCTGCAGTCTCTCCCTGCAGGCCTACATCGGCTTGACAACCTCAGGAGATTACAGATCTGGGACTGTCCTGCCATCCAGTCGGTGCCCAAGGACAGCCTTCCAAGTTCACTGCGAGTATTAGATGTTCATGTTGGCAACAGCGAGGAGCTAAGAAGGCAGTGCCGCAAGTTAACAGGAACCATCCCAATAATCACGGCCTGAGTAATCCAAGGTAACACACGCTTCCTTGTTTGTACTCCTCCCCTGTTCCCACCTATCAATTTCCCTTGCTTTGCCTTACCTTGTTTGGTTCATCGCAATTACTGTTTCGTCTGAATAACCCTCTTGATTAAACCTGCTGCTGTGCAGGGCTCTTCTTCGATTTGCACATTCTTCTAGCCTCGAACAATTCTCTCTGTATATAATCACAATTCACAATTCTGAGTTGCCAGCCATGAAGATCTCGACTTGTATCTCCCATTCTGTACATGAAACTGGTTAGTATATGCAAAATCATCTCATACTCCTGTAGTTCCAAACACTGTTTAGAAATTATATCCACTTTATGTTGATCTTCCGCTTGTTGTTTTGGTTATCTGGGCACTTTTTCCTTCTTATGTTTTGAGTTGTTTCGTGCTGCAAGTGGTAGAGTTCATGCAACTACTGATAGAAAATTATTTGCTCATTTACACAGCAAACCTTTTCTTATTGTCCTTATAGTACTTTTGATCATTGACCCTTTAAGGTTTGGTTCTGATTAAAATGATAATGTCTGGATTGAATGTAGCCATGTGCAAAGTAACATGCCTGATCAGCTAGACATTTTTCCACTGAGTAAGTGGTCTATTGTCAGATAATGCATTTCTAGCACTACAAATGAATAATATGGTTAATGTCGAAATTGAATCTGCTAAGTTGTTCATCTGATCGACTTGACCTTTTCTCGGATATGTTAATTGTGAAGTTTTAGTGCTTATAATTCTTGTAGGAACACGGATAAATACGGATTACCATGAGATGCATTTTTTCCTCCATTTTAGCTTAAGGTGGTGCAGTTTTTTAACTTGGAAGTAGGATGATACAACCCTCATTGTTTCCATCAGCCTTTGACAACAAATAATTGGCAGTTATTGATCACATGAGAACCTTAATTATCAAATTGTTTTCATTTACAATTTTAGGTTTATGATGGCATCAGCTTGATCATTCTACTCTCCTTCATAAGCTGACACCCTTTATGAAAGGTGCTGCAAACATAAAATCAGTGTTGTAATTTCTATGTTCTTTTCTAAGAAAGAATGTCAAAAATCTATTTTCTATTGTTTCAAACATTCAGAATTGGATTTTTCAGTTGCCTGCATTAGCTACGGATCCAATTAAAAGATGCCAAGGAGACTACTGGTCTGAAGGTACAGTTTTCTCACCCTTACATAGCAAAATGCTCAATTTTGCCTTACTATTTATAGTAAGGGCGGCAACAGTACAATACATATAAGCTATTGTGTGGTCTGTTGGAGCTTCTTCAATTGACCTGTGATTGTCTTGAGAACCTGATTTAATATATATGACCTAAGTTCAATTTTGTGCCCTTATATGTTTGAAAAGGATTGTCCTTAGCTGTAGATGGTATTTTTATCAAGACATTAGTAATGCTGCAAGAAGTGTGTTGCCAGTCCATTGGAGCACCCTTTGTGTGCCAAGAGCAAGCATGTACATGGACTCTGCAAGATATTAAAATGCAAGGGAGAAAAATATGGTAGAGTTCACTCGCAATCCATCCTTGAATATTCTTGTGTTCAGACTGGTGAAGATCCAAATACACTCGTGTGTCATGCGCTGGTTTACTTCTCACATGGGTTGGTCTTATACAATTTATTTGCTTGCCAGAGGTTACTCTCATTAAATTCTACATTTGCTGGTTCATCCTCGGGAAACCTTGATTTCAAGTCAGTTCAGCGATAAGTATTTTCAGGTATCCCATGTTTCTTGGATCAGATGAAATCAAGTGGTGTGCTTCTGAGGACTTAAAATGTCAGGCTGAGATTATAACTGATGATTGGCCCTGTTTCCAGAAAGTGTAAGGAAGAAAGGCCCATGGCATTGCAAACATGAGGTTTGTTTATTTACATATGAGCACTCAACCCCAATGTACATGTGTTTGTGAGTAATCCCATTAAAATACTAATAGAGAATGGATTTGCACGTACACTTATGAAAGTAGGACCACACGGTTGATCTTGATTGGCGTCATATTTTGTGGCCATTTATTCTTGGCAGATTCACAGTTCTAATTGTCAAATTCAACATCTCTATTCATAGTTCATATATGTGTTGGTTTAATTTATCATTACACTCACTATTTTCTTCATTGTGCAGATCTTACTCAAGTTGTTGCTGTGAGTTGGGCTGAGCTTTTTCTGCTTTGCGTACTGCTCTGCTCTCTCACTTAGCTATACATTTGTCAAGTATATTCAGGTGTGGTTGCAATGTCTTATTAATACCATGCATTTGGAGGATCTACATGATAGTTTTTATCAATTTGTATCTCAGTACAGTCTCAGAAGGTCTAAATTTAGAGTTTAATAAGACACGGTTTCTCAGTCTCTACATCCTATTTGCCAGAAGGCCATCTATCAGAAATCATCGTGATGTCCTTTTACCATTCTGGATTTAATACTCTCCCAACATTCTCATTCCCATCATCAACAACTAGTGGAGTCAGATTGTCATTCCGGTGAAACAGTATGGAATCACATCACAATTCATGAGGACACTTGTGTTGTCAGTTTACATGCTGAGCTGCACATTTGAACACACCAGTATGTGTTCCTCGATGCAGTCTTCTAAATCTAATCCAGTCAGACACAATGTTGTTGGCAACACATAATTATTGTTTACTGCTAATTTTGTAGATAATCTCCACGTAAGCATGTTCTTGCGGTGGAACATGCACTGACGGTGATGCTGAAGCTTGCTCATCAAAATTGAAGCGTAGCTGATATATCTGCCACCTCCATTAAGTCACCAGATAGGAAGCCAGATTAACCAAACCCTTCCCACTTTGATCCGAAGTGAATGCTGTACTTTGTTCAGAGGTTTTCTTAATTCGATTGTGTATTGTGAATACTGTTTTCCTTGGAAGCATGTCGAATTTTTTTTTTTACATTTCTGTTGGTCATTTTGCCATTAGGGATACATGGAAATGTCTGGTGAAGATCACATTTTTCTTCACAAGAAAGCGATCATTGCATTTACCTCTTAGTTTTAGTTCTTAACCATTTCATTGGTCATTTTTCTTTATCTTTTGTAGATTGTACTCAAGATACTGCACTCTTTTTTGCTTAACAAAAAATGTCTAGCAGTTTTGGGCATGTTTAGTAATCGAAATGATACAAATTTTAGTAGCATAATGCTTATTAAGTCGTCGTGTTGTACTGGTGCTGTGGTGCACACTAGCATAGTAGCATACTTATATTAGGTCATGGTTATGCTATTCCATTTTCTTCCTGTTCTTCGTTTTCTGTACATACATCCTTGTGACCTTAATTACTAACCCTTTTTTCCCCTCAATCCATTCAAACACTGAGCGGTCTTGTAGACGAGATTAAAAGTTTATGCACTAAGGACAAAGTTTCTAATTCTCTAGTTCTCTACTGCACATTTATCTTTATGCACTATTCCAGAAATAATTGCATTTTCATTATTTTCACTCTGAAATTAGTAGTTCTAACCTTCTCATTCCCATTGAATGGTTGTCATATTGCTATTTTGATTAACCAGGATGGAATCAGAAGGTCATCCGAGTTTTTGATATTTGGCTGCTCAGCTGTGCATATCTAGCTAGCTTGACTGCTAACATGTACGTGTTCCTTGCTGCATGCAATCTTTTCTATTTCACTCAAACACAGTGCTATGGATAATGCTAAATCATCATTATGCAACTGATTTTTTCAGATAATTGCCACAGAAACCTATTGTGGCCTTGGAACAGGAACGTACTACATGCTGAGGGTGCAGAGTGTGTAGTTGGTTTGAGGTGTCCTCTGGTGGCACAAGAGTTGACATGAAAACAGTTTGGTTTGGTGAACGCAACTTCTGTCTGCTGCAACCTGCAAGTGTCATATGGGAGATAATAAGATATGCATCAGACCACATAAACCAAACTTCCTTTCAAGTCTCCTGAATGACCTGGCTGCACGCACTTAAACGCTACTCTCCGAAAGAAATCTCTGCTGAGTGGAAGTTACGGTGGCTCTTTTCAAGTTCCCACCCCTTAGTACTAGGAGCAAATTCCTTCTACTTGAACTGATTTAGTACTTCATCGTAAGTGTTGCGTGTATTTGCTGGTGCTTGCTTGCACGTCTTTGCTGACAACGAAACAGATTGGTTAAACCCTTGTACCTAGGTGTGGAGTGAGTGCTATACTTTGTTATATTTCTTTCTTAATTGAGCTGCATTATTTACCTTGGAGAAATGGTGATTAATTAATTTATTTCAGGTGGCCATTTTGGAAGCAGAAATTGCGTGAAAGGTCTTCGCAAGATCAAGTGTTATCTTCAGAAAAATCAATTCCTCTCGAGCATTGCCAACATTCTGTTTCTTTTGCCGGTTCCTGCCTTGGGAGTGTTTGCACCACCATGGCATCAGCAATGCGTTGCACTATATAACAGCAGCTTCAATTCGTGTCCCGGCACACCCTCCCACGTACACACGTCCCCTTGCAAGTTAAACCTCTGCTGCTCCGTCCTCCATCGTGTACGACAGTTTGCCGATGGAGTCCGCGGCCATCAGCGGGGCCAGTTGGGTGGGTGGGCCCGCTGGCCGACGGAGTCCGTTCGCATAAGACGTGTAGGCCATCAGCGGGGCCAGTTGGAAAGTTTGTATTACTCAAATCATTTAAATTGAGAATTGAACGAAACGAGGTTCTACATAGCCTAGATGACAAGGTTTTGGCTTTTCATAATTTAGCCCAGTTACAGGAGTTGGACATCCGAAAATGCCCACCTCTGGCTGAGGAGCACCTACAAATGTTGACTTCGTTGAAGACACTCAAAATCTATAGTTCAAGTAATGTGTTCATGCCGTCAGAGGGGAGGAGTGATGCCAAATGGCAAATTCCAGTTGAGTATCTTTCCATTGAGCGCTGTGGTGCACAGCATCTCCGAATTGACTATACGGGGATGTGAGAAGATAACACGGTTGGGCGTGGAGGCCCAGCAGCAACTGTTAGCTGGACCGCCACACGGCGCACATACGCACTCACAGATCCAATCAGAGCAGCGGGCCAAGGTCTCTTGGGCCATCTCCCCCCAAAAATCTAGCTCAATGAGGGGGTGCTCCCTCACCCTTATAAACCATGTTCAAGCCCTCTCCACAACCAATGTGGGACTATTCCCAATAATCTCCTCCTCACACATTGGGCCGAGATTATCTAGGAATCACCTGAGGCCACCTAGGCTCTGATACCAATTGTTAGAACCGATAAATACTCACGCAATCACAGTGGACACAACTATCACTTTCGCGTGAAACACAAGAGATGAATACAAAGAACGCAGAAATATTTTGGCCGGCAACACACGCCGTTTTTCTTCTCTCTGTTATTCAGCTCAATTAACAATCACATACATGCATAGATTAAATAGGCAGTACATCAAATGACCGCGTCTCGCACGTCTCCAGCGTGCCGCGTCTTCCGGCCGGCCACGCGCCCACGTCCTCCACGCAGAGCAGTCCTAACGTCTCGGCCACGCACACTTGTGGCCACACGCGCCCCCGCGAACTCCTCCCGAAGACTCGGTTTGGCTCGACTGCTACTAATCCATGCACTACGTACATGCATACACACACATGCAACGCTCTGGTACTCCCTACATGCAACTACATGCATGCACCATGCACCACTAATGACTCCACTAAACCACTCCATGCTTGACTCACTAGCTTGCATTGACTCACCTAAATGCAAACTCTAATACAAAATAATCATGGAAAATTAAATAACAAGATTAAATCCTAACAGCAACCAGTACCATTGCCACCATCTCCTGCTGTTAAAATGGAGGATACAAAACTAGGACACCAGCAGCAACTAATAGCAGAGGGAGTGGAGGGAGAAGTAGTAGAGTTGTGGAAGAAGAGGGTTTGCAGCTCTTCCCTGCCCATCTCTCCAACTCTCTACTGGCGTTGAGGATCCACGACTGCCCAAAGCTGAGCCTGGTGGCTTCTCCTAATGGCCACAAGGCAGGAATTATCGATGGAGTAGGAGGGGGTCGAGGTGGAGGAGTTGGAGGGCTCCAAGCCCTGCGCTCCCTCCAGAGATTAGGAATACTTGGTTGCCCCAAGTTGCTCTCCGCCTACTCCTCCTCGTCCTGTTGCCCTTTCCCATCCTCCCTGCAATCCCTGCAACTTATTAGTGGTCGTATGGAGGGCATGGAGACGTACGCTAGAGCCCCTCGCAGGCCTCACCTCTCTCACTCGATTATACATAGTGGATTGTGGAGAGGACTTCAGAGGGATCGGCCTGTGGCCTCTTCTCATGCGGCAGCTGCAGGATGAAGAAGAGCAGCAGCTTGTTCGCCCTTCCTCCAAACTCCGGGAGCTCAGCACCGATGACATCGAAGGACTCCTTGTCGCCCCCATCTGCAGTACCCTCCTCTCTTCCTCCCTCACCAAGTTAGAATTTCTATTCAACGAAGAGGTGGAGCGCTTCGCGAAGGAGCAAGAGGAGGCCCTTCACCTCCTCACCTCCCTCCAGGACCTCCAATTTGGGTACTGCCACAAGCTGCAGCACCTCCCTGCAGGGCTACATGGACTTGCCAACCTCAGGAGATTAGAGATATCGTGCTGTCCAGCCATCCATGCACTGCCCAAGGGCGGCCTCCCGAGTTCAATGAAGGAATTAGAAGTCAGTGGTTGCGGCAACGGGGTGCTAAAACGGAGGTGCAGAGAGTTAATCGGAAATCTGAAATGATGTATGGTTCCAAATTTTCCCACAGATCTAAAATTCTTGGGTTGCTTTGATAGTTGTGGTATAACTTTGGAAATCAACAACGCTGTAGTAGCTGGTCAGAAGGTATAGCTCCCATTTGTGCTGAAATAGTGAATTATGCAGTATGCCAGTATGTTATGATGGAGGTAACGCAGGATATGTGCAATTTGCCAATTGCAAAATCCATTAAGATACATGATTGAAAACCTGTTAATAATTGACTCTAGCTTATTATGTCTCTCCATCTCGGCATAATATTACTTTCCTCTCTTTCCCTTGAATTTTGTGTTGTCAGTTCTATCAAGGAAGGGAATTCCTTACTGTGATTGATCTTCCACTAAGGAAAATGATGTGATACGGCAAGTCACCTGCTAGTCATTTATACATGAATGGGTTACAAAGGGCATGTATGTGAATTGTGTTAAGACACCAACGGGAGAAGAACAAAGATGATTGTTTTGAGTCTTGATTTATATAGGTAGACCGTTCATAATTAAACCTTAGATGCCCATTGTTTCAGTTTGACTATCCTAACACACACTGTGACCTGCTGGTGTGCTTGTGATGCAAATCAGGAAAGTCTTGTAGGAATCAAATAGTCCATTACATTCTGTATTGGCTAGTTCATCTTTAGAAAATGTTAGGACTCGCAGCACGGTAAAATAACTGGAAACAAGATTTAATGTGAAATAACCCTTGCGGAAAAAAACTACAGAAAACAATTCACTATGACGCTTCAAGATTACAAGTACAGGAGGTTGGCTTATATAGCCAAGGAGTCCTAATTGTAGAATATTCGGACTAACAACCTATTTGGATAGAACCAAAAGATATGGTAGTTAAAAATATTTGAGTTATCTCCAACAAATCTCCCCTTAACCCAAAATCTATAACGAAGTTGTTTCCAAAAAACTCCAAAGAGTAATTAAGCACGAAAAATACAAGTGCGTTAAAAGTCCAAAAGGACTACTGAACAAGGCAAACTAAAAAGTCAATTAAAATACTTGTAGTGCAAAAAACCACGAAGGGTATGAAAGACTGGAACAATCTTAACCAAACGCTTCTCATGAAGCAAGATTGAGTAAACCACCAGTAGGTCGAGAGAAAGACTGAAATAGTCAATCTAAACAGCTATCAACAAAGCAGATAAAAATCTAGGTCTTCAACAATTCATAATCCTAGTAAAGTCTGAGTCTGTGCAACCGACCTCCTGAAAAAAATGCTTAATCATCAAACGGCATAAGCCAAGACATCATCTGTGGTGTTGGGTAGATAGTGAAGAAGTCATAATATGAATTTTTGGCATGCTCCACAAGGAACATAAAATTCAACAAACTGCCTACTGAAAATCCATAACATGGTTGAAATTGCTCAAAAAATATCAATATAAAAAAATTCTCATGCTACCAAAGGAGTATAAATTGCAGAATCGAGCAAAAAAAACAAAATAACGTTGTAGAATCCATGCAGAAACAAACTCCTTCTTGCACTTCAACCTTCATCTTAAATTAACATTGGAGCAAAACCTTCACTAAAAAAACTCTGAAGAGTATAATGCTACCATCAGGGTGTCATCAAATTCTAAATGAACGTTGCCAAAACCTCTATGATGGTCAACGTATCCAAAAGGTGAATAAAACACCAAATAAACGGTGATGAAACACCAAGTTCCAATTAACGGTGATGAAATACCAAATTCAGTTGTCTCCTCAACTGATATTTTTTTCTCCAAAACCGACAATGAAATGTCGAATAAAATTGCCAATGATAAATCCCACATGAATACCGCCAATAATGAGCACAAAATAATATAATAACCTGAATTGTTCATGAAACATCCTGCCAAGTAATCAGAATTGTAATAAAATCACACTTTTGTTAGCACTAAAATGGTCACCGGGGTAAAAAGCAATTCTTTCCTAACGCCCACCATAAACAGCTCTTATTTGAACCGATATGCTTCGAGTGCACATATCAAATTTGCTGAAATAGAAGCCAGAGCTGTGACAAAAAAACGGATTGAATTGAATTGGGATCCCGTTTGGAGTCTGGCCAATTGGCTAATCAAAACTCTTAGACTTGGTGCAGGCAGGAAGCAACTTGTAGCTTGGTGAAGTTTCTTCACATCACGGGCAAGTAGCAAGCTTTGGGCACGAGAGAACCAAAGGCTGCGTGGCTGCGCAGAGAGTTGGCTGGCTCGATGCCGATCGGCCAAAGGCTAGATGATGGCCGGGAGGGGAACCGGCAGAGAGCGGAGCAGCCACGCAAAGAGGCCGGTGGCGAGGCAGCCCGGTACTGAAGCAAACAACGCGATGGGCCAGGGTCGGCTGCGAGCGCTCGGAGGAGCGTCGTGGAAGATGAGCCGGCACCAACGTAGAAGATGCCGCGGTCGTGAGGCACTTGGTCGCTGAAGGCAGACGACATGGAGGAGGTGCAAGGTTTAGATCCGAAGCCGATGAGACTGAGCACGCGGAAGCCAAGATGGCTGATGGTTGAGATAGTGCGAAAGACGGTGGACGGCGCGATGAACGGCGGGCAGCAGTAGATTGGAATCATGTTGGCCTAGATTGTCGACAACCATCCTGAAACTAACTCTGAATACGTGATACTATATTATCTAGCCAACAAAGCTGACATGTGCATGCAAACTAACAACTTAATTTCTCTCAAATTACTAAGCAACAAGATTATTTCCAACAATCTCCCCCTTAATCCTGTTGCCATTATTTTGAGTTCCTTCTAGGCAAACATCATAGTAACACTGGCTCGTCATCTACTATAGCAAAGTGTGCTTCTTCCTTCTTCGACTTGCAGCACTCAACGGTAAAATGCCCATGTATGCCACAGTTGTAGCACTTTACGTTCTTCCTATCGAACTTGCGCTCACTGATGTCAGAGTCACTGTTGTCCTCTTCGTCATCATGGCCGCCGCCACAGCGTCGTGGCCACCACCACAAACATGGTTCTTCTTCGTGCTGCTGCCTGACCCTTCTCCGCCCTTCTTCTCTTTAACGACGAAGGTTTCCCATTACGTGTGCGTGAGGAACAAATGCTCACCCTCCTTTAGGTCGCCGAAACTCATTCGACCGCATTCGTCGTAGGCTTTGTACCGCGCGATGAGATCTTCAATGGTGAGGGTCTTCAATTTCACGCACTGCTCGATGGAGGTGACGAACTGCATGTAGTGTGCTGGGGCAACACAAAGAAACTTGCACACAACAACAATTTCATCCACCGTATTGTCGCCCAACACACGGATGCCGGTGACGACCGACATCACCCGACTAGCAAAATCTTCGACGATCTCCCCTTCCTCCATCTTCAGCTCCTCGAAGTTCCTCTTGAGGGTCTGCAAATTGGCCTCGTGCACACGTTCATCTCCCGTGTGCGCCGTCTTGATTGCTTCCCATGCCGACTTTGCCGTGTCTTTCCCGGTGAGGGAAGGCATGACTTGCTCTGGCACGGCCTGGTAGATGGCATACAAGTCCATCCGATCCTTTTGGTACTCCGCGCCACCAGGTTCCACAGCTTCCCACATGTTCTGCGCTTGAAGAGTGACACGCATCTTCATCACCCAAATCGTGTAGTTTGTGCGGGTGAGTTGCGGGTATGACATCGTCACTGCACTCTCCCCCTTCACCACCTATGAGACGGACGGATCACCTCGCAGTAGGCGTTGCTTGTTAGACGGAAACATACTCCTTCCTCCCCTTGGCATCCTTTCTGACACACGAAAACACCAACACATGGAAACACAAGGCTCTGATACCAAGTGTTAGAAATTGTCTCTGCGAGAAGACAAACTTCTATCCTGAAGACGAAAAGAAACCTGCTCTGTATTGTCGAAATGTACCACTTGTTAGGGCTCGTAGCACGACAAAATAACTGGAGACAAAATTCAACGTAGAAAAATGAACATCCAATCAGGTCAATCTTCCTACCTTACCTTCATATGGTGAGTGCTATGCTTTGTTTGAGTTCTCTCAAAATTTGGTAGCATATTGCATAGTATTTACCCTGGTGAAATGGTGAGAAGTACTTAAGAGTTTTTATGGCCTCTTGCAGACAAGATAGCAGTTTTCTTCAGAACAAACTAATGCTGCTCATCTGGCTTGAAGCTGAATCAAGTCTTCAACTTTAATCAAATTCTTGTTGGGTTCATACTGAAGCAGAATTTATCCTCAAGAAACCATGTCATGTTGCCTATAAATAAAAGTGATATGCCTGTCTAATATGAATCAGAACTTTTATTTTTCTTTGTCATCACTTTCTTGAAAATGGTTGGTACTAGGAAGAGGAATGGGCTGATACCACAGAGTGACAGCCGCTAATTAGTTTCCTCATTTCATCTTTGTCATAGTTTTCCTATGGATGGTACTAGCACATAGTAGAACTTTTTCTCATAACTGTTTTCGACATGAACACCCATTTTGTATATGCAATTCTTTCTAATATCTTCGTATCTAAGCTTGCTCTTGGATGCAATACTAATTGCTTGTGCTTGACATAAATTAAGTTCTTATCTGCAATACTTACCCAAACTTTTTTGGTTGACCCCAACATTACCATCACTTTCAACATTAGTCCGATCAGGCCTTTGCTATTACTGTTTGATATTGAATTGGAGCACACAGGAGAACTTTAGTCCAAGTTGACTAAGACAAATAACAAGAAATAGCCGGTTTAGGACCAAACAAAATAACCATGACATCACAGTAAAAGCAATTAACGTCAGGCATTCCTTACCTTGTTCATGAGAAATTGAGCATTGATAGAGCTCCTTCCATTTAATGAGCCAGTGAGCTAAGATAGATACCACTGATTCAAAGCCCTTCCTAGATTGTGGAACAAATAATTTATGGTCCCCAAGTTCGCTAGATCAGCTCGAAACAACTAAACTAAATTCTTCCTAAAATTTGGCAAGTAAAACTAGACAACTTCCTAGTCATGATATCGTTTTTTTCTCAATATCTTTTTTTTCTCTTGTTCTTGTTTGATCTTCAAGCGAAGCTGTACTAATATTTTCTTTGGCTTTAAGGGGGAAGTAGGCCTCACCTATTGTTTCCTCTTAAGCCATCTCCACATATGTTTTTTATTCATCGTGAGAAGATTGAGCACGATAGTAAAGAAGGCAATCCACATGCTAATCACTAGTCATTTCAAAACCGTGCAACAATTATCAACGCGTGCTTTCTGCAGCTAAATCTACTCCAATTGCTATTTCAAGGCAAATTTCTAAAAATCAAAACAGATCTCCAAGGCTGCATTTTCCCGATAAGAAACTAACCAGCCTTAGCAACGAACTCATCGTCACTTAGATCAATTCCACAGTTTCCACACTTGGGACACTAGCAAAGGTAGCTTTGCAATCTGCACAAAGATCACACATGGCTGCTAATCACTACTATTTCCTAGTCATATGAACAAATCTACAACATTTTCTACCCGATGAATTGAACTATTGTTTACTAACCAGTAACCAACAACAAGCAAATCAATTCTAACTTTTGATATAGTATGTTGTATGCATGACTCGTGTGTATTTATACAAAATACAAATTCAGAGGCATTGTGAGTGTGGAAGAATATCCTCAATCCTCCGCCTTCAAAGTAAGGCGCATTTCTGAGGATCTTCACGACGTCCTACTCACTGATCATGAGGATTGGAGTAGGGTCGGCATAATGGTTAAAGACGATAGGGCAACCCCTCGTCACCCACACCTTGCGTAGGGGCTTGCTCACAAGGGGAAGCAACGACTTTGCCTGATGGAGCACGTGGAATGTTGGAAAATATAGGGTGGACCCTCAATACCCACAATAAGGAGCCTACACATGCTACACTAACTATGCTAAGTTGGTTAGGCTTTCCTTCGTGCTACTTAATACTTTATTAATTATTGGTTGAATCACTCACGATGAAACCAAGGGCATCCAACTTCCGAGTGACTGAGCTTCTCACGTTGAGACTACGACTGATGTGATTTCAAGTGGTCAGGCCACTCATGTTGAATCATAACTGAAAGAACTAAGTACTATAAAGTACATGCATGGCTTACCGGGGAGGTCAAGCACTCACATAAGAGCTCAACTCTTTATTCACTACTATACAATTTGGTACAACATGACATTCTTAGTGGTGGTTACCCATCTCACTATTATGACCTTCTCATACGACTATCCTTAACACCTCTTCATAATCATGGTAGCTCATATATATTGTGGTTTATCATGGCACACACTAAAGGGGGGAGAGCACCCCTATTTATAGTGGTACATGGCTACTGGATAGATAACACTTGTTGTCATCCTAACCCCCATCATCTAAATATCTACTATCATGAAACTTTATGAAAGTGTGTGTGTGTGTGTGTATTATCTAAAATATCATAGCTTTAGATGATTCCTAACTTTGCCATGAAGCATGGCTCTAGCATCATGCATAGCAAATATCTATCAACTATGTATACTCCTAAATATTCTAGAATATTCAACTTTACCACAAAGGCTCCCTAAACTATTTGTTCTAGGGCCTTCATACTTAATATTTTTCTTTTCTTCTATAATATTTCAAGTATGCATGCATTGCTTATTTGTGCGCATCATGTCAATCTCGGTCAGAAGGTCCTGCTCCGAGAAGAGCCTGGTGGGACCTCTAGCTCCTCAAGGATGAGGAGGAAGTTGTCGGCGTCGCATTTTCAGAGCATGGTCAAGCATGCCTCCATGCTGCATGAGGTTGGGTCAACGCTACGACATGCACCACCTGATGGATGTTGATCACTGCCAACCTGTACTTCTCCTCACCGTCGGGCGTTGGCATGCATGGCCTTCCCGTTCGAGAGTTGCTGCATTCTCCTCACAGCAAAAGCCTTGTCGCTTGGTGCGGTGGACGAGAGAAAGTGATGGGCCTCGCACAACAACTTTATGAAAACCTCCTTTTTCCCCATCTAGGTAGCTACGTGGTGGATGAGGTGGTGGCCAGTGGTGGAGAAATGGGGGAGTGGTGGAATTTTTTAAGGACTAAACTAAACTCTTTTTGTGAGATTTTTGGTGGGATCATTGCGCTTATACATAGGACCTGTTAAATTAGAGCCATTCAGTGATGCGGTGACGTCACGTGTATGATCGGTGCAGAAGCTTAGGGCGTGCAATGGGATCGGATAGATCTTGACCGACCGGATCTGTTCGGATCGAATTTGGCTAGTCATATCGGATAATTGTTGGATTTAGCGCTGAGTTTGGATAGTTGGTTTGAATTCGCGATATCACCATCCATCGGATCGGGATATTCCAATTATATTCTTGGGTAATTTGGATAACTCTTTTCGGATATTCGATTTGGATATTTACACGCACATTCTAGCCGCTTCAATTGGGCCTAGCCAAATAGCCCAAGCTAGGCTCTCCTCACGGCTCCACCCTCCTAATATCGTCCCATCCACCATCTTGTAGACCGTGTCGATTGCCACGAGCTTGACATATTCCTAACTTTGCCATGAAGCATGGCTCTAGCATCATGCATAGCAAATATCTATCAACTATGTATACTCCTAAATATTCTAGAATATTCAACTTTACCACAAAGGCTCCCTAAACTATTTGTTCTAGGGCCTTCATACTTAATATTTTTCTTTTCTTCTATAATATTTCAAGTATGCATGCATTGCTTATTTGTGCGCATCATGTCAATCTCGGTCAGAAGGTCCTGCTCCGAGAAGAGCCTGGTGGGACCTCTAGCTCCTCAAGGATGAGGAGGAAGTTGTCGGCGTCGCATTTTCAGAGCATGGTCAAGCATGCCTCCATGCTGCATGAGGTTGGGTCAACGCTACGACATGCACCACCTGATGGATGTTGATCACTGCCAACCTGTACTTCTCCTCACCGTCGGGCGTTGGCATGCATGGCCTTCCTGTTCGAGAGTTGCTGCATTCTCCTCACAGCAAAAGCCTTGTCGCTTGGTGCGGTGGACGAGAGAAAGTGATGGGCCTCGCACAACAACTTTATGAAAACCTCCTTTTTCCCCATCTAGGTAGCTACGTGGTGGATGAGGTGGTGGCCAGTGGTGGAGAAATGGGGGAGTGGTGGAATTTTTTAAGGACTAAACTAAACTCTTTTTGTGAGATTTTTGGTGGGATCATTGCGCTTATACATAGGACCTGTTAAATTAGAGCCATTCAGTGATGCGGTGACGTCACGTGTATGATCGGTGCAGAAGCTTAGGGCGTGCAATGGGATCGGATAGATGCTGACCGACCGGATCTGTTCGGATCGAATTTGGCTAGTCATATCGGATAATTGTTGGATTTAGCGCCAGGTTTGGATAGTTGGTTTCGAATTCGCGATATCACCATCCATCGGATCGGGATATTCCAATTATATTCTTGGGTAATTTCGGATAACTCTTTTCGGATATTCTGATTTGGATATTTACAGCGCACATTCTAGCCGCTTCAATTGGGCCTAGCCAAATAGCCCAAGCTAGGCTCTCCTCTACGGCTCCACCCTCCTAATATCGTCCCATCCACCATCTTGTAGACCGGTGTCGATTGCCACCAGAGCTTGACATGCACGAATATGCTTCCACTTGGCTACGTGAATAAATGTTGTTCTTTTGCAAAACATAAAAGAATATTTGATACTTTGCAACTTTGTTGGACTACTTAATAAAATAATTTGTTAAATTGCGATGTTGTATGTTGAACTCATACAGTTGATTAAGCATTGTGCTATATTCATTTTCTGTTTTCACACGATATCTAACAAAAATTATTCGGTACCATATCAACTCTGCTCTGTATTTGTGAACGATATTATCGCACCATATTTGTATCCGTTACTTTCTGCATCCGACAAAAAAATATAATTTAAGATGCGAAATGAACGATATCCGACCGAATTTGAGCCAATTGCACCCAAATATTTTGACATTGACGGGCAGAGAAGCCGAAACTTTTTTCCAATTTTGAACAGTTTCTCTGAACCATCGGATGCGCGGTCCCACATACGGATACAAATACCCGCTGTACTGGTATACCTTGCTTATTGTGCCGTGCGGGCACTGTGCGTCAGCCTCTGGTGCCGTGCGTGCGGCGGCGCCAGCTTTGCTTCTCGCGTCGAGCCGAGTTGGGCATTCAAGCACGCAGGTCCCCTCGTCTGACAAAGTGCGCTGCTTGCTGCCACCTGCCAAGTCCCACGCAGATTGATGCTTCTTCAGATGGACTATCTGGTTCTGACCCAAAGGAGAAATAAGGACCAGACCTGCTTCTCACCAACGCCAAATTGGCGAATGCAAATTGCCTCGACACATTTGTCAGAGAGGAAGGCTAGCAGCTAGCAATAGGGATTTCAGCCTCTCCTCTCACCGTGGCGAGGTCGTCGTATGTAAGATACTCTCTTTTTCATTTTTACTAGGCGTATTTTGATTTTGCATAAGGATTAAGATTTTGTTGAAATTAAGAAAGTTATGAAAAAATGACTTAGAACCTATTTGGTAAAATTTCAGATCCTAGTTTCACCTGAGATATGAAACTTGTAGACTAAAATAAAGTGAATTAAGTTTATATTTTTAGTCTAAAATATAAAAAATATGATCGATCTGAACACTCTTAATATACTCACAGCTCTAGCTCCAAGAATCTGGTGGAGTTAGGAATACCCAGCTCCGCCAGATCCATGGATCTGATGGAGCTGGAGCTCTACCAAACACACCCTTAGATGCCCTCACTTAATTGTCTTAGAAGATGAAAAGATATATTTTGCGTAAGTGGTAATGGATAAATGCATATGGTCGAGAAAGAATAAATATGGGTAAAGAAGGAAATGCTTCACTAAATCTACATGTAAGCATTATATTTGTGAGCAAGTTCATTTAAAAAATAAGCCTTATAAAAATAAACGGAGTACTGTTATCATGCACTCGGCTGCATTTGTTAGCTTACCATGGTGTGCTTTGCTTCTTGATGCTATCGCCTTGCCCTGATAAAATGTTACAGCAGAGCCGATTAGTAGCTTCATGTTCACACTCATCTTGATGGAATTGTCAGAGATAGCAATGGTTTCACCCTTTATACGGGAAGAAAAAGGCGAGAGGCCAGGGGGGCCACGTGCCCCCCAAGGCGATTTGCAAAAAAGCCCTCCGGTTTTTCAAAATTACAGATAGGTCCTTTCGAATTACAAATAGGTCCTTTGCGATTTTCTGTGAGACAAAAATTTATTTTTTTCCTTCGCGTTTGGGTCCCTAGAGCGGTATTTTACGGAAAGATCTCCGTTAATTACAAATCACGAGTAAGCCCTTTTCTAATTTTTCGTGATAGCGACAGGTCCAAAAATTAACAAACAGTCCTCGGTTCTACGTTCGGTCCTTTCTCCGCTTTTCCCGAAAAAATGTTTTCGCCACACAAAGAACACGTTTTCCAAAAAATGTTTCCGCCACAAAAACACAGATTCGTCAAGGTTTATAGCAACTTATCGATTTGCCGATCCGTTTTACCGCTTTTTCCGGAAAAAATGTTTTCGCCACAAAAAAACACGTTTCCGAAAAATGTTTCCGCCAAAAAAACACGCTTTTCCGGAAAAATGTTTTCGCCACAAAAACACAGATTCGACGAAGGTTTATAAACGGAGATCGAAAATTCAACCAAATTTCCGCTTTCTAAAAAACATAGATTTAATCAAGATTTATAGCAACCTATGGATTCGCCGATAGGTCCTATCGACTCTACAAACCGGCGCAGCGTAGCGCGCTATTATTGCTAGTTAGTATTATACTATTCCAACATCCAAATATATGGCACCATTACCACTTCTTAGGAAGTAGTATCTTTGTCACATGCAATTGAATCACGTTGACGAAGCTGATCGAAATTTACATACTACAAATGGAACTTTGAAGGAAAATTCTCTCATCTAATTCATGAGTCTATACAGTTGGACCCGCATCTGGGCGGATCCGAAAAATTAGGCGCCGGTCATCGCCAACATGCGCTTACAGTCGCTTGCTTTCGGATGACTAGTCGACCGATGAGCACCGGGTTGGGGTCTAGGCTAATCTGCCGGGTCATTAATGATTTAGCGGGGTATAAGGGCTAATACGGAGGCGCCGGGTCATCGGACCTCGGCCCTTCCATGTGGATCCGCCTGCCTGCATTTAATGTCTGTGTACCATCTTTACTAACTTGTGACCTGTGACTCCTTCACCTGCAGTCTCAAAATTTTCTGTTCTGTAATATAGACTTTCACAGAGTATCCTAACGAAATTTTTTTGACATGCAAACTACACAAAACGAAAGAACATTTTTACTTTTCTGATTTGTCAACGGTTTTGAGGGCACAATGGAACCAAGCGGAGGGTAAGCAGCTGTAGGATCAAGGCGCATCAAGAGGGGATGAATTGGTGCAAACTAACATTTAAAACTAATTTTTTTTGTGTTTTTATTAATTCTGAAAATTAACAAAATAATAATTAAACTGAACAAATCAATCTAGAATAATTAATTTAATACCATGAAAGAAAACTAGATTAAATATACATACTAGAAAGCAATTATATGAAATGTTGAATTAATAGATCGGAACCTATACTCACTAATTATCATCAAGAACAAGCATATAGATCCCTTTTCAAGAAAGCATCAAATAATCTCTCAATTTTTTTCTCTATTTTCTCTCTTTTTTTCTTTGCACTGCACGCTGTTTCTCCTCTCTGTTCTCTACTCTCTCTCTTTTGCTTGCATGGGCTAGCGCTACTAGCATCTCTTCTGGATACTCACGTCACAGATGCCACGGAAGTTGCTGCCTCTTCTTTGCTGTCGACAACTTGCGCTTGCCGTCGAGAGGTCTGCCCTCTGCTTCACGCTGCGCCGCCGCGCTGTTTTTCTTTTTCTTCTGCCGTTCCGCGCCGTCTCATCTGAAGGTCTCTTCACCCTTTTTTTTTCCGTAGCTCCTGTTCTTCTACGCGGCTCACAACAGAGCCAGGAGGTAGCCTCCTATTTATACTCCTCTAAACCCTAATCAACTCTACACATATATGCACGTCTGACCCACTTACACATAGCCCAATACATATATAGATAGCCCAAAACTCATACATATGCATGTATACGACCCACCTGTCGTTCTTGCATGACTCACTCGACCAGACGCCCATCGCCGCAACATCGCCATTCATCTACGAGATCTTCACGCCCCCGTCTCGCAGCACTGCGTCTTTTCGTGATATCGCGCCTCCTACACTGCGACCTCGCGTGTACACTGCACCTCTGCGGCCTCTTCGTCATGCGGCGACCTTCGCGACCTTCGCGTGGCCGCTCTCGGCCACGTACACTGGCGGAATCTCACCGACCTGCAGCAGTACGCCTGTCTTCAGGTGCTTACGCCGCAACGTGCATCTCGCGCCCATGTGTTGTACTTCCTGTTTTCGCACAGCATCTCCTATCACAAATAAAACAAACCTTTACAGTGCCTTGTTTCATAACAAATATTATTGTCACATAAATCATCGCATATATTAAATTGTTGTCAAATTAATCATCACAATATAAAATTCGAAAATAGAATTAACAGCAGCACTACCGAGTACTGTCCTTTTACAAGCACTTCTGGAGGTTCTGGGTGGCTTATGACCTCGAGGTTATAATTTCGTCCAGAAAACAGATTTTGGAAGCAGACGTCATCAACATGGGAGATAATCATATAATCATACAGCATAAAAGTTGCTTCAAAGTAATGCCCAGTTAGGACAAGGGACCTCAAAGGAGTACATCATGAATTCGAATTTGTGCACACAGTACACAACCCACAAAACCCGCCAACCCTAAAAAGCCCGGTCCTATGCCCGTCTCGACAGGACCTGGAAAGATACCATCGGCTTGTCCACAGACAGGCTGGCATGTCATTTATAAACAGCGTTAGAGACAACTCATGCAATGGTATAGACAACACATTTATGAGTAGATAGCTTCTTCCCACATACAACCTATCTTGGTTCTCGTGCTAGAGTCGACTCTAAATTAAGAGACGGCTCAACTCTCTATACACACCCTCTCTCATCCACGTTATTTTTTATCCTACATGGCAAAGCTTAGAGACTGCTGACATGTATCATTGTACATGCCCTTACTTGGCCGCTATTTCACCTAGCAGGGCTACATTTTATCCTACCAAGAATAAATATACGAAGACTCTCAAGAAGAAATAGGTAGAGAGAAAATGGATGCGCTATACCGCCTGTAAGATGATCTACATTTTCTTAGCAACTATAAAGAACTTATCAACGGCTTTTATTACATAATAAATAATAATTTATATATAAAATCAAATTCCTTATCTTATTATATTTTTTTATAGAAATAGTATATTTCTAGAATTTTGTTTCTAAATAAAACCAAATTTTATATTTTTTCACTTAGTATGTAATTAAAACATAATCCATAATTTTCTTTTATTTTTGTACTTACGTTATTTTTTGTTGTTACTTTTTTTATTTTAAATTTTAGTTTTATGTTAGAATTTGTATATAAATCTAATTACTAATTTTTATTCGAATTTTAGCTATGTAAAGGCTTTAATTTAGAGTTCGGATGAAAATTAAATGGCTAATTTCCTTTTATTTTTTCTTCTAAATTTATGTTAATTTTTATTGTTATTTTTATTTAATTTCGCATATCGGTTTTTGTTAGAATTCGTAAACAAATCCAATTGCTAATTTTTATACCGAATTTCAGCTATGTACATGTTTTAATTTGGAGTTCTATAGAAGTTGAATGGCTTATTTTCTTTTTTTTATTATGAATTTCTATTAAATTTTCATTATACTTGGTATGGACTTTTTCTTCTAATCTAAGCTATTAATTTTATTGTTATGTTTAATTTAATTTTGAATATTAGTTTTAGGCTAGAATTCATATACAAATCCAATCACTAATTTTTATTTTGAATTTTAGCTATGTGCATGATTCAATTTGGAGTTTACATTAAAGTCAAATGGCTAATTTCTTGTTATTTTTATTCCTCGATGTTTGAGTAGTTCACTATAGTAGCCTATTTATTTATTTTTTTACAAAACTACCTCCATACGAAATATTTTACAAAAATAGCCCGTGGCCCACACCTACCTCCCTCGGGGACCATGGAAGCGAGATCCCGTGCACGGAGAGCGTGGAACCACCGCCTCCGTGTTTAGCCCAACCGCCTCGCCAGCTCACAAGGCTCCCAAGACCGGCTGACTTTTTGGCGCTTGCCTCGCCTCGCTCAGCGCCCTAGCTTGCCCCACGCAGCCCACTCCTCCCGCCGACCCGTGAGTCGCCCAACCCCGCTTGCCTCCCCGGCTGGCCCCACGCGAGTGAGTGCGACACGCTGTCTAGGTAACCGTGTATCTCAGGTTTCATCTAGATGAAACTCTCTCATCTCCCATGAAACTCTCTCTATCTCTCTCTTCATAATTACTTTGCCATGTCACCAAATATAATGATGTGTCATGTCATTTAATGAGAATGAAATTCAGTTGAAACTCCCACTAGGAATGGCCTTAGGCTCGCCCTCGCGCGGCCCGCCGGGCCCACCACTTGCACGCACCACACGCGCTCGATGCCCGCGCACGACTCGTGTCCCTAGCTTTCCCAGCCCCCACGTGCCTCCTCGGCTTGCTCCACGCTGCTCGCTTGCTCTCGTCCCAAGACGCTCACGGCTCCCACTGCTCAAGGCCCGTGCCCCGCCCTGCATCATGTGCACACGCTTGTCGCGCTTCCCGTGCTCTAAAACTAGCTGCCGCGCTCGGGTAGTGGGTGTAGTGCAGGATCTTACTCGCGCTCCCAAGCGCAGTGGGTGTAGACCATGGGGCTAATTTTATAAGAAAAATCGTATAAAAACTAATTTTGTAAAAAATAAATAAATAAAGGGCTACTACAATGAACTACTCTCGATGTTTTATGCTAACAGAACTATTTTCTTAAAATGTTGCAGTAGATTTTCGCTGTCCATGGTGTTGCAGGGCGCGGAGTGAATCCGGTTCATCCGGTGCCGCCCAATGGGGAGCGCCCACGTCCGCGCGCTGTCTGTCCCGCACAAGACCCCAACTACACTAGCGCTCCTGAGTTCTGCGCTGAAATGGTCCTGGGCAAAGCCCGAAATGTGGGCCGAACAAAAGCCCGGCTCGTTCCCTGCTGGTTTTTCACGGTCACTGGAGTCTCGGACGAGGCAGGGCCGCGGCACGAGGGTGTATTCTATTCGCGGCGTGAATCTCCGATCTCCGGCTGTCAGTTCACATCTCGACGCCAAAATCCAAGGCGAGATCTGAAACACGAGTGCGTACTGCGTATTGAAATTATATTCGCGGCGGGAGTCTCCAAAGTCCAAACTACGAGTCCCGAGGTCCCGAGGCGAGGTCTGAAGCCTAGTCTTTGTTTTTCATTTCGCGCCACCGGATGCTTGCTGGCAGCGATTTGTTTAGTTCATTAGAATAGTTCGGGCCTTCGGGGGACCTTGACTTGCAGCTGCTGATTATAATTCGGAGTTTGTACCATAGTTAGGCCAGTTATAGAGGGAGTTTTATTATCATTTAATGAGGTAATACATCAGTAAAAATAGTGACATGGCAAAAAAATTATGAAGAGAGAGAAGAGACGAGTTTCATCTGGTTGAAATCGGGTGTATACCGTTTTCAACACATTGAAAACTGAATGAAACTGCACTGAGAGCGCATCGTTTCATCCCACGCACTAAAATCGAATGAAACTGCACCAAATAAAATATTTAATCACAACACCATGCAATAATTAAATGCTATGACTAGCCTATGAAACTGCGAAATAAAACTGTGCGTTGGGAGACCTTATTTTATTTATCAACTCAAACATCTTTAGACGATGTGGTACTCTTGGAAACCGTGAAATGAAATTTGCCACTGGGAATGGTCTTAAATGACTTATGTCTTTTTATCTTTTATTATATTTAATATGAACTCTTTCTTCTCATCTAAACTATCAATTTTATTCTTTTTTATTTTAATTTAAAATATTAGTTTTAGGCTAGAATTTATATACAAATCCAACTACTGATTTTAAATTTTAGCTATGAACGAGTTCTAATTTAGAGTTCGTATGAAAATCAAATATATAATTTAGTGCTATTTTTTATTCTGAATTTATGTTATTTTTATTTTACTTTGTATGATTTTTTCTTTTAATCTAAACCGTTGTAACTCGGGTCTGGGGTCTGCTAAATAGACGGTTAGATTTTTTGTTTAAATAATAACATCTAATGAGTATTATAGTTCAACTTAGTTAGGACTCATTGTATTATGGTTAGATGTTTTACTTTGACGAGGTTAACACCCTATTTTTTCGTTTGGGCTCTTAATATATAAATTTGTGATTGCACGAACAAAATAGGCTTGTTAAGACTGGGTCTGCAATGCATCTGTTAAAAAGCTTATCTCTATTACAAACGGTTGGTATCTGACCAGTCTAGTCAAAGATGACCATCTTGTAATCCAAATTTTCTATCATAACCGTTTGGCTAATAAAGAAGCACTCTTGTAATTTTCATCATGTCCATTTTAATATCTAGGGGCCTATTCTTAATAAATTTTATGTAAGCTCAGTTATGAAACTCAAGATCTTGGACATCGACATACTTGTATGTGAGAATTTGTAATATATTTTTCTTTTTTTAGCAATTCTAAAAGACATACCCAAGAGCTTTTAATATATAATATAATAGATGTGGAATTTTATTCGACATCAGTACACCCCAGACAGACATGCTCTGGAATGAAACGACACCCATACAAAACCTGACCAAATTACGTTTCCCAGTTCCCCCACTGCGTGTGTCGACGGATTTTTTGTTGTTGTTATCCTAGAATCTTACATCTTGTTGTAGCAGTAAATCACGCCCTGATCTAGCAGTAGTGGATTAAAAACTTTACAAAAGAAAACCATAACTTCCACTCGCAATGTTTACGTGTCAGTACCTGGAAGTGGAAGGGCAGGCGGGGCGTGTGGCTGCAGGAGAGGAGAAGCCCAACTGCAACAGGACAACCATGACTTCTTTTGACCGCCTCGCCGCCTCGACCTTTTATGCTAACAGAATTATTTTCTTGAAATGTTGCAGTGGATTTTTTATGTCCATTGTGTTTTACTCAGAGAAGACAGGAGCCGGAGGCGGATGGATGGGTGGCCGCTCAATGGGTAGGGGTGGGCATTTGTTTTTTTCGGTTTAATCGATTCGGTTTTTTCGGTTTTTAAAAAATTAGGTTTTTTAAAATTGGGAACCGAATTTCTAGGACAAAAATAAAAAACCGAACCCAATTAACCGAAATATTTCGGTTCAGTTAATTCGGTTTTTCGGTTAACCGAAATATGAATAACACTAGGTAGATTAGATTTAGTCCTTCTCATATTGCAACACATAGTATGGATAAATCCACACAATATTCATATGTCATTACAATATAAGCATAATAGAACATATGAATATACTAAACATATGCATAAATGTATTATAACATAAGAATTGTTTAGTGGCTTTAGGAAGAATATTATAAAAGTGATATTGTACATGGGATATTCATTTATTCGGTTATTTCGGTTTTGAAAAGCGAAAAACCGAACCAAACACTGAAACCGAATTATACCAAAACAAAAACAGAACAAAAACCGAAAAAACCAAAATAATCGGTTAATTCAGTTCGGTTCGGTAATTCGATTTTGATTTAAAAATGCCCGCCCCTATCAATGGGGAAGACCCCAACAACTGCACCTGAATTCTGCACTGAAATAGTCCTGGGCGAAGCCCAAAATGTGGTCCAAACAAAAGCCGGGGTTGTTCCTGCTATTATTACAAACGCACACATATCCTGACACACAAGCACACATACACAACCGTGCTCACATTCGGCTCGTGAGCCGCCCGCATTGACACACGATTGTGGGCGAGGCTTCTTAGCGTTCGCCAGCTGAGCTAGGCTCGCTCCTCGTTCCTACTAGGGGCGGCTCTACAGGGTATATCGAGTGGGTCACGGTATATCCTATAGATTCAGCCCAATACAATCCATAATACTGTCATTATCTTATATAGTCAGCTTGTAAAGGTTATAATTTTAGATCCATAGATCCGATTGAGCTGATTTTTATTGGGTTAATTGTGAAATTGAATCTAGTTTCTACAATTAAAATTTCATATCAATCCAACGGTTGAATCTTTGGGACTTACTGTTTTAGTTAACATATGTTAGTCTATTTTTCTGAAACCGAAGCAATTTTTTATAATTTGTCAGGGGTGATTTGAGAATCAATAAAAATTTGTTTTAGCTTCTGCGCAATCATTCACCCCCTCTGATTGCTATATTAGTGTATATCGATCCTACATGTGATTTGAGTGCAAGACTGCTAGTTGATTTATAGAGTAGAAACAAATATAATTGCTATTTTGCTAGAGACTAGAGAGTTGCTTATTGATGCATTGCTTTTTTGTTTGTAGAGTTGTTGAATTATGAAGAGGAACAGAGGCATTGCATCTTTTTACCGAAAACATGCAGCAAAGAAGGCTGCTGTTGCTTCATCTCTTTTCCGGAAATATTGCAAAACGAGAAGCAAAGAAGGTTGCTGCTGCTTCATCTCTTTTCCGGAAATATTACATCTCTTTTCTGGAAACGTTTATTGAGTAAGATATTTTTTTCCAAGTTGATGAAAATGATATAATCAAGAGTTTCATGGCTATTAGAAGGCGAAGGCCAGACAAGAAGTAATATTGTATTCTTTGAACTATTGTAGGTGCGTAAACTTCTTTTATGCATATTTCATACTTAAAATGTTCGAACTATTTATATTGTAATTTATACTTGTATTATCATGTTTCTAGTTATTTTATACTCGTATACCGAATTTCTCAACAACATTTGTAGTTGTTTACGAAATTATTCATTGGATTTTACCGAATTGTATATTATAGTGTTAGCTCGGCATACCCTAACTTAAAATCCTAGATCCGCCACTGGTTCCTGCTGATTTCAACGGACACTAGAGTCCACGGATTCAAATTTTGATTTGGAGAAAATTTCGCCCGTGGCCAAAATCCGAAATTTTGGTGAAATTTCATTATTTCAGATTAAAATCAATCAAAATTCCAAAAGGAAAATCCAAATCTGTTTTTTTTTCTTACCGAAATTTCCAAAATTTTGGGCCAAAATCTGAAATTTCACCAAATTTTAACTGATCAAAAAATAGTTCAAACGATATCAACAAAATTTGAATTTTTTTTTAAAAGTTCCTGACACATCAAAGATGTTATCATAAATTTTTCAGGTGATTATCAAGTCTGTAGAATTTTTGAAAATTTAAATATTACTACTGTCCTGATAAAGTGTTGACCGGTAAGTTTGAACCGAATGAAAAATAGTACAAACCAAGTTAGAAAATTTTGAATTTTTTTGTGCATGATTTTGATGCATCATTAATATTTTTATAAAATTTTTGCATGGTGATCAAGGTTGAAGAATTTTTAAAAATTCAGACAGTGCTAATGTCCTGATAAAAGCCTTACCGGCAAATTTGAACAAAATAAAAAATGGTCCAACCATGTTAGAAAATTTTAAATTTGTTTTGGATAGTCCTTATGTATCACTAATGTTTATATAAAAGTTTCATATGATTATCATACTTCAAGGAGTTCCAAAAATTCTGACAGTGTTTCGTCCTGATAAAAGCCTCATGATCAATATATAGATTTGCTTTAGTGATAAAAAAAGGTTTAAAATTTTTGAAAATTTTAAAAAAGGGTGATAAGGAAGTGTTTAAGATGTCATAAAAAAGTTTTAATCATGATCACACTCCAGTGAATTTATAAAATTCTTACAAGGCACAGTGTCGGCCTTGTCGGCCAGCGTTTTATCAGGATAGTTATATTGTTTGAATTTTAAAATATTCCTCAGATCTTAAAATCATTTGAAATTTTTATGGTAATATCACCGATTTATCAGGAACCTTCATAAAAAATTTCAAAATTTTTCGACGTCGTTACAGTCCTATTTTAGTTTTATACATGGTCGCTGATTCTACCCGGGAGGGGGGGTCTTAAACGAATTTTGGTACCGGAATTTAAAATTCCGGTTAAGGCATACCCGGATTTTGAAATTCCGGGTATGGGGTGGGGCCCCCATACCCGGAATTTGAAATTCCGGTTAAGGATTAGCCGGATTTTGAGGTTCCGGGTATGGTTAAACGGATTTTCAGATTCCGAGTAAGGCTGGGGTTTTTGTAAATACACAAACATGTTGTATCGATTGTAATTACGGACCATAATTTGTACTGTATTCCAAATTTGCCAAAGAAAACTAAACACCAGTACTTACGATGGTCGTCAAATCAAGGGGGGACTAGTGGTCGCCAGACGGTTCGGCGACTACTAGTGGTCGCCAGACGGTTCGGCGACTACTAGTGGTCGCCAGACGGTTCGGCGACTACTAGTTGTCGCTACACTGTTCGGCGACTATATAATAGTCGCCGAATCTGCGTATGGCGACAACATCCTGACTTAGCGACAACCGGTCGTTAACGGTTCAAAATGCGGGATTAGGCTATTGTTGCTAAACCGTTTGGCGACCGGATATTATTTCTGCAATTTTTTAAATACGAGTATTAATATCGCAATTTCGAAATAAAATAATATTATTTTAAAAAAATTCGGAAAAGATGTATGTCTTTGGTGGAAACCGCAATGGCCGTTACCTTGGTGACATTCAGGTAAATTAGTCATCATGATTCTCAATGAGTTGATAATTGAGCTTCTAGCGAGGAATTTTGACTATGATGGTACGACCTTGAATTAAGACCTAGAATTCCTTAACTAATTACTTTAGGGGTTAACCTAGTCTATTCCTATCTTTCTTCCAATGTCGTTCGTCTTAACAATAGAATCCTTCTTTGATCGAAGGTTCTGGATTTCAAAAGTTTGTCATGGTCAAAGCTGGAGGCTAAAATGCAATCAGGACCTTCAGAATCCTGCTTGTGCTGGTCATTCATTGGTAATCATCAAACACTCTGTAGTAATTTGTGTGAAACTAGTACATCTTCCAATGGTTATAACTGTGTAGTATATTTGCATCTGGCTTTTTATCCCTACAGATCCCATTGGGGAACAATATCCTAGCACTTGCAGGAGCAGGACACACTAGGGAAAATGCTACTGCAAGTGTCATTTGTAGTTGGCAATCTGTTTAGGCCATGAAAATGAAACTTACAGTAAATGTGTTAACCAGCTCTGCTTTGAGGTGCAGGACTGATATGTGACTATTTAAAACTATTTTGTTACTCTCCAGAGGCACTCGGCCTTCTCCAAGGTCTGAGCATGCTGCTGCATGCTATGCAGACCGGTATCTCTTGATATTTGGCGGGGGATCTCATTCTACATGCTTCAGTGATCTATATCTCCTTGACATGCAGACGGTGAGAATTGATTCTGTTCTCTAGAGTTGGTACTAGCAAATACAAAACACAATCTCTTTACAGTTAGATTCAGTTTATACAACCAACCAAACATCATCCCTTTATAGCCAGGTTCAACTCATGCAGATAACCAAACAACATCACATGCATCAACTTGGTCTGTCTCCAATCAGCCAGGATGATCTCGTACGAACCAGGCTGAGTAGATATAGCAACGAAACAGCCTCTAAATTGTTAGGAATGAGCCCGGCTCGTTCCTTGCTGCTTTCAACGGTCACTGGAGTCTCGAAAACTGAGCTCGAACAAGGCAGGGCCGCAGCACAGGGCGTATTCTATTCGCGGCGGGAGTCTCCAAACTACGAGACCCGTGCAGCGATTTGTTTAGTTCATCGGATTAGTTGGGGACTGTTGCCGGGCAGCTGCTGATCGCATCCCTGTATTTCCTAGACGAGCACTCGCATCACTATATCTGCCCTCCTGCAGACTACGCATCAACAACCCCACACATCTACCACCCACCCTCTGCGCTACCCAGATTTCAACACCTTCACGCACGTCGGCGAGGCATCCACCTCCACGCGCTCCCACTGCGTGCTGACTCCGGCAGGCGGCAGGAGCCCCCTTGTGTACGTGTACCTTCCTATTCCTCCTTTGCCTGCAGCAATGTCCACGGTACTAGTGAGTAGCGACTAATTGCATCGGCAAATGAATTCCTTGATCATCATGCATGCAGCATCCTCCAAATTCTTTCAGTTGTGCCAAACGCAAACGCGCCAGCGAGAGGATGGAGATCGCCGTCAGCGCGGCGCGTTGGGTGGTGGGCAAGGCGCTGGGCCCCGTCACGGACGGGCTGCTGGAGTCGTGGGCGGCCAGCGCCGGGCTCGGCCCCAACATCGACGCCCTCAAGATGGAGCTGCTCTACGCGCACGGCATGCTCAACAACACCCGCGGCAGGGAAATCGACAACCCGGCCCTGAATGAGCTGCTGCACAAGCTGCGGCAGCTGGCGTACGACGCCGATGATGTGCTTGACGAGCTCGACTACTTCCGCATCCAGGACGAGCTCGACGGCACCTACCACGCCGCCGACGTGCATGCCGGTGGCTGCGTCCACGGCCTCGTCCTCAATGCTCGGCACACTGCCAGAGCTATTGCTAGTAAACTCAAGATCTCCGCGTGCTCGCATGCTGCTAGCCGTGGTGATCCAGACGAACAAGAAGGCGATACAAAACAAGGATGCCTCTATGGCGTCTGCTCGTGTGGTGGGCGTCAGATCAGTTCCACACCACCACCAACCACCAACCAGGGCGTCCAGGAGGTTGACGGCGGATGCATGCCTAAGATCGCCTCCAGTCGCAACGCTGCACATGCTGTCGGTAAAGACTTCCCATGCTACTCGTTCCCGTCCGTCCACCATGATGCTCACACTGGCATGCTAGATTCCTCCAACATGCCAGGAAGTGGACGGCAATTCCTCTGTGGCGCCTGGCTGTCCAAGGCACAGCAGAGAAATCGCCCTGTGCAGACACCAAAATTGAAGTTTGATAGGGTGGAAACGTCTGGAAAGATGATGGACATCGTAGAGCAGCTGAAGCCCGTGTGTGCTAAGGTCTCCACCATTCTTAATCTAGAGCTATTGGGCTCCAACCGTAGCACTACCCAAGACGTTGCTATGAACCGACCTAAAACCACCCCGGCAATTATAGAGCCTAAATTATATGGGAGGGACAGCCAGAAAAAGAATATTGTCAATCGCATTATCGGCGGATATTGTGCCACTGAACTAACTGTGCTTCCAATTGTTGGCCCGGGGGGTATTGGGAAGACAACTTTCACACAACACTTGTATGAAGAACTGAAGAGCCATTTCCAGGTCCCGATCTGGATATGTGTCTCACTCGATTTCAATGCAAATAGATTGTTACAAGAGATTGTGAAAAAGATCCCTAAAGTCAAGGATGAAAAGGATAACTCTAGTGAAGAAGAGCTAATCGAACAAAGATTACAATCTAAACGGTTCCTGCTTGTCTTGGATGACATGTGGACATATCACGAGGATGAGTGGAAAAAACTATTAGCTCCATTCAGAAAAGGGGGAACTCAAGGCAACATGGTTATAGTAACGACTCGAATCCCAGAGGTAGCAATAAAGGTTAGGACAACTGATTGTTCAGAAGAACTGGAACGTCTAGGTCCTGAAGATATCATGTGTATCTTCGAAGCATGTGTGTTTGGTGACCAACAAACATGGAAAGACCATCCTGATCAATTACTTAAAGTAGGGAAAGAAATAGTGGGCAAGTTGAAGGCTTTCCCTCTTGCAGCAAAAACTGTAGGTAGATTACTAAGAAACCAACTTACTTTGCACCATTGGACGAGAGTTCTGGAAAGCAAAGAATGGGAGAAACAAACCAGCGACGATGACATTATGCCAGCACTAAAGCTTAGCTATGACTACCTTCCTTTCCATCTACAACAATGTTTCTCTTATTGTGCTTTGTTTCCTGAAGATTATGAATTTGATAGCAAGGAGCTAATTCACTTGTGGATAGGACTGGATATTTTACATTCATGTGATCAGAACAAAAGGATAGAAGATGTTGGACTGTGCCATTTAAATGATTTAGTTAATCATGGTTTCTTCAGAAAGAATGAAAAAGAAGATGGACTTCCTTGTTATGTTATCCATGACCTATTGCATGAGTTGGCAGTGAAGGTTTCATCACACGAATGCCTTAGCATATATTGTTCTAATGCGAGGTCCATACAAATTCCCCCATCTGTTCGTCACATGTCCATTATCATAGATAACACAGATGTCAAGGATAGAATGACTTTTGAAGAATATAAAAAGGATTTTAGTGCACTAGATAAAAGATTTAAAGTTAAAAACCTACGTACTTTGATGTTGTTTGGAGAATATCATGGAAGCTTTGCCAAGACTTTTGGTGACTTGTTTAGGGAAGCAAAAGCCCTTCGCGTTATTCTTTTTAATGGAGCATCATATGATGTGGAAGATGTGTTGCCCAACCTCTCTAAACTTATCCATCTTCGTTACCTAAGGATCAAGAAGGTGGGTTATGGGGACATGCGCTCACCTATTGCGCTGTTTAGATTTTATCATTTAGAGGTCATAGATCTACAAGAATGGAAAGGTTGCTTTGGTTCACCAAGACATATGAGGAATCTTGTAAAATTGCGCCATTTTCTTGTGCCAAAATATGAGTTTCAACCTCACTCTGACATATTTGAGGTGGGAAAACTAAAATTCCTTCAGGAGTTAAGGAGATTCGAAGTGGGAAAAGAAAGTAAGGGTTTTGAACTAAGTCAACTAGGGCAATTAACAGAGCTCGGAGGATCACTTGGAATTTATAATCTTGAAAAGGTGCAAGAAAAAGAGGAAGCAAACAAATCGAAACTAAAACAAAAAAACCACTTACACAAGCTAATATTAGAATGGGATGTTAACCGATCTGACAAGGATTCTACAAGAGAACAAAATGTGCTTGAAAGTCTTGTACCACCTAACAATCTTCAAGACATATGCATTAAAGGGCATGGAGGCACTAATTGCCCAGCATGGCTTGGTGAGAACCTCTCCGTTAAAGGTTTGGAATCCCTTTGTCTGGATGAGGTATCTTGGAAAAATCTACCACCTCTAGGAGAGTTGAGGTTGGTAAATGAGCTTGGGGAGGAGAGTTGTGGTTGTTTCTCAGGCCAAAGCTTCAAAAATTTGAAGAGGCTAGAACTTGTTAAGATACCAAGGCTCAAAAAATGGGTTGGAAATTATGCTAGTCATTTGTTCTCTCACCTAGAAGTATTCATCATTAAAGATTGCTCTGAAGCAATGGAGTTGCCATTTTCTCGTTCTACTTTCAGTCAACTACAACAAGAAGCGAACATGACTTGGTTTCCTAGACTACGGGAGCTCGAGATTGTAGATTGCCCAAAGTTGTTGCCATTGGCTCCTATCCCATGGACTAACGCTCCTTGCTCCGCTAAGATAGCACGAGCGGGATCAGGTTTTGAGCAGCTGGTTTACTCGCGATATTTCAATTCTAAATTAGTGTTGGAAATTGAAGGAAAGGATGGTCAGGATAGCGAGTTCTGGAATGGGTTGGCTTTCAATAATCTAACTGAACTGAATGAGCTGGAAATGAATAAATGCCCTCCTCTGCCTCTGGTTCACCTCCAAAAGCTGACATCCTTGGAGACCATGAATATATGTGGTTCGAGTAATGTCCTGTCACCGGTTGCAAGCGACGAGAGCGAAGCCAGATACGAGTTTCCAGTTAAACACATCGGGATCTACGGGTGCAGTGCTGGTGGTAAGGAATTGACACAGCTGTTCTCTCGTTGCTGCAGCTCAAAAAATCCGCCAGTGAGTGGCGCCAAATCGTTATATGAATTTTCAGTATACTGTTATTTTGCCCAGATTATAGTTGACCATCATCGATTAAACAAAATGTGTTTGAAAAGCAGAAAGAACTCATCTCGGCTGGAGAGAGATTGGTACTTAAAACTATTCGATTTGATTTCAACATTCAGCGTCCTTATAGACCACTTCTAGATGCTGTGAAAGATCTTGGAATCAGTCAGAAGGAAGTGAAACAAGTAGCATGGAACTTTGTGAATAATTGGTATGTGATGTCTCAGTCTGTAACATCAATATTTTGATGCTTCATTCAGTTGACCAATTTCGATGTATTAATTTTGTTGCTCATGTTCAGAGTTGAAACACCACTGCCTACAATATCGGTCACAGTTCATAACTACTGGTACGCTCCATCCCAATACTGGTGTTGGTGGGAGCTCTCAGATTGATGTGTATTGATTGAATGTTAGTGCTAATACGAATAGTCCCAGCAAAATACACAACAAAAAAAGCCTGGATCAGACCTTAATAACCAAACTAAACTGCAGTTTGTTTATTTCTGACGGTATGGCTTTCCAGATCCCTTTTACATTACATATGCTTTAACTGTTTTAGTCTGTAACGAATGAACTGAAATTCATTTCTATCAGGAGTCCATTGATCTAATTATAATTTGTTTAGTCAAGAACTAGATTAGATGTCCTTTATACCACCATATTGCCATATTAAAGATAGAATTTGTAGCTTCCTTTATTTTCTTTTTTTTTTAAAAAAAATGTTACAGTTGTGTCTCTGATGCTAGGTCTATGGAGGCATGAGTTTGAGTGGATTTGACTTTTTGCGCCCTTTTCATATATTTTCAAAATTGAAGTATAAGTATCAAGATCAATCAGGTTAGTCCTACTTGAAAAATCAAACCTCCTCTCATATTCCTTTAGACAAAAGGTACTCTCGCATATGAACGTTGTCTCTTACTATTGTGGTTTGAGCTGGATTATTTTATAGTTGTTCGTTTGACAATTTTTTATGATACCAGAAACTTTCACGGGTGCTCTTATGTTCTACATTTTATTTATGATTAACTGATTTGTCCATATTACTCAGTGCTTATAACGAATCAGAATCACTCCTATATCTTGCTAGACTATTAGCTGCGTCATGCCATACGGCGCAGCGTAGCGCGTAATCTGCCCTATTAGATATATATAATATAATAGCCCTATTATAAGCGGAAGAATTGGAGAGCGGCCAAAGCCATCCATGTGTCGGTTTTTTGCTTTTTTGCCAAAAGACTCTCCGTAGAATTTCAGAATTACGTTTAGGTCCTCCCTTATTATAAGCGTAAGAATTGGAGAGCGGCCCAGCCATCCACGTGTCATTTTTTGCTTTTTTAGGCGTAAAAGACTCTCCGTAATTTCATAATTATGTTTAGGTCCTCCGCCGATTAGTTTGAAAAAAAAAACCGTAGTCTCAGATATATTCGTGAATGTGTCCTCCATGGGTAGTTTTGCGAGGACAAAGAATTACATCAGCCCTTCTATCGGTGATTTTGCAAAAGAGACCTCTGGCCAGATATTTGCGTCGGGTCCTCCACCTTTCTTTTTTCCGATTATGAAAAAAAAACTCCGTGGTCAAGATATTCACGGTTGGGTCCTCCGTGGGTAGTTTTGTAGAAACAAAAAATACATCTACCGTAATTTTGCAAAAGAACACTATGGTTTTGTATATTCGCGTACAGGTCCTCCAGCTTTATTCTTTCGAAGAGGACTAGCGAACCAAATTTCGTACGGAGCAGCGTAGCGCGGCGTAGCGCGGGTTCCTATCTAGTAGTCTATTAAAGCGGAAGAAATCGGCGTGCAGACACCCTGGCCACGTCGTCCGGAATTCGCCAGCCGCCCATCCTCGCGTCGGTGCTCATCCGTCCGTCCGCCTGGTTTTGCCCTTGCGACGGAACGGATTCGGGAGGCGCTCTTTGCTTCGGCTTTGGCTTCAACCGTTCGCCGTTTGCTCGCCTCGTGACACGAGCCTTCTTACGTTCTTGCCTTCCCGATTGTTCTTTCGTCCCTGTTTCCTCGATCGCGTCCCCCCGTTCTCCTCCCGGTTTCTTTCACTTCTCCTCGCCGAAAGTATCGCCCCTGCTCCCTCCAGTCGCTGCGCCCCATCCATCCGTCGATGCCACCGTATTTGTTGTGGGCTGCGGCCCACCGGATGCCTCCACCCGGCGTTGTCCTCCCAGAAGGATCCTCGCGAGCCTGGGGGTGCTTCCTCTTCCTCGCATCCTCCGTGCAGCCGCCCTCTCCCGAGTCCCGAACCCTTGCACCGCTCTGCCGGTGTCCTTCCTCCCTCCCCTCCGTTCCCCTGCGCCTGGGCCACCCCGCGAAACCCTTGAACTTGGCCTCAGTTGTTTCGGCGTTGATTCGTTTGTGCTCCATTTCCTCTTCGGCTGTTTCGTCGTTGTTTTATTTCTGCTATCGTTTACTTGTGCGTAGGTATGCTTCTGGTGTTTGTTCTTGCTATTCCACTGTGACCCGTCGTTCTTGCTACACCTCATCGCTCGCCGCCTCGCTCCCTACTCTCATGTTGTGTCACCAAAGACTCCATCCGCTTCTACGCGGCCTGTTTTTGCTTCGGTTTCTCTTGATCCAACCCGATTATGTTCCGGTGTATCGCTTTGGTATCGCCATTTTCGATTGTGTTTGGTTGTATTTCGGTTCCCAGATCGTAGCCCATGACATTCGCTCTCCTCGTTTTTTGATTCTTTCGATTCTTACATGCTATGTCTTTTCCCTTTGGATGAAGGTCCGTGATGCCTCATCGTTTGGTGTGGATTGCGGCTTCGGCTGTGCACTTCGCTGCGTACTGGTCGAAGGTAGCTATGATCTGAGCTCTTTTTGTTATAGCGATTCCTGATTTGCTCAGTCACTGTTTTGCAGGCTAACTTTCGCTCCAAGAGAGTACCATCTGCAGATGATACACACCAAGGTTCTTTGGCTGTGTCCTATTCTTTGACTTCATCGTCTGTTAGTACTCTCTCTGTCCAGCCTAGCTTAATTCATTAACTTCTTTTAGTATGACGTTTTATCTTCGTATATACATTATTTCCCTTGCTGTTATCATATCGTCAAACATTACATTTGTGCTGATCCTTATCTATCTATGCCATAGCATTGCAAATATGTCTCATGAGATAAAATGGACAGGCCAGCCAACCCTTCAGAACCAGCCTATTCCTGTTACAGTTCATCAGATCTCTAATCTTAACCCACATGATGTTGTGGTAATCACATCTTCATGTTTTCCCTTCAACAAGATACTTACTTTATACTTTACAGATCTGACAACCTACCTACGCTATTGTCTTTGTATTCCTATATCTAGGGGAACATCTACACTGTCTGTAGCCTTTGATAGGGGTTTTTTCCCTCTCTCGGGTTGGCTTCGTGCATCTGTGCAGGTGCCAACGTGCAGACCAAGGAGGAGGTTGCGATTAAGCTGGTGAGTTTGCCCTATGTGTTTATCTATTTTGCGATTTTACTCTCGATTGCTTCAGATGTGGGCATCTAGGATGTAGAAGTTGAACTATATGTTCGATATGGGGAATTATGATATTTTCTTAGTTTTGCAATCATGTCAAGTGGTATATCGATGTATGTCCAGTCTGTTGCTTCGCTCCAAATTAATGAATTATGCCAAAGAATCGCTATAACAAAAAGAGAGAGTAAAATCGATGTATCGCTAGGCTGGACAGTGCATGACGCCAAAGAATCGCTATATGTCCAGTCTGTTGCTTCGCTCAAGCAGTATATCGATGTATCGCAGCAGATAGTCCCTTATCTAAATTTCGTGGCTTTGCAGGTTGTTCAGCACAGCTGATAAAAATCCAGTATACAAATAGCCAAGAGTCATTTGTGCAACTTCCTCTAAAGGTTTTGGGGTTAAGTTACGGAGGGCCTCTCCAGCAGGATTTGTCAAACACACTGATGGATATAGAATCCAAAATCATTGAGAGATCATCATGTGAGCACATGTACTCTTGGTACTTCACCAGGGAAAAATTAGAGTTTTCCCAATCAAATAAAGAAGGTATTACTGAAAGCAAGGAGCGAGACATTTTGTTCTTATATTGTTCATTTATTCGGGATGTTGGGATTAGACTGAAACTCTATGTAATTTCCTTCACCCTCTTAGGTGAATCTTATTTTGGCAGTTTGCTAAGCTTGCCTGTCAATTTTAACATTCCTATTTCTTTCAGGCCTCGGATGGCAATAGCGACAGCGATAGTGTTTTGTTATCGCTTCTATCTACACCAGTCCCTTGCCAAAAATGATTACCACGTGAGGAACTCTGTGTGTTGTAGTAGTGGTGGGTGGGTGGTGTCTATAAAAAACGATTGGGGTGCAATTTATTATAGATATTTGTTACAACAGGTGCTTAAGGAAACATGAAACCCTTACGTATTCTCCACTATATTAGTTCAAATACTCTTGGCAATTTGTTCTTCATTGGCTGGCTTAACTTGCTAAAACATCCAAGTATTGCTGAAAAGTGTGCAACCACATAATACCGCTGACTCTTAGTTTTCGGTTACTTGTCAATTCATTCTGATGCTGCTGTGCCATGAGGTAGTTTGGAAATTCCTGGGCAGCCCATTTATGGTAAATAGCAATCCTCTATTTTTGAATAGTATAAGTTTCGGTATAAACCTGCAATCGTGGCGTGATAGTGAAGTATTCTTTTTGATCAAATTTTTGCTCGCTTATCCATTTCTCTTACTCTACTACAATGTTTTGAAGTAATTTGGTTTATTTTCCATTTGTTCGAGATGTTTGGAAGAT
This sequence comes from Guadua angustifolia, assembly GCA_036346375.1. NCBI lineage: Eukaryota > Viridiplantae > Streptophyta > Magnoliopsida > Poales > Poaceae > Guadua > Guadua angustifolia. The sequence continues at coordinate 6,361,125 of CM070507.1, read as the reverse complement.
ACATTAGCACTTAGATTATATTGTACAATACTTTATGTTTTTTGAGGACAAATTATCGTTCTGCTGTTGAGGTTACTTAACAGCCATCAGCTAGCTGGGGTGCAACTTATCGTTCCAACTTAAGCAAGTTTAACTTACTTTGATGGATCAATTATATATATGACCTGACTGCATTCCTATAATTATGTGGAATTTGGTATTCTCATTCTTGCCTACCCAATTAATCTGGAGTTTTCATCGTTTTCTGCACCTCCAGTTGTTATGTGCTGACAAGTTTTGCTTTGCTATTCAGAAAACGATCTTTACTTTGTGCTGTTTGTCTCTAATATTTTATTTAGGTTATTTGGTATATTTATGATTTGCTTCTGTTCATTTCTGGAGAAGTATCTTTTTCCTGATGTCTGTTAGTTATCCTTCAACTTGTTTTCTGGTTTCACGGGTTTTGCTGGTCCCCTACGCTGTTTTTTGTCATTTGCAGACAGCTGCAACAGTGTGTATATTTCTTGCATTGAAAGTTGAGGATACACCTTGTCCCATGAACCTGGTAACTAGAGTAGCCTATGAAACAATGTATATGGAGGACCCAGCTGCAGCTCAAAAAATCCGCCAGTGAGTGGCGCCAAATCGTTATATGAATTTTCAGTATACTGTTATTTTGCCCAGATTATAGTTGACCATCATCGATTAAACAAAATGTGTTTGAAAAGCAGAAAGAACTCATCTCGGCTGGAGAGAGATTGGTACTTAAAACTATTCGATTTGATTTCAACATTCAGCGTCCTTATAGACCACTTCTAGATGCTGTGAAAGATCTTGGAATCAGTCAGAAGGAAGTGAAACAAGTAGCATGGAACTTTGTGAATAATTGGTATGTGATGTCTCAGTCTGTAACATCAATATTTTGATGCTTCATTCAGTTGACCAATTTCGATGTATTAATTTTGTTGCTCATGTTCAGAGTTGAAACACCACTGCCTACAATATCGGTCACAGTTCATAACTACTGGTACGCTCCATCCCAATACTGGTGTTGGTGGGAGCTCTCAGATTGATGTGTATTGATTGAATGTTAGTGCTAATACGAATAGTCCCAGCAAAATACACAACGAAGAAAGCCTGGATCAGACCTTAATAACCAAACTAAACTGCAGTTTGTTTATTTCTGACGGTATGACTTTCCAAATCCCTTTTACATTACATATGTTTTAACTGTTTTAGTCTGTAACGAATGAACTGAAATTCATTCCTATCAGGAGTCCATTGATCTAATTATAATTTGTTTAGTCAAGAACTAGATTAGATGTCCTTTATACCACCATATTGCCATATTAAAGATAGAATTTGTAGCTTCCTTTATTTTCTTTTTTTTTAAAAAAAATGTTACAGTTGTGTCTCTGATGCTAGGTCTATGGAGGCATGAGTTTGAGTGGATTTGAATTTTTGCGCCCTTTTCATATATTTTCAAAATTGAAGTATAAGTATCAAGATCAATCAGGTTAGTCCTACTTGAAAAATCAAACCTCCTCTCATATTCCTTTAGACAAAAGGTACTCTCGCATATGAACATTGTCTCTTACTATTGTGGTTTGAGCTGGATTATTTTATAGTTGTTCGTTTGACAATTTTTTATGATACCAGAAACTTTCACGGGTGCTCTTATGTTCTACAGTTTATTTATGATTAACTGATTTGTCCATATTACACGGTGCTTATAACAAATCAGAATCACTCCTATATCTTGCTAGACTATTAACTGCGTCATGCCATACAGCGCAACGTAGCGCGTAATCTGCCCTATTAGATATATATAATATAATAGCCCTATTATAAGCGGAAGAATTGGAGAGCAGCCAGGCCATCCATGTGTCGGTTTTTTTGCTTTTTTTGCCAAAAGACTCTCCGTAAATTTCGTAATTACGTTTAGGTCCTCCCCTTATTATAAGCAGAAGAATTGGAGAGCAGCCAGGCCATCCACGTGTCATTTTTTTGCTTTTTTTAGGCGAAAAGACTCTCCGTAATTTCATAATTATGTTTAGGTCCTCCGGTCGGTTAGTTTGAAAAAAAAAAACCGTAGTCTGTATATATTCGCGAACAGGTCCTCCAGTGGGTAGTTTTGCGAGGACAAAGAATTACATCGGCCCTTCTATCGGTGATTTTGCAAAAAGAGACCTACAGTTTCGTATATTTGCGTACGGGTCCTCCACCTTTCTTTTTCCGATTGCGAAAAAAAAACTCCGTGGTCAGTATATTCACGGTTGGGTCCTCCGGTGGGTAGTTTTGTAGAAACAAAAAAAATACATCTACCGGTAATTTTGCAAAAAGAACACTATGGTTTTGTATATTCGCGTACAGGTCCTCCAGCTTTATTCTTTCGAAGAGGACTAGCGAACCAAATTTCGTGACGGAGTGGCAGAGCGCTGGCCGTAGCTGAGTTCCTATCTAGTATCAACTCTATTACAGTGAAGAAAGCGCCACGGCCAGCATCCACGTGGCGCCGCGCAATTTCGCGAAAAAGCCCCTCCGTTTCTTCGAAATTACGGATAGGTCCTTTGCGATTTTTTGTGAGATGAAAATATTTTTTTTCCTTCGCGTTTAGGTCCCTGGCGCGGTATTTTACGGAAAAGCCTCTCGTTAATCTCAAATCGCGAACAAGCCCTTTTCTAATTTTTCAGGATAGCAAACAGGTCCAAAAAAATAACAAACAAGTCCCTGTTTCTTACGTTCGGGTCCTTTTTCCGTTTTTCCGGGAAAATTTTTTCGTCACCGAAAAAAAATGGAAAAATTGTTTCCGCCGCCCAAAAAACCCGGAAAAAATGTTTTCGCTGTCCAAAAAACCGAAAAAAATGTTTCCACCGCAAAAAAAAACAGGAAAAATGTTTTCGCCGTGCAAAAAAAAACGATAAAAAGTTTTCGTCACCAAAAAAACACAGATTCGTCGAAGGTTTATAGCAACTTAGAGATTTGCCAACGGGTCATAGCCGTGGGTTTTTTTTAAACATGTGAACGTGTAGAGTATTCGACTCGACAAAAGAAGGTTGTCGTCTCTAATAATTTTTTGTCGCGAACATGTACTATTACTTGGTGGACGTGTAGAGAACGGTCTCGCTTTACGTTCAGTGTCCTTTCTCCGTTTTTCAGGAAAAATTTTTTCATCATCAAAAAGCGGAAAAAATGTTTCACTACCAAAAACCCGAAAAAATGTTTACTGAAAAAATGGAAAAATGTTTCATACCAAAAACCCGAAAAAAATGTTTTCGCTTCCCAAAAACCGAAAAATGTTTCACGCCAAAAAACCTAAGAAAAGTTTTTAGCCAAAAAACGAAAAAAGTTTTCATCACAAAAAAAACACTGATTCGTCGAAGGTTTATAGCAACTTAGAGATTTGCCAACGGGTCAATGCCGCGGGTTTTTTAAACATGTGAATGTGTAGAGTATTCGACTCGACAAAAGGAGGTTGTCATCTCTAATAATTTTTTGTCGCGAACATGTACTATTACTCGGTGGACGTGTAGAGTGTTAGGCTCGACAAAAGAAGATTGTCGTCTCTAATAATTTTTCGCCCTTTTTCCTCATGTTCACGTACGGGTCATTCGCCGTCATAACCGCGGGTTTTTTTTAAACATGTGAACGTGTAGAGTATTCGACTCGACAAAAGAAGATTGTCATCTCTAATAATTTTTTTTTCGCGAACATGTACTGTTACTCTGTGAACGTGTAGAGTCTTAGACTCGACAAAAGAAGATTGTCATCTCTAATAATTTTTCACCCTTTTTCCTCATGTTCACGTACGGGTCATTCGCCTTTATTTTCCCGTTTAAAAAAAACCGTATTTTTTTATTCACGGTTGTGTTCTCCGTTTTTCACGGGAAAAAAGTTTTCGTCACCAGAGATATGTGTGCAGCTCTATCTCTAGACTTTTTCCCCAGCTCGATTTTCCATCTCGATCTCTGATATTTTTTTAAACATGTATTATTACTCGGTGGACGCGTAAAGTGTTAAGCTTGACAAAAGAAGATTGTTATCTCTAATAATTTTTCGCCCTTTTCCTCTAGACTATTTTTCGCCGGTGAGTGGTTTTGCAAACATGTATTATTACTCGGTGAACGCATAGAGTATTTAACTCGACAAAAGAAGGTTGTCATCTCTAATAATTTTTTGTCCTTTTCCCTCTAGACTATTTTTGACACGTTTTTTTCTTAAAAAAACGGAAAAGCCGAGATTACACAGTTTTCCCCAAAAGTATTAAGCGATCAAAATTTCGCGTAACGCAGCAAACAAATTACAGATGCTGCGGCGTAGCGCGGGTCATTATCTAGTAAAATGGATGACGCACAGATTGGAGAGCAGCAGCAACAGACGAGAGGAGGGGAGGAAATAGCAGGACCGCTGCTCTTGCCTCCCCAACTACAGGAGTTGAACATCTTCAACAGCCTCCCCAGGTTGATTTTTTGGCTGTGTAGGAAGATAACAGTGCTGGGTGTGGTGGAGCAGCAGACGACATCAACACCGGCATCATCTTCAGCTAATAAAATGGACGACGAGATCGAAGAGATCGGAGAGCAGCAGCAACAGACGAGAGGAGGGAAAAAAATCGGCAGTTCTAGCAGTTAGTTCTACCAGTTCTACCAGTTGTAATTTTTTTCCTAGCAAGTTCTACCAGTTAGTCTTCAAGCATTTTTCTGCTCCGCCATGTTTGAATTTGATCTGAAAAGCCAAATGTGTTGCCAAAGTTAAAATCTTCACTTGGCTGCTCTGCTGGGACAGGCTTAATACTAGGAACTTACTTAAAAGGAAGAGCTGCCCCATTCCTGGGAATAATTACAATTGTGTTCTTTGTAATCAGAACCTCGAAGAGACTAGGGATCATCTTTTCTTCGACTGTCCTCTTTCTAAATCTTGCTGGGACGCTCTTCAAATCAACTGGAACACTCAGATCAACATCTCCCAAAGGATCTCGGCTGCTTACTCTGCTTCTTCTGAACTTTTCTTCATGGAGGCTTTCATGATTGCATTATGGGGCATCTGGAAATTGCGCAACGACAAGATTTTCAAATCAATTCCTCCCAGTCTTACTTGCTGGAAAGATTGGTTTCGGGCGGAAATTCGTCTTTAGTCCTTCAGAATTGATGTTCATCAAAGATCGGGTCTTCTAGCCTGGCCTGCTAGGCTCCTTTAGGGTGCGTTTGGTTCGCTGTACTAGAGTGAACGGAATGGGATGGTACAGGATGGATGAGATGGTCCTAGATGGGATGGTACAGGGAGCGTGTTTGGTTGCCTGAATGGGATGATACAAGATTTTGTTTGGTTGCTTGGATGGAATGGTACAGGATGGTACGAGATGATGTTTGGTTGTTTGAATGAAATGATACAGGATGGTACGAGATGATATTTGGTTGGAGGGATGAAGTTGGATTGAGGGATGAGGTTGGTTTTATATGGCAGATTACGAAATTTTGAGTATTACAGTATGATTGTTAGATTGTAACACAGAAAGCATTTTGTGTCTCCGGTTTATCGGTTGCAACCAATATCAGTGCCGCCAATAACTACCATACTACTGCACGCTGTGTTCGCAAAGCCTTCTAGCTCTTCAAATTAGTCACTCAGATATCAACCAATCCCTCTTATCTCCACAGAAATTAATCAAACTTAATTCAAAATATTCATGAGAATAATTTAAAAAAAGCACAAGCAAGCTAGTGAGGCACACATGGAGAATACAAAGGTAGAGAAACACTACAGCTGGAAGATCAAGCAGCACTAAGGATTGCATGATTCATGAGATGATATATTGGAACAGTGAAAAATCAAAACATGGTGCAAAACAGATCCTTATTCCACATTATCCATGATTGGCTTCAATACTTTGCACATATTACTAAATGTCAATGAAGATTTAACATTTGAAGCTAAATCATTTGTAGTTGTATACAGGCAAAACCATGAAAGCTAAAATCCCCTGCTCTCTTCAGTGCATTGAAGATAAAACTACGCAGGTTCAGTGAACTATGCAGGTTCAGAGCTAAGGAAAAACATTGCAGGTTCAGTGCTAAGGAAAAACATTGCAGGAAAAACATTGCTAAGGAAAAACATTGCAGGAAAAACATTGCTAAGCCATTGCTAATTAGGTTTTCACTTCTCCTTTAGTCAGTCAAAAAAAGTGCAACCCAGATCAAGCATCAGAGCATTGCTAACAACCCATAGGTCTTTCAGTAACCCATCAGAGCATTGCTAATTAGGTTTTCACTTCTCCTTAATGGTTCATAGGCCTTTCAGTAAGCCATTGCTAACAACCCAGATCAAGCATCAGAGCATCAGAGTTACTCAAGGTTGATACCTATTAAGCATCAGAGCAACCAGATCATACACATGAGTAGCACATCCAGACATACACATTCAAAAGTAATAATCGAACTGGAAACATAACATGAGTAGCACATCCACATGAGTAGCACATCCAGACATGGCAACTTCTTGACAAATATCAAAAAAGCTGGAAACATACACATGAGTAGTACATCCAGACATACACATCCATACCCTTAGGAACAAATCTAAAAAAGCTGGAAACATGGCAACTTCTTGACAATAGCGGTTCATCGAGAAATATGGGCATCTTCTTGATAATAGCATCCTGCAGCTTCAGAGTTCAGACTAAAAAGGGTTGCTTTACCAAACAAAACCAGTAACTTCACTCCAAAATCTCTCCCCTACAGATGATTTCACAAAAAGAAATATAAGAGTTGGTCTAAGCACTTCAAATAAGGAAAAAAAGGCCAATGATACAAATAACAATTCTGGACAGTCAGAACATAAATTTCCAAGCATGGACGAAACATAAGCAGTCTCCAGATCCATATGTTACTAGAGGCTATCAAGCGACTAGCTCATAGAAATCACATTACTCTCAGTTCAGTACTGCCAGCATCACCGCAAAAAACTCGTCAAATCTTCCATAAGTCTGAGAAAGCAGAGCAAAACTTCATGCGCATCGAGCACCGGATTACCTCTTGAGGCGGAGGTAGACCAGCACGAAGGCAGCCGTGGTGGCGGCGCCGGCCGCCGCCAACCCCGCCACGCGACCTCGCTTCCTTCGCCTCGGCCGCCAGCCAGAGCACCCTCTCTCCGCAGATGATGGCGGGCGGTGGAAGCCTTCAAGTCATCGATCTCCTTCTCGAGCTTGAGCTTCACCTGGCATACGGCCTCCACCTCGGCGGCGAGCAGCTCGGATTTGCGCTTATCTGCCTCGCGCTCACCCTTCTCGGCCTTGAGGAGGCCCCGGAGGCGCTCGACCTCCGCGCGGAGCGAGGACACCTCCCCCCCGGACGCAACGGCGGCGTGCTCGGCTGTGGCGACGTCGCCCCGCTCGAAGAAGAGCCTCGAGGCGGTGGGCCTCCGCGAGAGTCTTGTTCTCCTTGCCATGGCGAAGCTTCTCCTCAGTCGAGCTTGGCGGCGCGGACGGCCGAGTGGAGCGGGGCGGGGCGAGGCGAGGGGCGATGGGCGCTGGGCGAGCGCCGTGAGGTGGCGGGAGCGGCGACCCGAGATGAGGAAGCGAGGAGTTGGAGACGAGAACGCGAGGAGGTTCGGGACCGAATGGTTCGGCAAATTTGGGCGAACCAGTTGATACAGCATATTTGGGAAATACTCCGGGAATCTGTACCACTTCGTCCTAGATGAGATGGTTTCGTACAGTCAATCAAACGCATGTATCAATATTAATCCTGTACCATTCCATTCCGTTCACCCTGGTACAGCGAACCAAACACACCCTTAGCTGTCTTCCTTCCCTCCCCTGTTCTCCTTTTCTTCTCCTGCTTTAGGTTTTCTCTTTCTCGTTGTTCTTCTCTTCCCTCTCCCTTCCCTCTTTTTCTTTCTTTTTTCTTTTTCTGGCTGACTTCTCATCGGCCTTGTTGTCTTGTGGGTTTTTCGTGCTTTCAATTCATTTTGCTCGCAGTGGCTTCCACTGCGGCTTTTGCCTCAAAAAACAGACGAGAGGAGGGGAGGAAATAGCAGGAGCAGGACTGCTGCTCTTGCCTCCCCAACTACAAGAGTTGGAGATCCGCCAGAGCCGAGAGCTGATCCTCCGCACCAATTCACTCGACGACGACACAGCTGGAGGAGGGCTCCAACGTCTGCATTCCCTCCGATCATTGTGGATAGAGAGTTGCCCCAAGTTCCTCTACTCCTATTCCCGACCTCCCTTCCCGACCTCCCTGCAACAACTCACTCTTAGCGGTGTTGAGCGCATGGAGACGCTAGCGCATCTCTCAAACCTCACCTCCCTCACCAAATTGACCTTAGATGATTGTGGGGATTTAAGAAGCGATGGCTTGCGGCCTCTCTCAAACCTCACCTCCCTCACCGAATTGACCTTAGATCGTTGTGGGGATTTAAGTGGCGAGGGCTTGTGGCCTCGCCTCACCAGATTAATCGTCAGACATACCCCCAAATTCTTCGTCGGTTCCGAGCCCTCACGACCGCATGAACAAGAGCCCTCACGACTGCGGGAACTGTGGACGGACGACGTCGCGGGAGTCTTTGCTGAGCGCATCTGCAGCCTCCTTGCTTCCTCCCTCACCAAGTTAGAATTTGAATCCAACAGAGAGGTGGAACGCTTCACAAAGGAGCAAGAGGAGGCCCTTCACCTCCTCACCTCCCTCCAAGACCTCCAATTTTGCAACTGCGACAAGCTGCAGTCCCTCCCTGCAGGCCTACATCGGCTTGACAGCCTCAGGATATTAAAGATCTGGTTCTGTCCAGCCATCCGGTCGCTGCCAAAGGACGGCCTCCCGAGCTCTCTGCAGGAAATAGAGATCCGAAGCTGTCCTGCCATCCGGTCGGTGCCAAAGGACGGCCTCCCGAGCTCTCTGCAGGAAATAAAGATCCTAGACTGTCCTGCCATCCGGTCGCTGCCCAAGGACAGCCTTCCAAGTTCACTGCGAGTATTAGATGTTCATTATAAAAACAGCGAGGAGCTAAGAAGGCAGTGCCGCGAGTTAACAGGAACCATCCCAATAATCAAAGCCTGAGTAATCCAAGGTAACACACACTCCCTTGTTTGTACTCCTCCCCTGTTCCCACCCATCAATTTGCCTTACCTCGTAGCCGTCTAATTCATTCTCTTTTTGTTTGGTTCATCGCAATTACTGTTTAGTCTGAATAACCCACTTGATAAACCTGCTGTGCAGGGCTCTTCTTCGATTTGCACATTCTTCTAGCCTGAACAATTGTCTCTGTATCTAAGCACAGTTCTGAGTCGCCAGCCATGGATATCTCGACTTGTGTCTCCCATTCTGTATGTGAAACTGGTTAGTACATGCAAAATCATCTCATACTCCTGTAGTTCCAAACACTGTTTAGAAATTTAATCCTCGGTATGTTAATCTTCAGCTTGTTGTTTTGGTTATCTGGGCGCTTTTCCCTTCATATTCTTTGAGTTGTTTCGTGCGGCATGTAGTAGAGTTCATGCAACTATTGATAGAAAATTATTTGCTCATTTACACAGCGAACTTTTTCTTCGTCCTTGTAGTACTTTTGATCATTGACCCTTTAAGGTTTGGTTCTGATTAAAGTGATAATGTCTGGATTGAATGTGGCCATGTGCAAAGTAGCATGCCTGATCAGCTAGACATTTTTCCAGTGAGTAAATGGTTTATTGTCATACAATGCATTTCTAGCACTACAAATGGATAATATGGTTATTGTTGAAATTGAATCTGCTAAGTTGTTTGTCTGGTCAGCTTGACCTTTTCTTGGATATGTTAATTGTGTAGATTGAGAGCTTGTAATGCTTGTGGGAACATGGATCAATACGTATTTCCATTAGATGCATTTTTTTTCTCCATTTTAGCTTAAGGTGGTTCAGTTTTTAACTTGAAAGTACAAAGTAGGATGATACATTCTTCTTTAATCACATGATTCTGCAACCCTTGTTTCCATGAGCTTTTGACAACAAATAACTCACAGTTATTGATCACATGAGAACCTTAATTATGAAATTGTTTTCATTTACCATTTTAGTTTTATGATGGCATCAGCTTGCTCTTTGTAATTTCTATGTTCTTTTCTTAGAAAGAATGTCAAAAATCTATTTTCTATTGTTTCAAACATTCAGAATTGGATTTTTCAGTTGCCAGCATTAGCTGTGGATCCAATTAAAAAATGTCCAGGAGACTGCTTGACTGAAGGTACAGTTTTCTCACCCTTACCTAGCAAAATGCTCGATTTTTCCTTACTATTTATAGTAAGGGTGGCAGCAGTATGATACATATAAACTCCAGGAGCTCAACACTGATGATATCACAGGACTCCTTGCGCCCCCACCTGCACCCTCCTCTCTTACTCCCTCCCCAAGTTAGAATTTCAATTCAACGAAGAGGTGGAGCCCTTCACAAACGAGCAGGAGGAGGCCCTTCACCTCATCTCCTCCCTCCAGGACCTCCAATTTTGTTTCTGCGGCAAGCTGCAGCACCTCCCTGCTGGGCTACATCGGTTTGACAACCTCAGGAGATTAGAGATCTCATACTGTCCGGACATCCAGTCGCTGCCCAAGGGCGGCCTCCCGAGTTCACTGCAGAAATTATATGTCAGTAATTGACGCAACAAGGAGCTAAAACTGCAGTGCAGAAAGTTAATCAGAACCATACCAGAAATCAGCCTATAGACTAATCCAAGGTAACAGATAGTTCCTTGTTCATACTCATCTCCAATTCCCACCATTACCCTCACTTTTTCGTAATCCCAAAAACGTCAAGTCATTTTTTTGGTTTGGTTGACCTCATTACTGCAGAATCTGAACGATGTTTGTTTCGATCTGCTGTGCAGGGCTCTATCTCGGAGTTGTAGATTCTTCTAGCCTTGTCGAGCTCTCTCCATCCATGCACGGTTTGAACGTGAGGGTCTCGTGTGGTATCTTCCTCCTGTACATAAATCTGGTAAGTACATGTAACATGCAACTTTACTCCTGCTGTTCCATAACAATGCCTAGATGGTTCCCGCAAAAGGGGAAAAAATCAATACCTAGATGTTCCCAACAATCTTATTAAAACCCACATTCAAGAAAGAGATGCTGTGTAAGTGCCATCCCCATCAATAACAAGTTGCTGCATGTGTAAACTTGTCTTTGATTAAAAGAAAATGAGAAAGATCTTAAGTTTCAAGATAGCGCTATTATTCCATAACGAAAATGTGTATTCAAGGAATGGCTGTGGTCCTGGTAGAAGCCTGTAAATTCACTTGTACTGTAACCACTAAGCAGTTCTTGATATTACAAAGATTTTGACTCTCAGCTTCACCAGTTCGTTCCCAAGCATTTGAGATTTCAATAGGAACTTCCAACTATCCTCCTATATCAGATAGCAGCATGCAAACGAATTTCCCATTCAATTTTCCATTTTTCTTATCAAGAGGAATGAAAATAGTTGATCCAATGCATTATTAAGATTTATTCTCCACACCACTTGTCTTTTCATAATTTGCAAAAGTGTAATCCACATTTAATGGTGTTTCATTTTTTTATTCTTCCTTCCTGGACAGTATGTGATGTATTCACCACTTTTTTTGGTTTCTTGTGCAGGAGTCCTTTTCTTTGTTCTGGTAGGCTTCTAGATACTTCGCATCTTCATTTTGGTCATCACTTCATGAAGACTTGGTGGTGTTCTTGGCAAGTTCGAGTGTAATGGAACCAAAGATCGTCGTGGCATAATTTTGGAAAACAATGAGTTTTCAGTGTTTTGCTACTGATATTAAGGTTTTCAATGTTACAACCCAATGCTACATTAGTGATACCAGGTTTTCTTGCATTCGTCATGGTTGCTGTTGCCTAATGAAATTTAATGGTCTATAGGATCTTAACAAGAATACCCCCCATATCATATCAGTGAATGTGTGGAGTCGCTTCAGATCTCAGGCTATCATTAGGTAGGTATGTCCAACATGTTCTTCCCTTTGAAAGTGTGTAATTGTTTTATGTTCTTTCTGGGAAAAGGTAGAAATATGAAATGATGTATGGTTCCAATTTTTCGCACAGATCTAAGATTCTTGGGTTGCTCGATAGTTGTGGTATAAATTTGGAAATAAAAAACACTGTAGTAGCAGGTCAGAAGGTATAGCTCCTATTTGTGCTGAAATGGTGAAGTGTGCAGTATGTTATGATGGAGGTAATGCAGGATATGTGCAATATGCCAATTTAAAATCCCCATTAAGATACATGATTGAAAACCTGTTAATAATTAACACTAGCTTATTGTGTTTCTCCATCTCGGCATAATATTACTTACCTCTCTTTCCCTCGAATTTTGTGTTGTCAGCTCTATTAATGAAGGGGATTCCTTGCTGTGAGTGATCTTCCACTCTGGAAAATGATGTGATACGGCAAGTCATCTGCTAGTCATTTATACAGGAATGGGCTGCAAAGGGCATGTATGTGAATTGTGTTTTAAGACACCAACGGGAGAAGAAAAAAGATGATTATCTTAAGTCTTGATTTATATAGGTAGATCATTCATAATTAAACCTTGGATACCCATTGTTTCAGTTCAGCTATCCTAACATGCTCAGTGACTTGCCGGTCTGCTTGTGATGCAGATTTTCAGAAATTGGGAAATTCTTATGGGAATCAAATAGTCCATTACATTCTCTATTGGCTAGTTCATCATTAGAAAACATGAGGTGATTTTTCGTTACAGTTCAGTTAAGTTTTTACAGTCTTGATATTTTTGGATCAGATAGAATCAAGTTGTGTATGTATGAGAGCTTGAACTGGGTTGTGAAGGTATTCATTTCAGTCTTGTATTCCAAATGATGCAGGTGTCACTAAGGGCATTTACAATGCTGTTTCTTAGATGGTTTCTTAGCATGCCATGTAGGATAAAAAGCTTAGGTGGCAATGAATTAATACAGAGAGAGAAGGTTAGAGTTTCTTAAACTAGAAATGGTTTCTTCATTAAATGCTTTGGCTAAGAAACCATAAAAAACTGCATTGTGCTCTCCTCATCGTTTCTAAACATCAATTAATACGCTATCTCTTCTCTAAGAAAACTGCAAAAAAATGCATGGTAATTAATATTAGAAACAGTAGGTAGAAACTATGCATTGAGAGCCATTGTTTCTAAACATCAATTAATACACTATCTCTCCTCTAAGAAACGATCGAAGAAATGATCTATTGGAAATGCCCTAACAGACTCACAGTGCTGCTCGGTAAGTTGCTCAGTTGACCAGAACTTCTGCATATTGTGGCATTGTATGATTTATGTTTTTTCACATATTATTTTTCATTTATCCTTTTGCAAATCTTACTGAAATATTATTATCTTTGTCAAAAATGCCATGCAGTCTGGGACATGATTTGCATTTCAAATGATGTGAATGTTATCGTGTAACTGCTTATTAGTTATTTAACTGGCCAGAACTTTCCAGCGTACAAGTCTACAAGACCTCGTATTCTTCAATTTTGGGCTATAAGAGAATTACCATTCCATTTCTCCTCGTTTCCCTTTTTGATAGCACACTTGGAAATTACCTTTGTTAAGTTTGCCTTTTTTTTCCCCTCAATCTAGTAAACACCGTTGAAAAATGTTTTTGTTTCCCAATCCAAGGCAGTGTATCTTAAGACCTCAGAAGATCTCCATTTTACCTAAGGTGATGTTAAAGTATCACTGTATTTTTTTTTATCTTCAAATCTTCATACTGAGTTATAGGGTTTACTTCGGTTTTGTAGATCACCTCCTTGGAAGCCTCGTGTGGTCATCGAGAAAAATGTTAGCAAATGGTGTGGTTGGCTCAGGCAGTCTTTTGCCACTGTAACAACCACATGAAAACGGTTATCTGGTGGATGGAACTCCCTCTGTTCCAAATGCTTGTGTGCCGATGCCACTAATAATTCTTGAATCACATGGTGCACTGCCTCTCATGAGTCTCCTTAGACCTTAATATCTTGGCTGCAGCCTCTGTGCCCTCAACAATCCCTCACCTTGTGGTATCCTCAATAACATGCCCCTGTTTATATTTTTCCTTTGCTGCAGTTAACCAAATGCACCTTCAGCTCAGACTGGTTCACTTATTTATTGGGAATTGTTGCAATGAATGGATAATCAGGCCAATCCTTCTTACCTTACCTTCATATGGTGAGTGCTATGCTTTGTTTGAGTTCTCTCAAATTTGGTAGCATATTGCATGGTATTTACCCTGGTGAAATGGTAAGAAGCACTTACAGTTTTTATGGCCACTTTGCAGACAAGATGGCAGTTTTGTCAGAACAAACTAATGCTGCTCATTTGGCTTGAAGTTGAATCAAGTCTTCCATGTCAATCAGATTCATGTTGGGGTCATATTGAAGTTGAATTTGCCCTTAAGAATCCATGTCATGCTGCATGTACATAAAAGTGATCTGCCAGTCTGACATGAATCATAGCTTGTGTTTTTCTTTCTCATCATTTTCTTCTTGAAAATGGTACGAGGAAGAGGAATGGTTTGATACCACAAACTGGCAGCCGCTAATTCTTTTTCTCATTTTAGCTGTTGTTGCAGTTTTCCTATGGATGATACTAGACCAGAGCAGAACTCTTTTTCGTAACTTTTTTTTGACATGAATACCCATTTTTAGTGTATACAATTCTTTCTAATACCTTCGTATCTGAACTTTGCTCTTGGAAGGGATGGCAAAAATACCCATGGGTCTGGGTACCCGCGGGTACCCGACCCGACGGGTTCAGGTCTGGGTCCAAATTTGGACCTACGGGTATATTATTTCGGGTCTGGATTCGGGTCTAGGTCTCATTTTGAACCCGTGGGTACCCGGACCCGAACGGCATCTTTTGACACCTTCGGAATTGTGGCGGCTATTGGGCCTACCCAACTCGGACCAAAGGAGAGAAATCCTACGAGATTTTACACGAGAACGGCGTCATTTCGGTCCGTTTCGGTGCCGTGTCGTTTGGTAAGGTGGTCGGACCAGCCCACCATGAAGACGACGAGAAGCGCTTTGCCCGTGACATGGGCGTTGTTGGGCTTGTCGTGGGGTGCCATTCGCCGCGCGGACGTGGCAAGGTGCTGGGCCGAGTGGTGTTTCAGACTCTGGGCCAGGACCAAACGCGTTGAGTGTCCAGCTGGTTGCAAATTGGGGAAATACTCCGCACGTGCCCGGCGCCTGTAGATGGTTTGTGAATTGTGATCGATGGATCCATCCGCGAGTCGTCTCCTGCAGTGCAGTCCTGGTAGCGGTTCGGGTCCGGGTACCCATCGGGTCTGAATCTGGGTTCGAGTTTGGACCCGTGACTGATTTCGGGTCCGGGTCCGAATCTAAATTTCGGGTTTCGGGTCCGGGTCCACGGAGGTTGGACCCGGAGGTACCCGGACCCGTTGCCATCCCTATGTAACGCTAGTTGCTTGTGCTTGACATGAATGAAGTTCCTATTCTGGTTCACAGTGTATCGCAACTATTCTTATTTGCAAAACTTACCCAAACTTTTTGGCTCACCCCAACATTACCTCTGCTGGTTCTTCAACATCAGTCGCTTCAGGCCTTTCTTGTTACTGTTTGATATTAAATTGGCGACTCTGGCTCTTCAAGCAACTACAGTGTACCTTTTTTTTTGGGAAGAGGGGGGTGGTGATTCTGTGTACCCTTTTTTAAGGAGCACACAGGAGAACTTTGATCCAAGTTGACTTAAGACTAATTACAAGAAACAGCCAGTTTAGCACCAGGCCAAACACAATAACCATGACACAAGACAGTAAAAGCAATTAACTTGGCATTCCTTGCTTTGTTCACGAGAAATTGAGCGTTGATCAAGCTCCTTCCATTCATATGAGCCAGTGAGCTAAGATACCACCGATTGAAAGCCCATTGTGGAACAATCACGATCCACTCAAAACAACCAAATTGAATGCTCCATGAAATGTGGTAAGTAAAACTAAACAGCTTCGCCCAATCATGATATCCTTTCTTTTCCCTCTTGGTCTTGTTTGATATTCAAGCAAAGCTGTACTAATGCTGCCTCTTGGCTTCAGGGAGGAAGTACGCCTGACCTGTTTTTTTAACTCCTGAGCCATCTCCATATGTTTCTTATTCATCGTGAGAAGATCGAGCAAGTCAAGAAAAAACAATAGATAAAGTGCAAGTGGAATCACAGAACAGACTCAAAAAAGAATTGTCAAGCTATGTTTATTTGCAACAGTTATCCATGCGTCACTTCTGTATCTAAATCTACTTCAATTGCTATTCCAAGTCAAGTTTTGATCTAGAAATCAAAACAGATCTCCAGTCCGCATTTTCTGGACAAGAAACTGACCAGCCTTAGCAAGGAATAAACTCATCGTCACTAGAAACCAACGAGGTCATGGCAGAAACACTTAACGGCCGTGATTACGTTGGCTGTAAGCTCGCGAAGCTTCGAGGCGTCCCTCAAACGGAACTCACAATGTCTGCCACAAGCATAGCAACATACAATATCTCCTGGCTCATCGTGACGGATAGTACTTCCTTGCCGTTCGCTTCCGCTTGCGAGGCATCTTGACTCCTCGTCCACGACGCAGTTGAGTTTCATCCAATGATTGTCCACGCTCTTGATGGTGGTGGCCCAATATGCAGCATGCTCCTCGGGCGGGTCGACATTGCGGAGAAGAATCGTCCGTCGTAGATGGCGTATGCTCGATTTGATTTAAATAATGGATACTTTCACCACAGACTTAAAGAATAAAAGGTCCGGCGTAAATGGCTTGCACCAGACTAAAATATATGAGAAGTTTAATATGGTCCATCGTGAATGAAATGCGCTCGGTTAGGATTTTGACTGAGTAGATTTTGGCGCTAGACTAAAATAGGGATGGTCTAGCAAAAATGAGATTTTGACTAAGGTTGCGCCGGACTTAAGGATCGAGCAATGAAGTTGAGTCTGAAGCAAAAACATATTGTTTGTTCAATGAAAGAATTGATTTTGAGAGGAAATATATTTGAATGATATTGACTCCAAACTGTCTATTTAGTCTTAGCCTATGAACTAAAATTTTAATTTGTGCACAATCCCCCTTAATAGCACGGCCAAACAAAAATAAGTCCTAGCTACTTAGCTTGAATCATCTCCCAAGCCAGAACTAGTCACAAGGATCCTTAATCTTGACCTTTTAAATGACTTCCTTGATGCTTCAACCAATATATTTCATTTATCTAGAGATTATTGACTTAGTCATCAATACCAAAACCTTATAAATAATTATAAGATAAAAATTAGGGGGCCTAGATGCTATCAGACGGCGAGATGATTGAAGACGACAAGGTGACCCCTCGCCGCCCATACCTCGCACAGCGCCTTGCTCACCACGCGTGGTCGACGGTGTTGATCGCGCCCTATGGAGCACATTGAACGACGAGGCGGTGATGGAGCGTACTGTGCTAATCTTGGTTAGAAGGTCCTGCTCCGAGAAGAGCCTGGTGGCGACCTCAAGCTCCCTAAGGATGAGGAGGAAGTCTTCGACGTCGCATCCCTGGAGCTTGGTCAAGCACGCCTCCATCCTACGTAAGATCGAGTCAACGTATACGGCCAGTGCCACCTGGTAGATGTTGATCACTGCCCACCCGAACTTCCCCTCGCCATCCTTGATGGAGGCATGGATGGCCTTCGCGTTCGACAACTGCTGCAGTCTCCCCACGGCAAAAGGCTTGTCATCTGGTGTGGCAGACGAAAAAAGAGACGCTGCACCTCACACAACGACTCTATAAAAATCTCCTTGACCATCTCGGCGGCGGCGCGATGGATGCGGCAACGGCCGGTGGTGGAGAAGATGGGAGAGCGGTGGAATTTGTTTTAAGGACTGAACTAAAAAGTTTGTTAGATTTTTTGATGGGATTTTATTCAGGAACACCTGTTTACTCAGAGCCGTTTGGTGACACGGTGAGGCCACATGTACTACTTGGTTAGGCTTCCAATTGCTATTCCAAGGCAAATTTTTAGAAATCAAAATAGATCTCCAAGGCCACATTTATTGGTTGGTTAGGCTTTCCTAGGTACTACTTGGTGCTTTATTAATTATTGGTTGAAGCTTTCACGCGCTGAGCTGCTCATGTTGAGACTACGACTATGTGAGTCCAGGTGGTAAGGCCGCTCACGTTGAGGCTACAACTGATGTGATTCCAGGCGATTAGGCCACTCATATTGAATCATAACCGAAAGAACTAGCTATTATAAAGTACGCGGCTTACCAGAGAGGCTAAACACTCACATAAGAGCTCAACTCTTTATTCACTACTACAAATTGATACAACATGACATTCTTAGTGGTGGTTACCTATCTCATTATTATGACCTTCTCATATGGCTATCCTTAACACCTCTTCATAATCCTGGTAGCTCATATGGTGGTTTGCCATGGCACGCACCAAAGGGGGAGAGCACCCCTATTTATAGTGGTACATAGCTATTGGATAGATGACACTTGTCATCATCCTAACCCTCATCATCTAAATATCTACTATCATGAAACTTTAGGAAAGTGTGTGTGATGTATGTATGTATGTATGCATGCATGATGCATGCATGCATGTATGTATATATGTATGTATAGTATAATTACCTAGGGCACCATGATCTAAAAAGGATATTTTCTCTATGTATTTTTATATGAAATTTTTATGATGCTGAGTTTAACCAGTTTACTAACTAGTTCAAATAAGTTTGAATTGAAATTCAAACTAGAGTTTCTCTTTTTGATGATAGTTTGGTTGTAGGTACGTGCTGATTTTATATATAATTCAACAAAGCATGTGATCCAAACTCATTCAAAATCTTTGAATTCGAGTATATATTTTCAAAGGTATAAAAATTAAATTTTTGAAAAATATACTCGAATATGGCTTGAATTCACGCATTTGAAATCATGGTGCCCAGGCACCATGGTGCCCCATTTCAGCTTCACATATATACACACACACACACGTACATATAGGAAAACGATTCCATATTCCTGAGAGTACATACTCCTACCTCAAGTATATAGCTTAAATGATGTTGTTATACCTCTTTATCCTTTTGAGTATACTCTAATACTAATTATAAGATACTCCAAGCCGAGTTCCACAAAAAAAATCATCAAAATCTCTCATTTATAGCATAATTTGTGTATATATTCATTTTATATATGGAAACGGGTATATAGCAAAAAATGTAGGGCTCCGATGAATTTTTTTCCAACCATGTCACATTGGAGTATACCGAAAATGATAAAAGTGTATAGCACGTTCGTTTAAATAGTATATTGAATATGGGAGTATGTACTCCTAAGAATACGAAAAAGGCTATATATATATGTATATATATATTCCTAACTTTGCCATGAAGCATGGCTCTAGCATCATGCATAGCAAATATTTATTAACTATGTGTACTCCTAAATATTCTAGAATATTCAACTTTACCATGAAGACCCCCTAAACTATTTGTTCTAGAGCCTTCATGCTTACTCCCTCCGTTTTTTTATAAGGCCTATTTTTTTAATGGTCTTGTTTACAAATGTAAGACTTACATGTAGATTTAACGAGACATTTCCTTCTATACCCTTATTTATTTCTCTCATCTATATGCATTTATTCATTAACGCTCACACAAAGTATATCTTTCATCTTCCAAGACAATTAAGTAGGGGCATATAAGTCATTTTTTCTCATATCTTTCTCAATTTCAACGCAATCTTAATCATTGTGCAAGGTCAAAATAAGCTTATAAAAAAACGGAGAGAGTAATATTTTTACTCTTTGTAATTTCTCTTTTATTCTAGAATATTTCAAGTATGCATTGCTTATTTGTGCGCATCATGTCAATCTCGGTCAGAAGGTCCTGCTTCGTGAAGAGCTTGGTGGGACCTCTAGCTCCTCAAGGATGAGGAGGAAGTTGTTGGCGCCGCATTTCCGGAGCATGCATGGTCAAGCACGCCTCCATGCTGCATGAGGTTGGGTCAACATCTACGACCTACGCCACCCGGTGGATGTTGATCACTGCCAACCCGTACTTCTCCTCGCCGTTGGCATGCATAGCCTTCTCATTCGAGAGCTGTTGCATTCTCCTCACGGCAAAAGCCTTGTCATTTGGGCTAGGTCTTGGGCACAGGCCCCACTGGCCCGAGGCCTAGCTCCGCCCCTGATCACTGCCAACCCGTACTTCTCCTCATCATTGGCATGCATGGCCTTCTCGTTCGAGAGCTTTTGCTTGCATTCTCCTCACGGCAAAAGCCTTGTCGCTTGGTGCGGTGGACGAGAGAAAGTGATGCGCCTCCCACAACAACTTTATGAAAATCTCCTTTTTCCTCATCTCGACAGCTGCGTGGCGGATGCGCTGGTGGCTGGCGGTGGAGAAACGGGGGAGTGGTGGGGTTTTTTAAGGACTAAACTAAACTTTTTTTGTGAGATTTTTGGTGGGATCATTGCTTATACATAGGACCAGTTAAATCAGAGCCGTTTTGACGCGGTGACGTCATGCGTACAATCGGTGCAGAAGCCTAGGGTGTAATTGGATTGGATAGATGCTAACTGTCCAGATCTGTTCGGATCAAATTTGGCTAGTCATATCAGATAATTGTCGGATTCAGCATCAGGTTTGGATTGGTTTCGAATTCGGGATATCACTATCCGTCGGATTGGGATATTCTGATTGTATTCTCGAGTAATTTGGTAATTTCGAATAACTTTTTTCCCATATTCGAATTCAGATATTTGCAGTGCACATTCTAGCCGCTTCAATTGGGCTCAGCCAAATAGCCCAAGCTAGGCTCTCCCTCTACAGCTCAACCTCCTACCACCGTCCCATCCGCCATCCCGTAGATCCGTGTTGGTCGCTACCAAAGCTTGACATGCAAGAATATACATCCACTTGCCTACGTGAATACATTGTATTCTTTTGCAAAATATAAAAGAATATTTGATACTTTGCAACTTTGTTGGACTACTTGATAAAATGACTTGTTAAATTACGATATTGCATGTTGAACTCATTCACTTGATTAAGTATTGCTATATATGTGCTATATTCATTTTCTGTTTTCGCGCAATACCCGACAAAAATATTCGGTACCATATCGGATAATTGTTAGATTTAGCGCCAGGTTTGGATAGTTGGTTTCGAATTCGCAATATCACCATCCATCGGATCGGGATATTCCAATTATATTCTTGAGTAATTTCGGATAACTCTTTTCGGATATTCTGATTCAGATATTTACAGCGCACATTCTAGCCACTTCAATTGGGCCTAGCCAAATAGCCCAAACTAGGCTCTCCTCTATGACTCCACCCTCCTAATACTGTCCCATCCGCCATCTTGTAGACTGGTGTCGATTGCCACCAGAGCTTGACATACACGAATATGCTTCCACTTGGCTACGTGAATAAATGTTGCTCTTTTGCAAAATATAAAAGAATATTTGATACTTTGTAATTTTGTTGGTCTACTTGATAAAATGACTTGTTAAATTGCGATGTTGTATGTTGAACTCATACAGTTGATTAAGCATTGCTATATGTGTGCTATATTCATTTTTTGTTTTCACGCGATATCCAACAAAAATTAATCGGTACCATATCAATTCTGCTTTATATTTGTGACTGATATTATCGCGCCATATTTGTATCCGTTACTATCCGTATCCGACAAAAAAATATAGTTTAAGATACGAAATAAACGATATCTAACCGAATTCGAGTCAATTGCACCCTACGTAGCCAAATATTTTGACATTGACGGGCAGAGAAGCCGAAACGTTTTTCCAATTTTGAACAGTTTCTCTAAACCATCGGATGCGCGGTCCCACATGTGGGATACGAATACCGGCCGTACTGGTATACCTTGCTTATTGCGCCGTGCGGGCACTGTGCGTCAGCCTCTGGTGCGTGCGGCGGCACCAGATTGTTGCTTCCCGCGCCGAGCTGAGTTGGGCATGTGTCGTCGTCGGCCTGGCCACGCCGCCGTGGGGCTGTGTATCCTCCTGGTCCCGAACGCGGTGGCAAAGACGGGCACTCGCCGCCGGAAAGCTAATACACGCCGTCGCTGGCGCGGGCGCGCGTGGGGCGTCCTGAGGGCGAGCACGAGCTGTGCAAGGTCCTTGCTCAGTTGCTCTGTCAAGCACGCAGATCCCCCTTCTCTTCATTTTGATCTGACAAAGTGTCTGCCAAGTCCCACGCAGATTGATGCTTCTTCAGACGGACTATCTGGTTCTTGACCCAAAGGAGAAATAAGGACCAGACCTGCTTCTCACCAACGCCAAATTGGCGAATGCAAATTGCCTCGACACATTTGTCAGAGAGGAAGGCTAGCAGCTAGCAATAGGGATTTCAGCCTCTGCTCTGACCGTGGAGAGGTCGTCACATATAAGCTATTATCACGCACTCGGCTGCATTTGTTAGCTTACCATGGTGTGCTTTGCTTCTTGATGCTATTGCCTTGCCCTGATAAAATGTTACAGCAGAGCCGATTAGTAGCTTCATGTTGATCATACTCATCTTGATGGAATTGTCAGAGATTATAGCAATTAGTATTATACTATTCCAACATCCAACTATATGGCACCATGTCCAAAATTACCACTTCTTAGGAAGTAGTAGCTTTGTCACATGCAATTGAATCACGTTGACGAAGCTGATCGAAATTTACATGCTACAAATGGAACTTGAAGGAAAATTCTCTCATCTCATTCGTGAGTCTAGACAGATGGACCGGTACTGTAGGATCGATATATACTAAACTAGCAATCAGAGAGGGTGAATGATTGCGCGGAAGCTAAAATCAAATTTTTGATGATTTTTAAAATACCCTAATTCAGACTCAGATTGCCTGATTCGGATTCGACAAAAAACAGAATGATATACGTTCAGTAAAATAGTAATTCATGAAGATCTCACAGTTGGATTGATGTGAAATTTTAACTGTAGAAACTAGATTCAATTTGGAAACTACCCTGATAAGAATCAGCTCGATCGGATCTACTGATCTAGAGTTATGACCTTCACAAGATGACTATAACAAATAATGACGAAAATTGATCTAACCCTAATTATGAGATTAATCAGGATTTATGAGGAGTTAACCAATCAAACTTTTCAGATCAATCACTGTTGGATTATTTGGGCTTGGCCCACTTAATTGAGACAAATAATTCCTAGAAAATCTCAAAGGCCCACTCATGAGGAGGCATGTGCACTATGAATAGTCCCACATTGCTAGCCTAAAGTGGTGAACACTAGTTTATATAGTAGAGTGTGATTCACCATGGTAGAACCATGTGGGAGAAAGGAGAAAGCCCACACGCTGCGCCTCGCCTCGCCGGGCAGGGCGGGCGGAGGGCGCAGGCGTCTGGCACTGCGTGAATGGTCCGCCGAATTCGGTCCAGGCCTTGCGCAGACGCAGCTTTCTTTGCGGTTTATTCTTTTGCTACTCGGATTAAATCGCGGTTGCGGTATGAGATAAGGACTCAGTGCAGACTCCGATCGTGGCACGCCTTGAGTCACGTTCGGTCACGTTACGAGTATCCCTATAAATCTTGCGTCGTGCACCCGTGTAGAAGAATATACGAACCACGTTGAGTTAAGGTTTTGCCACCTCTCGCTGCCGCCGCCGCCGTAATCTTCTCCATCGAGCGCCGAGCGTGCATCCGCTGTCGGGAGAGCAGGTCTCCGAACCCTTCGTCTTGAGATCCTCGCACCGGAGAGGGCGAATAAGGTTTTGGGAAGCGCCCGCGATCTGCTCAAGTTCGTCACCACGGCTCGTCTTCTGTTCACGCTCGACGCCGGCGTCGTCGCTGGCGGCTCTGCGACGCGCCGTCACCAACGTCGACCTCGTCAACACCGCAACCGCACCTACTACGTCAACGTCGCAACAAGAATCAAGAACCGCGACCGCAGCGCGCCGTCATCCTCTTACGCTTTCGAGACGTTCAATCTGTTCTAATCTCGTGGTTAATCATGTTTATCAAGATGATCATAATGTTCGTGCTATCTAGTATGTTAGAGATATACATGCTAGTTTCTGTGATGTTGTTCATGATTTATATTCAGAATTTAATCTGGAAAATGTCTAATTTCTCAACAATCCAAAAACCTTATTGTAGACATTTTACTGGATTAACAATGGCTGGATTTGCCGACGCACTGAGGCCGGAAAAATTCTCTGGTGTGCATTTTAAGAGGTGGCAAGTCAAGGTCACGCTCTGGCTTACGGCTATGAATGTATTCTGGGTTAGTAAAGGCAAGCCTGAAGGTGATCTCTCTGCCGAGCAGCAGAAGAGTTTCACGGATGCCAATACTCTCTTCGTGGGATGCATTCTTAGCGTTCTTGCCGATCGTCATGTGATGTGTACATGCACATAACGACGCCTTGAAGGTCTTGTGGGATCGTTGAACGCCAAGTTCGGTGCATCGGATGCGGCGATGAAGCGTATGTCATGGAGAATTTTCATGACTATAAGATGGTCGATAATCGCTCTGTTGTAGAGCAAGCCCATGAGATCTGATGCATTGTCAAGGAACTCGAACTCTGGAATGTGTCTTACGATCCTTTTGTGGCGGTTGCATCATTGCAAAACTCCCTCCTTCGTGGAGGAGTTTGGCACTACTCTAAAACATAAGAGGACAAAGATATCGGTTGAAAACCCGAGAAGCGTCCCTTGATGTTGAAGAGAAGGCTCGAGCTAAGGATTTCAATGGTAAAGGAGCCGAGGGCGATCCAGCGCCAACGTGGTTCGGAAGAACTACGGCAAGAACAAAGGGAAAAATAAGCCTAACAAGACTACCAACTTCAAGAAGAAGAAGATGAACAAAGGTGGTGACACGCTTCACATGTGGTGAGGTCGGACACTTTTCCAAGGAATGCCACGATCGTGCGGACTGTCGAGGAAAAAAGGCCAACGATGGATGAGCGTCCAAGGTCATCAACACGTGACCGCTAGCAATCCGAGACGCAGGTATGGTAATTTACCTACGTATTCTCGATATTTGATCTTCCGGTTGGTGGATTGATACGGTGCTAACGTTCATGTGTGTTCTGACATCAATATGTTCTCTTCTTATCAGGTCATTCGGGATTCTTCCGTCCTGATGGGGAATGGGTCACATGCTTCTGTTCATGGCACTGGCACAGTGGATCTGAAGTTCACTTCGGGAAAGATCGTGCGATTGAGAGCGTCGGACATGTCCCTTCTATCAACAAGAATCTCGTTAGTGGCTCCCTTCTATGCAGAGAAGGGTTTAAGGTAGTGTTAGAGTCCAATAAAGTAGTTGTGTCCAAGCATGGACTATTTATTGGTAAAGGCTATGAGTGCGGAGGCTTGTTCCGCTTTTCCCTTTCAGATTTCAATAATAAGTCTGTGAACCATATATGTGGTAGTGTTAATGATGATGCGAGTATTTGGCACTCTCGTTTATGCCACATTAATTTTGGTCTTATGAATCGGCTTTCCAGCATGAGTTTAATTCCGAATTTCACTATTGCCAAAGGTTCTAAGTGCCATAGTTGTGTGCAATCGAAGCAACCTCGAAAGCCTCACAAGGCGGCTGAGGAGAGGAACTTGGCACCTCTAGAACTCATACATTCTGATCTGTGTGAGATGAATGGTGTGTTGACAAAAGGTGGAAAGAGATATTTCATGACATTGATTGATGATGCGACTAGATTTTGCTATGTTTACTTGTTGAAAACTAAGGACGAGACGCTAGACTACTTTAAAATCTATAAAGCTGAAGTTGAAAATCAACTAGAGAGAAAGATAAAACGTCTTAGGTCGGATCGTGGTGGCGAATACTTTCCCAAAATCTTTGATGATTTCATGCGGAACATGGTATTATTCATGAGAGGACACCTCCTACTCGCCTCGAATCAAGCGGGATTGTTGAGAGGAAAAACCGCACGCACGACTAACTTGGTGAACGCCATGTTGAGACTTCTTGGTTTATCTAAGGCATGGTGGGGGAGGCTGTGTTGACTTCATGTCATGTCCTGAATAGAGTTCCCAACAGAAACATGGAGAAGACCCCTTACGAGAAGTGGGTTGGGAGAAAACCATCACTTTCTTACTTGCGCACATGGGGATGCTTGGCGAAAGTCAATGTACCGATTAACAAAAAGCGTAAGCTCGAGCCTAAGACAGTGGATTGTGTCTTTCTGGGATATGCTCAGCAGAGCATCGCTTATAGATTTTTAGTAGTTAAATCTGATGTGCCTGATATGTATGTTGATACTATTATGGAGTCTCGTGATGCTACGTTTTTTGAGAATATATTTCCAATGAAAGACATGCATAGCACTTCTAGATTTTCTTCCGAGATAATTCACGAGACTATTACACTGTTGAGTCTTACGAGCAACCACTTGAGAAAATCCTAGAGGAGGATGACAATGAAGCTCCTAGAAAGAGCAAGAGCAGAGGATTGAAAAATCCTTTGGCAATGATTTCATTGTGTACCTCGTGGATGATACTCCCACGTCCATTGCGAGAGGCATATGCATCTCCAGATGCGAGATAATTGGAAAGAAGCATCGAGAATGAGATGGACTCGATTCTTGCCAATGGGACTTGGGAGGTGACCGAACAACCCTATGGTCAGTAAACACTGTAATGTAAGTGGGTGTTCAAGAAGAAGCTTAGGCCGGATGGTACTATTGAGAAGTACAAGGCTCGGCTTGTGGCTAAGGGTTACACCCAAAAAGAAGGCGAAGATTTCTTTGATACTTATTCACTGTTGCTAGAATGACCACCATTCGAGTACTACTTTCCTGGTCGCCTCGTATGGTCTTCTTGTTCATCGATGGACGTGAAGACGGCTTTCCTTAATAGAGAGCTAGATGAGGAAATCTATATGGAGCGATTGATGGGTATGTAGTAAAGGGTCAAGAGAGCAAGGTGTGTAAATTATTAAAATCTTTGTATGGCCTGAAACAAGCACCTAAGCAATGGCATGATAAGTTCGACACCACTTTGACTTCTGCGAACTTTGTCATTAATGAGGCTGATAGATGTGTATACTATCGCTATGGTGGGGGTGAAGGAGTTATATTGTGCCTTTATGTGGACGATATACTGATCTTTGGAACAAATATTGATGTGATCAATGAGGTCAAGTCTTTTCTGTCAAAGAAATTTGATATGAAAGATCTGGGAGAAGCTGATGTAATTCTGAACATCAAGCTTATTAAGGATGAGAGTGGGATTACTCTTTCGCAATCCCACTATGTGGAGAAGGTCTTGAGCCGGTTTGGCTTTATGGATGACAAGCCCTCCCCACTCCTTATGATCCCGGCGTGACACCGAGAAAGAATAAGAGAATTGGCTTAAACCAATTGAGATATTCTCAGTTATTGTCGGTTCGCTCATGTATCTTCTTGGTGCAACGAGACACGATATATCATTTCTTTGTGAGCAAATTGAGTAGGTTCATGTCAAACCCGGGCTCGATCATTGGCATGCACTTGAAAGGGTAATCGCTATTTGAAAGGTACTATGAGTTATGCGATTCACTATTCAGGCACCTGCGGTGCTTGAGGATCTGATGACTCGAACTAGATTTCGATGTAGATGAGCTCTCGCCACCGGTGGATATGTGTTTACCATTGGTGGTGGTGCGATGTCATGGAGGTCTTGCAAAGCAGACCATTTTGACAAGGTCAACCATGGAGGCGAACTCATCGCTTTAGATCTACCTTTGTCAGAAGGCAGATTGGGCTGCGTGAGCTATTGATGGACTTGCGGTGGTTGAAAAACCAATACCGGCTATCCTTATGAACTGTGATAATCAATGCGTGATTGCTAAAGTGAACGATGCTAAGGATAATGCGAAGTCATCAAGACACGTTAAAAACGATCAAGTCTGTCAGAAATTGAGAAACTCCGGAGTAATAAGTGTGACTTATATTCAAACAGACAAAAACCTGGCAGATCCCTTTACGAAGGGACTATCACGGAATGTGATAGAAGGTGCATCGAGGGAGATGGGTATGAGACCCATATAAGTTGCCATAGTGGTAACCCAGCCTTTGTGATCGGAGATCTCGTGAATTAGGTCCTGGGTAAAACAAGCTATTGGTGAACTGAGGAGAGTAATCTGTTACCCTCTCTAAGTGAAGATGCAACACTCTCAAAAGGCTGTAAGGCAGGATGGCGATATGCCTTAATGTGTTTCTATTGGCTTTAACTAGCGAAGATCTTTGTCCTCTGAGCATTCTTGAAAGAACACACCTATATGAGCCCGACTGTCTAAAGTCGCAGTCTATGAGACTCGGGTGATCTCTAGTAAGCTCATGAAGAGACCATGGAGTACGACTCATATGCTCCACCCGCGGAGAAGGCTACTGGCAGCCAGGGTATCGGTTATGACTTTGAGTGAAACTGTTCACACAAAACTTGCAATTCAAGGCGTAGTCCATTGTTCAAGTTGTGGATGGGTGTAGCTTAGAGCTCTAGGCAGAAGTTCAACTTAACAGTCTCTGCTGAAACTTATTTGGTATATTAAGCAAGAGTGAGTATTGGCAAATCTCCAAATGGACTTTGAGATCGGTGGGGATTGTTGGATTATTTGGGCTTGGCCCACTTAATTGAGACAAATAATTCCTAGAAAATCTCAAAGGCCCACTCATGAGGAGGCATGTGCACTATGAATAGTCCCACATTGCTAGCCTAAAGTGGTGAACACTAGTTTATATAGTGGAGTGTGATTCACCATGGTAGAACCATGTGGGAGAAAGGAGAAAGCCCACACGCTGCGCTCGCCTCGCCTCGCCGGGCAGGCTCGGGCTCGCACGCGGCCGGGCGGGCGGAGGGGCGGCGTCTGCACTGCGTGAATGGTCCGCCGAAATCGGTCCAGGCCTTGCGCAGACGCAGCTTCCTTTTGCGGTTTATTCTTTTGCTACTCGGATTCGTCGCGGTTGCGGTATGAGATAAGGACTCGTAATGACTCCGATCGTGGCACGTCTTGAGTCACGTTGATCCACAGTTACGAGTATCCCTATAAATCTTGCGTCGTGCACCCGTGTAGAAGAATATCTGAACCACGTTGAGTTAAGGTTTTGCCACTCTCTCGCCGCCGCCGTAATCTTCTCCATCCCGGCGCCGAGCGTGCATCGCAATCGGGAGAGCGAGTCTCCGGAACCCTTCGTCTTGAGATCTGCACCGGAGAGGGCGAATAAGGTTTTTGGAAGCGCTTGCGCGATCGCTCAAGTTCGTCACCAGCTCGTCTTCTGTTCTCTGCGGGCGTCGACGTAGCCAGAGCGGCTCTGCGACGCGCCGTCACCAACGTCGACCTCGTCAACACCGCAACCGCACTTACTACGTCAACGTCGCATAATCGCAACAAGAACCGCACCGCAACGCGCCATCCTCTTCTTTCGATCAAGACGTTCAATCTGTTCTAATCTCGTGGTTAATCATGTTTATCAAGATGATCATAATGTTCGTGCTATCTAGTATGTTAGAGATATACATGCTAGTTTCTGTGATGTTGTTCATGATTTATATTCAAAATTTAACTGAAAATGTCTAATTTATCAACAATCACTTGATGCCCTAGACAGATTTTATATGGATCAAATCAAAATTATTATGATGAAACTATGAATCAATCTAAAAATAAAATAGACATGCAAACGAAGAGCGAAAACAAAAAACGAGATTACCAACACACCAACTTGAGAATCTTGATTTTTTATTATCGAGATGTGTTTACAAGAAAAATTCCGATCGCTCGCAAGCCAAAAAGCTTTTCGCTGATCAAACAAACCTTCTATCCAAGAACTTCAAAGCGCACGTCGCATGCATGCAACCGCCTGGAGCTTTTCCTTTTTGGTGATCAGCCGCAAGGAACAAAAGCGACACCGGGTCAACTTCTAGTCGTCATGCATGCGCCGGTCTTCAGGAGCGTTTTTTTTTTCTTGCATGCATGCACGGCTGCAAGGAAAACCAACCAGCACAGGGGCTCCAACCAGAAGCTCTCCGGCCGCAGGAAACCAAAAATCTCGCCGCTTAGAAGTCCAGCACAAAGAACCTTCTTGCATGCATGTGCTTTGACGTGATTTGTTCCTGGCGACTAGAAAGCCTCCAATCTTCTTTTTCTAGTCGCCTGCCTTCAAGCCACCGAGAGCAATCTGGCCGTAGGAACTATATCAAGTCGCAAGAAAACACATCAGCCGCAAAAAGCAAAACGCTAGGTCACAAAGAAAGATTTTTTATTTCTCTTTGTCTAATCTGATTACAGTATTCCAAACAAAAGAGTATAATCCCTAATATTCAGCTCACTATAAACAGAAGACACCTCCCCCTATTTATAATGAGCAATTTTAAAAGAGTTTGTATGCAACTCCACTTGGTCCAACATGACCCAATATAACTCTGCACGTGACCGGCCTACATGCCACACTCACGTGACTAACCAGCCTCCATATGCACCGTTCTCTAGTCCGAACGTCCCACATGACATCCTTGACTATCAAGACCTCAATTCCTCCCTGAACCTAGTCCCAAACCTCAGTTCTTCCATGAACCTAGTTCCGATCCCATCATCGACCACGTTCGCCCTCGAGCAATACCTACACATAAATAAACACGAAACCGTGTATAAGTCCACAACTTAACTCAAGATCAATCTATGCAACAACTCACACGAGCGCATTGCATCAAGCAAAATTATTACCATACTATCACAAGCATATTAAATAATCATCTAATATAGCACATGCATGTGCACCATACATACTATGATCACAACCACTTTACAATGCTAATTTTATCATTAAACTAATTATTTAACACATGGTTTCACAGGTACTAATGCCTGTGTACCATCTTTACTAACTTGTGACCTGTGACTCCTCCACCTGCAGTCTCAAAATTTTCTTTTCTGTAATATATACTTTCACAGTATCCTAACGAATTTTTTTTGACATGCAAACTACACAAAACGAGAGATAACATTTTTACTTTTTCTAAATTGTCAACGGTTTTGAGGGCACAATGGAACCAAGCGGAGGGTAAGCAGCACTACTGAGTACTGACCTTTTACAGAGCACTTCTGGTCCTGGAGGTTCTGGGTGGCTTTACCTCGAGGCTTAAGCCAGGCCGGGGCACATAAATTTCGTCCAGAAAACACAAGTACTCGGAACTAAGTTTGGAAGTAGATGTCATCAACGATGGAGAGAATCATATAATTAATCATACAGAATAAAAGTTGCTTCAAACTAAAGCCTAGTTTGGACAAGGGACCTCAAACGAGTACACCATGAATTTGAATTTGTGTACACAGAACACAACCCACAAAACCTGCAAACCCTAAAAAGCCCGGTCCGATGCCTACGTCTCGACAGGACCTGGAAGGACACCATCAGCTTGCCCACTTAGGGTGTGTTTGGTAGAGTTTCAGTTGAGCTGGGTATTCCTAGCTCCACTAGATCCGTGGAGCTGGAGCTGTGAGTACATAAGAGTGTTTAGATGGATCATCTTGTTTACATTTTAGACAAAAATATAAATTTAATTCACTTTATTTTAGCCTACAAGTTTCAGATCTCAGATGAAGTTAGGATCTGAAGCTCTACCAAACAAGCCCTTACTCGACTGTTATTTCGCTTTGCAGGGCTACATTTTATCTTACCAAGAAGAAATATACGAAGACTGTCAAGAAGAAATGAGTAGAGAAAAAAAAGGTGCACTATACCGCCCGCAAGATGTTTTATATTTTCTTAGCAACTATAAAGAACTTGTCATCGACTTTATTACATAATAAATAATAATTTTATATATAATCAAATTCATTATCTTTTTATATTTTTTATCGAAATAGTATATTTCTAGAATTTTAATTCTAAATAAAAATAAAATTTATATTTTTCATTTAGTATGGAATTTAAAAACAATCAACAATTTCCTTTTATTTTTATACTTCTATTATTTTTTGTTGTTACTTTTAATTTAATTTTGAATTTCAGTTTTAGGTTAGAATTTGTATATAAATTTAACTACTAATTTTTATCAGAAATTTAGTTATGTAGAGGCTTTAATTTAGCGTTCATATGGAAATTAAATGGCTAATTTTCTTTTATTTTTATTCCAAATTTATGTTAATTTTTATTGTTATTTTTTATTTAATTTCTCATATCGGTTTTGTTAGAATTAAGTAAACAAATCCAATTGCTAATTTTTATTCTGAATTTTAACTATGTACATGTTTTAATTTGGAGTTCATATAGAAGTTGAATGGCTTATTTCCTTTTATTTTTTATTATGAATTTCTATTAATTTTTCATTGTACTTGCTATGGACTCTCTCTTCTAATCTAAATCTGTTAATTTTATTGTTATGTTTAATTTAATTTCAAGTATTAGTTTTAGGCCAAAATTCATATACAAATCCAACCACTAATTTTTATTCGAATTTTAGCTATGTGAATGTTTTAATTTGGAGTGTGTATTAAAGTCAAATGGCTAATTTCTTGTTATTTTTATTGCTCGATGTTTGAGTAGTTCACTATAGTAGCATCTTTATTTATTTTTTTACAAAATTAGCTCTATGTAAAATATTTTACAAAAATGACCCTGCGGACCGCAGAAGCGAGATCCCACGCTCAGGGAGCATGGAGCCGCCTGCTCCCACGCTCAACCCGACTTCCAGCGCTCGGCCCGACTTCTGGTGCTCGCCCGCTCCCTCGCATGCACCTTGGCTCCCGCCTAGCCCCGCACACCTCCCTGTCTCGCCGCATGTGAGCTTGCGCTCCACGCGACCGCTCCCTCCCTATCGCACCCAACAGCCACCCAACCCCGCGCGCCTCCTCGGCTCGCCCCACGCGAGCGCGTGCCACATATGCGGCCGCTCCCTCCCTCACGCCGCTGGCTCCCGCTCAACCCAACACACCTCCCTGGCTCACCTTCGTGGCCCGCCGGCCCCACCACGCGCGCTCGATGCCAGCGCACAGCTTGTGCCCCCGACTCTGCCTAGCCCGCGCGCCTACCCAGCCCACGCGCCTACTGGGCTCCCCGTCCCGCGCGTCGGCTCCAGCGCCCCTGCCTGCACCCGCGCACCTGCCCTCGACCGTGCACCCACGCCTGTTGCGCTTCTTGTGCGCTGAAACTGCTGCTGCACTCGTGTAGCGCGGGATCTCGCTTCCATGCTCTCCAAAGCGCTGTGGGTGTGAGCTACGGGGCTAATTTTATAAAAAAAATATAAAAGAGCTACTATAGTGAACTACTGTCGATGTTTTATGCTAACACAATTATTTTTTTAAAAATATTGCAGTAGATTTTTGTTGTCCATGGTGTTGAGCTGGAGGCGAATGGATGGCTGGAGTGAATCCGGTGCCGCCCAATGGGGAGCGGCCACGTCCGCGCGCTGTCTTGTCCCGCGCAAGACCCCAACCACCGCACCTGAATTCTGTGCTGAAATGGTCCTGGGCGAAGCCCGATAAACCGATTAAATTTAGATTTAAAAATTTTGAAAAAATTATCAAAAATTCTCTAAAATTAGTATTAGAGAAGGGGCCACCTTAGGAAGGGGCCACCTGCTCCGGTATGGCCGTTATGTCTATGGGGCGAGTGGCAAGGTCGAAGTCGCCTGGTGTCGTGGCGGGTCACCGAGTGAACTTTACCGAGGCTCGACCGAGGCTGATCGGAGCTCACGGGACGCCTGACCGAGTAGCTGGCCGGAGCGCCTCGTGGGCTCGACCGAGGCCGAGGGTCCTTCGTGCTCTCTTGGGTCTGGAGCCGGGCCCAAGATGGTTCGTCTGGCGGTCCTGCCGGCATTTAGGGAAAATCCCATCTGTAAGGGTCAGAGGCTTTGGGTAGTACCCTTTCCAGCACTCTGCATCGCTGTCGGTCTTGCTGCCGTTGTGCCTGGATGACTGAGAGAAATACGATCTTGAAATAGATATATACTTTGCCGTGGGGTATCCCTGGTATGAGTATTCGTCAGTAATATAAACAAAAGAACTTCAATTGCAAATGAGAAATCAATGATTATAAAGTTTGTATCACCAGAACCTTCTCAAATAGCATGCAAATAAGGCCAGTAGCCTAAATCAATAGATCTAACCAACGTAAAGCTAATTCTGAACAAAATCAATCAAATATAAAGAACTATTCGCTCATAGTCTAACATGATCGCTTAAGCCTTTTCGGTAGTTCGCAAAGCATCTCGTCTAAATGCAAATTCAATGAAGAATAGTCTAGAAATGATCTTTAGGTCATAATCTGCAATAATCTAGAAAAATATTCTTATTTCATCTTGCTTTGAATCTGAATCCTAATAGAGCAAAACCACCCTTAAGTAATAAGGTTGCGGATTATGAATAGTAAAATTTATGAAACTTGTAACCAATTCATACTTCTATTAATCTAAATAATTTTTGCATCTTGAATTCGTAAAAATAAAATTAATAAATTCATAAAGAGCAATCCATATTTATTGTGAAGAGCTTTATTCGTTTTGCTATCTATTTTCTTTTTATCTTTATTGAAGTTTATTATATGCTATGTTTCCGTTGATCGACGTGAAGAACCCGACATCTCCGATTCCATCGTCGCCTTCGACTGCTTCGATTCTGTCTTCGTCGTAAGCAAGGATTAAACAAGGTAAGCACCTCTTGGCTTGGAAGATAGCTAGGACCACAACACAAGCGTCCGTCACACCAGATGAGGCAAGATCACTCTGCCTGGACTTCTCGTCATGCATACACTGATACACAACCGTTGCTCCCCAATACTTGGTCACCTGGCCTCGACACATGCAACGTAGCGCAACGTGAAGCCAGACAGAGTTCCTTCGCAGTTTATAAGGAGACTAAAACTTCAACAGTCAGCGAGTCTCAGCACTATTCGATAAAGTAACTGACGGTCCGGATCATGTACGGAACATACCAAGATAGATCACACTGCTACAGCATATATAATGATCCAACAGTCAATCCACTAAGGAGGCATTTAGATAACAGATATTTCATTAGAATGCTTTAAAATCTTGTTCAAATTTAAACTAAATTCTAAAATCTTTTAAAGAATTATTCAAACAGGACCTACAGCTAAAGTCGCGGTCGTCACTGGTTCACTGTCTCTTTACGTGTGATGCCATACATGATTGATTAGAACCTAAGTTGATTGGTCTCCGGTGGGCCCGGCGAGCATATACGGTGGGGCCGAGGAATATTGCGAGCACTGTTGGGTTTTGATTCGAATTTTTTTAGGCTTTAGAGACGTCTTTGGTCTGTATGTTTGGTATAACTCGTTTAGACTCGAGTCGCTTCTTCCATCTATAAATACTTCTTATATACAACGTAAAAGGATGTGCCTCATTTGTAAACCCTAAAACTTGTACTCAATTCCCTAAAATAGTAAGATTGCCGATTTGCGTCCGTTGTTTTTTTTCATAAGGATTTTTCACGTAAAATTCTGCGTCTTTGATTCTTTTGTGATTGATTTACAACAAACACCAGCTGGATCACTGTCCACAGACTGATTTCCTTCTTCCCTCGCCCCTACAGAGCTTTTCCTCCGCCCATTTGCTTGCTTCCCTTGCCATTTCCCTGCGCTGGCGCCCTCTTGCCTTGTCGTTCCAACCATGGGATCTCGCGAGTAGGAGCAGGAGATTTCAACGGTCTCTGGAATTCCGTGCTTTCTCAACTTTCAACACCTCTCACGTGCAGCTTCCTGTTCCTCCTCTAGCAGCAACTGCATCGGTATTACTAGTGACTAACTGTGGTTTGCAAATGGACTCCTGATCCTGCATGCAGCATCCTCCAAGTTCTTTCAGTGGTGCCAAACGCAAACACATCAGCGTAAGACGTGAGGATGGAGATCGCCGTCAGCGCGGCGCGTTGGGTGGTGGGCAAGGCGCTGGGCCCCGTCACGGACGGGCTGCTGGAGGTGTGGGCGGCCAGCGCCGGGCTCGGCTATGGGGACATGCGCTTACCTATTGCGCTGTTTAGATTTTATCATTTAGAGGTCATAGATCTACAAGAATGAAAAGGTTGCTTTGGTTCACCAAGACATATGAGCAATCTTGTAAAATTGCGCCATTTTCTTGTGCCAAAATATGAGTTTCAACCTCACTCTGACATATTTGAGGTGGGAAAACTAAAATTCCTTCAGGAGTTAAGGAGATTCGAAGTGGGAAAAGAAAGTAAGGGTTTTGAACTAAGTCAATTAGGGCAATTGACAGAACTCGATCGGAGGATCACTTGGCATTTATAATCTTGAAAATACGTAATTGCCCCAAGTTCCTCTCCTCCTATTCATTCGCCTCGTCTTCTGGTTCCCCTGCAACCAAGTTCCTCGTCTTCTGGTTCTCCTATTCGTTGAAGATACGTAATTGCCCCAAGTTCCTCGTCTTCTGGTTCTTCTATTCATTGAAGATACGTAATTGTCAGGCGCGCAGGAGGTTGAAGAAGAACAGGGAATTGTGGCAACTACTTACCGCTTCACTGATTTCCTTTAAGTCATCATCAACGGGCCAGATTTAATCTATTTCAGCAACAGTGGATGTTAGCTAATGAACTTCAACAGGAATCCCGACAAAAACAGCTTTAAACTTCTTTTGACTGCAGTTTGTCATATGAGTTGTTATGCTTTTCAGTCTTTTCTTATCTGGATGGAATCCCATGTAATGAGTATAAAACACTCAAACCTGGAAGAAATGAAGTATCCAGACTTTGAACTATCTAGTTTCCATAGCGTAGTGTTCTAGTTCTTTGTTAACCGTAGTTCTTCTGGTTTCTGTGTGATTTGTCGGATTTCTCGGTTCGGTTTTCACGAGGTCCTGACATTGCCCCAAGTTCCTCTCCTCCCTGCAACGCCTCACTCTTCACGGTGTTGAGGGCATGGAGACGCTAGCGCCTCTCTCAAACCTCACCTCCCTCACCGAATTGAGCTTACGTGATTGTGGGGATTTAAGAGGCGAGGGCTTGTGGCCTCTCCTCGCCCAAGGTCGCCTCACCACATTAATCGTCGTAAATACCCCCAAATTCTTCGTCGGTTCCGAGCCCTCATGACCGCATGAACAAGAGCCCTCACGACTGCGGGAACTGTGGACGGACGACGTCGCGGGAGTCTTTGCTGAGAGCATCTGCAGCCTCCTCGCTTCCTCCCTCACCAAGTTCGTATTTGCATTCAACAGAGAGGTGGAACTCTTCACAAAGGAGCAAGAGGAGGCCCTTCACCTCCAATTTTGTTGGTGCGGCAAGCTGCAGGCCTACATCGGCTTCACAACCTCAGGAGATTACAGATGTGGTCCTGTCCAGCCATCCGGTCGCTGCCAAAGGACGGCCTCCCGAGCTCTCTGCAGGAAATACAGATCCAGTACTGTCCTGCCATCCGGTCGGTGCCCAAGGACAGCCTTCCAAGTTCACTGCGAGTATTAGAAGTTCATGATGGCAACAACGAGGAGCTAAGAAGGCAGTGCCGCAAGTTAACAGGAACCATCCCAATAATCAAAGCCTGAGTAATCCAAGGTAACACACACTCCCTTGTTTGTACTCCCCTGTTCCCACCCATCAATTTCCCTTGCTTTGCCTTACCTCGTAGCTGTCTAATTCATTATCTTTTTGTTTGGTTCGTCGCAATTACTGTTTCATCTTAATAACCCACTTGATTAAACCTGCTGTGCAGGGCTCTTCTTCGATTTGCACATTCTTCTAGCCTCGAACAATTCTCTCTGTATCTAAGCACAGTTCTGAGTTGACAGCCATCAAGATCTCGACTTGTGTCTCCCATTCTGTACGTGAAACTGGTTAGTATATGCAAAATCATCTCATACTCCTGTAGTTCCATACACTGTCTAGAAATTAATCCACGGTATGTTGATCTTTAGCTTGTTGTTTTGGTTATTTGGGCTCTTCTCCCTTCTTATTGTCCTTGTAGTACTTTTGATCATTGACCCTTTAAAGTTTGGTTCTGATTAAAGTGTAATGTCAGGAATGAATTTGGCAATGTGCAAAGTAGCATGCCTGATCAGCTAGACATTTTTCCAGTGAGTAAATGGTCTATTGTCAGATAATGCATTTCTAGTACTACAATGGATAATATGGTTAATTTCGAAATTGAATCTGCTAAGTTGTTTGTCTGATCAACTTGAGCTTTTCTCGGATATGTCAATTGTGTAGTTTGAGAGCTTATAATGCTTATGGGAACATGGATCAACACGGATTACCATGAGATGCATTTTTTCCCCATTTTAGCTTAAGGCGGTGCAGTTTTTTAAACTTGAAAGTAGGGTGGTACACTCTTTTTTAATCATATTATTCTGCAACCTTGATTGTTTCCATCGGCCTTTGACAACAAATAACTGGCAGCTATCGATCACATGAGAACCTTAATTATGAAATTGTTGTCATTTAGCGATTTAGGTTTATGATTGCATCAGCTTGCTCATTCTACTCTCCTTCATAAGCTGACACCCTTTATGAAAGGTGCTGAGAACATAAAGTCAGTTTTGTAATTTCTGTGTTCTTTTCTAAGAAAGAATGTCAAAATTCTATTTTCTATTATTTCAAACATTCAGAATTGGAATTTTCAGTTGCCTGGATTAGCTGCGGATCCAATTAGAAGGTGTCAAGGAGAATACTAGTCGGAAGGTACATTTTTCCTCACCCTTACATAGCAAAATGCTCAATTTTTTTCTTACTATTTATAGTAAGTGTGACAACAGTACAATGCATATTAACTATTGTGTATTTTGCAGGAGCTTCTTCAATTGACCCGTGATTATCTTGAGAATCTGATTTACTATATATGACCTAAGTTCAATTTTGTGTCCTTATATGTTCGAAAGGGATTGTTCTTAGCTGTAGATGGTATTTTTATCAGGACATTAGTAATGCTGCAAGAAGTGCATTGCCAG
Source organism: Guadua angustifolia (assembly GCA_036346375.1). Classification (NCBI taxonomy): domain Eukaryota; kingdom Viridiplantae; phylum Streptophyta; class Magnoliopsida; order Poales; family Poaceae; genus Guadua; species Guadua angustifolia. The sequence continues at coordinate 6,322,293 of CM070507.1, read as the reverse complement.
TTCATTGGAGCACCCGTGATGTGCCAAGATCAACCATGTACATGAAGTCTGCAAGATATTAAAATGCGAAGTTGAAAAATAAGGTAGATGTCACTTGTAATCCATCCTTGAATATTCTTCTGTTCAAACAGGTGAAGATAAAAATACACTCATGTGTGTCATGCGCTGGTTTGCTTCTCACATGGGTTCTGTTTTTCGTTCTGTAGCATCCATCCTTGTGACCTTAATTGCTAACCCATTTTCCGAGATGTGCTTGTATGCATCACTATTTAAAAGTTGTACAAATATTAAAGTACTGATGAATGGTAGATGGTGATTACTTACCCTTTTCCTTGCTTCAAGATTTGTGCAACCTGTATGGAGAAGTTGATGTATAGAAGCACTGCTCTTTTTTCCTCAATCCAGTCAAAAACTGAGCAGTCTTTTAGACAAGATTAGATGTTTAGGCAGAAAAAGTTTCTGAATATCTAGTTCGCTACGCACATTGGTCTTTATGCACCATTCCATAAATTTTTTTTTTTAGATAAAGGGAGTGAATCCCGGTCTCTGCATAAAGCATACGACCAAAGTACAAAGTATTCAGCTAGAAAGCTGTTCTCCAAACAAAGGACAAAAGATAGCTAAAGAAATATCAAATACAAAGTCTATTATTATTTCGCCATCCATGCTTAGCAAATATTTTAATTATTTTCGCTCTGAAATTAGTGGTTCTAATCTTCTCATTCTCATTGAATAGTGGAGTCATATTGTTATTTTGATTAAACAAGATGGAATCAGAAGGTCATCCGAGTTTTTGATATATGGCTGCTCAGCTGTGCATATCTGTTTAGCTTGACAGCTAACATGTATGTTGTAGGATCGAAAGATACTAATCTAGCAATCAGAGGGGGGGGTGAATGGTTGCGGAAGCCAAATTCCAATTTTGATCTTTTAAAATTCACACGAAACAAACTCAAAATACTTGATTAGATTTGTAATGCACTCAACAAAACCTTAAAACACAGACCAAAACTTATGTGAGCGCCGGACCTAACTTTTGCTAAAGCCTATGTATGCGGACCTAACTTTTGCTAAGGTATGTGTATGCCGGACCTAACTTTTTCTGAGAACGTGTATGCCGGACCTAACTTTTACAGCATGACACGCAATCACTAAAAATGAAATTCCCGATGATCTAACCGTTGGATTGATGTGAAATTTTAACTGTAGAAACTAGACTTCATTCCGAAGCTAACCCAAAAGAATCAACTCAATCGGACTTATAGATCTAAAGTTATATCCCTCGCAAAACAGCTGAAACAAATCCCGATCTAATAACGACGGACCAAATGAGACCAGTGACGGACCAAACTTAAAAACAAGATTACCAGAGATCCAACCGTTAAATTAACATGAAATTTTAACTGTAGAAACTAGATTCAATTATGAATCTAACCCAACAAAAATCAACTCGATTGGATCTACGAATCAAAAGATATTACCTTCGCAAGATGACTGAAACAGATGATGACAGAAATTGATTGCAAAAGCTGTGACGGACCAAACTCCGGATGAAACGCCCACTACGCCGGACCGAACTTTCTCTGAAACACCAACTATGACGGACCTAACTTTCAAGGAAGCTTCAACTACGCCGGACCGATCTTAGAACAGAGTCTTCTCTCACAATGAGCAGTAGCCGGACATGAAGTAAAACTTTACGGAAGATTGATTTTATTTCATTGTCTAAAGTACTCCAACACAAGAGTACAAACCCTAAAACCCAAAACGCTCAATCATAAGCAGGGACACCTCCACCTATTTATACAGAGCAAGAACAGAGAGGTTGAATACAACTCCACTTCCAACATGGAAAGAGTTCATATTCATCTCAATCTGCCTAACATGACCAAAAACAAATCAGAGATTTTAATACAACTCCACTTCCATCACGGAAAGAGTTCAGATTTATCTCAACTTGGCCTAACAAGGCGAAACAAGAATCTTGCACGCATAATCAGCCCTCCTGCTGTTCATACGTGACTAACCACCTTCACGTGCATGTTCTCTAGCCGAACGCCCCGCATGACATCCTTGACCACCAAGACCTTGATTCCTCCTCGAACCTAGTCTCGAACCTCGGTTCCTCCATGAACCTAGTTCGGTCCCGTCATCGACCACGTTAGCCCTCGAGTAACACCCGCACATGAATTAACAAAACGAGTCCGAACATAAGTCCACGACTTGACTCAAGGTTAATCCATGCAACCACTCACACGAGTGTATTGCATCAACAAAACCATTATGCTATCACCAAAGATAATAAACATATCAACATAGCACATGCACAAGCACCACACATGCTATAACCAAAAACCACTTAGCAATGCCAATTTCACCAATCACCAATTTTTCATCACATGATTTCACAATCTCCCCTTGATGAAAACATTGGCAACACCATTTGAAACGAACATTGGCATTCACCTTACAATAGCAACACCATTTTTAAAAGAAGTAAAGTGACCAAAAGAAGAACAAAAATCTCCCCTATCTAAAAAGAAATCTCCCCTATGAAAAAGAAAGACTCCCCTAACGAGTAAAGAAGAAATGTGTGTGTGAATGTGCAATGTGTGACCAAAATTTCTCCTTTTGATTCCAAAATTTCTCCCCCTTTGACAATGGATTCATCAAGAATGCAAAAAGAGAGCAAAAGAGAAACTTTTCCCTTTTTATGTTTGTTTTTTTTATGTACTGAGCATTATGAATCATGCACAAATGGAACAGCTTGATTACCAAGTCATACTATCAAAAGTACTTGCACCCTCAAATCTACGCATAAACAATGTAGAGTAAGCATAACTATAATCAAGTATTATTAATGATTTTTGCATGGCATGATCTCCTTTCTCAACAATCTAAAAACACGAAAACATTGAATTTTTGTGCACTTTATTTTGTGCTTTGAAAACAAATGATTCAATACTTTGATTGCAACAATAACAATTGCAAGGAATTACATGCACCATCGACCTTACTTCTCAACCATGCCAAGCAATCACAAGCTTAAGGTTTCATGGTTTCGGTCATACACAACCTCTTCCAAGTTCATATCAAAGTGCAATGATAAGCGGTCTCAGAAAGAAGAAGTGTGATAGTACATAACCTTGTTCTTGCATTTATCAACAATCACTCTTTTAGCTTTAGCACTTAACTTTCATATTTAGCACTTTTTGAACAGATTAAGATAGTCAAGAAGGTTCAACCATGACAAGATTTAATTCAAGTTGTCATTCCATTTAAATAGTCATGCCATAAACTACACCATATATGTATAAATAGAAAGTGGCAAAAGACCTTGTAGCATAAACATGGCTTCAAATGACATATGTGTATGAAATACAATGCTCAAGATATTTTTCTGTTTTTTTATTTTTGTTTTTCATTTAAGAAACACACTAAAGAAAGGGTATGTTACAAAATATTACAAAAACTTCAAAAACTCCCCCTCAAAAATAGCCCATTGGATGAACCAACCCAAGTTCTCCCCGAATAAAAGCAAAACGAGAGGAAGATAAAGGTTTTGTGAAAATGTCCGCCAATTGATGTTCAAGATCCACATGATGAAGCACAATATTCCTTTTTCTACATGATCTCTAAGAAAGTGAAATCGATCTCAATATGTTTTGTTCTAGAATGTTGCAGGGGTTCTTAGCAATGCATATTGCAATCGGTGTTATCACATAAAGAGGAACACTATCCAAATTAACCCCATAATCTTTAAGTGTAGCTACTATCCAAAGAATTTGAGAACAACAACTAGCAGATCACATATTCAGATTCAGCAGTTGATTGTGCAACAGAAGATTGTTTTCTAGATGACCATGCAATAAGTGAATTACCCAAGAAAAGACATGAGCCAGATGTGCTTTTTCTATCAATTCTACAACCTCCAAAATCAGCATCAGAGAATGCTCTTAAACTAATGCATGAGGAAGCAGAAAGCCATATGCCAAAATCTTGAGTACCATGGAGATACCTCAAGATCCGCTGATGACAGCTTGTTGATGTGAAACACGTGGAGAAGCTTGAAAACGAGCACACAAACACACAGCAAATTGAATATCCGGCCTTGATGCAGTGAGATATAGCAAAGAGCCTATCATGCTTCTATACTCCTTTTGATCAACAATCTCACCATCTTCATCCGGATCAAGTGTGCAAGTGCCTCCCATGGGTGTCATGATTTGCTTGCAGTTTTCCATCCCAAAGCGATTTAAGTAAATCTTTGGTGTACTTACTTTGATGAACAAAAGTACCTTCCTTCGTTTGTTTAACTTGTAGTCCCAAAAAGTAAGTTAACTCACCCATCATGCTCATCTCAAATTCCATTCTCATAGTTTCAAAACTTAGACACTAAAGCATGAGAGGAACCACCAAAGATAATATCATCAACATAAACCGACGAATAGTTGATCATTGCCTTGCTTGAGTAAAAAGAGAGTTTTGTCAACCTTTCCCATTGTGAACCCCTTTTCAAGTAAAAAGGTTTTAGCCTATCATACCATGCTCTAGGGGCTTGTTTTAATCCATACAAGGCTTTGGACAATTTGAACACATGATCAGGAAATTTGGGATTTTCAAAACCAGGAGGTTGCTTAACATATACTTCTTCATTAATATAGCCATTAAGAAAAGCACTTTTTACATCCATTTGATATAGTCTAAAACCTCTAGATGCAGCAAATGCTAAAAGAATTCTAATGGCTTCAATTCTGGCAACAGGAGCAAAGGTTTCATCAAAGTCTAAACCTTCAATTTGAGAAAATCCTTGAGCAACCAATCTAGCTTTATTCCTGACCACAACACCATCCTCACTTTGTTTATTTTTGAAAACCCATCTAGTTCCAATTATATTAAAATCAGGAGGAGGTGGAACAAGCTTCCAAACTTTGTTACGCTCAAAATTCTCTAATTCCTCATGCATGGCATTGATCCAATATTAGTTAGTTAATGCATGAGATATATCTTTGGGTTCAAAAGAAGCAACAAAAGCGAGTGAGTATGAGAATCAGAGGCAATAAACTGGATCGGGTGACTCTCTCATTCAAATCTCCAATCATTTGTTCAGTGGATGTCTTTTTGAATGTGCAAAGGAGCAGAGCTTCAGAAATTCCTTCTTCTTCTTCATTTTCAGATGTACGAGAAGATGTTGTTGCTTGAGGATGCTCAATTTGTAGGTGATGTAGTGGTAGGTTCGAAGAGGTGCATTTGGTTGTGCAATAGGAATCAACACTTCATCCTCATCATCATTATCATCATCAACAAAAATACTCTTCCCCGAACATATGTACTGTTCTCGCATCAATTGGACTAGTGCTGGACTAGCCTCATCGAAAGTGATTTCATGTGTTTCTACAATTTTGTTAGTCTCCAAAACAAGTGCACGATAACCACGTGTATGAGCAGGATATCCAAGAAAGATGCCATCAGTTGATCTAGCTTCAAATTTATCAAGATTTCCAGATTTCAAGACAAAACATTTGCATCCAAAAACTCTGAAATGAGATACACTAGGCCTATGACCAAAACGAAGCTCATAAGGAGTCTTGCCTAGCTTCGATCTCAAAAACACTCTGTTGGAAACATAGCATGCAGTTGAGATTGCTTCAGCCCAAAACTTCCTAGGAGTGTGATGTTCATCTAGCATAGTTCTAGCCATCTCAACCAAGGTTCTATTTTTCCTTTCAACTACACCATTCTGTTGAGGCACTCTAGGTGAAGAATATTGATGGTCAATTCCTTTTTCAACACAAAAGTGATCAAACGAAGAATTTTTAAATTCAGTTCCATTATCACTTCTGATAGCTCTAAGTGCTCCTGGGTGATCAACAGATAATCTAGTAACAAGACTTCTAAAGTGACTAAAAGCCTCATCTTTAGATACCATAAAATAAACCCAAGAGTATCTAGAATAATCATCAACAATGACCAGTACATACCATTTGCCTCCAAAGGATTGAACTCGAGAAGGTCCAACCGTGTCAAGATGTAGTAGCTGTCCTGGAGCGTTTGTCATCACCATGGTAAGAGGTAGATGTGAACTGCAGTCATCTTACCATGTCTACAAGAAGAGCATACTAAATTGCTATCACCATTAAGCTTAGGCAAGCCACGAATGAGATCTAAGCCACTAACGCGAAGTTAGATGATCAAAACCAACGTGACCAAGTCTTCAATGCCAAAAGAATAAATCTTTAGAAACATTGGCAACTAGACACCTATGCTTAGAAGACAGTGACACATCAAAATCAGCCTTAAAAACTCTTCCAAAGCGTGAAATCCTGAACACAAGGTCTCCTGAAGTATCTAAAACTTTGCATCCACTTTTCTTAAAGCATATTTCAAGATCTTCATCAATCATTTGTGAAACAGACAACAAGTTGTATTTCGTGTTTTCAACTAGAGCCACATCCTTGAACATAAACTTGTCATTTACCTTTCTTGTACCTTTTGCCTATGAAGTAGAAGATGCATCTCCAAAAGTAACACTTTCAAGACGAGATGCACGAGTGAGGAGGAGAACCAATTTTTATCACCGGACATGTGGCGTGAGCATCCGGAATCAACTAGCCAAATGTTCTCCTTCCTTATGCCAAGCCTACATAAAAAAGAAAGTGTCGAGGTCTCAAGATCTTTGGGGTTAGAAATAAAACATTTAGGAATCCGAGATTGAGACACATGACTGTAGGCACATCACGAGTACATTTGTTCAAAAAACAGATTTGCCATTTCTCGTGTTTCTTGCAACAAAAGGTGTTTGCATCACCCTAGGCACAAAATGAGGAGTGAGATGTGCCTTCCTGAAATTAGACCTAGCCTTAGCCTTTTCTTTCTTTTCTTTGTTTGGCTAGCCTAAAGCAAAAATCTACTAAGTGTCCATCTCTACCACAATGAGTGCAAGTGTACTTAACATGATGTTTAGCTTTAGGAACAGAAGTAACATTTGCATTCACCATAGTAGAAGATAACACACCAGCAGACTTGAAAACAGTTTTCTTAGGCTCATTAACAATTTCGAATTTTCCATTTTCAAGTGTCTTCACAACAGTTGGAGCATGTGATTTATGATGAGCATAAGAATCAAAACCTAAGCCTTTGTGATGAGTACTGACCCTTGACTGATCCAGAATCATGTTTAGGTTTTTCTTTCCAGTAGTGAATCGTTCTAAAGATTTTTCCAAGTAATCAACCTTTTGAGCAAGAGTTAAACAGTTATTACATGGAACATCCACTTTTCCTTCTGCTTATGCGACAAGTTGAGCATGAGAGAACTTCATGAGTGAGCATAGCATCGTCATTTGAGAAACCCTAGCATTTGCATCATGCAACTTCAATTCCAAAGATAGCACATTTAGAACAATGAGTTGTATCATGCAAATCAACAGTTGAACAAACTAGCGTTTTTACCATGTTTCACATTTTCTTTCTTTTCAAGATTGACTTGTTCTAACAAAGAAACGTGTTCTTTCCTAAGCACAAGAAGCTCATTGTAGATTAAGTCACATGATTTGCAAGCATCATCATCGAGAATCAAAGATTTAAGTCTTGCAATTTCAGCATGCAAAGATTCCACAAGAATATCATGTTTCTTAATTTTCTTGTCGCGTTTGTTAAGTAATTTTCCAAGACGAGCAGCAAACAATAGCTAAATCATCGTAAGAAGGATCTACCTCATTGAAGTCATTTGTCATGATCATCCTCGGTGAAGCTTCCATCACTTCTAGCCATGAGACATAATCCTGTCAAATCATGTTTGCTTGGAACCATTGTGTCATCCTCATCGCTCTCTGAATCCACATCACTTAAATTCACTTGTTCAAGAGCGTAAAGAACCCGATGAACAACCTTTTGTTGATGAAGCTCTTTTTCTTTCTATCACTTGGTGAAAACTTCTTCTTTTCTTTTCTTACGTCGTTGTCCTTCTCCTCCTTGATGTTTTACCCGAAAGCTTAGGACAATTTGATCTAATGTGATTGAGATCACCACACTCATAGCATCTTGGAGGCCACCACCAACTCTCTTTCTCATTCTCACATTCTCGCAAAGCTTTGTTAAACCGAGAAGAGAGTAGTGCCAAATCTTCTTCAGAAACTCTTCGATCTGTTCATCGTTAGTGAAGACAAAGAGGACAAAGCAAAGCTTGAAGAAGCATTATCTCGAGACATGCTAGATTGGGAGGTCAAGACAATTGATTTATGATCATCTTCCTAGCAAGAACATCCACTCATGAGTTTTTAATTTAGAGAATGAACATCTAAAGTAAGTGTACTCATGACAGTGGATTCTCTAATAGATGTAACTTTCATCTCCCAAATAGACATGTCTAATGCACCAAGCAATTGTCTAGCATTTGTAGCCTCATCAAAGAAAACTCCAACAGCACGTAAATTGCTAAGAATTTTATTGAAACGTGCAAAGAAATCATCTAGAGACTCACCAGGTTTCATCTCAAATCGCATGTATTCTTTCTTATAAATATCTTGCCTAACCTCTTTGACAGTGTTAGAACCTTCATGATAATCACAAAGAGATTTCCATACCTCATATGCAGACTTGAGATGAATCACACGATCAAAATCACTTCTTCCTAGTCCTTGGATGATCAAATTCCTTGCTTTGCTGTTTGCTTCAACCTGTGCCTGATTGGTTTCATTAACTTGATCATTCTCAGGAACTTGATATGGCTTGTACACCTTCTCCCAGATTGCAAAGCCCTGAGCTTGGATGTACGCCTCCATCTTCGCTTTCCAAAACTGAAAATCAACACCATCGAAGACGCAAGGTTTTGTCGAATACCTATCCATCGCTACGGTTTCTAATCACCGGTTAAGATTAATTAGAAAAACCTTGCTCTGATACCACTTGTAGGATCGAAAGATACTAATCTAGCAATCAGAGGGGGGTGAATGGTTGCGCGGAAGCCAAATTCAATTTTGATCTTTTAAAATTCACACGAAACAAACTCAAAATACTTGATTAGATTTGTAATGCACTCAACAAAACCTTAAAACACAGACCAAAACTTATGTGAGCGCCGGACCTAACTTTTGCTAAAGCCTATGTATGCGGACCTAACTTTTGCTAAGGTATGTGTATGCCGGACCTAACTTTTGCTAAGGTATGTGTATGCCGGACCTAACTTTTTCTACAGAACGTGTATGCCGGACCTAACTTTTACAGCATGACACGCAATCACTAAAATGAAATTCCTGACGATCTAACCGTTGGATTGATGTGAAATTTTAACTGTAGAAACTAGACTTCATTCCGAAGCTAACCCAAAAGAATCAACTCAATCGGACTTATAGATCTAAAGTTATATCCCTCGCAAAACAGCTGAAACAAATCCGATCTAATAACGACGGACCAAATGAGACCAGTGACGGACCAAACTTAAAAACAAGATTACCAGAGATCCAACCGTTAGATTAACATGAAATTTTAACTGTAGAAACTAGATTCAATTATGAATCTAACCCAACAAAAATCAACTCGATTGGATCTACGAATCAAAAGATATTACCTTCGCAAGATGACTGAAACAGATGATGACAGAAATTGATTGCAAAAGCTGTGACGGACCAAACTCAGATGAAACGCCCACTACGCCGGACCGAACTTTCTACTGAAACGCCAACTATGACGGACCTAACTTTCAAGGAAGCTTCAACTACGCCGGACCGATCTTAGAACAGAGTCTTCTCTCACAATGAACAGCGCCAGACATGAAGTAAAACTTTTGGAAGATTGATTTTATTTCATTGTCTAAAGTACTCCAACACAAGAGTACAAACCCTAAAACCCAAAACGCTCAATCATAAGCAGGGACACCTCCACCTATTTATCTGAGCAAGAACGAGAGGTTGAATACAACTCCACTTCCAACATGGAAAGAGTTCATATTCATCTCAATCGGCCTAACATGACCAAAAACAAATACAGAGATTTTAATACAACTCCACTTCCATCACGGAAAGAGTTCGTATTTATCTCAACTTGGCCTAACAAGGCCGAAACAAGAATCTTGCACGCATAATCAGCCCTCCTGCTGTTCATACGTGACTAACCAGACCTTCACGTGCATGTTCTTCTAGCCCGAACGTCCCGCATGACATCCTTGACCACCAAGACCTTGATTCCTCCCTGAACCTAGTCTCGAACCTCAGTTCCTCCATGAACCTAGTTCCGGTCCCGTCATCGACCACGTTCGCCCTCGAGTAACACCTGCACATGAATTAACAAAAACGAGTCCGAACACAAGTCCACGACTTGACTCAAGGTTAATCCATGCAACCACTCACACGAGTGTATTGCATCAAGCAAAACCATTATGCTATCACCAGCATAATAAACATATCAACATAGCACATGCACAAGCACCACACATGCTATAACCAAAAACCACTTAGCAATGCCAATTTCACCAATCAGCCAATTTTTCATCACATGATTTCACATATGTGTTCCTTGCTACATGCAATCTCTTCTATTTCAATCAAACACAGTGCTATGCAGCTATGGATAATGCTAAATCATCATTATGCAACTGATTTTTGCAGATAATTGCCACAGAAACCTATTGTGGCCTTGGAAACAGGAATGTATGACACGCTGATGGTGCAAAGTGTATAGTTGGTTTGAGGTGTCCTCTGGTGGCACAAGAGCTGACATGAAAACAGTTCGGTTTGGTGAATGCAACTTCTGTCTGCTGCAACATTCAAGTGTCATATGGGAGATGAGATATTCTTGCATCAGACCACATAAACCATACTTCCTTTCGAGTCTCCTGAATGACCTGGCTGCACCTGGACACTACTCTCCCAAAGAAATCTCTGCTTAGTGGAAGTTATGGTGGCTCTTTTCAGGTTCCCACCCATTGGTAGTTGAAGCAAATTCCTTCTGCTTGCACTGATTTTGTCTTCATAGGAAGTGCTGCATGTATTTGCTGGTGCTTGCATGTCTTTGCAGACAAGAAAACAGATTGGCTAAACCCTTGTTCCTCGGTCTGGAGTGAGTGCGGTACTTTGTTCAATTTCTTTCTTAATTCAGCTGCATTATTTACCTTGGAAAAATCGTGATTGATTTATTTATTTCAGGTGGACATTTTGGAAGCAGAAATTACATGGAAGGTCTTCTCAAGATCAAGTGTTTTCTTCAGAAAAATCAATTCATCTAGTTCAAAGTTGAATCAAGATTGCCATCTTAGTCAAATTCACATTGGCAGTAGAAACCATCTTAAGTACCCAGCTCAGCACTTAGATTCGTACTAGCCAGTACTCTATAGGCAAATGAAGCATCAAGCGGCCGCCAGCTGCAGCTCGGGATGAACCACATCCCATTTTTCTTCCCGCTCGAATTTCTGTAATAGTACAAGATTGTGTCCAACTCCATTAGTCCAGTCTCCCATACAGAGCTCTTCTCTTAATTGTCTAACAGATTCACAGTGCTGCTCGGTAAGTTGCTCAATTGACCAGAACTTCGACATACTATGGCGTTGTATGATTTATGTTTTTTCACATGTTATTTACCATTTATCCTTTGCAGATCTAACTGGAATGTTGTTATCATGGTCAAAAATGCCATGCAGTATTGGACATGACTTGCATTTCAAATAAGGGAATGTTATCGCATTACTGCTTAGTAAGTTATTTAACTGACCAGAACTTTCCAGAGTACAAGTCTACAAGACCTCGTATTCTTCATTTTTGAGCTATAAGAGAATTACCATTTCCATTTCATCTTGTTTCCCTTTTTACAGCATACATGGAAATTACCTTTGTTAAGTTTGTCCTTTTTTCCCTCAATCTAGTAAACATGTTGGGAATATTTTTGTTTCCCAATCCAAGTCAGTGTATCTTAAGACTTCAGAAGATCTCCATTTTCTGAATACCTAAGGTGATGTTACAAGTATCATTGTATTTTCCTTATCTTCAATTCTGTGGTTACTTTTTTATCTTCTCACTGCTGTTCACAACAAAGTAGTGCAATTTTTGTTCTAAAGAGTAGGAAGAAGCGAAAACCCCAATGAGTAAACCCAAAATTGAAGAAAAATTTCATCCCCAATACATCGCATAAGAAAACCCCAAATTTATGAAACCCTAATAGGAGAAAAAATTTCCTTCTTGTTGATCATGTCCTTCAGGTGATGCAAGACTGTCTCGGAATCTATTACAAAATCCATCAATTTGTTAAGTTTCTTAAGACCCCTCATGAAACAACAAATCAACAAACATCCTAGCTATAAAAATGTGCTTTATCGATTTATTGAAGCCAACACTTATCTAGCTAGTTTAATCATACTACTCCACTACTATGCATCAAGACCACATCAAGAAACTTAACCTCTACTGGTAGTGGATCAGCTTCAAAGCTTCTGAACAAGTTAGTGCAGCTACTACATCAGTTAGTGCAGCTAGATGTGGTACTGCTACTAGTGTTGCCGCGGTTGTACATGCATCGATACCTTGGACTTTGAAGCTCTTTTATTCTGAGGCTGTTTAGTCTTCATTTGCACTATGTTGTATATTGGGTGATCTACGTATACATTTCCTCCACTTTTAGGTACAATTTTCCCCTCAGTTGCATGGTCAATCAGTAACATGATGTATGGGGCATATGGGATCAAAAGGTATGTTCTCGCTGCGAGTTTTTTCTATCTCCCTGAACATCATGTCTACAATGTCGATACAGTATGACCTTGTTGTCATTGTGAACCTCACTTTTATCTCCAGCCCTAGGGTAGATGGTCTTTCTCACCGGTCGATTTAATGCATTAAAATGCCCATCATTACTTATACAACTGTCGAGCCCTTTTTCTTGTGTGTCAGTCAAACTGTCCTCAATCTTACTATTGTGCACTGGAGGATCAAGTAGAACATTCTCACAAAATCTCTTCGTGACGGTATTACTTGGATTTATGTAGACTGTGGAGAAGAACTGTTTGACCGTCTCTTCATGCCAGTCCTGTCTTGTACCCATCAATTTATGAAGACCAATGTAAAGACATTTTCTCTCGACATATTCTATCTCTTTGGAATGGTTGATACTTTCCCAATCGATCCATCTGTTGTCAGCAAATCTCTTCGTTCTATAAACACTGTTGTACATGTCCTCTTGCTCGGTGGACCAAAAACGGCCATCTCTTGCAGATCTGGCCTGTTCTCTTTCTGCTCTTTTAGTCAAAGATTTCCAGGCTTTCATCGCATGTGATCCCTCAGCTAGTTGGGGCAACCCTTCTAGAATCTCAACTGTAGCGTCTGCTTCCTCTCTGCGACCTCTCTTGCTGTCTTGGTCTGAGCTCTCTAACTTGTGATACTTACAGTGCAGCAAAGTGGTCCTTACGCAAAGAACGGGGCCTCTTCCTTGAAGGAATGTGACTGGGCGAGAAATCAACGTCTGCTTCCTCTATTGCGGCCTCTACTGGGCTGTCACCTGTGAGTTGTGCATCTATATCAAACTGGCTGCATCGGGATAGAGATCGACTGGAAAGCTGGTCCTGACCCGTATCTGAATTTTTTTGCATAGCTTTGAAGTCATCAATTGCTCTAGCAAGATACTGGTCATCACGAGCACCAAAGCAACACATACGTCTCTTCGCATCTAGGACTAGCTTAGACCATATTGAATTACTCCTACTGAGATCCAAAGGCAGTTTCTGTGGGGAAATAATTTATTTAAATAAAAATGTAGTGGGAGATTGAATTGTCAAAGGATTCAAAGGCATTTCCTTTGCCAACAAAAAAGGACAAAAGTTAACATACCTTGCTCTTGTTAAGGCCACATTAGCTCTCCTATCAAAAACGAGAAAGCCTATGTTCCCACCATGATTGCATCTAACTGTTGAAAGTATTATTATGTCCTTCTCATCACCTTGAAATGAATCAACAGTTTGTACTTTAACAGAAAGAAACTCATCGTTCTGAAACCTTCTAATTCTCTCTTGCAAAGCAGTCACTTGGGCTGCATATTGAGATATTACACCAACGCTGGTTTTTTTTCTGCTTGGTGCATGCTGCAGTAGTTTTAGACCAAATATACATGGATCAGCCCTAAACTAATTATATTTAATAAAACCCTAAAAATTTACATACTATACCTTCAGCAAGTCTGGCAACAATATTGGTTGCTATAGCAGCTTCAACCATATTTTCTGAACTGTGACCAATGTGCTGTTCCATACCAACTTCAACATGAATGAATGAATAATTACCCAAAATATTACTCAGAAAAATGTCGTTATAGCCCTTGCTGTTAGTGCCATCTATAATTTTTCCATCATAAAAAATTGCATTTGGAAACTTGTTTATGTAAGGGTGCATTCTATATTGCACATTTAGCAAGTGCTTATGGTAACCAATTTCACACAATCTCTCAAAGAGGCTTCGTCCATACATAGCCTCTTTAGCAATTTAGAAATTAGGAAATTAGCAGCAAGGAGAAAGTATGAGCAATCTAGAAATTAGGAAATAATCACCGGTAACATAAGGATACATTCAAATGGTCTTATAACGAAGACATACCGGGCTCATTACCACTGATTGTAGCTGTTTGTCATCCCCAATAAGCACCACATGTTTTATCCCGTCAATTGCGAGAGGGATCATTGATTCACACTATTTTAGTTTTGCTGCCTCATCAATAACCAAGATGTCGTATTGCTGATTTTTCAACCTAGATGACATAAAAGGAGTGCAAAATACAAGTTTTGCAGCTCGCAAGCAGCTGCCCTCTAGATCTTTATGACACACAGACGATTTCTTCAACATTTCAGCAACACGATATTTCAAAAATATTTTTGACAGGTCATTATCAGTCTTCTTCATAAGCTTCTAATTACCAAATATAATGATGTCGCCAAGTAAATAACTGGTTTCGGTTGACTTTTCAACTAGAGAAACAAGATGAGAAGCCAATTGCCCGAGAGCTGTGTTGGTTGGAGCACATACAAGAGTTTTATGTTTGCTTGGAATCATTAGAAGCATATGCAGAATCACTGAAACTGTTTTAGTTTTACATGTGCCAGGTGGGCCCCAAATTAGACGTATAGAAGATTTCTCAGAACATTTAATTGATGAAATGCAACTTGCTACTGCATCACTCTGTGATTTATTCAATCCAAAATCATCATAGGCAGCCTTAAAAATATTTGATTTATCTGCAAATTGTCCACATTCTCCATCAGCCTTCAGCATATATTCAAAAACGTCGGTGCACAATAAAAAAATGCAAAACATTCCTCAAATTAAGAGAGAGAAATGTCAGTACATACGCCATTATTATTTTTAGTCAATATGAGATTGATTATTTCTGAACTCTCTTTGGAACCTCTCATCCTGACTTTCCAACTACATTTACAAGTTGTCAGATTAGCCAGGTGCATAACTTAGTAGGAACTTTGTTGATTCAGATTGCCCCCAAATGGCGACTGCGATAGCTCGACATCCATCGATGCTGCTGCACCACAATCCGCTTCATAATTATCATCAGTGTTGGCCGACATAACCACTAGGATGGCGCAAAAGGAGCCGTCCTTGATAATTTGGTCTCTAGATTTCAATTCCCTTGCTGATAATAAATGAGATCTCCTTTTCTTGGCATATTCTTCCCCTTTAGTAATTTGAGCTTGATCTTGTACTCATTTAACATTCTAGAACCTATCTTCCTCTCATAGGAATCAATATATAGCCCTTTGGAAATGGTATCCATGCCCGAGTCGATTTGATGCCAGATCTCCTCTAATGTTGAATTATGAAATGCTTCTGTGTAGTTCGCCTATGTTTCACATTCATTGGGGATCGTCTTCATTGTAACAACATGGCAACCTTGAAATGGAGATGTTTCAGGTGCAAAATAAGAAATGTTGCCTGTTGGGAGAGGCTTATTACTTTAAAAGGGTGTTGTTTCCAGTTCAAAATATCATAAACTGACCATGATAGCACCTCTTGGAAAAGAGTTTGGCCAGCTTTGTTTGAGTGCAGCATTTCAATGCCGGTGCAAGCTGCTACGCAAACGATTCAGCTCTTCATAAAATCGGATTTGACTCACAGCAATTAATAAATCAAAACATGTTTGATTTCATTTCTACAGATAATTTTCTCTAGTGCTCTCTAGAAATTTGATGAGATATTGTAAATGTTACAATGCAGACAATTTGATCTAAACTGAGAGGTGAAGGAGCCATCCTTCAGATGCCTGAAAAATGGCTAATCTTAAGGCGATTGATTCTAGCCGTGGATTATTCCCACTTCTAGCAGCCCATCCTCTTCCCTCTATGTTTCGCTGTAGTTCGCTTCGCTCCTTGCGACATCCGAGAGCTTTTTTAGCTTGTAATTATGCTAAGCTTCCTCTTCCCTCTATGTTTCTACAGTCAGCCGCTTCGCTCTCTCAAGGCCTTGACCTCCCTCGTCCCGACGGTGTCCCCCGAAAAGCCATGAATCTCCTTCCCCAAAACCCCCGAAACCCAAAAGCTCCGCCGGCATTCCAACGTCGACTCAATAGTTGTGTCCAAATTTACAAAAGAGCATGCATTTAACACTTAAATTGCTCAAGAAAAGAACGGACCTGTCTGAAGATTCGGCGAGGTGGAGCTAGGGGAGGACAACATGGGAGAGGTGGCGGGAGAGGGGAGGTGGTGGGCGGCGGCGAGAAGAATCTTCGTACTGGTCCAATCTTCGCTAAGGAGAACTTTGTACTGGTCCGATCTTCGCTAAGGAGAACTTCGTACTGGTCCGATCTAAATGGGCCATGGGCCGTTGGTTGGTTGCAAGATGGCCTTCTAGAACTTCCCATATTTTGTACCTAATGCGGTTGCCCTAGCCCAGCCCAACTAATCATTAGGGTTGTGGGTCATGTGTAACCGGATAGGGTATGTCGGTGGGTGGCAACTAACCACGCACCGAAAACACAGATTTTGGTATGTATGAACCCGTGTTGTGAAGAGCGAAAATACAGATCGTGCTACATTTGAACCCAGACTATCCGTTAATAGAGATTTTGTAGTGGAAAAATACAGATTATTGTAGACACGAACACATATTTTAAATCCTGGAAATACAGAATGTGGTAGATTTGAACGCAGTGTCCTCTAATACAGATTATGAAGAGAAGAAATATATATTGTGGACCCATTTTGTCCTCCAACGCAGTTGTGGAGATTGGAAATACAGATTGTTGTTAGTAGGAACCTGAATTATGAAGAGTAATCACGGATAAAACTCATATTAGAAAACCGCAGATTTGGACATAGAGCCACCAATACAGATTATGAAGAGTGAAAATACAAATTGTGGTAGATATGAACACAGGTCATGCTCCAACGCAGATTATGAAGTGTCACTGTCTGATTATGGTAAGTAGGAATTTGAGTATGAAGAGCGGAAATATAGGTCATGTTACACTTGAACCTGACTATCCTTCAACAAAGATTATGAATAGAAATATTGGTACATTTGAACCCATACTATCCTTGAACGGAGATTTTGAAGAGTAGAAATACATATTATCCGAAAAGGAACTGTAACCCTCCTGCAAGGTTAACCTTTTCGGAAGGTTATGTCTACAAAAGAAGATGACGAAAGCCCTTGCCATGAATTAACTGCAAAAAATTGTAGCTTACAATCCCTTGCTCCAGTCTACCATAATATGTATTTCTACTCTTCAAAATCTCTGTTCAAGGATAGTATGGGTTCAAATGTACCAAAGATTTCTATTCATAATCTTTGTTCAAGGATAGTCTGAGTTCAAGTGTAACATGACCTATATTTCCGCTTCTTCATATTCCGATTCCTACTTACCATAATCAGACAGACACTTCATAATCAATGCTGGAGCATGACCTGCGCTCATATCTACCACAATCAGATTTTCACTCTTCATAATCATTGGTGGCTCTATGTCCAAATCTGTGGTTTTCTAATATGAGTTTTATCCGTGGTTACTCTTGATAATCCGTGTTCCTACCGACAACAATCAGATTTCCAATCTCCACAACTGCGCTTGGAGGACAAAATGGGTCCACAATCAGATTTCTTCTCTTCATAATCAGATTGGAGGACATTATGCTCAAATCTACCACATTCTATATTTTCGGATTTAAAATCAAGCGCTCAGGTCTACAATAATGTGATTTTTCCACTACAAAATCTCTATTCACGGATAGTCAAGGCTCAAATGTAGCACGATCCGTATTTTCACTCTTCATAACCTGGGTTCATACATACCAAAATCTATGTTTTCGGTGCGTGGTTAGTTGCCACCCACCGACATACCCTATCCGGTTACACATGACCCACAACCCTAATGGTTAGTTGGGCTAGGCTAGGGCAACCGCATTAGGTACAAAATGTAGGAAGTTCTATAAGGCCATCTGCCAACCAACCAACGGCCCACTGCCCATTTAGATCGGACCAGTACGAAGTTCTCCTTAGCGAAGATCGGACCAGTACGAAGATTCTTCTCGCCGCCACCCACCACCTCCCCTTTCCCGCCACCTCTCCCGTGCCGTCCTCCCCCAGCTCCACCTCGCCAAATCTTCAGACAGGTCCTTTTTTTGAGCCATTCAAGTGTTAAACGCATGCTCTTTTGTAAATTTAGACACAACTATTGAGTCGACGTTGGAATGCCAACGGAGCTTTTGGGTTTCGGGGGTTTTGGGGAAGGAGATTCATGGCTTTCCGGGGGACATCGTCGGGGACGAGGGGAGGCTGGCGGCACAAGGGAGCGAGCGGCTGCTGCAGAAACATAGAGGGAAGAGGAAGCTTAGCATAATTACAAGCTAAAAAAGCTCTCGGATGTCGCAAGGGAGCGAGCGGCTGCTGCAGAAACATAGAGGGAAGAGGATGGGCTGCTGGAAGTGGAAATGATCCACGGCTAGAATCAATTGCCTGAAGATTAGCCATTTTTCAGGCATTTGAAGGATGGCTGCTTCACCTCTCAGTTTAGAGCAAATTGTCTGCACTATAACATTTACATCATCTCATCAAATTTCTAGAGACCAGTAGAGAAAATTATCTATAAAAATGAAATCAAACATGTTTTTATTTATTAATTGCTGGGAGTCAAATCCGATTTTATGAAGAGCTAAATCGTTTGCGTAGCAGCTTGCACCGGCATTGAAATGCTGCACTCAAACAAAGCTGGCCAAACTCTTTTCCAAGAGATGCTATCATGGTCGGTTTACGATATTTTGAACCGGAAACAACACCCTTTTTAAAGTAATGAGCCTCTCCCAATAGGCAACATTTCTTATTTTGCACCTGAAACATCTCCATTTCAAAGTTGTCATGTTGTTATAGGTGGAGACGATCCCTAATGAATGTGAAACCTGGGCGAACTACACAGAAGCATTTCATAATTCAACATTAGAGGAGATCTGGCATCAAATCGACTCGGGCATGGATACCATTTCCAAAGGCCTATATGTTGATTGCTATGAGAGGAAGCTAGGTTTTAGAAGGCTAAATGAGTACAACATCAAGCTCAAAGTACCAAAGGGGAAGAATATGCCAAGAAAAGGAGATCTCATGTTATTATCAGCAAGGGAATTGGAATCTAGAGACCAAATTATCAAGGATGGCTCCTTTTGCGCCATCGTAGTGGTTATGTCGGCCAACACTGATGATAATTATGAAGCGAATTGTGGTGCAGCAACATCGATGGATGTCGGGCTATCGCAGTCGCCATATATGGGGGCAATCTGAATCAGCAAAGTTCCTACCAAGTTATGCACCTGGCTAATCTGACAACTTGTGAATGTAGTTAGGAAGTCATGATGAGAGGTTCCAAATAGAGTTCTGAAATAATCAATCTCATATTGACTAATAATAATAATGGCGTATGTACTGACATTGCTCTCTCTTAATTTGAGAAACGTTTTGCATTTTTTTATTGTGCACCGATGTTTTTGAATATATGCTACAGGCTGATGGAGAATGTGGACAATTTTCAGATAAATCAAATATTTTTAAGGCTGCCTATGATGATTGTGGATTGAATAAATCACGAGTGATGCAAGAGCAAGTTGCGCTCAAAGAACTAAATGTTCTCGAGAAATCTTCAGACGCCTAATTTGGGGCCCACTCGCACAGTAAAACTAAAACAGTTTCAAAGGATTCTCAAGATATGCTTCTAATGATTCCGAGCAAACATAGAACTCTTGTATGTGCTCCAACCAACACAAATTTCTCGCAATTGGCTTCTCATCTTGTTTCTCTAGTTGAAAAGTCCACTAAAACCAGTTATTTACTTGGCTTCATCATTATGTTTGGTAATGAGAAGCTTATGAAGAATAATCGATAATGACATGTCAAAAATATTTTTGAAATATCGTGTTGTCAAATGTTGAAGAAATCGTCTGGTGTCATAAAGATCTAGAGGGCAATTGCTATGAAGTCGCAAAACTTGTATTTTGCACTCCTTGTATGTCGTCTAGGTTGAACTATCAGCAATTCGACAACTTGGTTATTGATGAGGCAGCGAACCTAAAAGAATTTGAATGAGTGATCCCTCTTGCAATTGATCGGATAAAACATGTGGTGCTTATTGGGGATGAAAAGCACCTACAGTCAGTGGTAATGAGCCCGGTATGCCATCGTTATAAGACCATTTCAATGTATCCTTGTGTTACCAGTGATTATTTCCTTATTTCTATTTCTCATACTATCTCCTTTCTGCTAATTTCCTAATTTATAGATTGCTAAAGAGGCTAAGTATTGATGAAGCCTCTTTGAGAGATTGTGTGAAATTGGTTACCACAAGCACTTGCTAAATGTGCAATATAGAATGCACCCTTACATAAGCAAGTTTCCAAATGCAATTTTTTATGATGGAAAAATTATAGATGGCACTAACAGCAAGGGCTATAACGACATTTTTTTGAGTCATATTTTGGGTAATTATTCATTCATTCATGTTGAAGATGGTATGGAACAAAGACATTGGTCGAGTTCGTAAAATATGGTTGAAGTCAGAGCAACCAATATTGTTGCTGACTTGCTCAGAGGTATAATATGTAAATTTTAGGTTTTATTAAATATAATTAGTTTAGGGCTGATCCATGTATATTTGGTCTAAAACTATCAGCAAAGATGCACCAAGCGTAAAAAACCAAATATGGTGTAATATCTCAATATGCATTTCAAGTGATCGCTGGCAAGAGAGAATTAGAAGGTTTCGTAACGATGAGTTTTTTCTGTTGAAGTAGAAACTGTTGATTCATTTCAAGGTGATGAGAAGGACATAATAATACTTTCAACAGCTTAGATGCAATCATGGTGGGAACATAGGCTTTCGCTTTTGATAGGAGAGCTAATGTGGCCTTAACAAGAGCAAGGTATGTTAACTTTTGTCCTTTTTGTTGGCAAAGGAAATGCCTTTGAATCCTTTGACAATTCAATCTCCCACTACATTTTTATTTAAATAAATTATTTCCCACGTAAACCGCTTTTGGATCTCGGAGGAGTAATTCAATATGGTCTAAGCTAGTCCTAGATGCGAAGAGACGATGTGTTGCTTTGGTGCTCGTGGATGACCAAGATCTTGCTAGAGCAATTGATGACTTCAAAGCTATGCAAAAAATTCAGATACGGTCAGACCAGCTTTCCAATGATCTCTATCCCGATGCAACAGCTTGATATAGATGCACAACTCACAGGTGACAGCCCAGTAGAGGCCGCAATAGAGGAAGCAGACGTTGATTTCTCGCCCAGTCACATTCCTTCAAGGAAGAGGCCCCGTTCTTTGCGTAAGGACTACTAGCTTGCCAAACCAGAAGTACCACAAGTTGGAGAGCCTGCACCCGCACAGGCAGTAGAGGTTGCAGTAGAGGAAGTAGACGCTACAGTTGAGATTCTAGAAGGGTTGCCCCAACTAGCTGAGGGATCACATGCGATGAAAGCCTGGAAATCCTTGACTAAAAGAGCAAAAAGGGAAAATTTCTATGAACAGGCCAGATCTGCAAGAGATGGTCGTTTTTGGTCCACCGAGCAAGAGGACATGTACAACAGTGTTTATAGAACGAAGAGATTTGCTGACAACAGATGGATCGATTGGGAAAGTATCAACCATTCCAAAGAGATAGAATATATCGAGAGAAAATGTCTTCACATTGGTCTTCATAAATTAATGTGTACAAGACAGGACTGGCATGAAGAGACGGTCAGACAGTTCTTCTCCACAGTCTACATAAATCCAAGTAGGACCTCCCTGATGTGGATGAGTGGCATAAATAGAAAGATTACCGTCATGAAGAGATTTTGTGAGAATGTTTTACTTGATCCTCCCGTGCACAATAGTAAGATTGAGGACAGTTTGACTTACACACAAGAAAAAGAGTTCGACAGTTGTATAAGTAATGATGGGCATTTTAATGCAGCAAATCAGCTGGTGAGAAAGACCATCTCCCCTAGGGCTAGAGATAAAAGTGAGGTTCACAATGACAGTAGGGTCAAACTGTATCATATTTTGTTCGGGAAGCCTTTCAACATTGTAGACATGATGTTCAGGGAGATAGAAAAAACTCGCAGCGATAACAAACTTTTGATCCCATATGCCCCATACATCATGTTACTGATTGACCATGCAACTGAGGGGAAAATTGTACCTAAAAGTGGAGGAAATGTATACGTAGATCACCCAGTATACAACATAGTGCAAATGGAGACTAAATAGTCTCAGAATAAAAGAGCTTCAAAGTCCAAGAAATCGATGTGTGTACCACCTCTAGCTAAGCAAATGCAACACAAAGATCAAGACCACATCTAGCTGCACTAATCGATGTAGTAGCTGCACTAACTTGTTCAAGCTTTGAAGATGATCCACTACCAAGAGAGGTTAAGTTTCTTGATGTGGTTTTGATGCATAGTAGTGAGTAGTATGATTAAACTAGCTAGATAAGTGTTGGCTTCAATAAATCGACAGAGCACATTTTACAGCCTAGGATGTTTGTTGATTTGTTGTTTCATGAGGGTCTTAAGAAACTTAACAAATTGATGGATTTTGTAAATGGATTCCGAGATGCCTTGCATTACCGAAGGACATGATCAACAAGAAGGAAATTTTTTCTCCTATTAGGGTTTCATAAATTTGGGGTTTTCTCATGCGATGTATTGGGGATGAAAATTTTCTTCTATTTTGGGTTTACTCATTGGGGTTTTCGCTTTTTCCTACTCTTTAGATGGCTCCTCCCCATAGGAGAAGAAGGATTGCTTCAAACTCTGAAGAGAAGCATGTGGAGGCCACCTCATCGGAGGCCAAATCCAAAAGCAAGATATCTTCCCAGACTGTAATTCTGATCTCTACAATTGATAGTCCTTTAGCAACACGCCCTACCGGAAAAAAACAACACGCCCAAGTAAACAACAGTAATTTTGTGTGCAAAACGCAATGGGGCTCTATATAGGACTTAAACAACAGTAAAACACCGGACGTAATTCAGACTCTAAATTTTGTGTGCTGGTTGTAGGTGTTAATTACCCTACCGTAGCATAAATATGTATCAAAATTGCAATAACTCTTTATATGGGATTGGGACGGGCGAGCACACCCTACTGGCCAACATAGCATGTTTAGGTTTATGAAGACCATGTTTTAATTTTAAAATCCTGTAAGAATATCTCGTTCTGTTATATGGAACTTACACAAATCATACATCTCGCACTTTCCAGAGATGCAACATTCAAACCAAGTCTTCATCAGCAAAAGTCATTGAAGCAATAAGCAAGCTCTCATTGAAGCAGAAGGAGCAGATCGCACAGTTAGGATTCGGGAAGCTTCTGTAGTTCAAGCTACAATCTTTAGATGACCTTTACCTGATAGAATTCCTCATGAACAGCACAAGTCCCCGAGATTTGGTGATTTGTGTGGGGGGTGGAGATAAGATTCTTCCCATAAATGAAAATGCAGTATGGTGTGTGCTTGGGGTGCCAAGAGGAATAGGAAAAGACTTGCCACATTACTCAGATGAGGGTTATGAGCTTGAGAAACTTAAGTTACAGCTTGGTCTCACCAAGAAAGACAACATTAAAATCACCAAACTCATTGAGAGGATTGCAACGGGTGGCACGGATGATCTGACTATCTATTGTTTTTTCCTTGTCATGTTCAGCAAGCTTCTTTTTTCGGTTCACAAGGACACATTACCGGGCGCGATGCTGCTAGGACCCGCTCGACCGAGGACCTTGCTAAGGTCAACTGGGCGAAGGTGGTTGTTGATGACCTCCGTTCTGCAGTCACCAATTGGCACGCGTTAGATAAAAAAAAAGGACAATATCTGGCTGCACAGCATTTATACTAGTATGTGATTCACAGTTGTGTTTAACTCTCTACTATTTTTATATATTTATTTTTCTGTACCACAGTTGTATTTATTTATTTATTTATTTATTGTGTCACAGTTGTATTATTTGAACCATTTAGACAGCTTGTGTAGCCTACCCTGTGATAAAACCCCAAGAGCTGCCTTTTACGATAATCATGGCTTGGTGAAAGCATCTAGGCCCCCAAAAAGTATTTCGTGGTTTTGGTAATTAATGACAATTTCACTTAGGAGACTAACATGTGTGTTGAGTATATTGAAATAGGTTGGTCTCAAGGATTTGTGATCGTGCAAGCATGGAAATGGAGAAAAAGAGGATCAAAGTACAATTCAATCCAAGGTAAATACTCTAAGGACATTTCTCTAGTCATTTTACCGATCTCGAAGTTTGGTGAAAAGATCGGATTGCTAGAAATAGGGCCGTACTATTAAGAGGGGTTTGATGTTTTACTTGGAGTTGTTATTAGTGTCCAAAGGCTCAAATTGGTAAATTGCACTCATACACAAGCATATAGAATCCTATAAGTGAATGCATTGAAAAACCAAGAAGGGAAGTCTCTGAAACCAGAAAATGCAGTGCTACCGCTCATGGTACCCTGGTGCTACCGGAGTGGCGGTAGCACCGATCCTTAACCCGGTGCAATAATTCCAGAGACACTCCCTTTTGAATCCGATCGGTGGTATATACCGCACTATAGTAGTTCGGTGCTCACGGGTGGCGGTAGCACCGGTCCTCTACCCGGTGTATTAATTCCAGAGAGTACCCTTGCAGTGAAAAAGAAAAATCTGGAAACCCGGTGCTACCGGTTCTATATGGGTGGTAGCACCGACTTCTTACTTATCGGCTATGTCGAGCATTAATCGCTCGACATCGCCGGTTGAACCCAGTGCTATGGGTCCTACATGGCAGAGTAACCGAAATATCGGGTTGAGTTGGTTTTAAGTGGTTCAATGGCTAGTTTTCGTGGATGGGGTTATAAATACCCCTCCACCTGCCATCTACAGGTCTTCTTGGGCACTATTGAACACACTTGAGCTGTAGCAAAAGGTTCCTTCTCTTCCTAGAGCATTCAATTCATATTAAGTGCTAGAGAAGAGAGAAAATTGAGTGTTGCATTTAGTGTGAGCCTTTAGACACTCAAATCGACTTCGAGCAAGCGTCAAACTTGTTACTCTTGGAGGTTGCCGCCTCCTAGACGGCTTGGAGGCGTGTGGATTCGGAGATCTTCACAAAGAAGCGTGTGTGAAGGCCCGATTGTTATGAAGGCAAGGAGCTCGCCTACCCGGAGCGGGGAAGAGCTACCACGAGTGATCGAGGAAGGGTCAAGCGAGTGGAGCCAGCTTGAAGAAGTTCAAGTCACCTCAACGTGGAGTAGGGGAGATCGGGTAAATATGCATATGTATGAGTTTGTGAGAATAAGAATCAACGATTGCGAATTTTGTGTGTTGAGGTTATTGACTTCATCGATGTATATGGATTCCTATTGACTCTAATCTCTTGTGTCAATATTGAAACTATATGTGTTGATCCGGTGTTCGACTTGTATATATATTAGTATATCCCGTATGCACTAGCATCACAAATTTTATGGTGCATCACATTTCCTTGATGCGCTTGTGCAGATTTGCCGAATTCTATGTATATCTGTGAAGGCATACTTATATGCATGGTCGAGGTTTCGTGAAGTCACCGTCAAAGAGGTGTGTTCTCGAATTCATGTGTGTTATGCATTCTATGTTTTATGATGCTCTAGATGACCTTATATTTTCTCGTTGATCGCTCAACCACCTTGAAATGCTACAAATGCTACATAATGTTTAACTCCCGCCACTTCAGTTGTATTTAGAATCGAGAGTGAATATTCCTATGTGCAATGTTTTGGGAAGAGCTAATTGCCAAATTGTTTTAGGTGTCTGTTTTGGTCCTAAAAGAGAAGATAGCAGATGCAATCGGGCTTCCCATGGACCAAAGAAATGTTGATTTTAGAGGAAGAATCTTAAAGGATGATCATTTCCTATCGTAGTATCGTATCCTTTTGTTGTATATTTTCGCGGGGCTATGAAGTGTATACTTGAACCATCTGCATGTTCAACTCACTTGTTATTTTGATGAGTTGTACTATATAAATTGTTTACCGCATGTCTTATTGTTCCTCTTTTTTCCTCTTTGCTTAGTTACATCATAGCAATTAGTGATAATGTAACTTTTAGAGTCATAAGGGTGATTTGTCGGGTGGCGTAAGAGTAGAGGCATAGAGCGTTTACTTCTTTTGATGGAACAAAACTGCCGGCTTTGGTGGTAATATGAATAATAGCCTCAAAATGAAATGAAGGCATAAAGTTCAACTCCACATTCAAGACGCTATGCTTTGATTGTTACAAATATGGATGAGAACCTTAACAAATTCAATACTCTTGCTCATAGGCTCATATTCCATCGCTTCAATGATTTAAATCCCAAAAGGTATGGAAAGTAGAAAATTAATATCAAGTCATGAGCTTTTGCCTCAGTTTAGATTATAAAGTTTTACAAAGATTTTGTTAACTAGAAACACCTGAAAATCGTTTTAAACTCATCATGCAACTCTTTGATAAGTGATGCATCAGAGGCCTCAATCCTAGATAAATTTGTGTGGGGATCAAGAAATCTAGAGGGTAGGCATTTCTTTAAAAATTCACATTTTCATGTGGCTTGTTGCTTGTAGAAAAATTCTTACTAAGGATGAACTTAGAAAAGAAACCGAAGGAAATCCAATCTGTTGCTTTTGCAAGGGCAGTTTATTTGTTCTAGGTTATTTTCTTACCCGCTGAGAGAACAATTTGGCAATAACCTGAAGACGGAGTGAATTTGGGCAGTGGTAGAACAAAAGTTCATCAATGGTACAAAAATACAGTATAGCTTCTAAAGTACACATGAAGCAAAGGAAATTTTGTAATTTCATTTAACAAGACAAAAAGGTGCTCTTGAACCAGAAATTTGCCAGCTAGCTTTATATAGCAATTTGCAAAGGTGCTCTTGAACCAGAAATTTGCCAAACAATAAGCGAGATACTGACATGTCTAACTAGCTAGATAAGTGTTGGCTTCAATAAATCAATAGAACACATTTTTACAGCTAGGATGTTTGTTGATTTGTTGTTTCATGAGGGGTCTTAAGAAACTTAACAAATTGATAGATTTTGTAGATGGATTCCGAGACGCTTCTTTCTACAAGAGTCAGCCACTCCTCACAGAGCCAGCCTCCCCTCGTCCCCGACGGCGTCCCCCGAAAAGCCATGAATCTCCTTCCTCAAAACCCCTGAAACCCAAAAGCTCCGCCGGCATTCCAATGTCGACTCAATAGTTGTGTCTAAATTTACAAAAGAGCATGCATTTAACATTTGAATGGCTCAAGAAAAGAACGGACCTGTCTGAAGATTCAGCGAGGTGGAGCTGGGGGAGGACGACACGGGAGAGGTGGCGGGAAAGGGGAGGTGGTGGGCGGCGGCAAGAAGAATCTTCGTACTGGTCCAATTCTTGGTGGGCGGCGGCAAGAAGAATCTTCGTACTGGTCCAATCTTTGGAAATGGTATCCATGCCTGAGTCGATTTGATGCCAAATCTCCTCTAATGTTGAATTGTGAAATGCTTGTGTAGTTCGCCCAGGTTTCAAATTCATTGGGGATCATCTCCACCTGTAACAACATGGCAACCTTGAAATGGAGATGTTTCAGGTGCAAAATAAGGAATGTTGCCTGTTGGGAGAGGCTCATTACCTTAAAAGGGTGTTGTTTCCACTTCAAAATATCGTAAACCGACCATGATAGCACCTCTTGGAAAAGAGTTTGGCCAGCTTTGTTTGAGTGCAACATTTCAAAGCCGGTGCAAGCTGCTACGCAAACGATTCAGCTCTTCATAAAATCAAATTTGACTCCCAGCAATTAATAAATCAAAAAATGTTTGATTTCATTTCTATGGATAATTTTCTCTAGTGCTCTCTAGAAATTTGATGAGATGATGTAAATGTTACAATGCAGACAATTTGCTCTAAACTGAGAGGTGGAGGAGCCATCCTTCAGATGCCTGAAAAATGGCTAATCTTCAGGCGATTGATTCCAGTCGTGGATCATTTCCACTTCCAGCAGCCCATCCTCTTCCCTCTATGTTTCTGCAGCAGCCGCTCACTCCCTTGCGACATCCGAAAGCTTTTTTAGCTTGTAATTATGCTAAGCTTCCTCTTCCCTCTATGTTTCTGCAGCAGCCGCTCGCTCCCCCGCGCCGCCAGCCTCCCCTCGTCCCCGACAGCGTCCCTCAGAAAGCCATGAATCTCCTTCCCCAAAATCCTCGAAACCTAAAAACTCCGTCGGCATTCCAACGTCGACTCAATAGTTGTGTCTAAATTTACAAAAGAGCATGCATTTAACACTTGAATGGCTCAGGAAAAGAACGGACCTGTCTGAAGATTCGGCGAGGTGGAGCTGGGGGAGGACGGCACGGGAGAGGTGGCGGGAAAGGGGAGGTGGTGGGCGGCGGTGAGAAGAATCTTCGTACTTGTCCAATCTTCGCTAAGGAGAACTTCGTACTGGTCCGATCTTCGCTAAGGAGAACTTTGTACTGGTCCGATCTAAATGGGCCGTGGGCCGTTGGTTGGTTGGCAGATGACCTTCTAGAACTTCTCACATTTTGTACCTAATGCGGTTGCCCTAGCCCAGCCCAACTAACCATTAGGGTTGTGGGTCATGTGTAACCGGATAGGGTATGTCGGTGGGTGGCAACTAACCACGCACCGAAAACATAGATTTTGGTACGTATGAACCCGGGTTATGAAGAGTGAAAATACAGATCGTGCTACATTTGAACCCAGACTATCCATGAATAGAGATTTTGTAGTGGAAAAATACAGATTATTGTAGACACGAACGCAAATTTTAAATCCCAAAAATATAGAATGTGGTAGATTTGAACGCAGTGTCCTCCAATACAGATTATGAAGAGAAGGAATACAGATTGTGGCCTCATTTTGTCCTCCAACGGCCAACGCATTTGTGGAGATTGGAAATACAGATTATTGTTAGTAGGAACCCGGATTATGAAGAGTAACCACGGATAAAACTCATATTAGAAAACTGCAGATTTGGACATAGAGCCACAAATACAGATTATGAAGAGTGGAAATACAGATTGTGGTAGAATGAACGCAGGTCATGCTCCAACGCAGATTATGAAGTGTCACAATACAGATTATGGTAAGTAGGAATCCGGAGTATGAAGAGCGGAAATATAGGTCATGTTACACTTGAACCCAAACTATCCTTGAACAAAGATTATGAATAGAAATACTGGTACATTTGAACCCATACTATCCTTGAACGAAGATTTTGAAGAGTAGAAATACATATTATGGTAGACTAGAACGCAGATTTAGAATCTAGGAAATATTTTCATGGCAAGGGATTGTAAGCTACAATTTCTTGTAGTTGATTCATGGCAAGGGCTTCCGTCATCTTCTTTTGTAGACATAACCTTCCGAAAAGGTTAACCTTGCAGGAGGGTTACAGTTCCTTTTCGGACGAGCCTTCTGACAAGGTAGACCTGAACACAGATTTAGACATACAGGTCATGGTAGATTTGAATGTAGAGTAAAACTCGGATTTTTTGGTATATGACAACGAACCTTCAAGAACTTCCTCTGCAACTGAAGGAAGAACTTCATTATTGACTTGGTCACTGGAAAAAATTAATATCAAGTCATGAGATTTTTGCCTCAATTTAGATTATAATGTTTTACAAGGATTTTGTTAACTATAAATACCTGAAAACCTTGTTTTGATCGACTTTATTCATCTTGTGCGTGATCAACTTGTGCACGTATATTTTCCTGAGTCCATGGATGTCGTCCTGAGTCTCCAAGCAAAGAACTCATGTTAAATGTTATAATGAAATATGTTTTTAACTTCTTTCATCGTGTACTTTACCTGGCTAAAAGAATTCATTTTTTTTCCATCCCATCTGTCCATGATGGATATCATGAACACCCCGCAGTCATGGCTGAAAAAAGAACAAAAAGACAGAAACATGAAATCTGAGATCAATAACTTCCCAATCTGATTATAAATACTCTTATAGCTGATATCAACTAGTGTGCAAACTGACTTCCAAATCTGAAAATAACTAGTTCTTTGAACTTCAGAAAGAGTGAACATTTTCTGAGTGTTCTTTACTCTGTTTTGGCGAACATACAAAAGAGAATTTTGATCTTACATATTCATCTGTTTTGGCGATTTTCTGTAGTGCATCTTGAAGTTCTTTACTTTCCATAATTCCTTGAAACTTTTTGCCATTGATTTTGCGTTTTTTATTAGATCCTTATCTTGGAGGCTTCTCAAAGAATCGAAGACTTCAAATCTCTTTTTTCTCATGTTGGCAACACACAGAAACCAATGCTAGGCAACTAGAACAGGGAATAGTATCTAACACAAAAAAATTGATTAGTACATCTTTGGACTATATTATGTTGTAAATAAAAATGATGAATTGACCCGGATAAACATGAAGGGCATAATATTACCAGTTCGTGTCCATCTTGGTTAGCGTGATAGCTGGCAATGGTTTTCTGTACTGTTCTCGTTGTCAAGTTGCCCTTTAACATATCACTCTGTACATTTTTGCATTGCTCTAACTCAGATTGTAGAAATCAGACTTAGCTACTCAAAAACTCCGATTACATATTAGGTCAATTTAGAAAGCAGATTTGGTGCTAGAAGTTAAACATATTTGAAACATGTATTAAAAACATGGGTTAATTAGATATATGCCACTGCAGGAATGGGTTATTCGAGATTTGCCATCGTTCCTTTCGTATTTCTAGATTTGCTATTACGAAACCGTGTTTATTCTAAATATGCCATTGCAGGTGACACGTGTCACTTCTGGTCAAACTGAGCGCAATTCGGACGATTTTGCCCCTCCGCATCAAAGTCTTGTTAGAATTTTGTAGAAATCTCCAAAAAAGATTTGAAGCTAAGATTTTTACCTTGGTGACCCGAGATCCTCATCTACCTCTGGTAAAAATATAAAAAATTAAAACTTACATTTAAAACTTTTGGAAATTCAAAAATAGAAAAATAAACTTGAAAATAGCAATGTCAGAATTTTTAAAATTTAAATATAAAAGATAAAAATTTTAAAACTTTATATAAGATTAATAATACTATTTCAGATCTTGATAAAATTTTTCATAAAATATTAATACCATTTTAGCCTTAAATTAAATATAAAATAAAAATAGACGGAGGGCAAAATCGTCAAGAATATTTGAGTCATGCGCTCAGTTTGACCAGAAGTGACACGTGTCGCCTGCAATGGCATATTTAGAATAAACACAGTTTCGTAATGGCAAATCTAGAAATACGAAAGGAACGATGGCAAATCTCGAATAACCGATTCCTGCAGTGGCATATATCTGATTAACACTAAAAACATTGAGGGAACTAGCATAAAGTTAGTCAAACGAATCAAGATTGGAGGTCAATTTTTACATACCGTAACATAACTGTTAAAAACTATTTTCTTCACATCAAGTTCCTTCGATTCATTTGTTATAATTTCTCCTATTGCATCAACAACCTGGTTGGAGACAGCCATTCGTGGTCCCATCCATTGCTTCATTTGTTCCCAATTGATAATAATGCCACTCAAATCAACTAAGATTTTCCTAGAAACAAATGTACCAGTGATGGAATCAGGATCGTTGTCTATGGAAGTCTATAGCCAAATGTTGGGAAGCAAATTAAGCAAACATTGAAACTTACTTCATCTTATCCACGCTAGATGTATCCATCACTATGTTGTAAAGATTGGCAGCATCCTCTCTTTGTTTTTGAACATCCAAATTTTCAGCATATTCTAAACTTGAGGGGTCGGTGGAGGCTAGCATATTGCAGACCATTGGGCACTTTCTACGCTTTCATGCAGGTTCCTCTTCTTCCTTGCCATCGTCTGCCTGGCCATCAGATTGTACAGTAGGGAGGGTTGTGTCACCAACCTCCGGGTCCAACTCCGTGTCACTACGGTTTTCCTCTTCCTCTTCCCGCTTGCCATCCACTGCCTGGCCATCGGGATGTATGGTAGGGTGGCCAAAACCAGAGGAACTTGGTCCTGCTTGGATCTTTTGGAATAGTTGCTGACAATATGTTACTACTAGTTTCTTCAATATTGGTTTCATCTCATTGATAACCTTTTCAACAACATCATCCAACTCATCTGTCATCTGTTAAAAAGAAGAAATTACGAGTTAGTGGCACAATTTGAAATCAGACTGCAAGAGACAACAAATCATAACTGAACTCATTATTTTCAGGAAGAAAATACAACACCTCGTTTTTTAAGGCCATGATAGGCTCAGTTGTTAACTTGGAAGGCTTCCCTGCCAACTTGAGCTACACAACATTGCCAACTTGAGCAACATTAAAAATCCTATGATAGGCCGCAAACTGGGATTCAGGCCTATTCGACATTTCACAAGTTATTGAAGTCCAAAAAAAGAAACAAAATCTGTAATCTTCTTACCGAGCGTTTCCCATAGATGTACTTCCCCAAGATAGTATCCTTCCTATCAATCTCTTCCACTATAGTGATCAACTTGTTGGACCATGCAGCACACCTCGGCACAACGCTAGGGATAGTAATGTTTCCAATGTTGAGAGAGTCAAGATACAATAGCTGTGGAAATGAAAGATTACTCAAGAAGTATAGAACAAAATAATCATGATGGTTGTTTGCAGATATGAACTTACAGTAACAAAGAAGATGCAACCAGATGCAGATCTTTTCTTAACTTGAAGTCCTTCACTCAATTTATCTACTACAAATTGACCCCAGTTGTTCTTTAGAGACGTTCTCAAGATCCATCAACACATTGCAACACTCCGGCTTAATATACCCTCCAGTATTTGCACACAAGAATGCGCTTATGACATACATGAGATATGCAGTCAAAAATTTGTCATCAGCGTTCTTCATTCCTTTGAGTTTTTTATATACAACGTCTTGATGTGGGGATTTATCAATGCCACCATTGTAGTCTTTGAAAAAAAATTCTATTGCTGTGGAGACTTTCTTGAATGGAACATCAGCTCCAGTCGATGGAAGGCCCAATATCTGGTTGACGCTCTCGGCGTCCACGGATATTATGTTCGTTCGGCTTCGGCTTAATACAATCTCCGAGGTTATCGGGTCGTAATAGTTCAAAATCCACTCAGCCAAGTTATTAGGAAAGGACTTTGCTGCAATTCTCACTATGCCACCAAACCCTGATCTATCAATTCTTTTCTTTTGTTTTGCAGTAAAATTTTCAGCAAGATCAACCAAACATTTTGGTGACGACACACTTCTTACAGCCTGCACCAAAAAAAGAATGATAAATGCACAATGTTCTTTTTGCTCTTAGAATTTACATGATACAGAACACCTTTAACATAATTAATGAAATGATCCCAAATGTTTTTTTTAAGATTGGTTGCCATAGAGACTTACAATTCCAGGTTTTGACTTCGCGGCTGTTGAACTTTTAAACATCTTCAATTGAAACTTCTCCCTGCAAAAATGAATTTGGCTTTAGGGTCAGCCAATTGCTCCATCAAATTGAAGTACAATTTCTACTCAGGAAGGCCCAAAAACCACCTCCTCATGAACACTGGCACCGACAACACCCCACTCTTAACCTGACTAGTGTATCTATTGCCATCATCAGCATTTTCATCTAGTTCAAAAATGAATTCATAAGCCTTGCAATATAGAGGGAGCTAAGCACAGAAAACTGGCTAAGCACAGAAAACATACCGACCTTTTTTCAGGTTCAATTGCGCATAAACATATGTGGCCATTTGACATGGTTGGTCAAATGAATTTTGCAGAAATTTGGAGACTATCTAGTTCTGAATTTTTTCAGCACCATGGATGCAAAATTTTGTGCACATAAATAGTGAAGAATAGTACTACTGTGTCCTCATTGACTACCGGTTCAGGACAACCACAACCACAGGAGCATAGCATAAGTACAAGCGATAGAAACTCTGGGATTTGCATTTAGTAAGACATATAGATGTTGTGCATGTCACAGTTCCTATTTTCATGGAAACGCGATGTCTGGTAACTACTGTTCATGACACACCCCCTATGCTCGTTCCTTGGGCCTTAAAATGGGTGACACGGAAGGGCCAGCATTCAACTTCTTGTCTTTTGAATTTTTATTCTTCGAAGCACCAGTCATCTTTGTTTGGCACCACTTCAACCTCCCGAATTATGAAGAGTGGACATCGATGTTCTACTGAGATTTGCTAATTTTTATTTCGGGCATCTATTTCTGCAAATCACAAAAAAATAATATAAAAATGAAAAAATTCGTTTCGGCAGTCACATTAGGTACAAAATGTAGGAAGTTCTAGAAGCCCATCTGCCAACCAACCAAGTGAAATTTTAGAAAATGACACTCAATTCGTGCGCCTCTTCGGCTCTGTGTATGACATATGGGTCCATCTCGAGTCAGCCGACAAGAGGCGTGGTGTCAACATCGAAAAACGAATTTTAAAGGTGGCAAGAACTGAAATCTCTCACCAACCAACGGCCCATGGCCCATTTGCCCATCAGTTTAGATCGGACCAGTACGAAGTTCTCCTTAGCGAAGATCGGACCAGTACGAAGATTCTTCTCGCCGCCGCCCACCACCTCCCCTTTCCCGCCACCTCTCCCGTGCCGTCCTCCCCCAGCTCCACCTCGTCGAATCTTCAGACAGGTCTGTTCTTTTCCTGAGCCATTCAAGTGTTAAATGCATGCTCTTTTGTAAATTTAGACACAACTATTGAGTCGACGTTGCAATGCCGGCGGAGCTTTTGGGTTTCGGGGGTTTTGAGGAAGGAGATTCATGCCTTTTTGGGGGACGCTGTCGGGGACGAGGGGAGGCTGGCGGCGCGGGGGAGCGAGCGGCTACTGCAGAAAGACTGTCTCAGAATCCATCTACAAAATCCATCAATTTGTTAAGTTTCTTAAGACCCCTCATGAAACAACAAATCAACAAACAACCTAGCTGTAAAAATATGCTCTATTGATTTATTGAAGCCAACACTTATCTAGCTAGTTAGACATGTCAGTATCTCGCTTATTGTTTGGCAAATTTCTGGTTCAAGAGCACCTTTTTGTCTTGTTAAATGAAATTGCAAAATTTCCTTTGCTTCATGTGTACTTTAGAAGCTATACTGTATTTTTGTACCATTGATGAACTTTTGTTCTACCACTGTCCAAATTCACTCCGTCTTCAGGTTATTGCCAAATTGTTCTCTCAGCGGATAAGAAAATAACCTAGAACAAATAAACTGCCCTTGCAAAAGCAATAGATTGGATTTCCCTTCCAGTTTCTTTTTCTAAGTTCATCCTTAGTAAGAATTTTTCTACAAGCAACAAGCCACATGAAAATTTGAATTTTTAAAGAAATGCCTACCCTCCAGATTTCTTGATCCCCACACAAATTTATCTAGGATTGAGGCCTCTGATGCAGCACTTATCAAAGAGTTGCATGATGAGTTTAAAATGATTTTCAGGTGTTTCTAGTAAACAAAATCTTTGTAAAACATTATAATCTAAACTAAGGCAAAAGCTCATGATTTGATATTAATTTTCTACTTTCCACACCTTTTGGGATTTAAATCATTGAAGCGATGGAATATGAGCCTATGAGCAAGAGTCTTCTTGTAGGCTTCCACATTGTTCTACATGGTTGAATTAAAAAAATGCATTAGGATCATGCATTGAACTTAAAAATAATGTAAAGACCATAAGATGATTTTTTATTTTACTTAGTACCATGGTGAACCCAATGAAACTCCGGCCATTGTGGCATTCAAGCATCCTCAAGACACAAAATCCACAATCATGCCTTGATTTTTAGTATGAAACAAAACATAATAAAGTTAGTACTATGTAGTTAAGCACGAATTAAGTTTCATCATGTTTATCGGCATGTTCTCTCATGCTAAACGTCAAATTTTATGTTGCTTAATTCCAAGTTTAAGCTGTTCACTCAAGTTTCAGAATGTTATATGCCATGTTTAATCACGTTGTATGACAAGTTTCATAATGATCACATGCCATGTTTTAAAAGCTGTCGGATGTCGCAAGGGAGCTTCTCACTTCTTCCGCCTTAAAGGGCCATTGTCATGTTAGAGTTTCATGCTAGCAAGCTGTGCCCTATGTGCGGTGGCCAAATTTTGGAGCTGACATCGCACACGGAGAATAACCCTGGTAGAATTTTTGTCAAGTGCAAGAAGAATGAAAGGAATGTAAGTAGAATTGTTTTTTTATTTTATTTAGGGTTTGTGCCTCAATTCATCTGATTTTCCTTGCTTAGATCCCGGGGAGATGTAAATTCTTCATGTGGAAGGACCAATATCAGAAGTTCATTAACTCGGGTGAACAAGGGGATGGCACTGGCACTAGCACTGGCA
Organism: Guadua angustifolia; assembly: GCA_036346375.1. Classification (NCBI taxonomy): domain Eukaryota; kingdom Viridiplantae; phylum Streptophyta; class Magnoliopsida; order Poales; family Poaceae; genus Guadua; species Guadua angustifolia. The sequence goes on along the minus strand of CM070507.1, from coordinate 6,285,466 downwards.
CTGATGGATTGATTAAAGAAAGCAGGATGGCCAAACTTGAGCTTGCTGTTGACAGGAACATGGTGAAGCTGATCAAGTTGATGAAGATTTTAGTGGTGACCAATGTAATAATTCTGTGTATTATTTTTTAGTTAAATTTTGTGCCTTTAGTTGTCCTACTAGTTGCAATGCTTCTTTTTTGTATTTCCTTTGATGGCCCATGAAAAGTGATGACTGATCATGCTTTTGTTTTTTGATTAGAAACAAAGTGGAAGCCATCTTTGGGATATATTAACAAGAGCAAGGTGCAGGTAAGAAACAAGGTGGTGAGAAACCACCAATGTAAACGAGAAATTAAGGAACAGAAATTAAGGAACAAGCAAGAGACGATCCCCAAGCGAAAGCCCGAAGCTAAGAGAAACATTAATTCTAAGGGCTTGAAGGTGAATTTCGAAGAAACCAATCCTTCCAAATAAGAAAACTAGCAGAAGGCCCTTGAAGATCTTGTCATTACGAAGCTTCCAAATGCCCCAAGAAGCAATCATGAAGGCATCCATGAAGAAGGGGGCCCCAACAGACTGGCGAGCTTGAGAAATCATATGAAAGATGTCATCACTGAGGACCCATGAGATACCAAGGGCATTCCAACAAGAAGCACTGACAGGACAATTGAATAAGAGATGATCCCTGGTTTCCTCCACGTGAAGATCACAAAGAACACAATCGTAGCAGTTCCCCTGGATAGGGCAATTCTTACGCCTGAGTAAGTTCCTGGTATTAATGCGATCGGAGCAAACAAGCAAGGTGAAGATTTTCAGCTTGATGGAGCATTTAGCCTTCCATATCCAAAGAATAGGGCTGGGCACGACAATGTGATCGAAGGAGCGATTATAAAACCTGTTGGGGGAGTATTCCATAGAGTCCCAGATATAAGACCATTCATCCTTGCTGTCGAGGAGGTGAACATCCTCAATGAGATAGGCAAGCAGGTCTTGGAGCTCAGAAAACGCTTGGTCCGAGAGCGGCAAATGAAAGTGAACAGAGATACCCGGCTGCTGCAAGAAAGAGGCAACTGAACAATTGTCCTTCTTAATGAAAGAAGAAAGGTGAGGGTAGGACAGTCTGAGAGGAGCATTGTGCCATAAGTCGTCCCAAAAAAGAGCGGTGTCTCCACGGCCAATGTGACAGCGGGCAATGCCCCTGAAATGCTCAAGAAAAAGGAGAACATCTTTCCACCAAAAAGAGCCCTTCCAAGACCGAGGCCCGAGGGATATTGCCACGATAATAAGAGAACCAAACTAAGTGGACCCAGGGAATATCCCATTTGTTAAAGAACTAGTGCAAGAACTTGATCAGCAGGGAAGTATTGAGGAGTCTAAGGTTGATCACACCGAGACCACCTTTACACTTTGGCTTGCAAACCTTGACCCATTTAACCAGAGCTTTGCACCGACCATTGATGTCATTTTTTCCCCAAAGGCAAGTCCTTCTAGCCCTATCGATTCAGTTAATAACAGCAGCCGGCAACTTTAAAGTAGAAATAGCAAAAATGGGCATAGAAGAAAGAACGGAGTTAACCAGTTGAAGCCTGCCACCATAGGAGAGAAGGGGAGCAAATGAGGTAATTCTCCTGTTAATCTTGTTAACCAAGTTTTCAAAATCCTTAATCCACTACTGGAGGAACCCATAGGCAATCCTAAGTAAGTGAAAGGAACTTTTCATCTTGCATCCAAACAGGTCAGCCAGAGAATCACTCATTAGTCAAAGATGTTCAGAGGTAGCATTCGGATTTTTGAAATTGATCTTTAGGCGGTGTCGTTGGCAAACGATTGCAGAAGGCATTTAAGTTTGAAAACCTCAGATTGAATACCCTTGACAAATATGATGGTATCATCCGCGTACTGGATCACCGGAAATTCAGAGTTGGGTCCCAAATCAAGGGGAAGAGAAAGAACCCCCAAATGCATGGCTTTGTTAAGGACGTATTGCAGAAGGTCCGCAGCAATGGCAAAAAGCAATGGGAAATAGGATCCCCCTGCCTAACCCCTCTTTTGCAGGGAAAAGAAGCACCCGGCACCCCATTCAAAAGAACGGAGGTAGACGCAGACTTGAGGATTTCTTGAATCCAAGAGAGCCATTTAACAGGAAAACCCAAGGCATGCAACATCGCAATAATGGCAGAATGCTCAATGGTGTCAAAGGCCTTCGCAAAATCGAGCTTGAGCAGGACGATCTTCTGTTTAGAGCAATGACATAAGTGAATATATTCATAGGTCCAGGCCAGGCAGTCCTGGATCGATCTGCCTTTAATGAAACCGTATTGGTTTTTATGTACCAAAGAACTGATAACCTGGTTTAATCTGTTCGCTAGGACTTTCGTTATAAGCTTGACACTTAAGTTCAGGAAGGAAATTGGCTGTAATCATTAGGAGATTCCGGTTGTTGACTTTCGGATTAAAACAATAAAGGACCGATTGATTGAAGCAAGAGGGCATTCCCGCCATAAAACTCAGAACAGAGCTTGTAGAAGTCTTCTTTAATAATGTGCCAGGTTTTCTTGAAGAACATACCGTTGAAGCCATCCGGGCCCGGGGCACTGTGAGGGTGGAATTGGTTGACAGCTTCTTCAATCTCTTGAGTAGAGAAAGGAGCATCAATGTACTGAAGGCCATCCACAGGGGGGATAAGCTCGGCAAGGTCAAAATTCATGGTGGGGTTGTCAGACTGGCCCATTCTGGAAAAGAAAACCTGGAAAAGCAAATCGGCTTTAGCCTGATGCTCATAAACAATGCCATCATTGTCCGAGGAGAGAGGTGATTAAATTTTGTCTGAATCTTTCGGTGGCTTTGGCATGAAAAAACTTAGTATTGGCATCCCCAAGCTGAATCCACCTAATGGAACAGCGGATCTTCCAGTAAGAATGTTGGGAATCCAAGAGATTCAACAGATGCCTTTTAAGAATAATTCTAAAGTTTCTTTCTTGGGTGAACAGGGGCCTGAAATCTTCAATTTTGTCAAGAATGCTAATATACTTGTTGCAGTGAGAAATGTGACCTCTAATCAGAGACCAGCAATGTTTCCATTTACGAGATTCAATCTGCAGGCTGTGAATTTTGCGGTTGATATTCTGAACAGCATTGAGACTACCACTAGAGGGGTGATGAAGCCAAGAATTTTCAACCACTTGGAAGAAATCCGAACGCTGAAGCCAGAAGTTTTCAAACCTGAATAGAGCCGGTCTCGGGATCTTGGTTTGAATTTGAGCCATGCACGGAATGTGATCAGAGATCGTACGGGTGAGGGGAAGCCACAGAGTCCCCGGGAAAGACTGAGTCCAATGGATGGAAGTGAAACACCAGTCAAGCTGCTCAAGCAAGGGGTCTGCCTGCATGTTACTCCAAGTAAATTTCTTACCTTTAAGCGGGATCTCGACAAGGCCCAAGGAGTTGATAATGTCATCGAAGCGATGGGACTCATAAAACCTGCCACCAGGTTTGTTCCTATCAGAGGAGGATCTGTAAAGGTTGAAGTCACCAAGCAGGATCAAGTCATCATCGGGATGAATAGTCGTTAGATGACCAGACGAAAGACCGCTTTCAGCGCCAAGCAAGGGCCATAAACAGAGAGTTAAAGTCCAAGTTTTGCATCAAACTTGGACGAGAAAGAAAGCATAAAGCAAACGGAGAGCTGAAAGCCAGACACCGTAATGAATGGAGCCAATCCAAGCAATAAGGATTCCCCAGAGGCTCCGGTTCGGAGAGAACACAAACGGTTGAATTTCTTCGGGCAAAGGTCTTAAGGATGGAGTGGTTGAACACTTAACGCTTGGTTTCTTGGATGGCAATAATGGAACACCCGATTCAATAATCTTGGAACGAAGGACATTGACTTGATGGGGCCATTAAGCCTCGACATTCCAATTGAGGATAATCCAATTACGACTTGTCGCCATGAAAGACACTATGGGGATGGGAACAGGAGAAAACGAGAGCACAGGCACCAACCCATACCCCAGCAAGACCACAGCCCCCCTCCACGGAAACAGGCGGGAAATAAGAGCTGATACAAACAGAAGAGGAACACCAACCAGGCAGAATCACAGGCCACAGCAACACAAAACCACAGCAACACAAAACCAGCAAGAACTGTTGAGGGATAAGAGAAATAGCAGCTCTGAACCATAAGTAATGCAGACCGAAGTATATATAGCAAAACATCGTACAACCAGGTGCAACCGAGGTCCAAAACAACCCAGACATGCAGGAACTGCCAATGAGGATATCCATAGAGGATAAGAAGCTACCAAGACAACACCTAGCCCTAACCCAACCCCTAAACAGCTTGGAGCGAGTCATCATTGTTGGACGTTGTCATTGAGAAGGATATCTGCGGCCACCTCATCAGGAGAAAGCCCACACCTTCCAACAGCTACGCTCTGGATGGCCTTCACAGAAATCATAGGGGCATTAGATTTTAGCAAATCAATGTCATTAGAAGAGGGGAATCGTTGAAAGGCTTGCGCAGTAGAGCTAGCAGACTGGTTGCGTTGAGGACTGTCATACTTGATTTCCTTAGGACATAGTCTCCGGGTACAAGACTTGTTCTTCCTTTTGAGCAATGTTGAGACACTTGGTTGTTTCATGCCTTTGTATTTCTCTTTAAGTCTTTTGCTTCTTCGAAAGCAGACGACAAGAGGTGATCGGTTGGAACATCCACCTGTGGATTCCAAAGAAGTCGCCAGAATTGAGATTGGTAACCAACGCAGACGCCTTCCTTTTCCTTTGATAAACCAGCTTTATTCTGCTATGACAATCAGGCAGGACAACCTGAGCCGCAGGCGGGACCCAGTTAATGCAATGACAAGGCAAGGGCTTGTAAGCAGTGACTTGACTGGAGGTTAACTTTCTGAGGAGGCGCATGGTCATCTTGTTGACATTACCGCAGTAGAGGTTGATGCCTCTGGGGAGCGGCAGGGTGATCTTGTAGAGCTTCCCCAAGTCGAATCTGGACAGGAGGCAATGGAGAGAGGACCCAGAAGGAATTGTGACATTGAATGAAGATTCCTTCATGGTCAGAGGGTCACACAATTTGACCAGACAACCCGTAGACGAGGTCCTACGAAAGACGAGCTCTCTACGGAGGGAAGAAACCAGGGGAAGTGGAGCAACATCAGCAATAGGAACATCAGGCTGGAAATTAAGATCACTATGCTCGACGAGGAGTCTCCGGCCTGCTTAGTCGTCATCAGAATAATCCATGATGTTTAGTTCAACCTAATGCTGATGGGCATGGAGGTTCTGAAGGTCCTGTAAGGCGTTGATTCCTTGGTCCCAGTTCTGATTGCCCTGATCTTGGTTGATCTGATTCTGAACTGCCACATCCCAAACTAGATCACCTTGATGGTGAGCAGGTTGATTGGGGAACTGGGCTATATCACCGATTTCGAGGCAAACCTGCGGGTTTGGGAAATGATCCTGAAAATCCGAGCATCTGGTTCTCATCCGCAAAGAAATTAGCATCAAGAAGCTCGTGGAAAAGAATGACAATCGGCACGGCCCAAGAAGAGGCAATACCGAGGAGGACTCGAGCTCACTTACAATCAACCTCCCGGGAACAAACGCAGGGAGTCAAAAGGCATCGAACCAACACATGAGATAAGTTCTCGCGTGAAGGCGCCAACCGACAAGGCGATCAACACAAGACACGCCGCTTCCAAATAATTTGGGGACCTTAGGTCCGAGGAAAACCCATTAACATAAACCAACCCAACCTAGGGTATGGAGCATTCTGGCATTTGCGGCTCTATCATGCGATTCAAGAAAATCTCGATGCCCCAATGAAGTGATCACCCACATTGATAAGGCGATCCCGGTTGAACACGCTATTCAGCTGCAGAAGACCCAATCCGAGAATGGAACGACATGAATGTAGGACCGGAATCTGGAATTCATCCTGAATGTAATTTGTGACCTGGGGGATGAATTCATCGAAATCAGCCTCAGGAAGCTCACCATCCCGATCAACAGCTAGCACCCAACTTTCGTGACTTCTAGGAGGAAGTCCACTGATGTGAGCTGTCCTTCTGAGAATTCTGTGCGGCCCACCATCCTCCACAGGCACATCTTGAGGAATGAATCTGGCATGATCAAACTGGATGTGCGCCATGGACTGGAAGGCGGAGGCTTCGAAGAGAAGCGACGGAAGGAGGGAGTGAGAGGAGGAGGAAGAGTGCGGGGGGGATGAGTGGGTTCTAGGAAGCCGGACCCCAGTACTCAGAGGCACTAAATGCCCATTGGAAACCGGCGATGAATTTCTTTTCATCGGGGCCAGTCGTTGATTCCACCTTTCTCTGAGCCAAATAACCATCCAATGGCCACGGTTGAAACAATTGGAACCCCTGATGGGACAAGAGCGGCGAGAGGCGTTGTAAGTCGAACCAAGGTAACGGGACCAAATCAGGGGAAATCGAATGAAATTAATAAAAGAATGGCGGGGACGGGCACTAGGATCGACTAAGCAGAGCCCGAATGATCAACATCGCCAACCGAGGGCTTGTCACCAACCGACCATCCAAGGAAGCGACCGACCACCGCCACTATCGGGAGGAGGCCTCACCAAGAATGGAGGAATTGAATTCAAACCAATCCCAGATCGAGCGAATCGTGGCCGTAACCGAAAGAAAATTCTTAGAAATCGGGCACATGAATTGTCCCACCTTAACTGAAGGTTGATGAAAATCCAACCGATTTAAGACACTATTCGACAACCGAGAATTCGCAACCTCAAAAGTGACTCTCTTGGCCGAAGAATGACAATTCGAAGGGATTGGCCTGATAGACTTGTGAGAACTAAGACTCAAATCTGCCTTGATGAAATCCTGCTTGGCCGCCCGCCAAGAAGCGTCAAAGTCCCTCCAAGAATGAAAGTAAACATCAAAGTGAAGAGTAGTGATCCGCTTCAAACGACCAATATAGAAGCCAACAGAACGATTAGCCACGGAGAAACGAAAATGCCTGCTAGCAATTTGAACCAGGTGAAAGCCATCCGGTTTGCCACCAAGAATTGAAGATAGAGCCAAGGCTGCTGAAGAAGAATCGAGAGAGAAAACATGCCTTCTGAAGAAAACCAGGAGAAAGAAAGGGCGGTTGTCGGAGGAGGCAGCCGGTTGAACCTCTGAATTAAATTTGAACTTAATCCGTTGGAGAAAGCGTAACCCAATGCTGAAGTCCAGGGAGACTTCAAATCGGGAACGAAGGTCCGAAGCCGCAAAGGGGTCTTGATCGGGTTGAAGAAATAAGAGGACCAAAGACACCGATCCGAGACCTCCGAGATGAAGAAGACCAACTAGCATTTTCAGCAGAAAGCCAAACCTCAAAATCCTTACGCCAATTAGGCCCTCCATCCCTCCACAGGAAGAACGAAACCTCAAAGGAAGGCGAGAAGACTCTACCAAGCTCAAGAACTAAGAAGGCCACTTTCTTAGAAGCCACAAAGAAACGGAAGTGAGTAGGAGAAGCTTGGAGGACATGAAACCCCGCTGGAGCCCCCCCAAGGATTGAGTGCAAAGTACTGGCAACCGAGGAAGCATCAAGGCGGAAGGAAAATCTTTTGAAGACCACTAGCAGAAAGAAGGAGCCAAGAGGCGAAGAAGACGGATGGTAATCGGAGAAACAGCCGAACAGAGAACAGACGAGCGGAAGAGCTTACCCATCTCCTGGTTCCATTCGACCGAAAACGGAGAGGGAGGGGAGACACGCAAACGCGCAGGGGGGAACCGTTGCCCAGCCATCCTCCGACTAGCTTGTGTTCATCCACTGATCATGCTTTTGTTGGCAGTTGAAACTTGAGCATTCATGACTTACCGATTCAAACACTAATCACTCGGATCAGCCTATTTTTGGCAAACACTAACCACCTGTGAGACACAGATGAGACACCTTTCGGGCCAATCCGACTGGTGGAACAGGTCTCAAAAGCCATGTTGTTTGGTCTTTTAGAACTGAGGTGGCGACATAACCTATGCACGAAGGCTTAGGCTTGACAAGTGAAATTTAGAAAATAAATCACCACGTTGGCGACAGAATTCTAAAAGCCCAAATATCCTGGTTTCTGTGGAAAAACTCTCTGTTCAAATTTCCGTTAGTCCGTCTCAAGTTGAAATTGCACTTCATAATCCCGGTTAATTTAATAGTACCAAAAAAAATGAAAAATTTGGTGAAACTTGGCATGGAACGTTGTGAAACTTGTAAATTAGCAGTGTGAAACTTTGCGCAAAATAGTGTACACCTAGGCGTGTGATCATTATGAAACTTGTCATACAACGTGATTAACTGCCAGATTGGATCGAGCTCGAATCAAATTCGAGCCAATCTCGAAAAATGATGACAGGTTGCCGCCGACGTTTCCGCCGCTGGCCGCCGACGTTTCCATATGATAAGGAAAGACAGATTTGTTGCCCCAAGTATCAAGATGTATCATTGTGGTATCATTAAGTATCAAGATGCATTCGTGGCCAAAAGGAGAAAATAATTCAAGTACCACAAACAAGCAAGGAAGTATATACAGTCACAAAATGATTTACATCCAATTAAGTAGAGGGATTGCTCTCCTCATCATAACTCGCAGAATAACTAAAGTTCAATTTCTCCACTAGCGGCTGAGCAAGATCTTCAAAAGATTCTACAAGTTCCCGAGCCTCGACTTTGTCTCTTTTAAAACCTTTGTTGATGACTGACATGTGAAGGTCGGGGTAGTGGTCTTTTAACAGGGCAAGAACAACAGAGGCACTGGTTATACCGGCTTCATTTCAAAAGACTTTTGAGATACCCTTCTGCCACATCTGAACCTATCATTTTTTTATATATGTCAAGAAATTTTCTATTTTCTTCTTTTTGCAAATGAAGTACAGCGGCAAGCTTTTCATCAGCATTTAAAGATGAGCTCAAAATGCTATCAACCCAACTAGTTGAATCTGTCGAATCCGCTGAATCATCTAGAGGAAAGTCATGCAGATTCTTAGGTATATGATAATGCCCAGGATGTGAATAGACATTTATCTCAGTCGAATGGAAAGTCATATTGTTTCCTCCATCTGATATCGTTTTACGAGACTTACAAGAGTTATTTGAGGTATCCTTCGGCAATCTTCTCTTAGTCTTCACCAAGCTATGATTGCATTTCTTTTTCAGCCCTGTGTGTTGCTGTTCTAAAATCGACTCTTTGTTAGGAACAGAAGAAATCTGCAATGTTGCCTCAGGAGATTCAGGGACACAATCAATCAGTTGTACTAGTAATTCATTATACCGCATATCTATAGATGTAATATCTTGTTTCTACAAACAAAAAAAGATGGTCAAATGGAATTAAAGGAAACCAAGGGTGAAAGGCACATGTAATGCAGTTTTTAGGATTGTAGTGCTCACCGTTAGCATTTCTGACAACAGTTTGCACCATTTCATGTACAATTCAATCCGTTTTCGTATATTTTCCATACCCTTACTATGGTTTTCATAGTTCATCATAGCAGCAATTTGTTGGACCACATTCGTATCAAGAGCATTCCAATTATTCATATCCGCTTGCTTCTTTGAAGCTATGAGGGCCTCAAGGATGTAGGTATCAGTAGCGCGTATACAAGCATCTCAGAAACTCAGAGCAGAGTCCATTTTTCTTTTCTTCTTTTTAGGGGAAGTTATTCTGTTGTCAAAATCAAACCATACTTTTATTGAAGGCAGCAAAATCTTTGAAAAATGTACATACCATGGACAAATTACTTATATAAATCAACCTTTTAGTGAAGGCCGAGCTTCCACATGATTCAGTGTATGATTCAAGAGAGGTGGTCGTCTGCGTACATGGTTTGTGGCAGCACTTAATAGGTGACCATCAGCAAAACAGTGGACACAAGGGACCAGCCTTGGCCCTTGGCATTAAAATGAGATTACCAATAGACAGAAGTTCCTTTCTTATTTGAAAGATAAGCCAGTTTCCAATCTGAAAGACATACCTGGTTCTGGTGGAGTTTCACCACGGCACTGGAGGATGATCGCTTAACCCTCGCGGAATCGCAGGAATGGTTCTGGTGGAGTTTCACCACGGCACTGGAGGATGAGCGGAACGGACCTTTGCGCCACCGACCGCCGACGGAAGAAGACGCGTTGCTTGAGTGAGCTATGGCCGTTCGACGGGTCTTCATGGCAGATTTTATGGATGGAGCAAATCTGCAGAGAGCAATGGCGATTTGACGGGCCTTGGGACTTGGGAGTGGCAACTATGGAAACAGAAGAGGGAACAGACTACCGAGTTTTTTTTTATCAGACTACCGAGTTACTCTAGGAACAGAATACGCTAACCAAACAAAGCTTGAATGCGGGCCATAAGTAGCGGAGGACTCGACCCGAACCAGAAGTAGCGGAGGACCAGATGTAGCGAATCATGATCCAAAAATTTTAAGAGAGCTTAATAATTTCCTTAGTACTCTTCTCTAAAAGTTTTAAAAATTCTAAACATTTTTTGGTTGCTCAATCAAATCTATAGAAGTAATACATTTACCCAGTCACGCTTTTATCAGGACAGTAGCACTATCAGAATTTTTAAAAATTCCTTGGCTTGATCATCATTTGCAAATTTTATGGGAATATTATTGATGTGTCAGGACCAATTTAAAATTCAAAATTTTCTAACGGGTTTAAACTATTTTCATTCGATTGAAATTTGCTAGTAATGATTTTATCAGGATAGTAGCGCTGTTAGAATTTTTGAAACTTCCTTAGGCTTGATCATTATCTGAAACTTTTATGAGAATATTATTGATGCGTTACAACTAACCACAAAAGGTTCAAAATTTTCTAACATAGTTTGTACCATTTTTCATTCGATTGAAATTTGCTAGTAAAGTTGTTATCAAGATAGTAGCACTATTAAAATTTTTAAAATTATTTAAAATTGATCATCATCTAAAAATTTTATAAGAACATTAATGATGTGTTAGGACCACCCACAAAAAGTTTCAAAATTTTCTAACGTGATTTGAATCGTTTTTCATATTGTTGAAATTTGCTAGGATTTGATAATTTCGGACAAAATCTTGCAACAAAAATTTCTAAATTTGAATTTTGTTTTTTGGATTTCGTCTAAAATTTTGGATTTTGGTCACTTCTATGATATGATCTGAAAATAAAATTTGAAACCTTGCCACGAGATGAACGAGGCTGAGTGGGCTTAGCAGAAGAAACCCTAGGACGCTAGGCGAGCGACGGCGACCTGCCACTAGTGGCACAGCACCAGGTGGAGGAGGGGAGGCGGCGTGGGCGCGCAACCACATGGCCTTGCGGAGAAAGCAGGGTCCGGACTCCGGACTACAGAGTGCAGAGATGGAGCCATACAGGTGGAGGACATGACTGAGACTGACTGGTGCAGCCGTCCTGCAGCCTACCATTTGCTTATTTGGTTTTTTTTTGATAAAGGAAGCTTTAATTAATTTCAAGAATATTACATCGAGAAGATACAAGTCCCTGAAACTACTCCCGGCCTCTGCTTAACATTCACACAGCCCAGAAAACAAAAAAAACAAAAAAAAACAAAACATATAAGCAAAAATAATCCATCCTCGCTAAAAACAATCAATCCGAAGATTAGACCGCCATCCAGAGGCCTGGGAGAAGAAAGCCATGGCCACTTGCACCAATCGTTGTGTAGCCTGCACCAATATAGTTCGCAATTCAACCTGCAAAGACATCCATGTACGTAGCCAATGGGAAGTAGCAAAAAGAACCCGCAAAGGGATGAGTTTGATTTCTGTCAAAGACAATATCATTTCGTGTAACCACAGAGACCAACAGATGGTTGCGACCCTAGCAACACAATATTTTTAAGTTCTTTATCAAAAGCACCAATCCAGCTCCCAAACATATGATCAACACTTGTGGGTCATCAATACCAAAAGCTAGATACAAAAACCCCACACCATATGAGCAAAATGACAATGAAAGAACAGATGCCTAATTGTCTCCATGTCGTGACAAAAGCAACATGTTGTACTACCTTTCCGGTTGTTTTGCAGATTGTCCTTCGTCGCAGAACCCCCTTCTAAGATACCACAGAAACACTTTGATTTTTAGAGGGGCTTTTAACTTCCATAATCGTAGGTTTAAATTAGGAACATTATGTTTAATTAGCGCCAAATAATGAGACTTCACAGAGAATTGTCCAGATTGACACAAATTCCAATAGAATCCATCCTCTTCCTGTGTCAAGTGTAAGTTACCGATGCGTGACTACAAATCGTTCCATGCCATCAACTTGACACCAATCAAAGAGCGTCTCCAAGCTATGTTTGGCGTAGAATTCATAAGAACTTCAGCAATAGTTATATATTTCTTCCTTACAATACTATATAACCGGGATATCGTTCTTTTAACGGCCTACGTCCAAGCCAATCTGTCTTCCCGAATCGCACTGTCGTCCATTCTTAATTGTGAAAGTACCAAATCGTAGAAAATCTGTTTTACTTTCATTAAACAGGACCGTAAATGCGAGTCTCCTAGTTTCCACTCGGCTTGTACTAGCGGCTTAGAATCCATATACTTGTTTTTAAGAAGTCACGCTAAGTACCATCAGTTGTTAAAAGTTTGAACAACCATTTACTCAAAAGGGCAACATTCATAATATTTAAGTCATGAATTCCAAGGCCCCCTTGACTTTTGGGCTGGCAAACAATACTCCATTTGACAAAACGATATTTTCTTTTGCACTCGTCCCCTTGCCAGAAAAAACGCGATCGGAAATAATCAAGTTTTTTAAGAACACCTTTTGGAATCTAGAAAAAGGACATCATATACATTGGTAGGCTACTTAAAACTGAATTGATAAGAGTTATTCTACCTCCAATTGAAAGTTGCTTCCCCTTCCAACTGCTGAGGCGCTTTTCAAAACGCTCCTCAACCCTTTTCCAGTCTGAATTTCTCAATTTTCTATGATGAATAGGAATTCCTAAATATTGCAGAGGAAATTTCCCTTGTTTACATCCAAATAGATCCATATACTGCTCCAAATCACCTTGGGCCTCACCAAAGCAAATTAACTCACTTTTATGAAAGTTAATTTTTAGCCCCGAAATTTGTTCAAACGCACAAAGCAATAACTTCATATTGCGTGCTTTATCCAGATCATGTTCCATAAAAAGAATAGTGTCATCTGCATATTGGAGAATGGATAAACCTCCATCCACTAAGTGAGGCACTACTCCACCAATTTGTCCCTTCTCTTTAGCTCTTCCAATCAAGATGACCAACATATCAAGCAACAATATTAAACAACAGCGGTGATAAAGGATCACCTTGTCAAAGCCCTTTTTTAGTTTGAAAAAAAGGGCCGACCTCGTTGTTTACATTAACCGCCACACTACCGCCAGAAATGATAGACTTGATCCAAGTAATCCACTTGGATGAGAATCCTTTCATTCGTAAGGTTTGAAAAAGAAAAGGCCATTTAACCTTATCATATGCTTTTTCGAAATCAATCTTAAAGATAACACCATTTAACTGTTTCTTATGCATCTCGTGAATTGTTTCATGTAGAATAACCACCCCTTCTAAGATGTTCCGACCACGCATAAAAGCAGTCTGAGTCGGACTCACTACCTTATCTGCAATCATATTCAATCTATTTGTCGCAACCTTAGTGAAAATTTTGAAACTCACATTCAAGAGACATATTGGTCTGTACTGTTGAATAATATTTGCCTCCTGAATTTTAGGAATAAGAGTAATTATTCCAAAATTCAGACTAAAAAGAGGAATTTCTCCCATATGAAGCTCCTCAAACATAACTAAAAGATCACCTTTGATAGTATCCCCAAAAGTCTGATAAAATTCAGCTGGAAAACCATCAGGTCCAACAGCTTTATTATGTTCCATTTGGAAAACAGCCTCTCTAATTTCTTTCTCAGTGAACTGAGCAGTAAGAAGAGAATTTTCCTCTGGAGAAACTTGAGAAATATCTTGATTAATTCCCTCATCAAGATCTAGCAGACTCTCTGTTGGATCACCAAATAAGTCTTTATAGAATTTAGTTATGTATTTCTTGAGATTATGTTGTCCCTCTATCTTACCCCCCTCATAATCCAACGAATAGATTCTTTTCTTTCTGTTTTTGCCATTGGCAATCAATTGAAAATATCGAGTATTATTATCCCCTAAGAGAACATGTTTCACTTTTGCTCGTTGATAATATCTAATTTCTTCCTCTCTCAAAAGATGAGCCAGATTATCTCTAGCTTGGCCCAAGTTGTGTCGCTCCAACTCGGACAACTCCCGAATCTCAGCGACGACATCCAACTCATTAATTATTGCCTGGAGTTCTCGTTTCTTTTTCTTATAATCCCCATTATTCTTACACGCCCATCCACGAATATAATTACGCAAAGCCCCCAATTTTCGATTCCAACGTTGTATAGAATTATTCCCTCTCACTGGCTGACTCCAGATTTCCATCACCTTGCCATGGAAATCCTCTCTTGTTAACCAACTAAGTTCAAATTTGAACTGCTTAGCAGAACCAGAAAAAGTCGGCTCTCCTGTATCCATGAGAAGAGGGGTATGATCTGAAATGCCTCTGTCCAAAGCTTGAACAGTAACATATGGGAATTTAAACTCCCATTCGGACGTCATAAGAACTCTATCTAACTTTTCATACGTTGGATTAGGTAAAGAATTTGCCCATGTAAACTGACGACCCGTAAGATCAATTTCTCTCAGATCCAGTCTATCTATTACAGCATTAAATAGGAAAGGCCAGCGTTCGCTAAATCTATTATTATTTTTTTTTTGAACTTTTCCTCAGAATATTAAAATCTCCCCCAATAAGAGTAGGTAAATGGTTATGTTGGCAAGATTGCACCAATTCACCGTAAACACTGCTTTCTGATCATCTGGCTGGACCAGAATCGCCATTAGAATCCATTCAAATTTATCGGCTTTATTACATAAATGAAATTTGATAAAAAATTCACCTTCCTCCACCCCAAACAGATCAAAACACTCCAAACTAACCCCTAAAATAATCCCTCCTGATCTACCCTTAAGTGGCAGATGATGCCAAGTGAAAACTGCACCTCCCGTGAGCCGTGCAAGCTTCAAACCGACATATCCTGTTTTCTGTTTCCATAACAAAGAATAAATTCCAACTTGTTATCTCTAACAACCTCGCAATGTACCGAAATTTAGCCAAATCTAAAAGACCTCGCTATTCCGAAAAAACCTTTCATAGTGACCTTTTCTTTTCTTTTAATTTACGATGCCTGCGAGATTTACGAGATGAGGCCATTAGATCATAAATTGTCATATCTAGATCCTCCCTCTCTGATTCCACCTCTGAAACATCCTTAATCAAATGCGCGAGTAAATCACTATCCCCCATAGTAACTTCGTCATCAGATGATTCAATAAAGTAGCCACCTTGCTCTCGTGCTTTTTTTTAGTATTACTCTTTTCCCTATCTGACTGAAAGAGTGTCAATCTATCCACTTCCATTCTTTTTAGCGCTTTGATTGATAAATTAACACCAAGATCACTCTTCACCATCCTAAAACCTAAGCTATCTAATTTTGCAGCACACATCTCATCCGATATAGCAACAAAAGACAAGGAATTATTCTCATGATGCGTACCATGATCGTTAGCAACAGGACCCGAAGGCGTAACTGATTTCCCCATTGGAGATACCACCGACTTGACTCCATGTAGTGCATCCAAATTCCGTATGGCAGTTGGTATATATATAATCTTGACTAGTTGGTTGCTTTCGTTCTTTACTCTTTAGTAATTAGCAATTAGTACTTAGTTACATAGTTGTATACTTGTATTTGTTTATAGATTTGTAATAATAGAGAAACAAATTTGCATAGCTATTCCACTGGCAATTCAAGCAATACTCTCCAACTGATGAAGGCACAATCTAAGATGCTTTTACTAGAATTTAATTTGAATAAAATTATTATAATCAGGTGTGTCGCATAAGGATAGAAGATTATGCTATTGAAAACAAATATTAAGTGAGGAGATCATTGTATTTCTCTCTTTTCTTCTTTCTCTTCTATTCATATATAAATTTAGATTATATAGACTACTAGACTATGCTTATGTAAATTTAGCTTAGTTCTTTGAGCCCAACCTTCATTTTCATCCTAGTTTTGTCACTGGGACCATTTCGATCATGGTTAGGAAGACCCATATAAAATAGTGATTTATTCCTTATAATCCTTAGATTCACTGCTTATATGATTCTACGCTGTGATTTTATGGTTTAATCTTGTCAGAAAAACGAGCCTACCTATGATCTCGATATCGACAACCGTGGTTTACAATCCTAATTTGTACCAAGAATTTTAGTGAAATTCTCCGTTTCGGTTTGGCCCTAGCATTAACGTTAAGGTGCAATACGATGACCGATTTTACGTTACGATTAATGGGCTTTCCATGTGGATCTGGACCTTGTAGCAGCCGAACTTGTTTAACGTGGGCCAAGTTCATTTGGGCTATTAATAAGCTATATGGAGTAAATATTAGTGGTCGAAGTCCATACTACATGGCTTCGCCGGAGCTCGCCGCCGGCGACGGCAGCTACGACTTCCACCTCCGCTCGCTCTCCGCCGCGACCGCTGACCCTACCTCTGACCCCAACCTCTTCCAATCCGTTAGCGCATCTCCCTCCAAGCCCTTCTTCAGTTCCCCCCTGGCCGGTCTCTTGGACTTGGAACCGGATGTGGGATTGTTACGTTTGGTTTCTTGACTTGTGTGACTTCTTCGCGTGAAGGTGAGGAGGGTGTGTGAGATGTGCACGGAGGCCAAGGAGGCGAGCGACGAGATGGTGGCGCGGGCGTTCCCTGTGATGAGCAAGCTGTTCCAACGCTCCGCCGCGGCGCCGACGCACTCCGTGGCCTCCAGCGGCGGGCTGCTTCTTGTAAGCCGTGCTTCGGTTTACTGATGCGATTCTATTTTTCAATCCTGTTCTGCAAAGATGTTCTTCTTCTTACATTTTGATGGATGAGGGTTCAGTCTTTTGGAATTTTCATCTTTTGGGGGTAGAATTGTACTTCCCCGCTACAATTTTATGCAATGCCTCAATATTGCGCGAACATCGAGTCGTTAGGACTTAGGACTTGAGGGAGAGAGCTTGATCTAGTGTCAAGCTTATGACCAATGTACTTACTATACAGCTGGCCCCAAAAAATAATTTTATCTGCCCAATTGTTGGTGAAAAGTAAAGAAATTGTTATGTGGCTAAAAGCTCACGGATCCACTTGGGATCACTTCATTTATATAGAGTTCTGTACAACGGAAACAGAGGTCATGGCCGAGCATGCAGGATCTACTGCTAACAACCTGAGAAAGTTTCTAAACACGTTCGCCTGACTCTAACGGCAATACTGATAAGTACATTGACTACTTCTATCTTCTATCAGCCTCCCTCAATCACAACGCGGTGAAGTTAAGTTGAGATTGCGACAGTTTGTAGCAAAGGGAGCTCTTGACAAAGGCTTGGTGAAGATATCTGCAAGTTGATCCTTTGATGATATGAATCGCACCTCCAATGCCTTGCGCGCCACTTGTTCACGCACGAAGTGAAAATCAACCTCAATGTGTTTTGTCCTAGCATGAAACATTGGGTTAGTCGTTAAATAAGTAGCTCCAATGTTGTCACACCAGAGTGTAGGTGATCGATGCTGAAAGATCCCAAGTTCTCTAAGCAGTGACTGAAGCCAAATAAGTTCAGCTGTTACATTCCCGATCGCCTTGTATTCAGCTTCGGTACTCGATCTTGACACTGTCGCTTGTTTTCGAGAGCTCCAGGAAATCAGATTTGCACCCAGGAAGACAGCAAATCCACTTGTCGATCTTCGGTCATTGGGACAGCCTGCCCAATCAGCATCCGAAAAGGCATGTAATGTTGTTGTTTGAGTCTTCTGAATCTTCAGTCCAAGTTCTACTGTCCCTTGCACATATCGGAGAATCCTCTTCACAGCCGTCCAGTGTATATCAGTTGGTGTCTGGATGAACTGACAAACCCGATTTACAGCAAAGGATAAGTCAGGTCGAGTCATGGTCAAATATTGCAGAGCTCCCACAACGCTCCTATACAGGAACTGCTCAGAGTCTTTAAGCGCTACTCCCTGCTCTCTGTACAATTTTTCAGCTGACGCCATAGGTGTTGAAATCGCCTTGCAATTCTCCATATTTGCCCTCTTTAGAAGATCAAGAGCATATCGTTTCTGAGAGAGCAGAATACCATCTTTCTCCTTCCTCACTTCCATGCCCAGAAAATAGGCAAGTGGACCAAGATCTTTGACGGCAAAATCTTTTGTTAGCTGGCAAACCAATTTATCAGTAGCAGTGGATGAGGAGCTGACAATTATGATGTCATCCACATAGATCAACATATAAATTGTAGCACCTGAGTGACTGAACACAAATAATGAAGCATCTGCCCTTGACGGTTTAAAACCAAGTTCTTGCAACTTACTTGTCAAGCGAGAATGCCAGGCTCTTGGGGCTTGCTTCAGACCGTAAAGTGTTTTCTTCAGTCGACAAATGTATTCTGGTGGGAAATTTGGATCCTGATCCTGATATCCCGGAGGTTGCTTCATGTAAACTTCTTCTTGAAACTCACCATGCAAAAAAGCGTTTTGAATGTCAATCTGCCTCATAGTCCATCCTTGTGACACTGCAAGAGATAATATGATTCTTACAGTGGCTGGTTTAATCACAGGACAATAAGTATCTGAATAATCAATTCCATGTCTCTGTTTGTAGCCTTTTGCCACTAACCGGGCCTTAAACCTGTCCACTGAGCCGTCGGCCTTCCTCTTTATTTTGTAAACCCATCTGCTATCAATGAGATTAATGCCTCTTTTGGGTGGTACTAAGTCCCAAGTATGGTTCTTCAAAAGAGCAGAATACTCAACATTCATTGCTTGTCGCCACTCTGAGCTATCCAGCGCCTGCTGCAAAGTTTTAGGCTCTCTGATGGCTGATAGAGCTGTTGTCGGATTTCCGACAGTGCCTAAAAAGGTTTTCTGCTGTGTCGAGTATCTGACAGTGCCATCCTTGAACTCTTTGGGTTGCACTATATTGTCCTTCAATCTTGTTCGCATTGGATGTTGATTGACTGTACCGAGCACTGGAGTTTCAGTACTATCAACAGCACTGCTTGAACTCAGACTCGAGGGCTCAAAATTTTCCTCTGGGCTGCCTGTTCCAACTGGTGCATCATATAATCCTGCAAAAGAGGGACTGCCAACTCGAGCGTGTGGGTCAGTAGTAGAGTCAGTAGCAGGGTCAGGCAGGCTATTACTCACAACAGGACTGTCCATTGCTGGTTCATTTGAGTGTGTGTTATCAACAGAGTGTGAATCAAGGAGAGAAAGTTCAGTGTATCTGGAAGATGTCAAAATGGGTAAAACAGTGGGATGATGAGCATTTGTGGAAATGTGTTTTTCTGCTAGAGAATGACCAGCAAAGGGGAAAACATTTTCATCAAACACAACATCCCTAGAAATATAGATTCTTCCAGTAAATCGATCAAGACACTTATATCCTTTGTGGGTTGAGCTATACCCTAGGAACACACATTGTTTTGTTCGAAAATTTAACTTCCTAGGATTATATGCTCGCAAGTTCGGCCAGCAGGCACATCCAAATACTCGAAGAAGAGAATAATCAGGTTCAGTGCCAAGCAGTTTGTGTATAGGTGTATTATGGTCAAGAGTTCGACTTGGCATCCTGTTAATTAGATAAACCGCAGTACTGCATGCTTCATCCCAAAAGCGTAATGGCATCTGTGCTTGAGCTAAAAGGGCTAGACCGGTTTCAACAATGTGTCTATGTTTTCTCTCGACAACGCCATTTTGTTGGTGTGTGTGAGGACAAGAGACGCGGTGATCAATGCCTGAATTTTGGAAGTATTTGTGTAAACGATGATATTCTCCTCCCCAATCGGATTGAACAGATTGAATCTTTGTGTTAAGGAGGTTTTCCACATGCTTCTGAAATTGCAAGAACACTAATTCTACTTCGGATTTGCATTTGAGGAAATAAATCCATACAAATTTGCTGAAGTCATCAACAAAGGAGACATAGTATTTGAAATTATTGACAGATGGAAGAGCTGGGCCCCAAACATCTGTATGGACAATCTGAAGAGGTGCTGAAGATACATGTAAAGAAGGTTTAAAGGGAAATTGATGAGCTTTCCCTTGCTGACAAGCATCACAAATTGATGGAGAAGGAACATTTTTGGCTACAGAAAGGTTATTTTGTTGCAAAATCCGAAGAGTAATTGGTGAAGCCGGATGTCCAAGCCGACGATGCCATTGTTCTTGAGTTACTCTTGCTGACAGGAGGGCTTGAACAGAAGGGTTATTTGGAAGCATGTAGAGGCCGTTCTTACACCTGCCTTTGAGAAGAACTGTCTTCGTGGCAAGGTCCTTTACAAAGAAAGAGTTTGGATAAAATTCAACAGAGGCATTGTTATCTAAAGCAAGTTTTCGAACAGAGATTAAATGGCGATTGATCTTGGGACAGTGAAGTATATGATTAAGATATAAGGGACGAGCTGAACCAGTAATAGAAGAATGTCCAGTGTAAGTAATTGACAAACCTGCACCATTAGCTACTTGGATTTGATCGTTTCCAGTGTAGCGGTCCTTCGTCGTCATGCGTTGTAGATCACTGGTGATGTGATCGGTTGCACCAGTGTCCACATACCAGTTGGGGTCGATGGAATAACTGCCACCTGAGACAGCTGCAGCGACCTTGTTGTTGTCTTCAGCTTGGTAGCTGTGATCAAATCTATACCAGCAGCGCAGAGCATCGTGGCCAGTCTTGTGACAGACCTGGCACACAATGTCATCGCGACCACGGTTATTCTGATTCGGGCGTCCTATGCGACCTCCTTGATTGCGACCACCACGGTCACCACGGCCACGTCCGCGCCCATTGCGGGCACCGGTGCGACCAGCACTCCTGTTAACATTATTAGCAGACGAGATCTGGACAATAGTACCGTTCTGCTCTTGGCGCATCTCATAGCTCAACATGTGTGCAAAAACATCACTAACAGAGTATGGTTGAAGTTGAGTTGTGATACTTGTTACCAGTGGATCGTACTCTGATCCAAGTCCACGCATCAGATAGGAGATGAATTCTTCATCTTGAAGAGGCTTGCCGACTGCAGAAAGGGTGTCTGACAGTCGCTTCATTTTGCGAAAATATTCAGTGATACTGAGCTCCTTCTTCTGCATGGTAGCAAGTTGCATTCGGATCTGCATGATTCTTGCGCGTGAAGTAGAGGCGAACATGCTTTCAAGGGCCAGCCAGACTTCGCGTGATGTCGTCATGCCAACAACGTTCCCAAGCACCTCTTCGGTGAGAGATGACAGGATAGCGCTTAGAACGAGTTGGTCTTGGTGATACCACTGTGTGTACTCTGGGTTGACGATGATCCGCCGACCACCAGTTTCATCAGACGGCGGAGCAGAGATGGTCTGGCTGGGGCATGGAGTGGAGCCGTCAACGTAACCAAGGAGTCCTTGGCTTCTTAGGTATGGGCGAATCTGTGTTGCCCAAAGGAGATAATTGTCTTGTGTAAGCCTGACGTTAATCATGTGATTGAAAGATGGACTAGGGAGTAGACTGGGTTGGGCAGAGGTGGTGTAGGAATTGCGAGAGAGAGAGCCTGAGGCTCCGGAGCTGTGTGTGGTGGCCATGGCAGCTGATCGTGGTTTAGATCAGGCTCTGATACCATAAAGAAATTGTTATGTGGCTAAAAGCTCACGGATCCACTTGGGATCACTTCATTTATATAGAGTTCTGTACAACGGAAACAGAGGTCATGGCCGAGCATGCAGGATCTACTGCTAACAACCTGAGAAAGTTTCTAAACACGTTCGCCTGACTCTAACGGCAATACTGATAAGTACATTGACTACTTCTATCTTCTATCAAGAATATTTAAAATCAGATTACTTGTCATGGTAGTGGAAAAAGTTGTCTAATAATCTGTATTATACTGTTTCCTACCCAGACCATTCTGCAGTTCTTCCTGGACATTGGGGAGGCAGTTCTGCACGATGCCGATGGTAGCTTGAGAACCTTCTTCCGCTCTTGCTTAAGTCGGCAATATTTTTTCTCTAAATTTGTATCTTGATGTATTGGGCATGCCATGGTTGAACTGCTTCTGCTGACCCTCAAAACCGCTCAACTTTTCTTTCTTGATTATAGGGAGCTTATAGATCCTATTGTTGCAGAACCATAGTTACTGGATTCCCTTTAAACCCCATGAATCGCGAATTGGATTCATTGAACCTAAACCGGTTTAGGGTAAGGGGTTATTCCCTTCTCTTCTTGTTCTTGTGCTGATTATATTAAGTCTCTTTTCCACCACAACTGATTTTTCTGATGGGACGCAGCCTATGCAGACAGAATTAGCATTGCATTTGTGTTGGGACATTGGTGAGCATGGTGCAGGAGGAATAAATCCCAAAGATGTAGCTCGTGAACTATTTGAAAATTTGGAGTTGCTATTATATGAAAACCTGGCAACTAGGTTGGTCTTCATGGTGCAATGTCTTCTTTTCCAGATTCCATGGTATCTCTCATGATTGACTTCTTTCATCTCTTGTTTCCAAGTCGTTTGGGATTAAGTCAGGACCCAGGATTTGATTATATGGGTGCGTCTTCTAGAAAGTCATCCCAAGCTAGGCTCCTCTGCTTTATGGTGACTGCCATTTCGAAGCTAGCAACATGCCACAATGAGTTGCTTCCAAGAGCACGCGTATCATTGGCTAAGGTAGTGACTTGATCCTACCGGCATAAGAAATATAATAACGGTTTGATATGCTAGCATCGTCCATCATGAAGTATGTTACTTGCTTTCCTGCAGGTTGCTCGTTCCCGAACCTCAGACAGGAGGGTCTGGCAATGTGCCTGCGATTATTTAGGGCTCATGAATGAACCAGCCATTTGTTTATCTGTACTGGGACCATCCACTGCCCAAGGAAATGGTCCTGGTATTGTGAACTGGACTGAAGGAGGAACAAAGATGGTAGCTCACATTCCATTTTACCTTTCAGCCGAATAAAAGCATAAAAACTCTATAAGCACTTAAGCATTTAAATAGTTAAAAAGTAGGATGAACATCCTTTCATGTTCTTTACAGCAGAAATATGGTTGCAAGTATAGTGGCATGTACTTTGTTGTGTATTTCTAGGGGTAAACCCTAAAGCGAGATAATAATCAAGTCAAAACACAAAATTCTGAACAGAGTTACTATTTGCTAACTTTAAAGATTTTCATGCTATGCTAATTGTGTGTTATTTATGTTATTTTCTCGGTATGATAGTCTTGTAGAGAATACACAAATTGACCCTGAGCTCCACATATGTGTTGCAGGTCCACCATTTCATGATTTTTCATTTGTCGATCTTCTCCCAACAGAATGAAAATACTCTTCATGAGTGCCATGGATTCGTGCAATGATTCTCTCGCAGACACCATGTGCACTGATCATAGCATGCTGAAGATCAGTGTCACTTTTTATCCAGTTCTTTACTTTTTTTTTGAAAAAACTATCCAGTTCATTTTTCAGTTAAAGGGCTGACTGAGTTGCGATGATGAGTCTTCTACAGTTATATTTTCTGGGATTCGGAATGCATTCAGAATCACTTGAGTTTGTACATAGAGTGATTGTGATCTGTACATCTTCTGAAAGGGAAGCACTGCTGTAAATTGAGATCTCTGATGTACATCTTCTGAAGGAGAAGTTGTTCTATATGAAATGGTCGGTCTGTGTATGCTGTTATTATTGGGATGTGTCTGTTCTGTTCTGGAAATATAATGTCCAAGGCCATGAAGTGCAAACCATATTACAAAGCATTGCATCTTTCTGCAATTCTATTCGAAAAGAAATGCTGGAAACTGAGAAATCAACAATGCCTTCGTTAAAGCAGCGAAGCAACAACCAAGAGCAAGCACCACACAAATTTGGGATTGAAATGGTGACCGAACACCACAGGCGCTACAAAAGTATAAACCCAAAGGGACACAAATCTCTATTCTGCAACTCCTAATAGGTACTGGAATGTCTGAACATGACAGCAAGAGCAGCACAAATTACAAATTAAATTACGGTTTTTTGTACTCCAGAAGAACCCTAAATTCATAGGTAGCAGCATCCGAGAGACGAACATGAAGAGGAAGTCAATACCCGAACCAACCGCCCTTGCGTAGTGGTGACGCATTTTTCCAACAGTTTGCAAGAACTGAATCACTTCTTGAAATTTCCAGAATTTGCGGAAAAACATTTAAAAATAACCCAAACTATGAGCACCACACGGCAAGGAGAGTCTGAGGTGCGTTCTTGACTTCCCACTGATGAAAGCTCCAAAATTTTGCTGCTCCTGCAGAAGGAAACGCATCAGAATTAAGAGAAACCACCGAATTTCTCTTGGAGTTGGAAATTTAGTACATATCCTAGCATTGATACAATCTTGCAAGTTCTAATGTCTAAGTGGCTTTGGACATACCTCCAATACAAGCATTAGGAAACTTGTTTGATTCAACGAAGCTACTGAGGAGTACTCTCGCCGGAGACCGCGGCCTTGATGCGCTCCACCGTGCACGCGATGAGGCTGTTCACCGTCGCCACCGACCCCAGCGAGAGCTTCGCGGTGGGGACGGAGTCGACCAGTATCTGGAACGCCACTGTAAGGAGTGAGCCACCGGAGCCGACGCCGTCCGCGACGGCCCCTCCGGCCTGCATGTTGCCGGCTGGGCCGTCTGGCAGGATGGCGAAGCCCGACGGCAGGAGCGCGACGTAGTCAGGGTCGCCGCCGTTGAGGACGACGTTCATGGCCACAACGTCCACCGGCGCGTAGATGACGTAGGAGCCCGACGCGTCGGAGCAGCTCTCTTGCAGGATCAGCATGTTGCTTTGGTTTGAGTTCGTGCTCTGGGGTAGTATTAGAAATGATCAATATATGATGCATTATCGCATGTATGTATGAGGAATCAAATTGATCCGATTGTTTATGCTTACATTGACACGAAGAAGTGAGACGCAGTTGCCATGATCCCGGCCATTGGCGATGTGGGCCATTTCTTGAACAACGCCGCCATTTGAGAGGATGTCCCACT
Organism: Guadua angustifolia; assembly: GCA_036346375.1. Taxonomy (NCBI): domain Eukaryota; kingdom Viridiplantae; phylum Streptophyta; class Magnoliopsida; order Poales; family Poaceae; genus Guadua; species Guadua angustifolia. The sequence continues at coordinate 6,260,297 of CM070507.1, read as the reverse complement.
TCACCAAAAAAAAAGTGTTAATCAATAGTAAATTAATGTCTGATAAATTGTTGATATTCATTTGATCTTATGTGCATGCACCTCGCTGCGAGAGCTCTCGTCGCGGAGGAAGTCGAAGACGCGCTTCGGCGGGACGGGTAGCCAGAAGGAGGTGGCCGCGTTGAGCACAATGCCGGGAGGCCTCCCTGGGTCGTCGACGCTCTTCCTGGTCATGACCCGGACGTCCTCTGCGCCGCTGCCGGACAGCGTAGTCCACTGGTGTGCGACGGAGGCCGTCACGCCGCCACAGAAGCTCATCGCCATCCTCTCCGCCAGCTTAAGCATGCTCCTCCTCCCCTCTGAGCTCGTGATCACTGCAACAATCGTTCATAGGCAAACACAGAAGGTTAGTAAGCATCTGGTTCTTTTTTTTTTGGCATCAGTTGGAATTAAGTAGCAAATGGTGCGCTATATATTGCATGGGAATGGGATTTATAGCATACCACCGATGTCGCTGGTCGGAATGTTGCTGGCCATGACGCTGGCGAGGCGCTCGCACTGCCGGTCCAGCGTCCCGACCCACCGTCGCGCACCGAATGCGAGCCCTGAGTTCACCAAGAGCTTGTAGATGTTGTGCACCGACCTGTCGTCAACCTCGACATGCTCCACCCAGGTCAACTGATGCAAGGACAGAGGATATCCGATCAGTCACTGAACCAAGCACAAGTGCAGTTCGGACTTCTGAATGTGGAATGATCCTTGAAGAGTACCAAAGGCAGTGTATGAAAAATCAGAATAGGCAAGGGAAAGTGTGGGCAATTCACCTTTGAGTAGCCATTGGGCATTTCTTGGATCAGGCAGCCGGATGGCCTGCGCCGGCATTTCAAGACCGGGCTAGGGCGCAGACTGTCCAGCGAGACGTCAACGACGGCCCATGTCCCGTCAGAATTCTGCTTGCAGTACCTCACAAAGTAGCTCTCTCTGGTCGGCACCAGAGGCGATGGCACCTGAAACTCCACTGACATCTGCAAAGTAGACGAAAACCATGGACATGCATGTCTCATTTCGGTGAGATCAACATTCAAGATATACATGAAGCATCAGAGTTAACATCAAAGATTTTGGTATGGAGTGATGTTAAAGCACACACACCACTTGCAATGCACCATTGTAGTTCCCCGCCACGCCGGTCGACAACACCTCCAGGGTTGTGGCTCTCGACACGATGCTCGAGAACACCGTCGCATATTGATTCTGCACATGCACTCAAGCATTGAAGACAAAACAGAATATTCAAACAGAATCACCTAAAAATGCGCAAGAATGCATGGTACTCACGTACCACATCCATCAGGATCTCGACGAGGTTGGCATGGGTCATGATGACGACGGCGCTGTCGCGGGAAGCCTCCGACTTGAGGCCGTACTGCTTGGGGCCGAGCCCCCTGGGGAACATCCGGGCGTACTCCTCCTCGTTGAGCGTCTCCGTCGGCCCGTCGATCCCGGGCGCGTCCCAAAGCGGCTCATCCAGCTGGGCCATCCGTACAAGCTCCTCCATGGCCGCGACGGCCAGCTCTACAATCATGGGCTTGTCCACCTCCGACTGCACGCCCCTCAGCAGCTCCCCCGCGCCTGCGCCGAATATGTCTGCGCCAGCGGGGCCGAGACCATGCTGCACGGCGCCGTACGCGCCCACGGCGAGGTCCAGCGGCGCGCGGGACGCGGCCATAGGGTTGGACAGGACCGGGAAGGACACCATCGGCTTGCCCACGTACTTGGCCGCTATCGCCGATATCCTGTCGATCTGAAAAACAACATTGCATTTGCACATGTGATGACATGATCGAAACCTGTGATGATCTCAAGCATGCGATGCGCTGAGATGGCAGTACTGGCAGTGTGTGATCGAGAGTTCATTACCTCCTCGCGGAGTCGGGCGTTCTCGATGCGGAGGTGGTGCTCGTCGAAGGACATCTCGCCGAGGGCGGCGGGGCCGCCGCAGTTGGGGCAGGAGGCGCTGCTGAGGGCCTCCTTGTACCGCATGTTCTCGGCGCGGAGCTTATCGTTCTCCGCGCGCAGCTGCGAGTTCTCCTGCCTCTCATGCTGGTTCTGCAATCCATTCAAATGCACACCAATGCCATCATCAATTCATCACCAAAGATACACTGTGCCTTTCATTTGTTTTAAACATGGAATTACTCAACTGTTTAATCGATCGTTAGCACTATAGGCGCGCAGTTAATAGAACACGATTGCAACAGATGGTAGTGAGCAACTGTGCGCTGGTCAGATGATCAGTATTCAGTAGTAGCATGTACACGTAGGCAGGGTACGTAGGCTGTAGATAACTAGGTGTGTGCGTGTGGTGTGTACTAGTCACATCTTACATGGCTGAGGGGTTTGACTATGGGACGCCTGCCACATTTGGCAGTGTGTACGCAGAAGTGGACATGGGGGTGTGTGGGCAAACTTTGTCCAGTTATAGTAATAGGCCATGAATGCATACTGCAGGAGCTAGGTCAGAGGCTTAAATGGAGTGGTTGTGGCGCTCGCGAGCACCCTCTCCGGCCCAAAATTTTCCGATCAAAATGCATCCATGCCTCTCTTTTCCGTAGAAAATGATCAGAAAGACTAACAGAGTGAGATTAATCGAGGCAAATGTAGCAATTGGTTGATTATTACCTTCATTTGTGTGCGTTTGTTCTGGAACCAGAACTTCACCTGGAGCGGCTCGAGCCCGAGTTCCCGGCTCAGCTCCTTGCGCTGTTTGTCGTCCGGGTGTGGGCATTCCTTGAAGAAACTGATTCCAAAAAGAACAAAAGTTTTTTTTGTGCGTGATCAATTGTATCCAAAAAAATAGAGTAAAAAGGAAAGCTCAGTGTGAACACAACAATCTTAGTTCTTGAATGCTTCGTCTTCCGTTTGTTTGGAGAAGTGCAAAAGAACAAAAACGGTTTGGGTCAACCTGAACGTATGCAATTTGTCCAAAGGATATGGACGAGCAAGAACTCAATTTGACTTCTACGTAAGCTTACATCAGACTATGTGAAATTAAGTTGGTTTCTCATGTCCATATTAATTTCAGTAACCCAATAAAATTTTATATATGCATATTTGTTAAGAAAAGTTAACATTAATAACATTTCAAGAACAAGGCAAAATTAAGGAAAAACTAAACATTAATGGCATTCAAGAACAAAGCAAAATGAAGGAAAGAAACAAGAACATCAGGGGGGTATATGAGTAGTAGTATTACGCTTCCATCTCCTGGATCTGGTGCTGGGTGTGGCGGTGGTACCGCTTCTTCCGCGGCCGCTGGTTGGGGTCCTGGTCGTCCACGGAGATGCCGTCGACGTTCTCGCTGCCGGACTTGCTCTCGAACTCATCCCCCAGCGGGTCCGACGCCCGGCCACGGATCATGTTGTCGCCGCTCTCCGCCGTCGTCGCCGGGATCTGGTCCAGCAGATGCTGCTGCTGGAGAGCTTGCTGAAGCTGCTGATTATCCAACAAGTTTGGCTGCAATTTTCGAGAAGAAAAAGATTAAGAAGATATTAACCAATTGGGTGCCTCAGATTATGTGCCTTGCAGTACATACGCATTCCATGCGTTTCATACACCACAAACGAATTAATTACTACACAAGGGAAGAAGTTTTAGGGACAAAATAGAACGGAAAATTGTGTACACAAATTAACCATTTAATTTTGTTAGTTTTGGGAGGAAAAATGTGTTCATACACGCAAAGAAAGAATCTGCAAAACGAAATGGGGAGATCAGGAAGGGGGTGGAGGGTGAAGTGAAGCAACTTTTTCTTCCTTGATTTCTTTTGGTAGTACTGTGTGTATATGTAGGAGATGTGAAAGCAAGTTTGCAAAAGGGCGGAAGAAATTAGAAAAGGTAGGTTTCTTCTCTAGGTGCCACAAGACCCAATGAGCTGGAAGAACAAGGAGGCAAGCAACAGCAAACCTGTTGAGCTCTACTCTCTCATCAGTATGTGTGCAAGATCAAAGAAATACTGTAGCTAGGTACTGAAGTCTTGCCCCTCCATCCATCGTTTATATAGGAGAAGAGTAGGTCTTAAAGAAAAGGGGGCTCATGTACACTCAGATGACCCTATGTGTGAACAGAAGTACTGGAGATAACACCCTCTCTCTCCCCCCTCTTCCCACGTTCCTGAAACTCCTCACTTCCCAAGAAAAAGCCACTAATTAATTATCTTCGGAAGGATCAGTACATGCATGCTTGGCCATCTTCTAGTTCTGAACTTCTAATCCCTAGTAGTAACTCCTCAAATCAAAACAAGGAAATTTTACCAAGATTAAGAGAGAGAACACAAAAGGCAACAACTCGTGTAAGTTGTGATCTTTCCAGAGAGAAAAAAAAAGGAAAACAGGCAAGCCCTTTTGATTTCCTTGAGCTCAAAATTATTACCTGACTGAGTGACAGTGCCGATGAGGATCCGTAAGCTGCGCTGTTCCGGCCGATCATCGACGGCATGTGCCTTGCTGGGATCATCATTATAATCTTTATCTTTGAAACCCTAACTCGTGCCTTCTCATCACTTCTTCCATTTCTTCACATATATACATGTATCTCTCCAACCAAAAGAATAAGTGCTAGCTAGTCCTATATATAGAGGGAGATATATATCTTGCTTGCCAAGCAACAACACAAGTAGCAAATAGATCTAGGACGAGCCAGCCCAAAGAACCTTTGCAGGGAGACAGGCAGTGAGATCTAAGGGATATATAAGAACTATATATGTCTATGCAAATTTAGAACTCTGAATCTGTCTATGCAAGAAGATGTTTTACTGGGTGTAAAACTTGCAAGGTTCAGAAGGCTGGAAAGAGGCAGCAAGACGGAGAGATCTTGAGGAACTAAGCGGCCATGGGAGGAAGAAGAGAAGAAGAAAGGGGAACACAGGTGGAAGAGAATGTGGAGAGGGGAGGAGTTATTGGCGAAGAGTGTTGAGACTTGAGAGGGTGCAATCGCATTTATTGAGAAGGCGTAGCGTAATTTTGCTAGAGGTGAGATGGAGCATACGGCGAAAGGTGTACTACTACATGACACGTATTTTGGAGTTTTTGCAGCCAAGAAACTAGAAGAAAATAGTTTTTATACATATCATTTGTTTTCCTTTTGGAGCCATATATATAGCCATGAACGAGAAAAAAAGCTTGGCAAGTTCTAACCATTTTCATGTAGATATATATTTATATAGTTTTCAGTATGCAACTCATATATTTTACATGTGTCTGAAGTTTATATTTCTGCAATCTGGAATGCTTTCGAGGTGCACGTATGTGTTTATTTAGATGAATAATACACTGTTGCCCAATGATTTAGACTAAGTACGTAACCGTCGTAATTATTGAGTGATGGCGCGGGGGAAGGTTTTCCACTACTAGTCTTACTGTTACATTCACAGATAGAGCGTATATCCGTCTCTTCAAGCCAAGGATAAGAACAAAATAATACAGGAGTACTCCACTACATCGTTGATTCACTGCTAATAATTCATCAGTTACTACTACTATTTTAAATTTTCGGAGTAATTAATTTCGGGTTCATAATGTGTGAGCGTAAATTTTGTATCCAAAATATTTTGCATCGTCTGCAACCTGGTGATCGAATTGGTGATTACATGCATGTGTGCTTACTGTTACTACGAATTGCATGCAGCCATGCAGACGAATGATGCGTTTTGACACGAGTTCTTTTCCTTCTTTTTGGTTCGTCGTCTCGAGTTTTCAGGAGCAGCGGGTGAAGAGATCGATGTTTTCACTGCTATGGGTACTGTTTCCACACCTCGTCACGCCTCTTGCTTGTGGGTATAGTCTTTCAGCGCAATAGGAACAGCAGCTTTAGTTCTTGCTCAGTAATAAATTTTTTCAAGTGGTGTAACAGATTGGTACAGCGAAGTGTGCGTGACCGATGATAGATGCAATATGCACTGGATGTTTGTAAGGTGATATGTAAGACCAAACTTCCTCTAGTAACAGTTAATTAACTGGAAAGGAAGGTTAGTAGAACATATTTTCTGCTCCTTAACTATTTAGTACTGCACCACACCCTTTCCATGTTGCTATTCATCATGAAGAAGACCACTATATATTATGATTTGGAGAGGTTGCTCTCTTGAATCAACATAGGAAAATATTTACTTAATTAATGTGACCATTTCAATTGGAGTCAATTTTGCAATTATAATTTAGGACAAAATTGATTTATTTTCATCATGACTGTGGTGTTCTTTGTTCTTGACTAAAAAATAGTAATGAGTGAGTGGCTGACCATATTTATGATGCTCGAGAAACTTTTTGGAATTCAACAGCAGTATATCAAAACTGTATTTGAAATATGAGCAGTACTTCAATATTTTTCTTTTTAATAGAAGTTGTACAAATCTTAAAACAAATGAAGAGGTAAGTAATCACTATCTACCCTTCATTCATGCTTTAATATTTGTGCATCTGTAAAAAAAAAACATGGAAACACATCTCTTGAAATATTCATTTATGTCAAATAAATGTTAACGTGGTAGTGTCCACGACGACCACATTTGATCCACAATATATAGGGGGTGTTTGGGACAGCTCCAACTCCACCAAAATCTGTGGAGTTGGTGGAGCAGGGTATTTCTAGCTCCAAAAATTTATGGAGCTGGAGTTGTGGATACATTAAGAGTGTTTAGATATATTATCTTGTTTACATTTTAGATTAAAAGTATAAATTTAATTCACTTTATTTTAGCCTATAAGTTTCAGATCTGAGCTGGAGCTGGGAGCTGGAGCTCTCCCAAACAGGGCCATAGTTGTCGCTTTCTGATTCTTTTTATGCTGATGATCTACAAATTTGACTACTAATCCCTAAAGCCGATTATCATCGAGATGTTTTTCAGGATATGGAAGCCCCCAAGTGCATGCCTTGCCTGGGTTCAAAACATATATAGGTCAGATTAATCGGCCGGGTAAAACTAAAAATTATTCGATATATGAAATTAACAAACTAATTAGCTGTGTACATGAAAATATGGCTGTTAAGATCATTCTTCCATACTACCAAATCTACGGACTCAAAACAACATGGCATATGTTTTCTCCCGCGCTCATCTTGAGCAAGCACTGAATCATCAGTATTAGTTCAGTACAAAGGCCCCCACTGAAGCCACTCCAGCCGAAAAATACATTCAATCTATGAATTGTCAAAATAACACCATCAAAGTCAATCGATATACCGCCATTTATGAAGCAGAAACCATGCATATGATCAAAACACATTATCTATCAGCAAGGTCAACAAACCAATAATTGTTTTCCTTTCTTTTTGTCACTTGCAGTTTCGATCTTTAGGTGTGTTGCCAAGCTGGACTAGTTTGTCTTTTTGACACGGATAGATCGATCGATCCTACGTACCAAAACGTGTGCAGAAAAATAGTATCAACTTTAATTTTGTAGGTGCATGGATGGCTGAATAGTTAGTAACGAATATAAAAAGTCTGCCACTTATTTGAACCATTTAATTATTTATGACTATACTTTATTAATGGATATTTAGTACATAAAGCCTATAATATATATAGAAAGAAACACACCTTTATTTGAACGGTGTTAGAAATTAATCACCGATTTTCTCTCTTTCTTACTAGGGAATCACACCCTCACTTGTGTTCCTCACAAAGACATGAACTCACTAGAGAATCGATCACAGCCTCACTTGTGTTCTCATGCAGGAGTATGGACTCATACCAAAACTCAAAGCTTTATTCACATCAAGTGCAACTTAAATATAGCTCATACATACAATTTTGGCAACCAATCTTGGCCATAACTCACGCCCCTAATCCTTTCTAATCATGCATTGATCCTTCCTAATCATGCATATTTATTTCCTAAAGAACATGGAAACAACAATTAAAACAAGATTATTTCCAACAAATGGTTAAATCTCCAACTAGTTTAGCTAAGTTGGTCAATAACTTTACATCACATTAGTTGTCTCCGACCAATGAAATAGTCACTCCGACCAATGAACTGATCGGAGACAAGTGCTTATCTACAAATTTAGACATCTCTCCGTGTAAACAATCGGTTATCGATAAGTATACATAATCAAGAGATTCATTTGCAAAGTTATCTCTGGAAAAGACACCCTTTGCCGATAAGACACCTCTCGGTTACATTCGTGTATCTCCACGAAGAACAACTGCCGCCTCTTCAATCAGGGTAAATAGGGGGCCAATCTATCAAACAGATTTGCGTAATAAGATAAAAGGGCATCTACATCGATAGCATCTGATCTAGACATTTAGAATTGGACACTTATTCTATAATTTGTATACTCTGTAGAGTCGCTTCACTAATAAATTAAGATTCCCATACACAATTTTCTCATCTTGTTTACTAGGAGTTTACAATTATACTTTCGTAAATTCGATTAAGAGACCTCAGGTCTTGAACATCGACGGTTAGCTTTTGCGTTCTTTGATCACATGGATACGCACGCATAGCTTCTATCTTATCTATGTTCTGTGTACATGCCCTACTTCTCTTAGTTTGTATGATTCATGTACATTATTACGTGCTATCAGGGACTAGATCTTTATGATCATATGAAACAAACAATCAGAGCTAGATATTCTACGTACATTATATTTTGAGTTCAAAATTGTTGGCATCATGTGCACGTAGCCTATGCTAATCTCCCAACTTCTTGCAGTATAATGTTGATGTGAAGTTACTGAAGTACACCGCCAGCCTCTTTCCTGAACTATAAATTTGTAGTATGTTTTCCCGGTCTGTTGTTTGTTGAACAGATTTGGCATTGCTCTCTGTTCCTCCCCTCGTTTCACTACATTTATTCATGGTCTCGGGGTATTTGGTTCAACATATTTATTATCAAGATAATCTAAAATATATATAGTTATCATAATTTTCTAACTATCTACCCCTATTTACATGTTTTGAAAGAGTTTAAGAGGCCGCGATATATTAGTTAATATAAATATATATAGTTATTTCTTATTAACTATTTATTAGATTTATTATGTTTTGACCTATGCGTAGGATAAGCTATGGATAAATATAGTGAAATGGAGGGATGCGAAGAAAGCTTAAGAGCCTGTTTGAAAGAGCTCTAGATCATAATTTCACCTGAGATTTAAAACTTATAGACTAAAATAAAGTAAATTAAGTTTATATTTTTAGTATAAAATGTAAACGAGATGATCCATAGACACTTTTAATGTACTCACAGTTTCAGGGGTTCTAGTGGAATTAGGAATACCTAACTCTCACCAGATCCACAGATCTAATAGAACTGAAACTCTACCAAACACACCATATATCTTCTGCAACGAGAGAAATGCTCGATCTCTCATCCAGCCTTACTCAAAACATTGGTTTCTGAAGAGACGGATCAGAATGAACAACGCGTGGGTCGTGAACGGAACGGTAGAGGATAGTACGAACCCATGCGCGACATGAGCTGGAAGCTGGAGCCGCGCTTCCCTCCTCTCTATCTCTCTCTCTACGTACATTGAATGTCCTCTGAGCATCACCGCGTGAGGTGGACACCCACCCCCATACGGGGAGAGAGAGAGAGAGAATGCAGGGAGGGGGCGGGGGCCGGCCGGCCGGCCGGCCCGCATTTACTACGTTCATGCCTCCCTTGCATCGCCCAATGGCGCCACCGGCCGGCAGGGCCCCACGACGCACCGCCGCGGAGGAGTGGGGCCCACCGTCAGGGACCTGGGAACGGGATTCCGGTGGCCGTGTCGGCGCGCCCTACCTCATACATCGATCGAGAGGCTCGGTCTCGTACGTTCGGACGGAGTATAGTATGCATGCGTACGGACTACGTGTAGCATCAAGAGAACGTACCATACGCTCCTACGATCGACATGGTCAAATCCTGGCCACATCTTAAAATATTTGCCCATCTCGTAACGCAAGTGATCGATGACTCCGTCATAATTAAATCAATGCATTGATCCTTCATTTAATTAGTTTCGTCTCGATGGATTACGTGTGTTGATTTCATCTGCTGAATCCGATCAACCTCTTGTTACGAGGTTCCCCGTATTGGGGGATTTGGCATTGACCCGCTTTGAAAAACGGAGTTTGCAGTGTTCCAGTGCGAAGACTTCCATGTTGGACTTCAACCGTAATCCTTTATTACTCCTTGTTTGGGAAAGATCAGGTCAATCCATCTCGCATGATCAATATTGGCCAGATGATCCATCCATCTTAATAGGTTACCTTTGCTGACTACTAGTCTAGGACTCGTGCTCCTTTGTCTCATAAATGCACAGAAAAAACAGTGATGTATCAGCCGGAGACTCGGAGTACCACACCACTGAGCACCTATTTTGTTTTAGCTTTTGATTCTAGATTCTAATATTAAAAGTAGAATAAAAATAAAAAACATTAACATCTATCCTTGTGGCAAAATTAAATTGTAGAAAGAGCGCTTTCTAAATTTGAAAGGTTAACAAGGCTGTATAGACATCTTTTAATTTAGATTGTAATAATTCACCATTGAGTACATAGTATTGTTAGAATCCCACGATCCACCTATAGGAGGAGCTTTCATTCGGTTGCCTTAGAGGAGATAGTGTATTTTTTTTAGAAAAAGACCATAATACCCTTCCACCTTCCACCTTGGAGGGTAATTACCATACGACTTTGCTTAGAAGAGATAGTGTAAACAACAATTCAAATACACTATAATCTAGGTTACCAAACCATCATCTAGTTTTAACAATCTAGCTTTTAACAATTAATTTTTACAATTAAGCTTTTTAAAATGGCTTGCTAATAATCCCTATTTGAAACAAACATTGCCCTAATTCTAAAATCGATTCTCACAATCCAACCCACCTATATACATTAGAATCTACAATCCACTTAAAATTAAATTTTGGATTCCAACTTTAAAGAATGGAATGGGTTTTACAACCATAATCCGTAATCATCTTTTAGAGAATTCAAAGTGAAATATTGAGATGACACCTAAACACTAAAAAGTTTGGAGATTACCTTTCGTTACTGCAAGATAATGCCTCTCGAAAACATATATGCAAATCACTCCTCAAAATTACATTAGACAAGTGTATGCAACACAAATTTCAGAGGAAATACAATGGGCGTTGCTAGCAATCGGACGTTCGGCGCCAATTTTTTCCCTCAAATGTGTCAATGCAACATTTTTTATAACACATGCAACAAATTTGATCACCGTGTGCAACATTTTTTTTATATAGACATTCCTACTATCATCACACATTTTGTTGCACACAATAACTACAATGATAAAAAATATTGTGCCGATCCGAATCAACATTCTTACTATTATTGTGCATTTTTATTGCACACGGTGACTACAAATGTTGTATATATGGATCAAAAATGTTGCTGGCATCAAAAAAACTCAGATCGGACGTTCCATTGCTAGTCATTGCGAAATACAATTGCATAGGCTACATTTACATAAGACCGGCACATAGTCGAATCGAATCAGAGACACTGAATAACTTGGTATTACAGAACCATCAAGTCCTTCCTCTACGATGACGGCCATCTCATCGTGCCGCTGCCCACTGTGCAGTGAGGCATTTACCATGGCGAGCACGCCAAGCACGACATTCCGGACTCGGTCACACACCATGTAGTAGTAGTGATTAAACAACATCCATCAATGGAAAAGGAAAAGGAATACACCATCTGCAGAAAGCTGCCTGCTTGTCAAACGGGACCCCGTCCGTCGACGCCTTTTGGGTGGCAAATCTGTTCGCAAGCTTGCTTTGCGTTGAGTACACCATCTAGAACCTCAGTCCGCCCGAAAGTGCTTTGCAAGATCAGCTCTGGTTGGCCTCTTCACTCCATGGCCGCTGCCTGACACGCTTGGGCTCACTCACTGTCACATTGCATCAATCTTCGGGCATGTGTGCATGGACCCAGGAGCCCCTGACCAGCTGAACAACAAGACAAGCGCACATTTACATTGCGGGGCCGGGTACAGCTATACCCATCGAACTCGAGGTCTTTGTTTAAGGCTTCTTCTAATCTTCTCTGCACAACAAGATGGGAAGAAAAAGGTGTTGCTTAGTAGCAGTATTTCAATCTGTCATTTATGAGGGAGTCAACTGCCAGCTCCCCAACCAAGATGGGTCGGTAGACTTGGTATTCTTCTGTTTTGAACCATTGTAGAGTTGGTATTCTTCTGATTTGAACCACTGGTATACTTGGAATTCTTCTGATTTGAACCATTGTAGACTAGTTAGTACCAGACTACCTACCTGAAGAATGTGATTGGTTGTAGTCACGGTAAAATATGTGGAGGCGATGTCCATCAAGAAAGGAACGTAAGAAGGTCCTCAGGAACCATCCGATCTGTGAAGAAATACTACTACTGAAGACGTCTGTGAAAAGTTGACTTGCTTGTCTGCATATGCGTTGAGAAGTTATTGCTATCGTTTTGCTATAAATTTTTTGGTCTTTCTTTTCCTTTCCTCCAGTTCACTGCAGCAGGTCCATGTCTCGCCCTTCAGCATCCTTCCTTGCCTTCCCTTCTATTTAAGTTTCGTGCACAAATCTTTCCTACATGTCCTGGCAAACAACCTCCTTCACATGCCATTATAACTGACATCAGTAACATGATTGGTGGGACTTTTTAACTGTAACAACTTCTGAACGTAAAAAAGGACGATGCATTTACCACACTCGCAAATTGCCATTCTACAGAGAAATCGGAATTAACTGATGTGGAAGCTACTGGAAGCACACCTGATTGAGGAATGTAACTGCTAGTTAATGGGTCTCGGTACCAAATGCTCCAATAGAAGTCCCTCTGCACAAGAAAAGATTAGTTCAAAATTGATTAGCAGTAGCATTCCAGAATATTGCCTTGATAAGATCAACTAAACAAGTAGTTGGAAGAACCGCCAGCTGTAGCTAGCTCATACAGCTCACAATGCATGATCTAAAAAAAAAGTTATGCAAAAGAAAAGGGGCAGTATTCCCTTTAACAAATGATCAGCCAGTATCATTTGTGGATATGAGAAAGAACATCTTCACATGCACTAACTCCATCTATATGCAAGGAAATTAAGCTCCTGTTTAGGGTATAGCAAAGGAGTCTGTCCTTTTCATTTAACATGTGAGTAAGTACCTTAGTTGGCTAATTTCTTGTCATCTTGCCAAAATTTTGCTTTCCTACATATATGATTGATGAGAAAACTTGATAAGGGAAAAAGGGTTCAAATAGAAATATCATATACACATGATCAAATATCGAAACTATTGCACATGATTGCCAATAGTGTACTTAAAAATATGTTAACAATACAAACAGGCCAGCCCAACCTGCAGAGTTTCAATGATACTGTATTCTGAGGGTTATGACCTTCTTTTGGAGCTCAATTCCCTTGAGTTGAACTTCAATTGGCATTAAAATTTGATCAATTAATTACTCCGATATGCTTACTTGGTCCAAGTGTTTTTGCCTTCGATGATCACCCTATATATTCAGTCTCACATATCTGTGCTAGTTTCATAACTTTCCAGACTTATGGATTCCGTCTGTTTGGATCATGTCCATTCATTATGATAGGCTTTGAAGATGGTTTAAATGTATACTTATGATCTATTACATGACGTGTAGTTAATTACTCAACTATATATTCCGCTTATGATCTACTACATGACATGTAGTTAATGACTCAATTATACGTTCTTCTCATCCAACTTTACATTTATGGCTCTCATCTATGTCGTGGCATCTGGCTATAGCTATACATTCAGTTCATGCACGGAAACAATACTTGCAGCTTAGCAAGCACGGTATCACCATACTCCAGGTCAGAAATTCTATTAAGATGCCCCGTGATGCTCATCGATGACAATATATCAGCATTCAACACTCGTCAACAACAACCTATGAATATCAGCGAACGTCTATTCTCTGTGCACTCCTAGAGTCCAGAGCTGTGTACTGCAATAAGCAACCTAGATGTACACTATCTTCCTCCTTCAACTGGCTGGCACTTACATATGTTACTTCATATAGCTGGTCTGGCATGTTTTCCAAGCAGCAATGGAAATTTCCAGGTGAGCAATTGCTAGTAGGCTAGGCATGCCAATCTTTTAGAAGGAGAAACATCTAACCAACCCTAGCATTACACCGCAATGATGGTGATATCCACCCTTCAAGAGCAACCAACTTGTTCCAACGGATAAATTTCTTCCTTTCAAGAATTGAAGAATTCAATGATGAAGGAGAGCAATAAATCTAGAAAGTGAAACTAGCGATTTCTCCATCCCGCTGGAACACCATGGCATCTTCCTTTCCATATAGTTAATCCATGGATGTAGTGCATGACAAGTAGCTCCTAATTATTGGTACACATCTTTCTTTCTTTGTTGATAATGGACTAGAACAGAAGATGTGGCTGCCTTCCCTGCTTAGCATGACTGTCGTGGGGGCCACAGCTAGGAATTGTCAATCCTAATATCAGCTTAACAGTTCTCTCTTTATATATAGATAGCATTTCCTAGCTAATGTGTCAGTGTCACAATCAATACACACTTCACACACATGGATGTAGTAAACATTACAAAAACGCCATTGAGTAAAGTTAATACCATATGTTTGTTGAACGAAATTTGATTAAAATTGTGTGGCATTTAAGCACCCCTTTGACGGTGTCATCTCATCAATGGATAATCAATTTTGATTAGATAAAAACGTGCATGCATTGTCTCATAAGCCATACAAAATTATACTAGTATAATCAATAATGCTACATTGACATTGACATGTGGATCACACTTGATCTTTGTATTATTGTGCTGGTTGAAGTAGAATTGCCGATTTCAATGTTTTGTGATGTAAAACTTCCTGTCCTAAAGCAGAATGGTATTGGCATCAGAGTGCTTGAAGTAATTATCGTATACCCTAGAGAGAGAAGGTACTGGCAGCAATACATTATGGCTTTGCCCCATGTCTCACTCCTACACTTTTGGGGGATCAAGCACTTCACTGCACCTTTTCACATTAGTATGTGTATTAATAATGTCTTCTGTGTGTGTGCGTGTTATTTGTTCCTTTAATTGGTATAGGTTTTCAAGTCTGTGATTCAATGTTTAATGTGGTCAAAGACACCAGTCTTTAAAGCGAGTCCTAACAAAAGGGAGGCATGATGAACAATTTCACTTGGCAATATTTATAAGGGTTGGGCCCATGCCTGCTTTATTAAACACAAACAGCAAAAAAACTTCCCCTTTTGAGGTCATCCCTTAAAGCTAAATCAACATGACACTTGAGTGCCAGCAAACATTTGTTTTAATGTCATAAATATACTCTAGGCGTCATTGTCATATTCCGTCTACTCCAATGTTGAATTAAACCACCCCATAACTCCAAACACTGTTTCAGCTCCCCCCCCCCCAAAAAAAAAAAAAAAAAAAACTAAGCTGTCAATTAATTGGGAGGTTTATTTGCATTAGTCATTCCTTTTCTAGTTTAATAGTAGTAGTGTTCCATGATCGCAAGTTGAAGTACATACTGAGTTTAGACAGATGTGGAAGTGAAATAATAAGTAATCTGCACTTGGAGTTGCAGCAGTTGGGTTGGAACTTGGGAAGGAAGAAAAGCATGTTCAGATGCTAACCTGCTACTAAAACTTGTCCATCTTTGGATCTTCAAGCCTCCTTTTTCAGTACAAATGAGTTTATCTCTTTCCATCACAAGTCAAACACAATTAAGATTTATGTCCTTCAAAAAATAGAAATCATTATAGAAACAAGTCAAATGTACCTCCTAATATATAAAGAGAAAATTAATGAAAGAATTACCTGCGAGAATAAATGAATTATCAACAAAAAAGATACAAGGTACCCCCTCCGTTTCATATCACTCTTACAACATCCAATACTACCTCCATTTCATTAAGTAATTCTAGCCTACCAGTTTTCTTTCACATTATGTCATTCTACCTTTTTCAGGCAACATCATCATACTTTTCCAGATCCAATACCCTTTAGTAAATTGCAACAATATGTCAATAACTAATGCAAATCTTATGTGCCAAAGCATCCTGAATACTCAATTTAACCCTGACCATTTTACCACCCATCTTAATTCTCGAGCCTCATAATACAAAGTGGGAGGAGCATAAACTGAAAGAAAACAAAGTACACCAAATGGACATCAACAAGCTATGAGTGATAGACAATCTAATCATAAATAAGCAGATGATCTCACGAGCCTTTCAACTCAACTGTATTGGGCCAGATGGCCCAGATCCTAATTGAATTCCAGCCGCTAAAAGATCATTTTCAGAAAAGAAAAAAAAGTCAACTTATTCCAGATCTGGGCTAGACCTGATCATTTGCAATATAAAGATGAATTTTCAACTCTGATCCATTGTACACGAGTTCCTCGCTAGCATCCTCTAGATGGGGGCCTAGAGAGAAGGTAACAACCAAACAAAATACAGCAAAAGAACAGGACGCATTTATGCATTATTGGTGGCTCGGTGCTGGCCTGTGAAGTGGCTTTATACCTTGTCTTGAATAGTGGGCCAGCTACCTCCAGCATGGGGCCAGAGAGCACCTCCGATGGTCCCCGGGGACTTATTAGTGCAGTATTCAGTGCTCTCTTGTTACAGCCTGCACCAGTGTAGTACGAGAGTTTACACAGGCCAGCCTAGTATACTGAATGCATACTACACCAAGTGATTCAACTTGCTACCATAAAGGTGATGTTAGTCAAGATCAATAACCATGTAAAACAGAGTTTCAGATGGAAATCATAGAAACATGCCAGCAAAATATAATGTTGCGCAAGATTTAACATGCCAGCAAAATATAATGTTGCACAAGATTAAACTTCCTTTTTTAGCAATTCTTTCCAAACTAACTTCTTCTTTCTTTGTTTCTTTTTCTCTGTACAAAGAAAGATCACTGCAAGATATATCTCTAAATTTTAAGAATTTCCCATTATTATGATTTAGAGAGAATCACATAGCAGGAGGATGGAACCACCCACAAAGCTTATAGTAATCCTACATAATTCCTATAGAACATAATGCCTCAATCATTTTTACATATATAAAAAGGTCAATCTGCCCAGAATGATAAATAACAGATGATAATGAACACTATTGACTTGCAAAAATTAGAAGCTAGCAGGTAAACAATACATTAAAGTCTACAGCAACGACTAGAATTTGTGTAGATAGACATTTGAAATTTCTAATGAGCATGACTTTCCACTATTAGCACTGATTTGAGAAATCTTTTTCTCATTCCACCTTACTAAGAAAAACTCATTCGGCTTTTCAAGTTATCCTTGCTCACACTTTGCTTCTAAAACCAGTACCTTTTACTCAGCTTAGGTTTAAGACAACTGCATACAAGGATACATAGAACAAATAAATTATCTTTGTGTTGGCGATGTACATTCAAGACAGAAAATACATCGATACTTTTGCCAAATAATGTAAAAGAATGCAATGTCCTACACAGCATGCAATAGATTGACACCTGAAAATCCTTGTAAACAGGTACAGAACACAGAAATTTAATGTCAATCTATGGTTCATTTATAAACTCGACAAACCAAGCTATTTCCTCGAGAACATTTGATTTGAGGCCTCTATTTATGAATTCAATAGGTTAGAATCTTTTTGAAGACATGAACGAACCAGAGCATCGAACAACCAAGTACGCATTGCACTAATGAAGCAACAATATTGTGGCATCATTGCGTCCACACTTGTGAAATATGCATGCCAAATTTCTGATCAGCCAAGATTCGAAAGTTTCAGACAACCACATTCTCTGGAGACAATATGTTGGTCATGCTGATGTACTTTCTTCTTCCATTCCAACAATGTTGTGTGCTTGGTTATAGAGAGGAGCGTCGGGCCTTAGACCTGGCCATGAGGTGGTGGACGTCGACGCCATTGCAGCAATCGGTGGAGGTAGAAGCTATCGGAGCTATCGGCCTTGTCAATCAGAAGGCACCACCTAAGAGATCAATTTGGTGGCAAATTCAAGCATGCCTTTTCATTGGTTTTCTGCGGTATATATAGAGGATGAAGCCTTACAATAGATAGAAGCAAATATCTAAAGAAGGAAACAAAATAACTAGAGAAGGAAACAAATAATCTGTTGCATTAACTAAGGAGATAAAATCAAATCTAAATAACTAAAGAAGGAAACAAAATAACCAGAAAAGGAAACAACTAATCTGCTGCCTTAACTAAGGAGATAAGATCAAATCTGCTGCCTTATCCTTGCTGCGCAAGATGATCCTGTGCGCGAGCCCGCTTCCTCTTCCTGTAGAAGACATTATCGAGGCCATTGAGGCCCACAACTTTACTCCCCCACCACCCCTCTGGACCAAGCTTGCGGTCCACAAGCTTGAAGTCAGCAAAAGCGCAGCGTAGTACTGTTGCTTACATCCAGTTGCCTCGCCTTGAGGCTCGCCCTTCCAATGGACAAGGAGTTGACGTCGTCCCTTGATGAAGCGATGCGCCAAGATGCGGTGTGGTTCAGGGGGCACCGGCTCCTTTGATGGTGAGACGTCAGAGGGAAGTGCTGGTGTTGCAGACGGTGGGTCCCCCTTGAATTGTTTTAGGAGCGAGACATGGAGCACATCGTGAATGCGAGCCGCTAGTGGTAACAAGAGCCAATATGCAACCTTCCCAATGCACTCGGCAACCCAATAAGGTCCATAATATCGCGGCGATAGCTTGTGGTGTGTGTAAGTCTGCATGGATTGTTGAAGATGCTTTTGCAATCGGAGCCACACCCAAGTTCCCACCTCGAAGGAGACATCACGGTGGTGGCCGTCATAGTATTGTTTCATCCGATTCCGGGCGTGGTGAAGATGTTCATGAGCACTATCGAGGAGTGCGCCACGGCCAGTGAGGTCGCAGTCGACGGTGGCCCCTTGGTAGTACGGAAGGAGTGGCGGGGGAGGCCGCCGGTAGACGAGCTTGAATGGCGTCATGTGGTGTGCCGAGTGGAAGGAGTTGTAGTAGAACTCAACCCACGGAAGCCATTTAATCCACGTGAGCGGGTTATCCACCGCCAAGCAACGGAGGACATTTCCACTATTCTGTTGACTACCTCCATTTGACCGTCAGTTTGTGAATGATATGCCATAGAAAGGAGGAGCTTGGTGCCACATCGCTTGAAAAGATCCTACCAAAAGGCGCTTGTGAAGACCCGGTCACGGTCAAAAACGATGGACTCTGGCATGCCATGTAGGCGGACGACATTGTCGAAGAAGATTTGTGCTACCACTGATGTGGATGATACACGGACCATGTGGCGACCCGTATAATTAACCTAGGGTAGCGACAGTAACCCTGTCATCACCCCAAGATAATTACGAATCTCTAAGATACCCAAGCAAAATATTGGAAAATCCAATACTTTACCAGCTACTATGCCGTGTTCAGAGTGTTACAGCAGAACAATAATTAGAGACTGCAAGAACATATATTCATTGCAAAGCCACGCTGGGCTAAAGGTCCATTACATGATAACTTAAGACATCGCTCTGTACAACAAAAGGTTACTATTATAGCCTAGTTCTACTAAATATCTTCTAGGAACAGCATATGGCATATAGAACCTATTCCTCTGGATAGTAGTAGTAGTCGGAATATAGATAGCCCTCTGTGCCATCCTCCTGATAACCCTGGGGCTGAATCCAGGGGTAGCCCTCAACACCGGCCTCGAAGGCGGATCCATCAGGCTCTTCTTCTAGAAAAGGGGGAATACAAGAGTGAGTACAAGGTACTCAGCAAGCATTAATTAATAAAATGCAGTATGATGACTTTTTCTCTCCTTCCATTTCCTTTCCACCACATACGAGTTTAATAAATTAAGTTTTAGTTTTCTTTAAAGGTTGGAAATTTTTATTATTAGAAATCGTCTACTAACACCCGTATATGAGACAGAATAAACTTCCGTAGCCTCCAATCCAGGAGACAGGCTTGAATTCAAGATTTAGACCCTGCGCAGGTTTGTATCACTTTACCCATAACGGCCCCATCTCTGAGGCTCCAGAACGTTTATCGCTACTCCGGTACTAGATCTCCAACCCTGTATTCGAGGGGATGTTCTTCCGCCACTCATAGATTCTGCTTGTACCGGTTCGGCGAGTACCCTCTTGGGCTTCAAATATACCGCCCCTTCCATCCCCACATCTCAACAACAATACACCAATTTCCCACATCTCATACACCGTCAAACTGGGTATCCGGCAATACCCAGCCAGGCCATATTATACTTACCCATGTGGAGATCATAGCACTTTCGTAGGACAACCTTTTCTGACAGCGATTCATCTCGCTATGGTTGATACTAAAATTACGGCTCATTGCCCGAGTGTAGGTGGTATGTCCTTATATTCTATCCCTGTAGAGAGCGTCACCGGCGTGGGTTCCTCCCACCCTTTACCCCATGCTCTCTACCCACCAGCATAATTACTAATAACTCATCCACGACTCCATTCGTGGATATCCTAACGCACGCCCATTTATTTCCAAGCCACATTTCCAAAGACCAAAACCACATTCCACACCATTTCCACGACACAACACCACATCCATTCCTCCATCCGAACTCCCGTTTACGCTCTCACTCTTTTGAAATTAAATTTTGATGCACTGATGATATGATTAATACTATAAAATCATTGAAAACATTTAAAGAGGATGATCAAGGAAATCTTGCCTGCTATAGAATTGATCTGCTCGGCCTCGCTCGTAAGCTGGTTCTGACTGGCAGGGCGGTTTAGGTCGAGACCTGAAACAGCAGAATAAACTAAGGCACTGCACTTTATTTATTTTAGTTTGGCGTCCAACCAATATGATCTGTTGTTCAGATTTTAATTAACACAACAGATACAGTTCACTTGATGATTTTAACACGATCCGACAATCGATTCAACAATCGACGCGGTCCGCGGCGCGAATTGGATTTCTACTCATTTACATTTTTCTCTTCTTTCTTTTTCTCTTTTATTTTTACTCTATTCCATTTTTCCTTCTCTGATCTTTCTTTTCTTCTTTCCTTATTTCCTTTTCTTTCCCATTTTTCCCTTCTCTTCTATTCGGCTGGCTTTGCTCTTCCTGGGCGACATGGCCGAAGGCCTTTTCTTTTGCCTGGCCGCATCTTCTCTCTCCCTCACATCTCTCTCATTTCTCTTTTCCCCATTCGGCTGCATCACTTCCCCTGGCGATTTTCTCTGGTGCGCACCTCTTCTCCCTGGCGATCCTCCTCTGGCGATCCTCTGGCGCTGGCTCACTCACTCGCCAAGGCCTCTGGCTGCTCTTCTCCCCTGCGCCTCTCCTGGCGACTCTGCGACTTGCTCCCTCTCCATTGACCGCTCCAGTCTTGCAGCATTCCATTCCCCTCCCTCACATGACTAGGGTTCTACCCCCCATTTTCATTATTTCGCATTTTTGCTTCGTTTGCTTGTTTAGTTTGATTTGGATGGGGGTTCTATGATGACGGGGGGACGGATTGAGCTAGCAAAAGAAGAACAGAAGCTACACTACTCCGATGATCCTCCTCCTACTGAGAACCCGTGAGGAAGGACCCGATCTAACCCCTACCCTACCCCATTACTCAGCTAGAACCCTAACCTACTGTCTACCCATGGAGACCCGTACTGTTGCTACAGGGTACCTGGGTATTCTGGAGGAATGTGGGTCGGTTGAGGGGGAAAGATCGTGCTGAGGAAGACAAGGATGCAGTGGGTGGCTCCCCTCCTGGTAGTGCTGCCTTCGGTCACCTCTTCCTAGCGTCTCTCCTTCTCTTCTCGGATGTTCTCCTTCTACTCTTGGATGCTCTCCCCTTCGGTCTTCTCCTTCCTCCCCTTGCTTTGCCAGATGGCTTGCTTGTCGTTCTTGGGTGGGAAGCAGGAAACAAGCTGGTGCTTTGGTTGTTTTGTTGGAAGCTTTGGGGACTCATTGTGTTTGCGAATGGGGAACAGAGGGAGCTTGGTGGCTTCCGTTGGTCGGCTTGGAAGAATTTATATCTGGGTAAAATTGGCTAATGACCTTTATCGCTCTTAGGGTTTTCTTTGCGCTTCATCGCCCCGAGGGTATTTTGGTCAACCGCGATCAAAACACTAACGATACCGCATATCGCACTGTAAGTCTAATAGCGCGTAGAAGGATGATCCCGAAACTAATTAGAGGTGCCGATCCGCCCCAACAGTCTCCGTATCTCAATGAAGCGTCGTTTCTTCTTGGATGACGGCACTTTTCCTAAACCTTATATTTTAATTTTCTTGCCTAATTGCTTTTATCTTTTTTCTTGCTTAATTAATGCTTTAATTAAACTGATAACCACCCGGGTTATCACAACCTACCCCCCTTAAAAAGGATTTCGTCCTCGAAATCCACCTCACCTAAAGAGGTGCGGGTACGACTCCCGCAGCTCTTCCTCTTTCTCCCAGGTAGCCTCTTTCTCGGTATGATGCTTCCACTGAACTTTGCAGAACTTGATGCTGGATCTTCGAAGCTGTCGCTCCTCTGTAGCTAAGATCTTGAGTGGCGTCTCCTCATATGTCAAGTCAGGTTGCAACGGAATATCCAGATTGGGCATCAACTGGGAAGGTTCTCTGAGACATGCTCGTAACTGAGAGATATGGAACACATTGTGGATTCTGGACAATTGAGAAGGAAGTTCTATTTGATATGCAGAGTTTCCTCGCTGCTCTAATACTCGGAAGGGTCCTACATATCGAGGACTTAGTTTCCCTTTCACTCCAAATCTATGCACTCCTTTCATTGGAGATACCTTCAGGTATACATGATCTCCAGGCTGAAATTTCAAGTCTCGCCTACGCTTATCAGCGTAGCTCTTTTGTCTACTCTGAGCAGTCTTTAATCTTTCTTGGATTAGTTTGATCTTCTCATCATTTTGGCGAATTAATTCTGGACCGAGTAAGGACTTCTCTCCTATTTCATACCAACAGATTGGGGACTCGCATCGTCTACCATCTGAGCTTCAAATGGAGCCATCTCAGATGTTTGGCTTGATAGCTATTGTTATAAGCAAACTCGGCGAGGTGTAGGTACTTATCCCAACTTTCTTTGAAGTTCAACTACACGTGCCCTTAACATATCTTCCAAGATTTGATTTACTCTCTCCGTCTCATCCATCGGTTTGAGGATGATAGGCAGTGCTAAATTTGAGCTTGGATCCCAAGGCAGTTTGGAGACTTCCCCAAAAGCTTGAGGTAAAAGTGGAACCTCTATCAGATGTGATAGTTTTGGGAACTCCATGAAGAGTGACTATTCTTTCAACATAAATTTCAGCTAGCCTATGAGCAGAATATTTTTGATTTGTGGCTATGAAGTGAGCAGATTTTGTAAGTCTATCCACTATAACCCAAATAGCATCTTTCTTGGCTAATGTCCTCGGCAAGCCTGTTATAAAGTCCATACAAATATCTTCCCATTTCCATTCTGGAATTTGGAGAGGTTGCATTAGGCCTGCTGGACGTTGATGTTCCGCCTTAACTTTTTGACATGTATCACATTTACTAACATATTCTGCCACTTCCTTTTTCATACCATTCCACCAGAATGTTTCCTTCAGGTCCTTATACATTTTGGTGCTACCCGGATGAATAGAATACAAAGTGTCATGGGCTTCTTTTAAGATCAAGGATTTTATCTCCGGATCATTTGGAACACAAACCCTATTGTGGAATTTGAGGATCCCTTCACTTAAAGTGAACTCAGAAGGTTGGTTTGACTGGATCCTTTTAATCTCTTCTATGATAAAACTATCGATTTAATTGTTTTTCCTTGATTTGCTCCAATGTAATTGATTGAGCAATATGGTGGATAGCATGGCATTTGATGGGGACAGATTGAAATGAATCTCCATCTTAGCAGTTCTTGGAGGATTTCGGGATGAAATTTCGAATGGAAAGATTGTGACATTGAGATTTTCGGCTAACGCAGCTTCAAGAATCACGTTAGCCTTTCGGGATGATAATTGATGGTGATGTCATAATCTTTAATGAGCTCTAACCATCTTCGTTGTCTCATATTTAGTTCTTTCTGAGTGAATATGTATTTGAGACTCTTATGGTCACTGTACAAGGTACACTTTGCCCCATATAAGTAATGCCTCCAGATTTTTAAAGCAAATACCACGGCTCCCAATTCCAAGTCATGGGTGGGATAATTGACTTCATGAGGGCGTAACTGCCTAGAAGCATAGGCAATCACCTTATCATTCTGCATGAGAACACATCCTAATCCGGATTTAGAGGCATCACAGTATACAATATATTCTTTTCCATTTTGTGGCACAATTTAGGATTGGCCGAGGTTAGGAGCTGTTTTAGTTTCTGGAAGCTTTTTCACACTTGTCACCCAATTATAGGGATTGTCCTTTCTGAGAAGCTTAGTGATAGGTGAAGCAATCTGAGAGAAACCTTTAATGAATTTTCGGTAATACCCAGCTAATCCTAGGAAACTTCTGACTTCAGTTGCATTGGTTGGGCATTTCCAGTTCTTGATGTCTTCTATTTTGGATGGATCAACTTCTATACCTTTCCCAGAGATGACATGACCCAGAAAAGACACTTGTTTTAACCAGAACTCACACTTGTTAAACTTGGCATACAACTGATTTTCTCTTAAGGTCTGCAGGGCTGTCCTTAAGTGATCTTGGTGTTCTTCTTCACTTCTTGAGTAGATAAGGATGTCATCTATAAACACCACTACAAATTTATCCAGACACTTCATGAAAATCTTGTTCATTAAATTCATGAATATAGCGGGAGCATTGGTTAATCCAAAAGGAATAACCGTGTATTCATGATGACCGTATCTGGATACAAAGGCGGTCTTTTCTATATCTTCTGGCCTGACCTTAATTTGATGATATCCTGAGCGAAGGTCAATTTTTGAAAAGACACATGCACCTCTAAGCTGATCAAACAGGTCATCTATTCGAGGAAGTGGGTACTTGTTTTTAATGGTGACACTGTTCAAGTCTCGGTAATCGGTGCATAGTCGTATTCCACCATCCTTCTTGTCTACAAATAAGACTGGTGCTCCCCACGGGGACACACTTTCTCGAATAAATCCCTTTCGTTCCAATTCCTCCAACTGTTTCTTTAGCTCAGCTAATTCTGGGGGATTCATTCGGTATGGTCTTTTAGATATTGGAGTGGATCCCGGGACAAGCTCTATGGAGAATTCTAGCTCCCTGTCAGGTGGCATGCCTGGCAGCTCATTAGGAAAAACATCTGGGAACTCCCTAACCACTGGAATGAGTGACACATCCATGGGCGATATATGGTTGAGTTGTGTGGCAGGAATATATGTCCGGGTTCTAACTCCTTGGTAGACGATACGATTTCCATCGGATTTTCTTATAGAGGCAGTTTTTAACTCACAATCTATATTCACTCCGTTCGTAGCTAACCAGTCCATCCCTAAGATAATATCTAACTCCGATAGATCGATAACATGAAGGTTAGCTAAGAATGGAACACCTTGGATTTTTATCATCTGATTTCTTCTAATCAAGGTGACTGCGATCATCCCTGCGGGCGTACAAACCCCTAAGGGTGACGACAGATGCACACATTCTAGATTATGTTGAGTGGTGAATTTCTTAGAAATAAAAGAATGTGTAGCACCGGGATCAAATAATACAGTACCCTGAGACGGGGGAATGGAAAGCGTACCAGTCACTACATCAGTTGCTCCTTCTGCTTGTTCTGCTGAGATATTGTTCAAGCGAGCCGATGTTGCTGAGGGAGCTCCTCGGGTGGAATCTTTTGATGAGGCTGCACTAGGATTCCCTGGTCTATAAACCATAGCAGGTGGGCGAGTCTGGAAGTGACTTGGAGGATGCTGCCCCGTCTGCCTAGGTGGATGGGGACAGCTGGCTCTCTTATGCCCACACCCTTACAGCTTGTAGCAAGGTCTCGCACTCGGGGCAACTGGTAGCATAGTGCGGACCTCCGCACCTGAAACATTGGACTGGAGCTCTAGGTGGCGGGTAAGTGGGTCGTGGAGCAAATGGAGCTATTCTTGGCCTAAACATAGGTGCTCTGCTAGGCATGGGAGGCCTGAAGGGTCTTGGAGGGTTGGAGGTAGAAGATCCCGTATCAAATCTAGCTTTCTTCCTTCTTTCTTCATTTAACTGAGCATGATCATTCTCTATTGCAATAGCCCTTCTTGTGAGATCTCTGAATTCTGTGATCCTATGCCCGGACAGTTGAGCACGAATGTAAGGGTTCATCCCCTTTTTGAATCTGAATATCTTCTTTGCATTAGTGTCTACTTCTTCCGGAGCATAACGAGCTAACTCCAGGAATTTATTTAGGTATTCCCCCACTCTTTTGTTTCCTTGAGTTAAGTCCCAGAGTTCTTGTTTCTTTATATCAATTTCTTCCAATGAAACATAAGCTGCCAAATTGAGAAGTGAATTCGCCCATCCTATTGGATGTTCCTCTGCGCATGTGGCGAGAATCGACCACCACGATGCGGCCGCACCTAGAAGTCGTCACGTAGCAAAGTGGACCTTTTCTTCATCCAACATCCAAAGATGGCTAATTTCTTTTCTATTTCCCTCAACCAATCCTCGGCCTCTAGGGGCTCACTAGCTTTAGTGAAGGTGGGTGGGCGAGTTTGGAGAAACTCCCCTAAAGTGACCTTATTTCTCTGAGTGCGGGGTGTTCCAGGAACTAGATTTGCCATAAGCGTTCCCATGTACTGATCTTGGCGTTGTTGGTCTTCCCTACGAGCATTTTCAAAATAATTTAGGACTCTCTCTAATTGATCTTGATTTTCTGGAGTTCTAGCGGTGCTAGCTGTTCTGGCCGGCGGTGTTGGCTGCCTTGACCCTACGGGAAGTGGTTGATTTAAATCCTGGACATTGACTGCAGGTGGTTCTTGGGTTGGTGTAGGATTCGTTGAAGATCCTAGCCTCAGAATTAGATCTTGCTCAACAATCTCCCTTTCTGCCATCCTGCAAAAGAAGAATGCACAACCTAGTTTCTTAGCGGTTGGACCTTTATTTTACAAGCAACCTTTTTGTGGGATGAGAGGTATTGCATTATGAGAATGACTTTTACAAGATCAGATTTTAAAGAATAGGAAAGGCACCAGAATACGCTCTCTTTCGCCACTCCATTACAGAAACATAATGTAAATACTAGCTACGCTTCAGAGGAAGAACCATGAAATTGCAAGTTAACAAACGAGAACAATCTGCATTCCGAGTAGCATGAACTCCCTGAGATTAACGCACTCAGGCCGCCCTATCTACAGAAGAACCATGAAATTCAATAAGATCCAAATAAATCAATACAACTTGGTGTCATTGTACCAAGAACTCTTCGCTGCACTTGAACACTTCTTACATCTACTGAAGATAAACGAAAAACAACTTGATGTTAGAGCACCAAGAACTCCTCGAGACGCCACGCCGAGCGCGCCATGGAGCCACGCATCCAGGGACGCCACGGACAAACGAGTCCGGATCCGTTTCCTTAATCCTTAGCTCCTATGTGCTGTAGACCAGCTAACTATAATTAGATAGCCATATACACTAGAAGGGCTTATGCACATAGAGTTTATGCAATTTCATATTAATCATAAGAAGATGGTTATCTATGCTATGCAACATTTTACTAATGCTCTTATGGATTAGCATTATACTTACATAGTGATGTGAGCAAGAGTACATTATTCTTAAACATGACAGTTATGCAAGTAACAGGGAACATGCCTACTTATACGAGGCTTACCTAATGCATACTAATCACAAGAACAATATTTCATATGCCATGCAACAATCGAAAGAAGGCTACTATAAACACTTATTATCTATAAAGGACGCCATACCACATATGCAGTACTAGAATGACAGACAGAATGGGTGCTTATGCTCATGAAGACATTACTAAACAAATATGAACACATAAGACTTGCATTCATCTACTGAAAGGAGACAGAAATCATAATACACCTAAGAGCATGAATATAAGCAGAAAGATAACACTGGGTTCACACATAAAGCATCAACCAGAAACATACAGCAAAAGGGTTCTAATTATTAGACGAGAGGCTAAATTTTGCGAAATAACTTTTAAATAAAATAACTAGATGAAGGTAAGATGCTCACTTATGATTTTGTGGAGATGAGAAATATTACAAGATTTAAAGCAATATAGCAAGAAAACCCAAGTTTTTCCCTTATACTCCTAGCAGTCCCTACTTATATGAGCGTGGTTGTCGTAACCATGGCTCTGATACCACCTGTGGCGACCCGTATAATTAACCTAGGGTAGCGACAGTAACCCTGTCATCACCCCAAGATAATTACACGAATCTCGGCACAGCCGCCAGCAAAATATTGGAAAATCCAATACTTTACCAGCTACTATGCCGTGTTCAGAGTGTTACAGCAGAACAATAATTAGAGACTGCAAGAACATATATTCATTGCAAAGCCACGCTGGGCTAAAGGTCCATTACATGATAACTTAAGACATCGCTCTGTACAACAAAAGGTTACTATTATAGCCTAGTTCTACTAAATATCTTCTAGGAACAGCATATGGCATATAGAACCTATTCCTCTGGATAGTAGTAGTAGTCGAATATAGATAGCCCTCTCGTGCCATCCTCCGATAACCCCCGGGTGAATCCAGGTAGCCCTCAACACCTACCTCGGCGGATCCATCGAGCTCTTCTTCTAGAAAAGGGGAATACAAGAGTGAGTACAAGGTACTCAAAGAAGCATTAATTAATAAAATGCAAGATGATGACTTTTCTCTCCTTCCATTTCCTTTCCACCACATACGAGTTTAATAAATTAAGTTTTAGTTTTCTTTAAAGGTTGGAAATTTTTATTATTAGAAATCGTCTACTAACACCAGATATGAGATGAATAAACTTCCAGTAGCCTCCAATCCAGAGACAGCTTGAATTCAAGATTTAGACCTCAAGCAGTTTGTATCACTTTACCCATAACGGCCCCATCTCGAGGCTCCGAACGCTTATCGCTACTCGGTACTAGATCTCCAACCTCAGATTCGAGGATGTTCTTCCGCCACTGATTCTGATTGTACTCGGTTCCGCTATACCCTCTTGGCTTCAAATATACCGCCCTTCCATCCCCACATCTCAACAACAATACACCAATTTCCCACATCTCATACAATCAAAATGGGTATCCCAACAACACCCACCGAGCCATATTATACTTACCCATGTGGAGATCATAGCACTTTCGTAGGACAACCTTTTCTGACAGCGATTCATCTCGCTATGGTTGATACTAAAATTACGGCTCATTGCCCGAGTGTAGGTGGTATGTCCTTATATTCTATCCCTGTAGAGAGCGTCACCGGCGTGGGTTCCTCCCACCCTTTACCCCATGCTCTCTACCCACCAGCATAATTACTAATAACTCATCCACGACTCCACTCGTGGATATCCTAACGCACGCCCATTTATTTCCAAGCCACATTTCCAAAGACCAAAACCACATTCCACACCATTTCCACGACACAACACCACATCCATTCCTCCATCCGAACTCCCGTTTACGCTCTCACTCTTTTGAAATTAAATTTTGATGCACTGATGATATGATTAATACTATAAAATCATTGAAAACATTTAAAGAGGATGATCAAGGAAATCTTGCTCGCTATAGAATTGATCCGCTTCGGCCTCGCCAGAAGTCGGTTCTCGGCGAGGCGGTTCAGTCGAGACCAAGCAATGAGAATAAACTAAGGCACTGCACTTTATTTATTTTAGTTTGGCGTCCAACCAATATGATCTGTTGTTCAGATTTTAATTAACACAACAGATACAGTTCACTTGATGATTTTAACGCGATCCGACAATCGATTCAACAATCAACGCGGTCCGCGGCGCGAATTGGATTTCTACTCATTTACATTTTTCTCTTCTTTCTTTTTCTCTTTTATTTTTACTCTATTCCATTTTTCCTTCTCTCGATCTTTCTTTTCTTCTTTCCTTATTTCCTTTTCTTTCCCATTTTTCCCTTCTCTTCTATTCTACCGGGCTTTGCTTTCTTCTGGCGACATGGTCAAGGCCTTTTCTTTTGCCCGGCCGCATCTCTCTCTCCTCACATCTCTCTCATTTCTTTTCCCCATTCTTTGCATCACTTCACTCGCAATTTTCTCTGCAGTGCGCCTCTTCCCTGGCGATCCTCCTCTGGCGATCCTCTGGCGCTGGCTCACTCTGCCAAGGCCTCGGCGATGCTCTTCTCCCTGCGCCTCTCCCTGGCGACTCTGGCGCTCTGCTTCCTCTCCAATGACTGCTCCAGTCTTTGCCGCCCATTCCTCCTCCTCATGCCTAGGGTTCTACCCCATTTTCATTATTTCGCATTTTTGCTTCGTTTGCTTGTTTAGTTTGATTTGGATGGGGGTTCTATGATGACGGGGGGACAGATTGAGCTAGCAAAAGAAGAACAGAAGCTACACTACTCCGATGATCCTCCTCCTACTGAGAACCCGTGAGGAAGGACCCGATCTAACCCCTACCCTACCCCATTACTCAGCTAGAACCCTAACCTACTGTCTACCCATGGAGACCCGTACTGTTGCTACTGAGGTACCAGGTATTCTAGAGGAATGTGGGTCGGTTGAGGGGAAAGATAAATCTTGAGGAAGACAAGGATGCAGTGGGTGGCTCCCCTCCTGGTAGTGCTGCCTTCTGGTCACCTCTTCCTAGCTTCGGGCGTCTCTCCTTCTCTTCTGGATGTTCTCCTTCTACTCTTCTGGATGCTCTCCCCTTCGGTCTTCTCCTTCCTCCCTTGCTTGGTTGTGATGGCTTGCTTGTTGTTCTTGGGTGGAAGCAGGAAACAAGCTGGTGCTTTGGTTGCTTCGGTTGGAAGCTTTGGGGACTCGGCTGTGTTTGCGAATGGGGAACAGAGGGAGCTTGGCTGGCTTCTGGTTGGCTGGCTTAGAAGAATTTATATCCTGGGTAAAATTGGCTAATGACCTTATCGCCTTAGGGTTTATCGCGCTTCTCTCTTGTACGAGGGTATTTTGGTCAACCGGCGGTCAAAACACTAACGATACCCGCATATCGCACCAGGTAAGTCTAATAGCGCCGAAGGATGATCCCAGAAACTAATTAGAGGTGCCGATCTGGCCCCGGACAGGTCTGGTATCTCAATGAGCGATACGTTTCCTTGCGGGACTGACGGCACTTTTCCTAAACCTTATATTTTAATTTTCTTGCCTAATTGCTTTTACTGTTTTTACTGTTTAATTAATGCTTTAATTAAACTGATAACCCCCCGGGTTATCACAGACCAGAGGCATGAAGTGCGTGTATTTGGACAATCGGTCCACAACCACCAGGAGTGTGGTCTTGCCTTGTGACTTGGGTAGGCTGATAATGAAATCCATGGAGACGTCAGCCCATAGCTACTGGGGCACTGGAAGAGGTTGAAGGAAACCTTCTGGAGAGAGAGAGAGCTGGTCTTGCTGCGCTGGCACACTGCACAGCTTGCGATGTACTCCTCCACCACCCGCCGTTGGTTCGGCCAGTAGTAAGTTTGTCGAAGGCAATGGAGTGTCTTGTGCCACCCCTTCATGTGTCAAGTCATGGACGGTAGCCACCATCATAGAGATGAGAATTGACTTATCCGCAAAAGCAAGGCGATCGTTGCCGAACAAGAGGCCATCGTGCACGCGCCATGCGGTCCTTGTTGCTACCGTGGATAATTCGACCGAGGTGACCACAGCTGCCAACTGCGTGTCAGGTCCCTCCTAGCTCAGAGGAGCAGAGTGATCCGCCTGTAGTGTGTCAATAGCACCAGGAGCCTCCTATGTGGTCTTGCCCCTAGTGCTCGCAGCAGACCGATGCGAGGTTGGCCCTACGTGGGTTGACCCGTCAACTGGCGGCTGTTGGAGGGCGATGCACCTCCGATGGATCTTCGGGTCATTGCGAAGAGTTTCACCACTGGTCTACAACCAGTAAATGTGGGGTCAATAATGTTGTGCACCCCGGAGCAGCGTCTTCGATCCGGAGAGGCATCGGTGGCTTGGTTTGATTGTCCCGACTTGTACTCCACCTAGAAGTCAAAGTCCATAAGTTTGCTAAGCCAATGCTGCTAGGGTGGAGTGATAAGGGCCTACTCGAGCAAAAACTTCAGGCTGGCATGAACAGTGCGAACGACAAAGGCATGACCTCATAAGTACGGTCACCAATGTTGTATAGCCTTCGAGAGCCCGATAAGCTCACGCTCATAAGAGGCGAGCTTCATGTGCCGCTCCGCCAATTTGTGATTAAAGAAAGCTATCAAGTGACAGTCTTGTTGAAGTATGCGCTAATGCCATGCCCCGATGCATCGCACTCCACGACAAAGGGAGCTGTAAAATCCAGTAATTGGAGAACTGATGCCGCCATGAGTGCCAGCTTGAGGCGGAGGAAAGCTACCTTCGCCTCTGGCAACCACTAGAAGCTGTTGCGGCGGAGCATGGCCATCAAGGGCTCGACGATGTCGGCGGTACTTGTGTATCAACCGACTATAGTAGCCCATTAGCCCAAGGAAGCCTTGGAGCACCGTGACCGTCATGGGTTGCGCCCAGGCCGAGACGGCCTACAGCTTGTTAGGGTTGGCTACCACGCCGATATTGGAGATGACGTGCGAGGTAGCCCACCTGGTGTTGCATGAATGCACACTTGGACTTCTTTAGGTACAACTTGTGATGGCGAAGACGCTCCAAGATGATGCGCAAATGCGCATGGTGTTCCTGTGTTGACTGGCTGTAGACCAAGATGTTGTCGAAGACAACAAGGACAAATTTCCAGAGGAAGTCGTGTAATACGTTGTTCATGAGAGCTTGAAACGTCAATGGTGTGTTGGAGAGTCCAAACAGCATGACGAGAAACTCATAATGCCCATGATGAGTGCGGAATGCTATCTTGTCGATGTCGCCATCACGCATGCGTACTTGGTGGTATCCCGATCTCAGATCGAGTTTGATGAAGAACTTGGCGCCATGTAGCTCATCGAGAAGCTCCTCGACCACCAGAATTGGGAACTTGTCCTTGACCATTCATGCGTTTAGCTCGCGGTAGTCGACGTAGAATCTCTATGTGCCATCCCCTTTTAACGGCAAAGTGGCGGCAAAAAAAAGCGAACGATGATTCGATGATGCCAAGACCGGCGCTCAATCTCATCTTTTTGCCGGTATGGGTACCAGTATAGCCAAATGACGATCGGGTTCGTGCCTTCCTTGAGGCAGATGTGGTGGTCGCAACCTCAAAGTGGAGGGAGGCCCTAAGGTTCAGCAAAGAAGTCATCGAAGGCATTGAGGAGGGAGCGCATGTCAGCACTCTGATCGATCTAAAGAGACAGAAGGTGGGTGCGCCTGCCACAGCGGGTGCCCTCGAGTTGCACTTGAGAGCCTACGTAGTTAAATGACATGGTGAGGGTAGAAAAATTCCACCGGATGTCACCCGGTGTCTAGAGCCACTGCACCCCGAGGACCACGTCAAAACCGTTGAGCGGAATGACAAGGAATGGCGCAGTGAAGGAATATTTCCCGATGTCGAAGCCCTCGGATGGCACGTCGCCAAAGCAAGCTAAGTGGCTGCCATTGGCAACCTTGACTTGCTGTGACGTTGCTTGGTGACGCTCCAATATCATGCAAACGACAGCGTGACTGCTGATGAAATTGTGAGTGCTATCGCTATCGATGAGGCATAGTAGTTGATGCCCCCGCATGATCAACACTACTTGCATTGTACCACCAGACTTGGGTCCGAGAATAGCAAGCATTGATAGTGAAGGCGGTGGTGGTTCGTCCTCCGCCGTCGTGTTGACCGCTAGGTTGACGATGTCCTCCTCGTCATCCTCTCCGATCTTGATGGAGAAGAGCCTCTTGCAATGATGGCCCCTAGTGTAGAAATCATCGCAGTGGTAGCATAGCCCCTTCGCGCATCGCTCGGTGAGTTGGTCAACGTTAAGCTTAAGCTTGGCGATGGTTGGGGATGCGGACGCAATGCTAGATAGCGCGCTCGAAGTGGCGCGGCTGCTCCCGCTGGTTGGTGTTGGTGTGCCTGTGTTCGGTTGACCCAGTGTGGAAGCTGTGGATGCCGTCAATTGGTACATGGCTATCGACGCCACGCCCCGGCTAAATGCCATCCTTCCCCGCCCCTAGTTGGCATAGTCTTGCATGGCTTCAACCACATAGAGGTCCTTCTCTCCTCAACATCGCGTGCGAGGGTAACAACCTCCGACAGATCGTGGTGCCGCTCACGTCGAACGTCAGCCGCAAGTTTCTTTGCGAGACCTGCGGTGAACGTCTCCACTTGATCTGCCCTTGCCATGTGCAGTGCACGTGCGAGAAGTTGGAACTCGCGGGCATAGTCATCGACTTGGCTTGCGCCCCGCTTGAGATTGGCGAGGTCGCCCAAAGGTCCCGCCCTTGATTAACGGATGAAGCGAAGGAAGGTGTCGTAGAAGTCCTCCCATGAGATCCACCACACCTCCAGCATCCAATTGTCAAGCACTTCCTAGGCCTCGCCATGCAAATGTAAGCCCACCATGTCAACGCGCCTCCGTGTAGGGATTTGATGAAGGCGGAAGTAGTGCTCGCATTGGCGTAACCAAGAAAGTGGGTCCTGCGTGCCATCGTAGGTGGGAAGATCGGGCCGAGGAGCTCATGGGGCCCAGCGCTGATCGTCGACTGCGTCCTCCAGTTGGTGGCGTCACCCAGGCGAGGCGCGGAGGCATCCGCCATTCTCCCACGATTGACATTCGCGTTGCCCGCACTCAATAGCTCGCGGTCGTGCGGCGTGCGCCGAGGCGTGCGACCCATAGCCTAGCGAATCGAGCGTGTGCAGCCGTTCGCGGCGTTCCAGCCAGGGGTCACGATGCCGACCGGTGTCATCCGCCATGTGGCCATTGTGCTGGCCTGGGTCGCTAGTTGCAGACTTGGCCGCCTTCGAGATTGCGAGTAACTCTACGAGAGAGGTCTTCATCTCCTCCATTGAGAGCTCGAGGTTGCCGACACATTCTTCAGTGGTGGGCTGAGCCATGGTCGGAGGTTCAAGCGGCTCTGATACCAAGATGTTGTGTGCTTGGTTATAGAGACAACTGCTGGGCCTTAGACCTGGCCGTGAGGTAGTGGACGTCGACGCCGTTGCAGTGATCGACGGAGGTAGAAGCTATCGGAGCTACCGCCCATGTTAATCGGAAGGCACCGCCTAAGAGATCAATTTGGTGGCATTCGGCATGCCTTTTCATTGTTTTTCTGCGGTATATACAGGGGTTGAAGTCTTACAATAGATAGAAGCAAATAACTAAAGAAGAAAACAAAATAACTTGAGAAGGAAACAACTAACCTGCTGCCTTAACTAAGGAGAAAAGACCAAATCTGCTGCCTTATCCTTGTTGAATCGGCGAAGTGGTATCAAGATGACCCTGTCACTCGGAAGCGTGAGCCGCGGTGATCACTCTTGGGAAGCCATTGGGCGGAGATATAGGTAGAAGATGTTATCGAGGCCGTTGAGGCCCACAACAAACAAGCACTTTACTAAATGGTTCCATTGACAACAAATTCTCTATATAACTGTTTTGGTAGTTCCTGTTTTCTGATCAAGAGCCCTTTGCACCCCGAACAACGTCGAACCCACGGAGAGGATGACAAGGAAAGCGTAGTGAATTTGTGGAGTCCATTTGAGAAGTCCTTGCTCGCCACCTTGAAACAAAGCGGCTCCTCCCGTTAGCCACGCATACGGG
Organism: Guadua angustifolia; assembly: GCA_036346375.1. Classification (NCBI taxonomy): domain Eukaryota; kingdom Viridiplantae; phylum Streptophyta; class Magnoliopsida; order Poales; family Poaceae; genus Guadua; species Guadua angustifolia. Next base: position 6,224,505 of record CM070507.1, on the reverse strand, counting down.
AACCGCCGGACTCTGGTCCACCCAATCCTTTGCCGCCGCGCCAATTGCCAGAAGTTGTGCGTCTTGCCGTATCCACTAGCCCCAAAGTTGCCGACACGCCATAAGCGAGTCACGCATCGTGTTGCCTCTCTTGACCCCTTGACGCCATGGCGAAAAGGCGGTAGCTTCTTCTTCCTCTTCTAGGACTTCCTCTTCCTCCTCCTCACCTTCATTAATCACTTCACCGAGAGCGGCCGTTTGCTGATGTCCACGGGAGAAAGCTTCGCCATAATTGAAGCAGAGCCCTTTGCTCGTCGCTCGGCCATTTCATCCGGGTGAGGCGGCGGCGATAGAGAAACGATCTGCGGAGGACATCTGGAGCCCGGTGTTATCGCCCTCGGCGCCGCGTGGCCGTGCTGCTTCTTTGATGCGTCGTGGGGTGGGCGGATAATCTGACCACCGAAGAAGGGGCGGGACACGGAGGTCGCCTGTTCCCCGCGGGACCGCCACTACCATATGGCGCGGCCAATCACAGCCTCGGCCAAACGCCCGTTTTGATCGGTGAAAAGATTATTGCTTTAGCCAACGGGCGTCTTCCGACGCTCGCCTCTCGTGCCGGTCCAACGCATCGGTGTTCAAACCATCTACATAAAAATCTTCAAGATACTAGACTGATCTATATATAATGCTTGACAAATTCAGTACAACTAGCATCGGTTTGATTCTAATTGTACTTTGCTAGTTGATTTTCAAAACTTACATGGTCATGAAAATTTTAACTCATCCTATAGGTCTGTTCATCTTTATACCAAAACAATGACACTTCCACTAGATGCCAAATTTCTAGAGAAACCAGACTTGCTCAATTCAGCAGAGGATCCCTAACCAAATGCTAAAAATGCACAGAAGACCACTCAAAACATATTATGATTATAACAACAGCTAGTCAAAGATGTGTAGGCTGCGACATTGTAAACAACTTCAAGGTAAACATAACTATCAAAATTTCAGGACAGAATTCTACCTTAGACATGAGATAGTGGAATAATGCAGTTTGGTTGTGTAGAGAGAAATCACTCCTAAACCAGCAATCAATTACCTGAATCTATAAAAAGATTTCCCCAAATTTGGTCAACTTTCCCCCAGTTGAAGCTTCAGGCGAATACGCAACTGATGATTAAAAACAGCTAGACACTGAATAAGCAAACAGAAGATTCTACCACCAAGTGGCATGAATGGGTGAATGCATCATAACGATGACCATAAACCTCCAAACTCGTATTCACATGGCGAATGTGTTTTTATTTTCCAGAAGAAAGTGTCACAAAATTGCAGCATCAGAAGTTGGTCCAGCAGATTCACATGACTGGAGAAGAACTAGAATGATACAGGTAAATTCACGTGTTTTCCTCCGAGCTTCCATCAGCGCACAAGATCAACCAAAGTTTTCCTCCGAGGGAACCTTTGCGGAAGCCGAAGCGACATGGCATCCTGAATCTCAATCGGTAAATGCGTCGCAACGAACACAATCCCACCCTTCTTGCGGTGCTCCGCTATGATGTACTCGAGCAGCTTAACACCCTCAGCATCCAACGCGACCGACGGCTCATCCAGCAGCCAGATCGGGCGATCGATGGCGAGCAGCCTAGCCAGCTGCAGCCTCTTCCTCTGGCCCATGGAGAGCATCCTCGCCTTCTCGTTCATAAGCCTTCCGAGCCCCATGAGCTCGATGGCGGGCGCCGACCTGCCGTGCTTCCCCTCGAGGAGCTCGAACCACTGGACATTCTCGAGCACGGTGAGCTTCTCCTTGACGGCGTCCTTGAGCGACATCCAGTTGAGCTGCAGCTTGTACTGCTGGAACACGCCGGGGGAGGTGACGTCGTGGCCGTTCCAGAGGATCTCCCCCGCTGAGGGGCGCGAGAAGCCGGCGAGCATCCGCAGGAAGGTTGTCTTGCCGGAGCCGTTGGCGCCGGTGAGGACGAGCGCAGTGCCGTCGTGGACGCTGACGTTGATGTCGCGGAGCACCGTCTGCGCGTTCCGCATGCAGGAGACACCGTTGAGGACGAGACGCGGGGGCGGAGGCTTCACGGGCGGCATTCTGGCGGTGATTCACGAGCGGCCGTGGGAAAAAAAAGCCGGAAAACTCTTGGAACGACGCCGAGGGATCTGAACCGGCGACGCGACCGCCGCGCGGGTGGTGAGCCGATAGAGACGCGAAAGGGAGCGATTCGGCGTGCGGCGGGGCGGGGCGGGGGGTTCGTGCGTGCTGCGGCGGCGAGCGGCGAGCGGTGCGTTGGGAGTATGGGGGAATTGCGGCGCGCGGAGTAGCCGAAGACCCGAAGTGGAGGAGAGCCTCTTCGTGGCCTCCCGGAGAGGCAGCGGTTGGGCCGTGCCGAGTGGTTGGGCTGGGGAGGAAACGTGAGGTGAGGGGTTGTTGGGCTCGTGCGGCTCGATGGGGAGTTTGCGGCGTGCAGTCTGTAGTGCGGGTATTTGATTTTTTTTTTTTTCGGTTCGATCTATTTAGTTTAAAAATATTTTAGTTTTTGAAATTGGCTATCGAAATTTTCAGTTTAAATTTAAAAACTGAACTAAATTAACTGAAAAAATTGGTTTGGTTTATTCGGTTTTTTGGTAAACCAAATTTCCTCAGTAAGTTTACATATACCATATATACCTCTGGATAATACTTTTACTTGTTAGTTGATTATTCTAACGAATTACTAGAGGAAAAAAAGTAAGGTAAACAAACAAGTCTGAGCCTGTTCTGATTTGATATTATAGACTATGGTGGTATACCTCAGGTGCCATCCAATATACAGTTCCTTTACATGATTTAAGCATGTTGAATTTGATAATCTGAAGGAGAATTGATGAAGCAGTATTATTTCACAGAGGTAGTGCATGGAATAACAAATGTAGTCAAAGATCAAACACAACATTATCTAGATTTTGCTAGCCAGTAACCAAACCTCCTTAGCGAGTCCAAAGTCTACAAGTTTCACAGATCAATGGCATGGCATGCACCAGTATATTGGCACATTTGATAATTGATATCTCTGCAAGATGGGAGTTTGGACTTTGAAGTGTATTAGTGTATTCAGAACATACATACATAACGTACATGAGCACATATATGATTCTCAAAGACTTTCCCAAGTCAAATGAGGAGGAGGGGCACATATGAGGACCCGTCGATGCTGCTGCGGTAAAAGTCATCAGCGACTAGGGGCAGGAGGCGATGGCGTCGCGGCAACAAGTGGCGACGGATCTAGCGAGGTGGTGCTTGTGATGGAGAAATAGGGGAGTGGTGAAGGAGGAACAAGCAAAGTGCCCAGGCGCGCTCTCACTCGCTGTCTCGCTGGCGGGGGTGGGGGGTAATGGAGGATGGGAGGAGGTGATGACTCTCGCCAGCGAAATCGAAGAGCATGAGGCGAATGGAAGTGACCAAGCGAGCGATGGGTTGTGGGGATGGGAACTGGGAAGGGAAGTGGTGGCGATTTGGGAAGAAGAGGTGGCTGAACCGAACCGGTACAGTTTTGTTCGGCTTTTCGGTTCTTACAAGTTAAAAACCGAACCGAAACTCAAAAACCGAATAGCATTAAAATAAAAACCGAAATGATCGGTTAATTCGGTTCGATTTTTCGGTTTCGATTTATAAATGAGAAAAACTACGTAACGGTATTCCGTTAGTAGTGCTTTCAACGGCATAGATAGACAGCCATTGAATCTTAGCTATGAAACTTAGCTGTGAAACAATATGAAATCTAGTTGCGAAACTTAGCTGTTAGCTGTGAAACTTAGCTATGAAACTTAGCTGTGAAACCTAGCTATGAAACTTAGCTGTGAAACAATATGAAACCTAGTTCTTGAAACTTATTTGTGAAACTTAGCTATGAAACTTAGGCATGAAACACATTATCCGTTGGAATCAATTCCAACGGTATAGCGCTCAAGAGTAGCACTCTTTATAAATGCCCACCCCTAGCAGTTTGGGGAGTACTCGGAGAGGGAAATATCTTGTGCAATCTAGCCTAGGATGCAGTTACGGTATATTTTAATAAAATCAGTGACAAGAAATTCTAAAAACATTTCTAGATATACTTATGAACTTACTATAATTATGTATAAAATTTTAAATTCAAATCCATTGTGTGTGTTACAGAAACAAAAGAAAAAGAAAAATCTAACAAATGTTAAGCATTCAAATTTGTCATAATTTCTATTTTTTCTTGCTTTTTAATATCGGATGGAGTTGAACTTGGAATTTCATAGAAACGTGGAATAAACCGTGATTGCACCCCAGGCTGGATTGCACACGATATGTTCCCCGGGATAGAAACTTGGATAGGCTGTGCAATTGTTCATGATTAAGCGCCATCGGGCTCGTGGTCTTTTTATTTTAGAGAAACACATGGATTTCAGCATTGTCAAAACCGTTGGCTGTCGAAGGGAAATAGAAAACACCTCACGTTCTGCCCTTCTGTACTTGCTGTGTTTACTCGGAGATGAATTACGCACATGTTACACGCGAAGCCTGGGCCACGGTGACTGCGTACGTAAAGAACAGAACACCGGTTTCTTGTAAGAGTTGACTTGTGATGAGTTGAATGAATAATGACCTTGTTTGTGCGGTTGGTCTACTTGATTACGGTTTGGTCTGAAGAACCGGCCGGCTGCTAGTACTTTTTGTTGCTTGAATATAATGCACGGGCATGCGTGCTCCGATTTTTCTTGTGTAACTTGTGGTACTTTGCAAGGAAGAAGTACGTTTTTTCTTTCATTCTTGGAGATACGGTCGTTTGGTTGGCAGTTGCTTCAGATCCTTCACGTGTAAATCCTCGCTTCGGATCAGAAACCGAGCCTCGGTCCAATCAGCATACCGAAGTACTACCTAGTATAGCCTAGTAGTATTAGTGTATTACTATAGGGCATATATAGGCATTATTCCCTTGAAAAACAAAGTCTAGCTCGAGTTGTACAATGTACACAGCCACTACGTAGTACGTACACACATACACACACATGGAGGAGAGAACACGGCACAATCCAAGAGAAAAATTAAGCAAATCGCGAGATTCGTTGGGACAGAACACAAGATCCCAACTCACCTGTTGGCTACACGGGAATGGGATACATGTTGCCGTTCCAACACCCGGTAGTTCCTACTTCCTCGTCTCTTGCAGATCCAGTCCGATGGCCTGCCGATGCCTCCGGTTGCCTAGCTACGGTGTGCATGCCGTTGCATCGAGTGTCTCTGTCATCGGTGTTTGTCGAAGGCAAAAAAATTAGGGCAAACGGAGCTCAATTAACATGGATCGATCGTGTCGAGGTTTGGTGTCCGCGCGCGACGGCGTAGGCGCCTAGCTATATATCCTCGCAAGACGCTGCCTTTGTGTTCTGGGTCTGTGGCAGACAAGTGGGCCAGGGATATGCGATCCCGTCGTTCACTCACATGGCCACATACGCATATCACAGTTCACGAAATCACAATGACATTGCACTATGTACAGAGTGTCATCTCTCTCTGAGGAGTTGTACGTGGACGGCGAGAGATCGTCATGCATCGAGGTGACTTGGCTACTTGCATAGCTGCGTTGCGTCGTCGCACGAACAGGGGGCTGGAAAAAAAAAAGCTCTTTATGGTTTGAATTAAAATTGATTTGATTACGGTAGTTAATAAGTTTAAAATTAAAATTGGTATATTTCAAGCCAAAAATATTAATGAAGCCCGGCTCGATAGCGATCCGTTAGCTCAAATATAAAATAACTACTTAAATGGTAAATAAAATGATCTTATGTGAAATTATATCAATTTTGAAACAAGTTAAACAATAACACGTTAAACTAGATAGCCCTATGCATGAATACATGTAGGCCACATATGCAGATTACTTATTACACACTTGGTCAGTTTCCATAAAATAGCTTGCTTATTTCGAGATTAACTATGCTTTTCTGAGATATGGTCGCGACTTGCGCGTATTCACGCACCGGTTTTATTTGCTTCGGATGATCAGATCCTTGCGCGCGATGTCATCCTTGGATAATCGTGATCGCCACAGGATCGGATTAGGTACGACGACTTAGGGACGTGCCTGATGGCTGATGTGCGAGAGCTGATTTGGTTTTGCCCGCATTTGTACCAGCACGATCAAGATGAACTGTTCCAAATCTCTTCTCAATCTTGACTCGTCCATTGAATGTACCTTTTCGCCATTAATACTCAAGAAGCTACGTACAGTAGGTGAAGTGGAGCTCTCTTACTCGATATGTATCATCGGTGGCATACGTTCCAACCACTTCGGCTCAATCACCAAGGAATATAATAACCATCGTAATAATCATACTGTATACTACTGTAGAACAATTCTCGATTAAGACATCATTACAGGATAAAGAAATGCAAACGAGAAGATTCCTACAGATACAATTTTAAATGGATGCTAGTGTCTGACAGACAGATCACACTCTTGTACTTCTATTCATATCTATTCCATTCCTTGGAGCTATATATAAACACGAGCTCTAGCTAGAGAGCACGCCATCCACAGCAAGAACACCAAAGGCTGTACACTGCAGGCTACCGCATACAGAAACACAATTACTCGTAAACATGGAGAAAGCATCACACTCTTCATGCATCAGCCCAGCAGCCACATCCATGTCAGCTGATGAGAGCAGCTGGGCAATGCACATTGCAAACTTCTTGGAGTCACCACACAACAGTCAGGACATGATGAATCACGAAGTTGTCTCTGACAGTAGCTTCTCCTCTGGCTTCGCTTCTTCCTTCGCTTCCTTTGGTGACGACGCCTCGTTCATCACGCGGGCGTCGATGTGCGACCACGACGAGGATGATTCTTTACAGGACACTGCCTGTTCTTCCGCAGCTGGCCCTAAGGTAGGGAGAAAGATTATCTAGTTGCAACCTGTTGAACAACATTGCAAAGGTTAATTATCTTCTAACATAGTTATGATTTTTTATGCACAGGTAGCTGGCATGAACAATGTTAATATGAAACCAATGGTAACCATGGATGCAAAAGGGATCAACATCCCCCAGCTGGTATGTTTGTGAAGCAATCGCTATCTCTTTCTTTCTTCAGATACTGGTTACGTATTCCATGTTTTCCTGACAGGAATGTGTTCTTGAAATATTGCAGGCTAGGTATTTTGTCGATGTGGGTTCACGACAACAGATCATGTCTAATGCTGTTCAAGAAGTGGTCAGTGGCGATAATAACAATGAGAAGGCACTGTATGAGTGTAATGAGCTGAGGAAGAAAGGGCTTTGCTTGGTCCCTCTCTCCATGTTGATAAATTACCAAGGATGATTACTGTTCATGTACTTTCAGTGTTCAGTTTAATTATATACAATGATAGTTCTACATCACTCTATTGTGTCAGCTGAGAGCCTCAGAGCCCTACTTCCATCATGCCGTTGAGCTGTCAAATCATACCACTCACTTAGAAAAACAAGTATTCAACTATCGGGAAACAATAAACAAGCAACAAAAGATATGCAAGTGCATGCTAGTGAGGAAAACTTTGTATATAGCTTCAGTTCTTTGTATGTACAACAAAACATACTAAAGTTCAAGACTTCAAGTTTAGGCAAAACTTTCAGTGCAAATCATCGGCGGTTTGTAAATTGAAAAGGTGTGTGTATAATTGTATATAGCTTATGTCAGTAGAAAGCTTTGTCAAATTTTTATGTTGTGCCCATTCTGCTGAAATGCATGTATTTACCTTGAAATTAATAGAACATAGAAGCTTAATGCTAGATTGTGAAGTGAAATGTGAACTATGAAATTCTCAAGATTTAATTATATAATCATTAATCAGCCATGGTTCAGTCAGTTTCCACTTTTCAGTCTCATTTTGTCAATCACATGGTTAAAAGATTCCCTTACGCCTATGCACACGTCAGCGATGTGATCACTAAGTAGAAGCAAGCTGTAAATACTCTTAGGATACAAGGAGCTAATATTTCTTTATCACTAGCAAGTACCAATCGCATGCTTAAACAGTCAGAATAACAAGAAGGGGGTATCTCAGACCAAAAAACAAAACCTTACTTCGTCAAACCAATATTTTAGTCTGCTTGGAATGGTTATGAATAGCATTTGTGTCGATCATGAGGCCAATAAGCCAGAATATATACATGTATATAAGGGTACAAAAGGAAATGTTATATAAGGTAATATCTATACAAAGCAATATATGCTACTAGCAATCTTTATACAAGACAGCATAGGATACTATCTAACACCCCTCTGAAACTCATGATGATCAACAACACTGAGTTTGAAGAGATAAAAGCTGTGCTAAGCTCGAGTATATGCCTTTGTGAAGAAGTTTGCCAACTAAAACTCTGAGGCACATACTGAACAGCCACGACCTGATCTTGCACTTGTGACCGCATATAGGAAACATCAACACCGATATGCTTGGTGAGCTCATACTTTACCGGGTCGCGAGCAATGCTAATAGCAGATAAAAGAGGAGTTGGCATACAAACAAAAACACCAAAATCCTCAAGTAACCACCGTAGCCATGTAACATCTGCCGTCAAAAGAGGAGATGGTGCAGCCGCTGACGGGTGGTGCGGCTGGAGCGCCAGTGAATGGTGGCACGATCAGAGAAGCTGAAGCGGCGCCGATGGCGTGTAGGCAGAGATCCTGTCCGAAGCTAATGCAACGGCGGGAACAACCACAGGAAGAGTAGCAACAACCGACAAACAAAGAGAAAGTGGTGGACGGTGCAAGTATAACACCGATGAAAATCCTAACCCTAAAAAACCTTGTTCTGATACCATATTATGAATAGCACTCGTATTGATCATGAGGCAAATAGGTTAGAATATAAACATTTACATGAGGGTACAAAAGAAAAGCCTATATAAGACAATATCTATACAAGAAAATACATGATACTAGCAATCTCTATAAAAAGCAATATAGGATACTGTCTAACAGGAACAAATTCTGTTCAGTAATATATATACATGTTCCAGTAGTTGCAACTAGCAACATATTTCTCTAACAAAATAAGAAATTCCATGTGCCATCACAAGGAGCCAGTTAGCAACCAGCGCACCCTAAATTCTAGACAATTCTAAGCGTATCCCATGGATTTCTCCTAAATAGGACAAAGCATTAGCATTTTAAAAGGATAGGAGGTTCCTATATGTGTGATTACCATTCATCTAATTTGAATTTACACGAGCCTTTCCGATTCTACAGTATATTTCATGTTTTGAAGAATTAAGAAATTGAATAGGTATGGAGCATGGTCACTTAATTCTCTTCAACATATGTCACTTCATCTGTAAACTGCTTTTGGTAGGCGGGCCTTTAAAGTTGAGGTCAGCCAAAGAAGACAACCAAGTGCATTCCTTAAACATTTTTACACAGACCACGTGGTATCTTAGAATGAACCACCAAAATAAAAATCAATGATGAGCTCAGTATACATATAGAGTATGGAGCATGCATAGCGCATGTTGGTTCATGTGCCTATGTCTCGCCCCAACCTGTTTATACATGTATCGGACAACTTGGCTGGAAAAAGTCACAGTTATGTTATTTAGTAATTTCTGATTTCTTCTGTTCCATGATACATCTCTATAGCTGCCAGGACAGTCTCTTTCCATAGAAGAATTCACTGGATAAGTCTTAAACAAGCCCACTTGGCAGGTCTGGCTGTTATCCTTGGTATTCGTCTTTAATATGCTGAACTTTTCGATGACAACCTGGCAGTTGTACATTGTAAGATAAAAGGTTGTTGGGAAGTTCATAGGATACTGGGTCACTTTCAAGAAATCCACAAGCACTACTGGTTATAACTGGAGTAAAAAGTGCAACAGTATGAATCCAGTGGAGATATTGAAAGTAAAAATGAACAAAATGGACAAGACTCGGAAATCAGGAGTAAATCTTTGTTTAAACTCACAATATTATTCAAAATGTATTTCATAGTTGAAAACATTTGGCACAGGAGTCTTATCTAGCTAAGGAGAATTTGCAGTTCGGTAGATAGTTACCAGAAACACAGTTCGACCAAGTCGTAGTACGGGATTCGAATCCGCAATTTGCCAATTTTTCTTCTAATTTCCATTGTGAACACACCTCATACCCTAAATTGGTTCAGATTCGACGAATTTGGTTTGTAATTCATATGGATTTACAACGAATCAGGTAACTATGGTTCGGTGCCACATTATTATCAGTAAAGGATGGATTTGGGAACAGTACATGATATCAACTTCTGAAATCATCCTTGCCACCAAGTGATTACCATTTACAGTAATTTGACTGGGAGATACTGTAGTAAGACTACAATGAAAGACCAGTGGCAAGTCAACTGTAATGTCAATGTCGATTTCCTACTCATCGTTCATCAAAGCGAAAGGTGCACCTAAGCCCTTTTGTTGTTAGTTAAACTGGCAACAAACCAAAATGGTATTTTAGAGGAACGTGTTATGCCAGAGGACAAACCAGACGGATTCAAAGAACGCGGTGGCGGCGTCAGAGCCAAACAAAGCATCGGCAACTGCAAGTGATTTGATCGCCGGCTCCGGAAGAGACAAGGAACCACAATAGGTTGGACCTGCAAATGAAGCATATAAAACAGATCCACCAGTTGTAGCATCTTCTAAAAGATCTGTTTGAACGAATCTAAATTCCTAGTTTTCTACAACTTGCTCAACTTGTTCTTTAGCGGCGAAATGCGCACTGCTGGAGGCTGGAGGCGGCGCTCATGCGCCACACTGGCGCACGAGGGTATCCTACTGTCACAGCATTTGTGGAGGGTTTTGGACCAGTTATCCAAATGCAACATGTAATTTTAAGCAAAATTTCCCCAACTTTCTTGGCTCTGCTGCAATCTTTTAGTCTGTCTCCCGCTCATCATGAGTAATTTGGCGCAAGTTGCTCGCTAATTTTTGCAAGTTGGTACCAAAGCATATACCACGATCGTCTATGGAGACTCTACATAGTATAACAAAAAAAATGAGGGGAAAAGGAGTTCCGCTAGTGGAATTCACTTACGTGGGGCAAGTTCGCCGACGGCGGGGCGGAAAACCGCTCCACGCGAGCGAACGCCGGCGGCCGTTGGTAGCGCAGCTATCTGATCTCCGCTCCGCGAGACGACAAGCGAAGAGTGAAGTGGCTCGCGTTTGGTTCGTCACTTCGTCGTCATGCCGATCTCAGCAACGGTTGGGCCGGGCTGGGAAAAACGGGCCGTCAGACGTGAAAACACTTGGTCCAGCCGGATTTAAATACTGAGATTTTCGTAACGTTGGCCCTGATAAGCCCAAACGGGGCGGACCGGAAACTGAAATTTGAAGCTCCAAAGTCCAGAGTATCAAGTATTAAACTTGAAGTTTCAATTAATTCAAGTTTCAAATTGAAATTTCAAATGTGAGTATTCAAGCAAGCTTCAAAGATTGTAATCGTTTCAGACAAGTTTCTTGGAAGTTTCAAAAATTCGAAGTTTTAGGAAAGTTTCACTAAATTTCAAAATTTCTGGCTAATTCAAACAAGTCTCATGCAAGTTTCAGTAGAGTTTCAAAATTCGAGCTGATTTCAAACAAGTTTCACGAAATAACAAAAAAAATTTAGCTAGTTTCAAACAAGTTACATGAAAGTACCAAAAATTCGAGCTAGTTTCAAACAAGCTTCAGCAGAAGTTTCAAAAATTGAAAGTTTCAGGCAAGTCTTACTAAGGGCCTGTTTGGTAGAGCTCTAGATCCCAGCTTCGCTTGAGATCTGAAACTTGTAGGCTAAAATAAAGTGAATTAAGTTTATATTTTTGGTCTAAAATATAAATAAGATAATCCATCTAAACACTCTTAATGTACTCACAGCTCCAGCTTCACGGATCTGTGGAGCTAGAAATACCCAGCTCTGGTGGAACTGGAGCCCTACCAAACAGGCCCTAAGTTTCAAAAATTCGATCTGGTTTCAAGCAAGTTTCGGGCAAGGTTCACTAAAGTTTTAAAAAATCAAGCTAGTTTGAGGTATGTTTCAAACAAGTTACACGAAAATACCAATAATTTGAGCTAGTTTCAGACAAGTTTGACGAAACTTTCAAAAATCCGAGGAAGTTTCAAACAAGTTTGAAAAATTTAGGCTAGTTTCAAACATGTTTCATACAAGTCTCACGAAAGTTTCAAAATTCAAGCTTCACATGCTTTCGAGAGTTCTCATGCACCAGCACTTGCCGCACCTGCTAACCGCTCGCCCCGTCCGATTTTCAACGCCTACAACCCGTAACCTCTATCTCCTTCGTTCTCCTTCTCCACCCATGTACTCACCCACGGCGGACCAATGCCGCTAGCATGGTTTGATTTCCCAGCATCCTTCGCCGCTGTCATGGACACCCGGCACACATGCCCGCAGCTGTAAGATGCCTCCACACACACACCCACAAACTGTCGCCTCCATGGTCACCTTCACGTACATCCGCACACGTTACAGGCTCAGAGTGGACAGAAGAACTTGTATGTGTTAGATCTGACATGGCAAAGCGCAACTCGAGCATAAGAGGACGAAGATGGCTGCCGAGCAACTTGTCAGTGGCGATCTCATGGCTACCGCCCACCAATGCTGACGTGACGAAGCTTCAGAATTTGAGCATCGGAAGTTAGATCAGATGGGTGTCAGCTTATCCTGTTGAGAGGAGTGCAGGATCGTAGACGCTAATCACCCTCTAATCTCACATCTAATTAACTTGAACAGCGAAACAACTTAACTGAATACAGAAATTAATCAAGATTAAGAGCAAACCAATCTGATCATTGAGTCAAAAACGACAAAGATCTCATTACAGGAACCCATCTTCTTGATTCATCAAATTAGTACCTTTTCTGTTCTCACGCTACATGATTTTGCACAGCCACCGCTTCAAGTCCAGTCTCCCATGACACGCTCCGTCTGGCGACCACCTCCAGCTTCGCTTCGGCGCCTTCCACACGCCAGCCGGACCTGCGATCACGCCAGGACGGGATCACGAGCGCACCTCCTGGAGCCCTCGACCAAAACGGCGCCGCCCCCGTTGAATCCCCAAAAGCCAAAACCCTCACGTCTCTCCTGTTTGCTTTTTAATGGTCTGCCATCCAGCCAAAAGTCTCAGACACTTTTCTTTTATACATCATCAGTATATACGTATACATGGATGGGCCGGCCCATTTTACTTAAAAGCTGACGTCCACTTCCTCTTCCTGCTAATCCATGCATGCACTTGTTGCTAGTTGTCCTGCTAATAGCCTGCATGAAACTTTGCTCCAAATCCAATATTATTCCATCACTATTATTATTACTTGGCAAATCACTCAGCACAAAAATTGTAAATCAACAATCTCCCCCTTGATGAGTGATTTGACAACAACTTGAAAAGAAATTTTCTCCCCCTTGACACAAGCTCTCCTATCACAAATCTCTCCCCCTGAACAACTGCAATCTCTCATATCATCTCTCCTCCTTTGACAAAACACACATCAAGGGACTTACTCTTGTGAAAAAGATGTATGCTATGAAATGCAAACCTATAAGCATTGAGGATTATTCAAAATGAATGCTGAAATTATAGCAATTCACATCCACACACCAATATTTAAGAAGCGCCCCATAGCCAAGTAGTAAACACCGGTTTCAAATAGTATATTTATAAGATTACAATAAACTCAAGAACAGGAAAATAAATCATTTGGACAATAGATAATATTTAATATAAAGTAGATCAATGTGAGAAAGATACTAGATTTGAGCACATAAAGCACGCCAGACTCACAATTATCTGTCCAAAGATGCTTTTTGGAATATTTCTTTTATGCCCTTTTATTATTTAATATATATCTCAAGATACCCTTTTGATTTATTTTTTTTATATGTCATGGGCATGGCAAGTTTGAGTTTGCATCTTTTTCCTATATGGCAAATATTTTAATTTGCATCTTGTAATCGCAGGTATGGCAAGGTTGACCTTGCTTCTTTTTCTAATTTGGTAAGCGACATCACACAGTCAAGCTCACATCTTTTGCCCTGCATTTTTGTGCTTGCAATTCTAAGGACTCATCATGATCATCTGAGTTATCAACAAAGTGCTCAAAAACAATTACTCAGACTCACACTAGTAAATTGTTTTGATATTTCAAAAGCCCTCATGACAAATTCACCTAGTCCAGTAGAAGATTGTAAGCTCATAAATATTCTATTCTCTACTAGTAATAAAACAGCTCAACTAAGATGGCTTTATCATAAAAATTGTCATGTGAAAGATCACTGCCATAATAATAGATATTCATCGAGAATAATAAACAATGCTTATTCTATATGAGAAAAATGCAAAACTAAGTGATCTAAATGACATTGTCAGAATGCATGAGTCCCAACTCTCCTCTCAATCTGGCAAAATCAAGATATGCCAAAGGTTTTGTGAAGATATCTGCCAGTTGATTTGTAGATTTCACAAAAAACAATTCAACAGTTTTCTTTTCCACATGATCTCGAATAAAATGATGTCTAATATCAATGTGCTTTGTTCTACTATGTTGAACAGGATTTTTAGTCATATTCAAAGCACTTTGATTATCACACATGAGAGGCAAAGTATCATATTTAAGACCATAATCAAGTAAGGTAGATTTCATCCAAATCAATTGAGCACAACACTAGCGCAAAGAACATATTCAACTTCAAAGATGGACAAAGCAATTGAATTTTGTTTCTTTGAGGACCAAGAGACAAGTGAATTTCAAGAAATGAGCATATACCGAAGTGCTAGTTCTATCACTTCTATCACCAAAGAAAATCAACATCTGAATATCCTACCAGTCCAAAGTGGAATCACGGAGTACCAAAGGCCAAATGTGTGCGTACCTTTCAAGTATCAAGTATTCTTTTCACGGCTTGAGATGAGACTCCATGGGAGAACTTTGATATCCGCACACTTACAAACAAAGAAATTGTATATCCGGTCGAGATGCGATTAAATACAAAAGTGCTCCAATCATGCTTCTATATTTCGTCGAGTTCACAGAGTGCCATTCACATCTTGATCAAGTTTGATGAAATTGCCATAGGAGTATCCAAAGTTTTGCAATCAAACATGTCAAACCGTTTCAAGAGATCAATGCAATACTTGGTTTGATGAACAAAGATTCCTTTAGCGATTGTTTTATTTGCAACCCAAGAAAGTAATTCAATTCACCCATCATGCTCATTTCAAATTCATTGGTCATGGTTTGAGCAAAATTTTTAACAATTGTTTCACAACTCCCACCAAAGATGATGTCATCAACATATATCCGAACGATCAAGAACTCATGATTCTTTCTTTGAATAAAAGAGTTTTGTCAACTTTGCCCATGTCAAAATCATTTTTCAAGAGAATTTTTTAGTCTCTCATACCGAGCACGAGGAGCTTGTTTTAGACCATACAAAGCCTTTGTAAGTTTAAACACATGATCAGAAAATTTTGAGTCCTCGAAACCAGGGGGTTGTTTAACATACACTTCTTCATCCAAGAACCCATTCAAAAAGGCACTTTTTACATCCATTTGATATAACTTGAATTTGTTTGAAGATGCAAAAGCAAGCAAAATGCGAATGGAATCCACTCTAGCAACAGGTGCATAAGTTTCACCAAAATCAAGTCCTTCTACCTGAGAATACCCCTGTGCTACCAGTCTAACTTTGTTTCTAACAATCTCTCCATTCTCATTTTGTTTATTCTTGAAAATCCATTTAGTGCCAATTATGTGTTTGCCAGGAGGAGGTTCAACAAATTCCCAAACTTCGTTTCTTTTAAAATTATTAAGTTCTTCATGCATGGCATCAACCCAAAAAGAATCAACTAATGCTTCATTGACATTCTTAGGTTCAAACAAAGATACAAACGCATGAGAAACCAGTGAGATGTCATTACCTTGAAGTTTTGACCTTGTAGTTCTTTCATTTATGTTGCCCAGAATTTGATTTGGGGGATGTCTTACCTGATGTATTCTTGCTGACCCACTGATTACCTGTTGAGGTGTGGATGGTTCTTGTGATTCTTCATGAATCGAATTTGTCCCATCCTGTTGATCACTATGCTCCTGTTGAGGTAGAGATTCTTCCAAGATATTTGAGTTGGATGTAGATTCATGATTGACTACCGAAATGACCTCATCACCAGTCTCATCCAATGACAAATCTGCACTTTGAAAAGCAGTTCTGGTATGTGAACCAGACTCATCAAAAGAAACATCAAATGACTCTTCGAGTCGGTTAGTTTCAATATTATATACACGATAAGCCCTTGAATTTGAAGCATACCCCAAGAAAATGCCATCACAAGTTCTAGATTCAAATTTGCCCAGCACACCTCTTTTCTTTAAAATGAAGCATTTGCATCCAAAGACTCTAAAATATCCAATTTTAGGTTTCTTTTCAAAAAGAAGTTCATATGGAGTTTTGTTCAGCAATGGTCTAATAAGCACACGATTAGAGATATAACAAGCAGCATTCACAGCTTCAGCCCAAAATTTCAGAGGTGTGTTATGTTCATGCATCATAGATCTAGCCATCTCAACCAAAGTTCTATTTTTTCTTTCAACAACACCATTTTGTGGGGGGTGTAGGGAGATGAAAATTGATGAGAAATTCCTTTTTCATCACAGAATTCTTCAAAGTATTTATTAAGAAACTCAGTACCTCTATCACTACGAATATGAACAATATTTACTTGAAAATGAGTTAAAGCTTTCAACACCCATGCTCTAAACAATCCAAAAACATTACCTTTTGAAGCCAGGAAGAAAACCCAAGTGTACCTGGAGAAGTCATCAACAATGATAAAACAGTATAGCTTACCACCAACACTTTTGCATCTCGCAGGTCCCATTGTGTCCATGTGCAACAATTCAAAAGGTCGAGTAGTTCTCACTTCATTTAAAGATTTGTGACATTTAGCAACTTGCTTACCCTTTTTGCAAGGATGACACACAGCATCTTTCAACAATTTAATCTTAGGCAATTGATTCACAATATCAAGAGAGCTAACTTTGGTTAAGTAATTAAATCCAATGTGACCTAACCGTCTATGCCAAATCCAAGCAATATCAGAAACATTTGAAGCAACCAAGCATTTAAGTGAGGAATCACTAGCTTCAAAAACAGCAACAAACACCTTTCCTATTGGTTCAATTTTAAAAATTACCACACCAGAATTATCAAGCACCACAGATTCACCAAGATTGAAACAAACTTTGAAGCCTTTCTCAAGAAGAGAGCGAACAGAGAGAAGATTGTATTTCAAAGATGAAACCAGACTAACATCATTCAAAGTGAAATTATTGCTAATCAAAATGGTACCTTTAGCAATGATTTTTCCTTTAGTATTATCTCCAAACAACACACTACCACCATTCTTCACCTTTTCTAGACTTGAAAACAGTTTACTATTGCCAGTCATGTGTCTTGAACAACCCGAATCAATTATCCATTTGTTTTCAAGTCCTTCTCCCTTGATCTAAGATGAAAGAGCAAGTTTAGGCACCCAAATTTGAGAAATGGTTTTGCTGTTTTTTAATAAATTTTTGGGAACCCAAGCCGTTTTTGCCCAATTTGAGTGAAATGCACCTCCGACATGATTACCAACATTAGACAAAGCAATGTTCATCATTTGTTGTTGTTTTTGAGGCCATGTGACACAAAAAAAATTCTTTTCAAGTTGCTGAAAATTCCTTCCAAAATACTCAAATCTATTATTCGAAAAGGCAAAGCAATTTCTAGCATAATGGCCAAATTTTCCACACTTGTAGCACCTCACATCATGAAACGTATCCCAATATTTTGGACCTACATTAGCATAGCAATTTACTTTCAAGTGTCCAAATTTTTTACAGTTAACGCATCTCATGGGTTCTTTTTCGCTTTTACTAGACACGATGGCGTGCAAAGGATCGATTTTTAATAGTCACCGGTGGTTGATAATTGTTAATCTTTTGTATCCAACACCTTCCTTCATGAAAGAGCATTTTGAGGTATCTAGGATCATGTTCAAATTTTTCTCACCATTTGTCATTTTTTCTAAGGTGGCTTTCAAATAAATGTTCGTTGAGCAAGATCGGGACATCGATTACAAAGCATACCATAGGACGTTTTTCAAGTTCAATCAATTTCTTTCTAATTCCAGCAAGATTCTCACATGAAAATTCCTTTGCTAACACACAAACTTGTTTCTCTAAGGTGGCAGAATCATTTTCAACAGAGTTCTTTAGTGACACTAACTCATTTTGCAAGACTATACAATTGTTACACGAAGAAGAGCTAGATTTCAGCGAGGCATTTTCGCTTCTATAAAATTCATATGTCTCACAAGTGGCATTCTCAAGATCAAATATTCTGCTTTTCAAATTTTCACATGATTTGCAAGGAACTGCAAGTTTCTTCTTTAATGTGAGACAAGAAACACACTCATCAGCATTGTTGGCGTTCATGAAACGAAGTTTTTCATTTTCAGATTTTAATTCCTTGCATTTTTTTAGCAGAGAATTACAAATTTTTTCTTGCATGCGAAAGGCCTCAAGAGTTTTAGAATTATTTACCTCATTGTCATCGTCATTGTCGTCTTCATCCTCGAATAACGCTAGTCTCCCTTCCCACAAGACAGAGGTCTGCAATTTCATCATCGTCCCGAGAGTGGCGAGAGGATCATCCTCATCATCGTCAACCGACAAGTCAAGCTCCTCCACCATGTTCAAGAATGCCTTCGAAGAGTCTTCTTCATCTTGAACACGAAAACCTTTTCTTTTGGAAAGAGCTAGAATTCTTGTTAGCGAGTTTGGGACAATCATTCTTATAGTGACCAAATTCATTGCACTTATAACATTGTATGTCACTAACATCAATCTTCTTTTTACCAAGATTATTTCCATTGTTTTTGACAAATTTTGTTTTCATGACATTAGAAATTCTTTTAGAAAGACAAGCAAGTTCATCAAAATCCATGTCATCAATATCTTTTTGTTTTCCCGTTTCAACAGTGGCAAGAACAATAGAAGTGTCATGAGAATCAGTGTTATCAAATTGCGTAACATTCATTTCATATGTCATCAAGGATCCAATCAAAGTATCTAATTTCAGAATGCTCAAATCCTTAGATTCATTAATTGCTGTTACTTTAACATGCCACACCTTTTGGTCCAAAGATCTAAGTAGTTTTCTACATTGATCTTCCTGAGTGAGCACTTTTCCTAGGGCAACAAGTTTATTAACCAGTTCATTGAAACGAGTACCAAAATCCTTAATTGTTTCCCCAGGGTTCATCTTGAAAAGCTCATACTCACGAGTGTACAACTCAATTTTTGCATTTTTTACCTCATTTGTACCTTCATGGATTGTTTTTAAAGATTCCCATATATCATGAGCAGTAGTCAATGAAGATATTCTATTGAACTCATCTCTAGACAATGCACCATAAAAGAAAGTCATGGCTTTTTGATTCAAAGTATAAAGATCTTTTTGCTCTTTGGTGGTAATGTTATCAGGTTTAACATATTTGGTTTCAACTACCTCCCACAATTCATAGCTCTGTGATTGCAAAAAGGATTTCATGCGTACTTTCCAATAGGGATAATCATCACCATTAAATACTGGGGGTTTTGTCAATGAGAAGGAACTAGTTTGCGCCATTGCTCCTAATCGCTAGATTAAACCTAGAGCAAACCTTGCTCGATACCAATTGCAGGATCGTGAGACGCTAATCACCCCTAATCTCACATCTAATTAACTTGAACAATGAAACAACTTAATCGAATACGAAATTAATCAAGATTAAGAACAAACCAATCTGATCATTGAGTCAAAACGACAAAGATCTCATTACAGAACCCATCTTCTTGATTCATCAAATTAGTACCTTTTCTGTTCTCACGCTACATGATTTTGCACAGCCACCGCTTCAAGTCCGATCTCCCATGACACGCTCCGTCTGGCGACCACCTCCGGCTTCGCCGGCGCCTTCCACGCCACGGACCTACGATCACGCCAGGCGGGATCACGGCGCACCTCCCGGAGCCCTCGACCAAAAGCGGCCGCCCGTTGAATCCCCAAAAGCCAAAACCCTCACGTCTCTCCTGTTTGCTTTTTAATGGTCTGCCATCCAGCCAAAAGTCTCAGACACTTTTCTTTTATACATCATCAGTATATACGTATACATGGATGGGCCGGCCCATTTTACTTAAAAGCTGACGTCCACTTCCTCTTCCTGCTAATCCATGCATGCACTTGTTGCTAGTTGTCCTGCTAATAGCCTGCATGAAACTTTGCTCCAAATCCAATATTATTCCATCACTATTATTATTACTTGGCAAATCACTCAGCACAAAAATTGTAAATCAACAAGGAGGAAAAACGATATACCGTTTAAAAGGTTTTTTTTCTTCTTCTTTTTTTAAAAAATAAAAATAAAATCTTGAACACCGAAATCGTCAGATATTTCACAGTCGAACGTGACAACAAACGACGATCAAATCCCAGTCTTGGAACAGGTTCTTACACCCAGTTTCGACTGGATTCCTTTCATGTACAATTGGCGCGAAGTACGTAGAGACGAGCATTGCAGCAGTGCTGATACGGTCATACAATCCGGACCCCGGTTTGGTTCACCGCATGCTGCTGGCACCAACAGCAACAGCGTCAGGAGCTGCTGCAGCTGATGCTAACGAGTCCTTGGACACCGGAGAGCCGTCCGTGGGTTTCTTCCGCCGCCGCCTCGTCTTCCTCAGCGGCCGCGGTATGTCAGGGCACGGAGCTGCTGCGTCTTGGCCGGTGTGCTCTGGAAGTATGCCGAAAGTCGATGCGTCTCGAGGGTCGAAATCTGTCAAAAGAATCACCGTAGTATATATGCTCGTCAGTGACAAGAACACAGCATGGATTCATGCAATCGACATGCATGAGTCAGGATGACTGCTGAAGAGGCTCTGCAAATATCTACCAGTATGCAGCTTTGGAAGGTAGACCTGACATTGCTGTAGCGATGTTTAACTGAATAAACAATGCAAATACCATGTTATTACGCAAAACTTTAGGCCGTGCTCCCACTCGTTCGTTGGCTGCTTATTCACTGCGGTATTTGACATATCCGTTTGGTTGCCACATTGGAATATCCACAGTTTTTCGGCATTAGACAGTAATTTGTATCTGAACGTTGCGAGTTTATTAGCCAGAGCACGTCCCGTGGTCATCTTGTCATGTTATAAAAGTACTCTCCTAAAGTGCTACACTAGGAGGGTAAGGATGTCCTTTTGCCCGAATTGTCCACGTGTCTCCTGGGCCCGCCTACATCCAGCCGGTGTGTGATGTGCTGGACGTGGACACGGTCCATTAGACCGGACTCGATGGCAGGGGTGGGTCAAACGGTCAGTGGATGTAGTCTTTGCTGTGCTATGATCACGTGGCTAGAGTACCTGGCGGTGGGGGCCACTCCCACACTATGTTAGATGCACAACGGACGGAAAGAATTGTTGAGAGAGGAAATATTTTTTAATACCTTAAAAAGAACAAAAAACATATACTTTTATAGAATATTCTGATATAGGTAGAGATTTTAACATAGAGATGAAATATTTTTCTAGGATACTGAAAAAAAAAGAATAGAAGACATATAGTTTTCTAGAATACAAAAATGAACAGAAAAAACTCTAAAAAATGTAAAATCTAAAAACTGTATATATTTTTTTTAGAAAAATACTGTAGCTATTAACAATAATGAGTTATTTTTTGGAAATAAATTTTAAAAAATCATTGTTCCCATTCACTGTGGTTTATACAGTGAACAGGGCGCATGACGGGGAGGCTGGCTGGCTACCATTCCTCTCCAACAATAGTGAGTTATTATATAGATGATACATGTGCGTTCTTAGAGTTAACTCCTTATTAATGAATTTTTTCTCAGAAAGATATCACGGAATTATTGGAGATATATCAGTGGCTTAAATATTTATCAATTTTCTTTCCTATAGTTTAGTAACCATGCGTATGCACAATCCATTGCCTACCAACAACAAAAGATGCGGCTGGTTGTTCAAAACTCAGATGTATGGATTTGTTTATCAACATGTGCCCTGCAACTCCGGATACTAGATCAGGACCGACAGAAAATTGGTGAACATGGCGACGTGCGCATGATCCTAAGTAGGATAAAAATAGAGCAACTTGCCAAGTTTGCATCTCCATCTACGTACACACGACACCCGTATATGACAAATCAAAATCTTTCCTAAAGAAGACACAGTCATATGAAGCAATCACACCAAATAGAGAAGTGCTTCCATACGGACGAACAGGAGGTTTGACCATACCTTGAGAAGCCCAGGAGGTCCCTGTGGATGGTGCAAAGTTGCCCAAAGACGAAAAATCAGTTGATGCCCTGATGCCATTCATCTATACAGAAATGAGGTAGAACGCAGAATACCACCAATATATCATGATCAGTAGCAGAGGTTTTTCATAAAAAAAATGAGTATAAGAGGTAACCAGATAGATGAAAGCAGAATTTGCAGTGTTGCACTGAATTCAGGTATATTTACCCAGCTTGGAGAACCATTCCCCGTCGGGCTATCCCAACCGATGTGCGCGACATGCTTCACGTCTGTTGGGCAACCAATCTCCATCTCTTGCTCCTTCACCACTGCAAGAATCATGCAGAGAGCAAGCAAGAAAGAAGATGGTGTAAGGAAACAAGGAAGCTCTGATATTGTACTGTCTGTCCTTGCTTAGCATGACCACAACTCAGAATTCACATATGAAGATTATACTTACCGAAGATCTGGGATATCACCTTGAGGCCCTTGAAGACCCCTTTCATCTTGTACGCCATTGGAGGTGTTGTCCACGAATGCACGCCCTTCGGAAACAAGAACACAGAAAAGAAAGCTTATAAGCAAAGACAACAGCAGCAGCTTCAAAAGGGTTTTCATTGCTGACAAAGATGTATCAACCGGATATTGTGTTTTTGTGCAGAATGAAATATCACGTATATAATGACGGATTGGTGATATATGGCTAAAGGGGTTGATCTGCATACCTCAAAGAGTAGTTGTCGACGTTGATGCTTCTTCTTAGTAGTTCCTACTGGAAGATTTGGAGTAACCAACAATTCTGTCTCGACCCATCCTTTTCTTTGGTATGGCCTTAGAGCCATTTAGAAGGTTGCATTTTGTCATGACTTGTAAGTACTGCAGAAGGAATGAGATAAATAAGAGGAAGATTTATTATATATCAGCGCGACAGTGAATGGCATTAAGAAACATTGATAATCTTATAATAGAAGTCAAGAGTGATCATGTTAGTTAGTCGACTTGTCAGTAAATCTTTCTGGAAACTACAAACTAATGGTGATGTATTGGAATTTTGTCAACACCTTTCTCCACTAGTAACTTAGACAACACAATTTAGTGGATTTGACAGTTTAACAAATGTCCCCTTTAAATTTTGGAGCAAACAGAACATATGAATCAAGGATATCATGGAACGGAGACACTGACATTTTGGTGCATAATTAGTAAAATAGGACTGAATAGTTACAGATTAGACAAAGCAAGGTAATTACTATGCTAAAGAAAATAACTACTCCCTCTGGTCACAAATAGTTGTCGTTTTGGACATTGGCATAGTCTCCAAAATTCAACTTTGATCACTAATTTCTATTGTAATATATTTAAGAAATCCAATAAAATTATAATATTATGAAAGCATGTTTCGAGACGAATCTACACATATGATTTTCATGCATCCAATCTAAAATTTTAAAAAGATATCAATAGCTAAAGTTTCTAAAGTATCTCAAACCGAGAAGTTTTTGTGAACCAGAGAGAGTATTATTTAACATAATGACAAGAATTTTGTGAAAAAAATCGTGTCTTGAAAAGAAAAACCACGGCAACATATTCAAACTGTCCCGGAAAATGCAGACATCCATATCTTTGCCACACACACAGCACATGCCAACTTTTCTAAAATTTGTTAGCTGATCCAAATCGTTTTGCCGTTCTTAATTGCAAGAATATCATAGTTGATATCAGCCTGTCATATACCTGACAAGACATGCTTCTCTCCGACCCTGCTTCTCTTTACAGCGCACAATGTTAAGCAAAACACTAGCTAGCTAGGAAGCATTGTGAATAGTTCCATATACGTGCTGTTGTCTCGAGACACATAAGAATCTCAACTCTAAGGGACGATCATATCATAAGCAAGACAGTATGCCCATTAATTGTCCGGTACTATAATTTATACTGGACAGTTAATGTATAATTGTACCCCACGTCGAGGAACAGGCCTGCAATTGGCCATACTACTTGGATCTGAATATGGGTAACAAAATCCAAGGATCGCATCCATTTTTGTGATTTGTGATAGCTATTTTACATGGTTCATTGGATACACTATGATTGTGTTGAACCAAAAATAATGAAGATCGGCATTGGATTAAATCATAAAACCCGAGGAGAGAGAATCAAGGGCGACATGGCAGATGCTTGATAGCATCATTCTCCTATGATAAGGCCCTCCAATTCTGTCATATAAGAATAAGAATTGTTTAATTAACGAGTGCTTCCTCCAAAACATTGCATCATGTTGTATCTCAAGTCATGTTGTATTAAGAACAAGAAGCCGAGTCCGAGTCGGGGAGGGACGGGGCGTCTCGATCTCGGCCGTCCAATGCTCCATCTACGGTTCCAGATCGCGCAGGGCTGGCCACTCATGCTCGGGCAGCTACGACTCTACGAGGCTTGACATGGTTTCTCTTCTTTTTTCCTCCGAGTCGTACGCGAAACGAAGCAAAGCCGAACAAATATTGAAAGGCAAGGAAAATCTGGGCAGTGTACGGTACCTCTGCAAACATACGAATACGTCCGGCGTTCTACATGCATACTTTGTTCAGGATACGGACATACCGTACAGCACTGGAACAGAAAAAGGAACGGAGACATAAATATAGATGGATCGATTGTTACACAAATTCAAATTCAGTGCAAGTGCTCGCTCTCTTGGATGAAGATGGATAGATTGTTACGAAGGAAGCATTTGCATTCAACCCAGAGCTTTAATTCTTTATCTACGAATTTTGAATGAATACAAGAGATTAAAACGGCCGAAACAAAAAGTGGCCAGAGAAGTGCATGTCATCAGCACAATGTGGCTGGAGGCCCAGAATTATTTTTTTAGATCAAAAGGACATCAAGCGATGTCCCAGTTCCATTTAAGAAACTGGAAAGAGGCCCGGAATCATCAGTACAGCATAAGGAACCTAGGTTCAATTGTGTATACAAATTACAGCTTCAAGAAAGAATGATTTCGACAGCAGAATATACAATACAGAATGTGGTAAATTCCCTTGTGATGCTCACATAAGGGTTGCAACTTGCAACAAAGCCATCTCTACATGTCTAACTTATAACAAAATTGCCTATAATAAGAAAACATGAATATCACGTGAAGAAATTTCAGGTCATCACATCTCGGGAATGTGAGCAACTATCCTGTGATCCTCTCCGGAAAAATGAAGATCACACAGAACAGTAGCAGTGCAGAGTAGGTGGAGAGCAGACAGTAGACTCCTAAAGCCCTCCCTCCATTCTTGACAACTGAGCTGGGAACAAATGAAAGGTAACAAAGTAAGCTGTTCTGAGTACTTTACAACGCAGTTAGTCACCTACAGAAACAATTTTCCCTTATTATCTTCAGAATCTCCGATAAATGGTCAAAGAGAATTGTGTTCAACTCTGACCTTCTGAATTCTGATAACACAAATTATCTTCAAAATGGAGTATTATCTGCCTCATTGGTCATTATTATTAACACATGACTTCGGCTGAAGTACAAGCTTTTGCAACATTGGAATTTTTTTCCACACCCAAAAGGGCCTCTTGATGTCTGATCTGTACCATTTAAGTAGAACACCATGTGCAGATTTAACTAGGCAATCAGCTTCTTACATTACCTGGTCTTGTTGAATGGGTGGTGCTAAGCCATGTGCCTTCATCATGCAATGGTATTTTGGGGGCGCTCTTGCACCCACTTGCATACAAAGCTCAATGACAGCAGGCGCATGGCCATAATAATCCTTCCCTCTGTCCACCAGAACTGGGGGGTCATGAGGCCGCTGATGCCACACAATCTTTGGAGGAACTAGGTCATCCATTCCGGCCTTCTTCCACTTGTGTGCCCCTCGCCAGCCCTCAAACTTAAATACTCCACACATTCTTGCCTTGTGCCCTGATGGCCCAACATGCACTTCGGAGCAATGCTGACACACTTTGGATGGGTAGACCAATAGGAGTTTTGTCACACCTAATCTGAGCCTTTCCCATGCTTCCACTGTTCTCTGACCTATCAATCTAAGTTCATCCGGTAGCAAAGGAGCAAGCTTTTGGTTGGTCTCTTTAACTGTTGTAGATAACTCGTCACCTCTGTGCAGAACTCCATCAGGTATCTCTGCACCTGCCTGATGGCAGAGCTCAAGTACAGCTGGAATGCGACTGTAGTCGAACCTTTGGTCATGCTTTATCTCATCCTGAAACATGTTTTCCAGGTGGAAGGACTCAACAGGGACAAGGATGTCATTCAAGCAGCCTGGACCCCATTTATGCGGTTGGTCCTTGATCATACGCTTGAAACCGTGGCATGTTTTCATCTGATGTCCGACTGCTCCAATATGAACTTCAGGACAAAACCTTCGGCACGAACAAACACATAAGGTGTTAAAAAGATTCATATCAAATAATGAAGAAATATTCAGACCAGGAATCAAGAAATTGAGAACAAACATGAACATCACAGGAAACTGTTAGTACCACTGTAATTCGCTCAGACTGAAAAGACAAACATGGCTATGCCATCAAGGTACACAATAACAACACTAGTCTATGAAATACTAGTAATCTTTTACTTATGTTTCTTGTGCCATTTCTCCAGCATTTTTGGTGCATACATAAATTGAAGACGGTCTATTAGAGATGAAGCACTTTTGTTCTAGCAAAACAAGACTAAGTTAGAACATAATAATTCCACATTCCGTGCCTTACTTGCATGAATGTACAGGAACAACTTTGAGCAGCATTGAGACGCCTTCAGTGACAATCTCTCTAGCCCTGACCACCTCCTCTGCCACCGGGATCATTCTCTTGATTGGATAATCCTTTGCCCGGTTCTTAATCCTCTTGAGAATCATTGGCCGCAGCTGCTTCCAATCCACTCTCGAAGAGTACAACCTCTGATTCATGACTGAGCAGTACAGCTCCGAGCAAATGTAGCTCCCAACTCTCCGCCCCATAAACGCCATTGCAGCACGCCTACAAGTTTACACTTAGCATAAACGCAAGAAACAGACATCCATAGTATTGACTGGAGATGCGACAAACAAGTACATTAAGGGAGGAAAATTCGTTCCCTTCACAACTACAAGTGATTGGAACTAAGGTGGTGTGTCGTTCATGACTGTTAACATAAATGTAATGGAAAAGGTATTACAGAGGAATTTGGTAGCGTAATGGATGATCACCTAATTTTTTTGGTTCAACTAAGGAATGGTTTTAGAAACCACAGCGTTTGGTAAAGGGCTGTGATATCGGTTCAGATCAGTATGTGATAAAAAACCTACAAAGAATGAGACCGATCAACAACATATCCAGAGATCACACCTCCGAATAAGTGACACCAAATAAAAACCATATCTAACAGCAAATTTACAAAAAAAAAAAGGAAATCAACAACTCACAACAACCATGTCTATGTTCACTTTGATCAATAAAAAACGAGAGATTCAAACAACAAATTTGGATGTGAATGGGCTAGGGTTAGGGCATGTGGGTGGGGGCCGGGGAGTGGACTTGGCTGTCTACATGTCGTCGGGAGGGAGGAAGAAACTCAAGAACGACGATAAGGTGGCGTGAGAGAGGGAGCACCGGCAAGCGCCACCACATACCCACAGCTCAACGCTCGCCCAGGCCAATAGACGCCGCATCCGCCGCCGTAGCCGTGCGTGATTCCGACAACCTCGCCCCTGCTGTGCACTAACCCTACACCGCCACCCCGCTTGCGCCGCCCGATGTCGCGAGTTCCTGCCATCTCGCGTAGACACCTCCTCTCGCGGCCACCAAATCGATCGCAGGGAGGTAGGCCGCGGGTGGAGAGGAGGGGGCCGAGAGGAACTCGTCGTGTTGGGAGGATGGGATCGCGAGAAGCAAGTGCGTCGGGTGTCAGCTGTTGCGATGAGCGAAGAAGTTCTATTGGGTCATGAATACTCACTCAAGTGTGGTCAGGGAGGTCGATCTGACGAACCGCCGCCGTCCCCGACCCGAGGCCGAGGAAGCGCCGGCAAGCAGCCCAGGAACAAGCGGTGAGGTGCGACGCGCGGGGGAGGGAGGCGGTGCGCGGTGAGCAGGGCGCCGCGGCCGCGCGGGGCAGGGGCGGCGCGGAGAGCCGGTGAGGGAGAAGGGGATCGATCAGCGTGACAGCGTGGTCGTGGGCCGCGCGAGCGAGTTAGTTTTGGCCCAGCGACGTAATTCCCACGGACGTCGATGAGGGCGTTGTACGGTCCACGGACCGGACGAGACCTACTGCACCGGCGGCGCGCAGACGAAGTTGCTCGAGCAATGCAAGCACGATGGCTGTCCAATCGAGGTGTTTGGTTTGCACTGGAGAGCTTGTCGACATGGGTAAGGCTGGCGACCTTGGTGAGACCCCTCTACAGGGGCGGAACTAGGAAATTTGCAATAGATGTGCACATTTGACACCGAATAGTTGATATACACAGTTTTATAGCATAAATTCACTACATAGATTCCAAATTTACTAATAATACAATACATATAGTTGAAGTAAGGTCTTACATGAACTAAAGATTACAGAATATGTAATGAAAATTAAAATTGTACTTTACGCGTTTTCATGTCTTGAAAATACTTGATTTCATCGTCTTCACTAACCTTCAAGAAAATATCTCGCTCAATAAATATGACTAAACAATCATTTAAGAATTGATTGCCCATACTATTTCTTAACTTGTTCTTCACAACATTCAAAAAGGGCGATGAATGTTTGATGTTTCTTTCACACAGGGCAATGAACCTAAAACACATTATCTATACAAATGTCAGGCTATTCATACACATTATCCATACAATGTTTTTGCTCTTGCAGAGAAGAGGGACGGAGGGAATAATACCAGTTGGCAGTCACTGGTCCCGATCGGCGTCTCAGCGTCTCAGTGCCCCTCACTCGATCACTCCTCAAGTTCTCGATCTTGACAGATCGGCGCCCAGAGCCTGACGTCTCTCCTCGGCTCGCCCGGTCAAGCGTCGGCCTGACCCTCAACGACCTCGCGGCTCGCCCGCTCACGCCGCCAATCGGCCACTACCCGCCTCCAGCGCGGCGTCGCTTCCTCTAATCGGCGGCCATGGCCGCACTCCAAAGCGTCGCCTCGCTTGATCGCCGCTTGCGGCAAGGCCTACCACCGCCCCCACCGAGTCCGGATGGCGGATCTCGCCGGCGTGGCAGCACCTCTGCGACTCTCGTCATGGCGCCGCTGCGCCTGCGGTCTGCCGCCAGCGGTCTCGCCATGCATGCAGCCTCACGGTCGTCACCCTCGCCCGCGGCCGCGTCGCCCGCTTCAGAACTTCGATTGGGTATGGGGATTTAGGGTTAAGATCGATGTCGACTCGGTGAATGTCTGAATGAGGAAATGGGGAATAGCCGCTTGGCTCGGTGAACGAGGAAACAAAGAAATGGGCTCGAGTGCTATTTTAGGAAGGGGACATATTCAGTGCTAATTCCGTGCTAATGGTATGTAAAAGTTTTGAAAATTTCTCAAAAAATTACCACATGTAGGGGAGGTGAACCTCTACAACCCTGCAAAATTTGAAGATGAAACTCAATCGCATTTGAAAGATATAAAAAGACAAACTCAGCATAAATAGTACTTATTCTTTGTTTTGGCACTATTCTTTTGCTGTTTGTCTTTTTCATATCTTTCAAATGCGATTGAGTTTCATCTTCAAATTTTGCAGGGTTGTAGAGGTTCACCTCCCCTACATGTGGTAATTTTTTGAGAATTTTTTAAAACTTCTACATGCCATTAGCACGAATTTAGCACTGAATTCACCATTAGCACTGAATATTTCCCCTTTTAGGAATACCTGTACTGGGCCGTTAAAAATTTTTGGGGGTGCACCGGCACCCCCCCATCAGTTCCGCCCCTGGCCCCTCTACCTTCGGCTTACCGCCTCCCCTGGTAAGCTGGTATGTAACGTTCCATGCCCGCCAAATCCTTCTTACCCTTGCAAGTAATGAATGACGCAGTAAATTCTGCAGGATGCATTTTGCAGTTCAGCGTAAGAAATTACAAATTAGTCCCTTATGGACCGCGGAAGCATCGATTAGTACTTATTGCGTTCTTCTACCGTGACATATCACTGACACCGCACCTATCATAGCAGATCAGGTACCGTTGTACCCGAGCTCGGTAGGAGGAGGTACCGTCGTATCTGAGCTTTGCAGCATGAGATGCCATGGTGAGTGAGCTCGGCAACTAATTGCCACGGTACCGAACTCGGTAGGTATCTATCGAAGTAGGGAAGTGCATTAGATGGTACTCGTTTGATAGTGTTTTCACAGTTAAAAATAAGGCTAGATTTATAATTTTACTGAAAAAAAAAAGTCTAAAAACCAATTAAAAAAAAGTGTGGAAGAGGGCATGTGTACCGACAAGACAAGCAAATCCTTTCCTTCTGTAGGCCGGTGCATTTTCTTCTGCAGGTCGCGCGAATCAGCGTAGTTTCCTCGTTTTCAGGCGTGCGGCCCGCCCGCATGTTGTCGTTTTATAGTCGGAAGAGGCCCATGTTTTAACGTTCCATTCTAGGCCCATATTTTGTCGCTTTGTGTTTCGAACAAGGCCTTTCTTTCTATTTTTTTGCAGGCCGGGAAATCAGAGTTGAGGGACACGTTCCATTGTCGGTACAGGCCCGGGCAAGCAGGCCGAAGCTTGTTTGTGTTTTCTACGTTCCATTGCTATTTTCTTTTAGAAGCTCGCTGGATTGTTGAGATAGTTTTGTTGTGTAAATATCATCGGCAAGTTCCTTCGATCTGTGTGCAGTTTCCTTCGATCTGTGTGCAGTTTCCTTCAATCTCTGCTCAATCTGTATCTGTTACTGCGTTGTGGTATGTTAGATAATTATTATCTGCGTCCTACTCACCTGCTCAGGCATTTAGAAGAGGACTAGATTATACTGTGCTGACTATTTGATTTGTTCGGCTTATGCGCAATTCTTAATCTATTGGATACTAGAACTAGATGTTCTCCGTTCATGGATCTGCTAGCCCTATAGCTGCTTATATGAACAATAGTTGTCCAACATATTTATTACTAGTTTGGTCCTTAAGATGTAGCTGCCGATTGATGTGGTGTTTTCGTGGTGAATAGCTGTATGCAGACAGCTCCACTCGTGGATTCATGCTCTTATTGAGATGCCATACAAAATTTACCCTGTCCTGCGCCTCCGCGGTGGTCTGTGAGCTTTTGTGCTGTGATGCATCGTTTGCCTTGGCGTCGTTCTGGTGCTCCTATGTCCTGTTGCCGTCTCATTGTTAAGTTCCAAGTCGAATTCTGGTTTAAGTGTTCTGAAGACTGCAGTCTTTTAGTTTTGTCACTGTGTGAGTTGGCAGCATGAGTATACGAGTAAGGCCCATGAACCTCCGAAGTCACTGTCATTCTGGACAGTGTTATTAAATCTCCACTGATCCATTGCTGCTTATCTTCTTTACAGTTTTGTGAATGTTCTGAGATGCTCGATTGCGATGAGATATTTGTAGAACACGCCGGAGATCCGCGCATCATTGTACCCAAGAAAGGGTCTTACAACAACCCCTAAGCCTACATGGCAGAAAGCAGCCAGACATTCTCTAGCCGCTGACCACCCCTAGCCTACACGGTACAAAGGAGAGTTTATAAGAAACTAACGATGTGTTTGGTTGTTTGTATCAAATGGTACGTATATAAGATAGTTTAAGAAAAATGTTATTCATATGTTTAGTTGTTTGAATAGAATCATCCCGTCCTGGACGATGTGATACAAATTTAAAAAATATTCCATATAGATGCTGAATCATTTTATTCATCCAAAACAATAGAATCAAATGGTACATAACCATCTCATCCTATTCAACCTCGTTCCACTGACCAAACACACCCTAACTGAACCACAGACTACGAACCCCTGATGAGTTGTACATGAGTTTCTCCAGGCAAACTGCCCCCCGCCATGCTCCAATCCGAGCGTTCGTCTTTTGATCTTAGCATTGCGTTCCGTTCCATCCCGGGTCTGTCGTGCTCAACTCTCTGAACCCATGGCGGTGGTATCTTGCCTCGAGCACTATACATGAATACATCGTCTCTGAGAAGTGATATGTCGACCTCTGATGTTGATCTACTGCTGTCGGCTTGGTACATTCGATATGTTCTTGCAAGTTCGAACACGTGCGTGTTTTTTCCATGTGATTTGAGTGTTTAATTTGGATACTTTTTACCATCTTGAGAGGAAGATCATGCCGGCTCTCTTGGCGGAGTCTGCGCGTTTGGATCCAAGCCGTTTGCTTCCGATCTAACGAGCAGCAATGCTCTTCACTTGATCTAAGAGGCATTTTAGGGCTCAAACTACCGCATCCGTTTCTGAATAGAGTTTCTTACACTTTTTTTAAGACACATCTATTAAAAAAAATTGTATTACCCCTCTTCATTATATATTTATACAGTGTATCTTACATTAATTCACGATGGTGAATAACATTGAAAATAACTAAAAGGGAAAGATATATAAGAAAAAATGGTAAAATTTTATCTCAAAATTATAGAATTATATGTATTCAATAGAAAATTTGAAAGTTACGATTAGGGCTATGCATACTGAAAGGACCGAGATGTCGCCTAGAGGGGGGGTGAATAGGCGTATTAAAAATTTGCAATTAACTAAAATCACTCGAGGCCCAAAACCCGGACTGTCCGAGCTAATTGTCCGGATAGTCCGGAGTTAATGTCCGGATAGTCCGGAGTAAATGTCCGGAGTGTCTGGACAAGTGACCTCGAAATGAGAATTTTAAATCTTTGCAAATTTTCAACAATCTAGCTGAATACAAATACTCTAAATGACGTCAGGTACCTGAAGAGTATATAGATCTAGAGCCAAACGCAGAAATAAAGTAGATCGGGGCACCAAAAGATCCAAGAACTACAAACCCTAGCACAAGCAAGTGAAGAACACAAAGACAACGAATTTTTTACCGAAGTTCGGATTCTTGAAGGGAATCCTACGTCTCCGTTGAGGAAGCACAAAGCCCGGGTCCCTCTTGACCCCTTTCCTCCCGGTGTTGCACGAAGCACTCGCCGGTCTTCACTTCTTGCCTCTTTCCTTTGGAGGCTAGGCTTGCCTTCACAAAGCAATCGAGGCTCTCCACACGAAGTCTTGGAGGCTCCCGGTGACTCCTTACCGTCTAGGAGCCCTTCAAACTCTAAGAGTAATAAATACGCCGCTAAATCAACTTGGAGGATGAAACTTGTGCTCAAGAATCAAACAAGCAAGCTCAAAACACTTAAGTCCCCTCCTTTCTCCCCAAAGATGCAAATCAAATCGAAGATTCAAGTGGGAGAAAGAAGTTAGGGCTTGAGAGAGTGAGAGAGAGAGCTTTAGACTTGAATGCTGCAATGAATGAGGTTAGTAACGGTTAGAAATGGAGTGATGGCTTAAATAGGTCTCCCAAAATCCAACCGTTACTCTTGTGCTGCGCAATCTCCGGAGTGTCCGGACAAATAGTCCGGAGTGTCCGGACTTAACTAGTTTTGCACAACCAAGAGGGTGAGCCCGGAGTGTCCGGACAAAATCTCCGGATACTCCGGATAATAACCCCGGATACTCCGAACAATAACCCCGGAGTGTCCGGACAAAATGTTCGGATACTCCGGACTTACCAGAGAAGAACAACCGAGGACCCTAGCCCGGCGAGTCCGGACTTAATGTCCGGATACTCCGGCCTGACCCCTTCGGCCAGGAGTACCCTTTAAAAGGAAATGCACTGTTTTAAAAATCTTTTGAGATGCAATTTTTCATTCTATGAGCACAAGCATATCCTGGAAGCGATTTTCCGTCGTATCCCTCTTAATAGAACGACTATCCTTAGACTCAATAAAATAAAAGAATTACAACTAAGGTCTTGATGCCGTCTTTTCAAATTTTAATTTCGGTGGGGATCTCCAATCGCCTTTTCAACGATGATATCTTCTTGATCACTGCATAGAATCTCATTTACAACGTTAGTATACATAATTGTGTTGCCACAAATCACCCAAAACTCTTTGAGGGGCCTAGATGCACTTTCAATCTCCCCCTTTTTGGTGAATTGATGACAACACAATCGAGTTTGAATAAATTTGAAATGATAACGTATTTGGAATACCAAATACACGAGGAAGCTCCCCCTAAACATGTGCATTGAAGGAATTTGAGATAAATATCAAATGCACGTATTTAGTAAGATTAGAGAGCTCCCCCTAAGTGTTTGCTTTCGAGGGAATATGACAGGATAACCAATATTTGCATAAGAAAGAAGTATGACATGATACCACACAAATGCATTACTGAAAAGGAAGTATATCATTAAGCAAAAGGTAGTTCAACATCCAATCAACCAGTCGAGTTTAATGAAAAGCAAATAAACGAGAAGCTAAAGCAACCAAACAAGCAAAGCAAGCACAAGATAACGCACTCTCCCCCTTTGGCATCAAGACACCAAAAAGGAAGAGTCTACGGCAGACGATCACTCCTCGTCTCCTGAAGGCTCATAGTCGTCTTCCTCGCTGTCGTCGCTGCTGCCACTGACGCAACGCCGGGGTGCTGAAGGCTGAAGTCCGAAGAGCTGCTGAGTAGCGGAATCAACTGTAGGTGCAACATCGGACTCCTCGGACTCACTGCTGGCGGGAATGTCCTCACCCTGCTGGCGGCGGTAGGCACGAAACTCACGGCGGTGCTCACGAAGCTCGCGACAAGTCTCCTTGACTTGAGTGGAGACCTCCTGACACATGCAGAACAGGCACTTGAGCATCCTCTTAATTGTGTCCCGGCTAGAACGAGGAGACCCCGAAGGAGAGACTGGAGCGGCAGTAGCTGGAGGAGGAGCAGAAGGAGCAAAAGACCGGGTCACAGGAGGACGACCCCTGGGACGCTTTTCCACAGGAGCTGCAGGAGCAGACGAGGCTGACTGAGGACGAACCTTATAGGA
Organism: Guadua angustifolia; assembly: GCA_036346375.1. Lineage (NCBI taxonomy): Eukaryota > Viridiplantae > Streptophyta > Magnoliopsida > Poales > Poaceae > Guadua > Guadua angustifolia. The sequence continues at coordinate 6,189,211 of CM070507.1, read as the reverse complement.
TACATGCTCCACGTCCTTCACAAAGTCGAGGCCCGTGACATGCTCAATCAGCGCCATGATGAAAGGAGCATACCTGCAGCTGCTAGAGTGGCTCAAAGAATTGTGGCAGATGGCCTCCCAAATGAAATCAACCACGTCAAAGCCATGAGTGCGTTCAACCATATGAAATAGCAAATTCCGAACATACGAACTGATGGCTGATGCATCCCCCTCCTTGGGCTAAAGAGTAACCCGAAGCAACCTGAGAAGGACGGCTGGCACTGGCTTGAGACCCTTTATTGTGCCTACGACAAAGTGCTGAGAAGAGTCATACAGGTCTTCAAGCTGCTCAGGAGTCAATACCTTCTTGTCATGCAACTTTGCATCACCATCAGCTGACCTCAGTTGCAGAACTCTAGCGAAGGTCCTTTTGGTGGCCACGTACCACAATTTATCGGTCATCCACCAAATGGCATCTTGCTTTTTGTCAAAATATATAGTGGCATAAAACTGCATGATTACCTCATCATTCCAAGAATGCATAAAGCTCATAATGTCTTTCACCTTATGCCGCTCACAAATCTGGATGACTTCGTCGAAGATGGGATTTTGAGCCTCAGTCATGTAGAGCCAGTCAATCCTCTTCATTTTCATCACGGGGCGCTCTATGGGAAGAAGGACTGTCTCATAATAGTCAGAATGGAATCTGTTCCAGAACCGCTTGTCGACATACTGATCTTGGTGGAACTCAAGCGGATCTTTGCTTCTTTGAGTAACGATGACTTTGCTCTTTCCAGAACCAACTCTATAATCAACCACCCGAAGGGGCATCATCTGGCCTAGATATCTCCATTGGGGCTGAAGCTTCTCAAGGGGGCCAATCGCCATTCTCGACTCTTGAAACTGCTTCTTTTTTTGTTCTCGAAGCCTTGCATGGGCATCCGCGGGGTGTTCATCGGCAAGATTCTCCTCTGGATCAGCTTGAGCAGGAGGTGGAGCAGCGGGAGGAGCGGGAGGAAGATTCGCACGGCCTTGATAGACTTTCCTCACCCCTAACCTTTTCTTCCGGGAAGCGCCGGAAGTGGGGGATGGAGGAGAAGAATCAATTGGGCGCTTGCCGGCACCAGAACCTCCTTGAGAAGAAGCCATCTGAGGAGGAACAAAGATTGGAGTGACAAAAGGGTTCGCAAGAAGGTAAGATTTGCAATTTACATTTTTGGACCGAGAGGTACAGCTCGGATACTCCGGACATTTAGTCCGGACTGTCCGGACAATTACTCCGGACATTTAGTCCGGACTGTCCGGACAATTACTCCGGATACTTCGGGGATTTAGTCCGGAGTGTCCGGGTATAGTCCGGATACTCCGGATAAAATGTCCGGAAGGTCCGGGCTGTACAGATTTCAACCCAAAAATCTAACTTGCAACCAATGTAGGATCTCTAAGAGCACATTCTAAGGATAAAACAAGGATATGAATGTACTCTAGCAAAGGGACCCAAACCCTAGGCATTTTAAGGATTCAAAGAGAATTGGGGCAAAACGAAGTCATACCGCAAGGATGAACAACCAAATGAAGAAATGCCGAGCGGAGATCCTTCGCCCAACCTCTGACGACGATCCGGAGGCTCCGGAAGATGAGGAACACGCCGGAGGAGAAGGGGAGAACGAGGGCGGCGGCTAGGGCAAACTTTGAGGAGGAGTCGGTTGAAGCAAATGGCAAAGGTGAGAGAAAGGAGGACCCCCGCACGGGCTTAAATACCCACAGCCACCTAAGTCCGGACACTCCGGACAATTAGTCCGGATACTCTGAACAATTAGTCCGGACTGTCCGGGCTGACAGCTCGGGATCCAATTGGGAATTTTCAAGGAATGGATAGGGATATGGGCTTGAAGCAATGAGAAAAGAGGTCCTTAGGTCCTTTGCACATATGTGACTAGCGAACACACAAGCAAACGATCCATAGTCACACAGCATTGAACCGGATCCGAAGATCAAATGTTTCAACCAACACGAAAAGATTAGAGAAAAAGACCAAATAAGCTTTTCTAAAACATTTAGCAAGCATCAATCAATGGCGTGCACCTATCAAGCCAAATTGCGAGAATCAAGAATATTTAGCCCACTCCTCAATTCGCAAAATCTCTTCTCATCAAGAGGCTTGGTGAATATATCAGCTAATTGATCATTTGTGCTCACATGCTGAATATCGATATCGCCTTTAGTGGAATGATCTCTCAAGAAGTGGTGGTGAATATCGATATGCTTTGTACGGGAATGTTGGACGGGGTTGTTGGCAATTTTTATGGCACTCTCATTGTCACACAAGAGTGGAACATGGTTGTAGGTTAGGCCATAGTCATTTAGGGTTTGCCTCATCCAAAGCAATTCGCACAACAACTCCGTGCTATGTATTCGAAGCCGGTGTGGATAGAGACTACGAATTTTATTTCTTAGAGGACCAAGAGACAAGGGATCTACCTAAGAATTGATAAGTTCCTGAGGTACTCTTCCTATCCACCTTACATCCGGCATAATCCGCATCGGAATACCCAACTAATTCAAAAGACGACCCTTTTGGATACCAAAGCCCGAAATGAGGAGTGTGCACTAAATATCTCAAGATTCTTTTTACAGCCACCATATGGCACTCTTTGGGAGCGGCTTGAAAACGTGCACACATGCACACACTAAGCATAATATCGGGCCTAGATGCACAAAGATAAAGTAAAGAGCCGATCATCGAACGATATACCTTTTGGATGACCGGTTTACCTTCTTTGTCGAGGTCTAGATGACCGTTAGCTTGCATCGGCGTCTTGATTGGCTTGGCGTTCTCCATTCCAAACTTCTTGAGCATGTCCTTGATGTACTTCGTTTGGCATATAAAAGTTCCTTCCTTGAGTTGTTTGGCTTGAAATCCGAGAAAGAACTTTAACTCGCCCATCATGGACATCTCGAATCTTTTAGTCATTATCCTGCTAAATTCCTTACACAAATGTTCATTAGTAGACCCGAATATAATGTCATCAACATAAATTTGACATACAAATAGATCATTATCAAGATGTTTAGTAAAGAGAGTAGGGTCGGCCTTTCCGACTACGAAACCTTGATCGAGGAGAAAATCACGAAGACACTCGAACCATGCTCTCGGTGCTTGCTTAAGCCCATAAAGGGCCTTATGTAAGAAGTAGACATGGTCCGGGTGGTTTGGGTCTTCGAATCCGGGCGGTTGCTCAACATAGACCATCTCAGAGAGTGGCCCATTCAAGAAGGCGCTCTTTACGTCCATTTGGTATAACTTGAAATCATGGTGAGTAGCAAAGGCAAATAATATTCTAATTGATTCAAGCCTAGCTACTGGAGCGTATGTTTCATCGAAATGCAAACCTTCAATTTGTGTGAAGCCTTGAGCAACCAACCGTGCTTTGTTTCTAGTCACAATTCCGTTCTCGTCTTGCTTGTTCCGAAACACCCATTTGGTTCCAATCATGTTTTGCTTGGGCCTTTCGACAAGCTTCCACACTTGGTTCCGTTCGAAATTATTTAACTCCTCTTGCATTGCCATCACCCAATCCGGATCTTGAAGTGCTTCTTCCACCTTAAGAGGTTCAAGAGTGGAGACAAAGGAGTAAAATTCACAAAAATTTGCAACTCGAGATCTAGTGGATACTCCCTTTTTAATGTCTCCAAGTATGTTGTCGACCGGATGATCTCGTTGAATGCTTTGATGAACTCTCGGATGAGGGGATGTTGCATTTAGACGTTGAATAGGACCTCCATCATCTTGAGAGGGGTTTGAACCATCTTGAGCTTGAATGGAAGAGGGAGGATCAACATTTGGAGCACTGCTGTCCGGAATGTCCGGGGTTAAGTCCGGACACTCCGGAGACTTTGTCCGGATACTCCAGACATTATCTCGGACACTCCGGGTTGGGGTGCTCGGGATTTCATCCCGCTCCACCGGTTTCACCTCCCCAATAGCTAATTTCTTTATTGCTTCGCATGGAGGTTCTTCCCTATCAATTACATCACAATTAACTTGTTCTACTTGAGAACCGTTAGTTTCATCAAATGTTACGTCACGCGAGATTTCAACTACACCGGTGGTGTTATTGAAAACCCAATATGCGTAAGCATTTGATCCATAACCAAGTAAAAATCCTTCATCTACTTTAGGAGCAAATTTAGATGACTTAGCTTTCTTATTGAGGATGTAGCATTTGCTCCCGAAGACTCGGAAGTAGGATACATTTGGCTTCTTGCCGGTGAGGAGCTCGTACGCCGTCTTCTTCAAAATCTTGTGAAGATATAGCCGGTTGGAGCTGTGGCACGCGGTGTTGATGGCCTCCGCCCAGAATATGTCGGAGACCTTGTACTCATCAAGCATCGTGCGCGCCATCTCGATGAGGGTTCGATTCTTCCTCTCGGCTACCCCATTCTGTTGAGGGGAATAAGGAGCCGAGAACTCGTGTTTGATGCCTTCATCATCGAGATACTCTTCAACACCGGTATTCTTGAATTCGGTGCCGTTGTCGCTCCGAATTCTCTTGATCTTCACTTCGAACTCATTTTGAGCTCTTCTCATGAACTTCTTCAGAGATCCTTGGGCTTCTGTAGGGTCGAGGATGCGCCTAGAGGGGGGGTGAATAGGCGTTTTATAAAATTCGATCGCTCACTAAACAATTCGCTCTAATCAACCCCTATGTCAAAACCTACACAATTATAATGCGGAAGCGATAAACTCGGTTTTGACAATTAAGGCCTAAATCAACTAGGCTCACTATGTGCACTATCTAAATTATGTCTCTACACAAGAATTGCTAAATTGATCAACTAAATAATACTAGCAATTCTAATTCAAGCAATTGATAAATATTCAATAATGTAAAGTGCTTGAATATAAATGAGACAAGAGACAACCGATATTTTTCCGTGGTGTTCGGAGACTTGCCGGTCTCCCCTAGTCCACGTTGAGGCAAGCCCACACTTGGACCGGCTCCCGCTCGAGCACCCGCCTCTTTCCACTAGTCGTGGTTTTTCACGCTCGCGCGTAGGCTCAACCCGAACCTTCACAAACTTCGCCGGGCTTCTCACACCTCGAGAGCTCGCGCGACGCCACGCTGCCTAGGAGTCGGCAACCTCCAAGAGTAACAAGCCGCTCCTTCACTTGAACTTCACCGAGCACAACGCACGCGCTCCGGTGATCACCAAGTGCAACACATGCACAAGGACTCCCTCAAGTGCAACACATGCACAAGAGGCTCTCAAACCACTCCCTAATTGCAACACATGCAATTAGTGCTCACACTTAAGCTCAAGAAGCAAATGGAGAAGAGCAACATATGCAAACAACTCCCACACACAGCCAACCTGGCCCCAACACCCCCAAGGCCTCCTTTTATAGCCACCATGCCAAAACTAGCCGTTGGGGGGCAAATTAGCGAAAATCAGTAAACTTGCAGGTACTCGCCTAATAGGGCCAGTAGTACTGCTTCATAAGAACAACGGCTATAAATCTAGCCGAATTCTTGTGAGAGAACCCTAATACTACCGCCCTCGAGGCGAGAGACCGCTTCTGATAATCTGCCAGTGAGGCAGTAGTACCGCTCAAACTGACACAAAAACAGTAGCTCTGGAATAAACCTACCGGCAACTAAATCCCGGTAGTACCGCGACTCCGGTACTACCGCCCACATTGCCCGGTAGTACCGCACCTCTGGAAAATTTCAGATTTCAACTCGAAAACCAATTCTCCGAAAAACAAACTTTGTTCTTTGAGCCATATGATGATCAACACATGATCATACATACGTGCAAAACACATTTGCACCAACTTAGCCCATGCTCAAAGAATTCAACCCAAAATGCAAAAACACATTTTGCAACCAACTCAAAATCTATTTGCAAAACGTATTAAGCAAATCAAACTCGAGTTTATGAGATTAATCCCCCTAGCCATGTGAAGGTCAACACAAGACCCGGTCAACTTGCCAACACCCGTTGCAAGCCCCACTCACATGCTCTCGGAATTCCGGACTCATAAACCTCAGTTTATTCGCACAACGAACTTGCAAATAACGCAATAAACACATTTCATGCTTGAGCACTACTCTTTGCAACACATGCAAAAGTCTAGCTCCAAGCAACATCAAATTCAGATGCATGAACTCTCTAATTGCAACACATGCAATTCTCTAGTTCCATGCAACACCAAAACCAAACTTCAACTAAACCAAATCACACGTATGAGCTCTTTACTCGCAACACATGCAAGCCTCTAGCTCCATACAAATACACAACCATAAACTCATGCTTGAGCTCTCTCCTTTTGCAACACATGCAAAACTTAGCTCCAAGCAACCACACGGTTTTATAAAGATTGTTTTGCGAACAAAAACATGAAGCTTCAACTAATGCAACACATGCAAAAATGAACTCCACGCAAAAGCCAACGCATTAGGTTATCCTATTTGCAACACATGCAAATCAAAGCATAATGCGAAAAACCAAATACAACCAAGCATAAGTTTAACCCATTCGCAACACATGCCAAATGGTTAACCCTCATGCAAAAACCAAATCCAATAAGATTTGAGCTTGAGTGAACGCGGAATGAGATCATCAACACATCATGAAGCTCAAGCTAGGAGACAACCCCTCTTAATAGCACGGCGATAAAAACCTTAAACTCAAAGACTACAAAGTCCTTAGCCTATCTAATTATACCTTCGCCGCCGCGCACAAGCAATCCCCTTTGGGGTCTTTATGATCATCACGATGATACTCCCCCGGGATCTCTACTCGACTCCTCTTCGGGATCCACTCTTGACGCTCATCAACTCATGATGCCGTCCTTGTCCCGTTCTCATCATCTCATCCATCTTTGGACCTAACTCAATCACAACTCATAAAGTAGTTAGTCCAAGATGCATGGTTGTCTCAATTATCTCTTGCACTCCATTAACACATAATGGATGCCTCTAGATCAATTGAGCACAACCCTAAATCAATAGAAATGATTTAAGTGTGTCTTAAGTACAATAATGCAACTCATGCTTTATTATACTTAAGAACTATTCATTTGTCCTCAATTAATCACGGAGCACCATCAACACATGATGAAGTGTTCGTTAATGATTAATAAGACAAATGAACTCAATTTAAATTATCATTTAAATTGATATGAGTATATATTAACTACACAAGTTTTCATATACTCATGTTGATGGAACGTAATGATCCATTATATGTAAATTGTATGGAAATGATCATTACTCTAAATCATCAACTAAAGAATACGCCCCACATGTATATGTGCATAAGTATGATTGACTTGGATATAATATGCACATATTCAATTTGATTGCATTGGAACATATCCTATATTTCCACGAGTATACTTCTAACTAGGCAATTCAAATATATACTCAAGGATTTAGTTTCTTTGTCTTGATCCTTATATGTGTCAATAACGAATCGATCAATACAAAGAGACTTTCAAGTTAAACTACGAACTCCCCCTAAGTATGTGCATCCATGTAATATATGGATTGAGAAACATAATGCACATTTTGTGGTTAATATAATGGGGACATTCGTATTTCAACTTGACTCCAAAGTATGCAACTAATACTAGAATGAATATGCAAACATACCTTGGGTTTTCCATTTTTCAATGCGATGAGACTAATCAAAGATATTCTAAATAAACAAATTAGTCTCGATATAAGATTTGTCATTAATAACAAAATCACATTAATGGATAATCACAATATTAGATTTGTCATTAACACCAAAACCATAACTAATGAATGTTGAACTTACAGCTTCACGTTTATCATGCAAGAAAAACACCCACGTAAATCGAGAAAAGTCATCAACAATAACCAAACCATACTTGTTTCCTCCAATGCTTATATAAGCAATCGGGCCGAACAAATCCATGTGAAGCATTTCCAACGGTCTTGAGGTGGTCATCACGTTCTTCGCAGGATGAGAGGCTCCAACTTGTTTCCCGGCTTGACATGCGCTACACACCCTATCTTTCTCAAACACAATATTTGTTAGTCCAAGGATGTGGTTGCCGTTAATGAGTTTGTGAAGATTCCTCATACCAACATGGGCAAGCCGGCGATGCCATAGCCAACCCATGCTTGATTTAGCCATTAAGCATGTTTCAAGGTTAATTCTATCCGTATTGAAGTCTATGAGATAGAGATTTCCCTTTAAACGACCCTTAACGGCTATTGAACCATCATCCCTCTTAATGACATCCACACCCTTATCACTAAACACACAATTGTAGCCCGCATCACATAATTGAGCAACGGACAACAAATTGTAGTTTAGTGATTCAACAAGCAAAACATTATTTATATGGAAATCATTTGTAATTAAGATCTTACCTAAACCTACCACTTCACCTTTTCCATTATCGCCAAAGATGATACTTTCACTATTCGATCCATTGGCTTCCAAATGTGCGAACATCGCCCTTTCTCCGGTCATATGATATGTACATCCGCTATCCAAGATCCAACTTGATCCACCGGAGATGTAGGCCTACAAAATAAAATTTAGTTTTTGCTCTTTGGTACCCAAACTTGTTTAGGTCCGCGCACGTTAGTGACAAGTGATTTGGGAACCCAAACAGATCGCACATTAGAGGTACTTTTGGATTTACCTCCAATGGGACATGCAACTACACGACCATGGTTAGTTCTCTTAAGTACATATGAGGCAAAGAAAGTAGAATGAGTTTTGTACTTAGAGTTTTCCTTACTTTTAACAAATTGGATGGGCTTGTTCAACGGAGCAATCACAATATTGCTCTTTTTCCTTTGGGAGGAGTATATCAAGCCCATACTTCATAGTATTACCTTGACGCTTACCTAGGAACTCCTCTAGTCCCTTACTTGCCTTGTAGGACTTTTGAAGTCCATCTTCAAGCAATCCCTTGAGCTTCTCATTCTCATATGCTAATACTTGCAAGGTCTCAAGGTTAGTAGCATAAGTATCAATATTAGCGTTATAACATCTAGCGCATCCATTGCTAGTAGAAGGTAATGAAGAATTGGAGTTAATGGTTGAGGTTATCGGAGGGCTATTCTTGAGATCAACAAGCTTCAACTCAAGAGCCTTGCAGGCGTCCTTTGCCTTAGCAAGTTCCTCTTCAAGTGAAGCGTTGGTGATCTTGAGACTAGACACCTCGGATTTTGTCAATTTTGAGTTCTTAACTAACTCTTCATTTTTCTCTTTTTCAAAAGACAAGCTCTTCTCTAGCTCACGACTTTTCTCCTTTTCGAGGATAAGCAAATATTCTTGAGCCTCGAGAGTAACTTCCTTTTGTTCTATAACTTCCTCCAATTTTTCAATATCTTTTAGAAGCAAGTTTAACTTATGAATGTCAAAGTTTTTCATGGATTTAAGCATGGAGTCAACATCGTCATCGCTATCACTATCGCACTCATCTAGACAATCATTAACAATGGAGGGAGTGGAGTCTTTTGATGATACCTTGTGCCCCTTTGCTATAAGGCACATTGGAGCGTTGTCGTCGTCATCGCTCAAGTTGTCGAAGAGGCTCTTCGACGTTGTTGAGGTGGTAGGCACGGCGATGACGACGGAGGCAATACCTCCTTCCTCGTCGGACTCGGAGCTTGAGTCGAAATCGGAATTTGAATCCCACTCTTCTCCATATGCGCTTGTCCCTTATGCTTGTAGTGTTTGAATTTCTTACTCTTTTCTTTGTCTTTGCCCCGGTATTTGTCTTTCTTGTGAGGCTTCTCATCTTTGCTCTCCTTGTGCGAGACACTTTCGGCAATAAAGTGGCGGTTTCACGCATTCATAGCATCTTGAGCGAATGTCTACCCTTTGACTTTCTTCCAAAACTCTTCGATCGACCTCCTTGTGCAAGTTTTTCTTCTTGAAAAATTTGTTGAACCTTCTCACGAATAGAGCCATATCCTCATTTGTCAACGGACCACATGACTCTTCGTCTTCGCTTGAGTTCTCTTCCGCTTGGCGCACTACCTTGACGGCCTTGAGGGCAATACCTTTCTTTTTGCCCGACTTGAGTTCTTCCACAACTTCGGCTTCCTTTACCATCATCTCGTCCATCATGAGCCGGCCAATGACATCATGAGGTGTCAAAGTGTCGAAGTTGGGCCGGTCTCGGATCAACTGAACAAGGTTGCGGTTGCTGGGAGTGATCACGCGTAGTATTATCTTCACCACGGCCTTGTCAGAAAGATCAGTGCACCCAAGACCTTTTGCTTGATTTACGAGTACCATCAACGGTCAAACATCTTAGTGTATGATTCACCATCTTCCAAGGTGAACAAGCTTAGCTCACCAATAATGAGCTCTATCTTGATTCTCGGACGCTTGACACTCCTTCATGACCGACTAGGAGTCTATCCCAAATAGCCTTTGCTTCCTCGAGTCCATCGACTTCGGTTGAACTCGGAATCACTCAAGGCGTTGAATAAGGCATTGTTGCCAAATCATTGAAGTGTTGATCTTTATCTTCTTCGGGAGTAAGATTCTCGGGATCATTAGGCTTGAAACCTGTTTGCACAATCTTCCAAATAGAAGGGTGAAGTGATCTCAAGTGCATCTTCATCTTATGTTTCCATGCCGCATAGTGAGTGCCATCGAGTGAGGCGCTCGGCCAGAAGAACGGAGACATATGAGGAAGAGCTTGGGACACCGAGGGAACGATAATCAAATGGAATTGCAACCCCAATACCGGAGCCCGTGTCCTTGTCTTGGTCATGGACTTCGGTATTCTTATCTTCTTGCGACATATTTATTCTCCGAGCGGTTAAGCCAAACTAAGGAGATTTGGCTCTGATACCAATTGAAAGGACCGAGATGTCGCCTAGAGGGGGGGTGAATAGGCGTATTAAAAATTTGCAATTAACTAAAATCACTCGAGGCCCAAAACCCGGACTGTCCGAGCTAATTGTCCGGATAGTCCGGAGTTAATGTCCGGATAGTCCGGAGTAAATGTCCGGAGTGTCCGGACAAGTGACCTCGAAATGAGAATTTTAAATCTTTGCAAATTTTCAACAATCTAGCTGAATACAAATACTCTAAATGATGTCAGGTACCTGAAGAGTATATAGATCTAAAGCCAAACGCAGAAATAAAGTAGATCGGGGCACCAAAAGATCCAAGAACTACAAACCCTAGCACAAGCAAGTGAAGAACACAAAGACAACGAATTTTTTACCGAAGTTCGGATTCTTGAAGGGAATCCTACGTCTCCGTTGAGGAGGCACAAAGCCCGGGTCCCTCTTGACCCCTTTCCTCCCGGTGTTGCACGAAGCACTCATGGGTCTTCACTTCTTGCCTCTTTCCTTTCGGAGGCTAGGCTTGCCTTCACAAACGATCGAGGCTCTCACACGAAGTCTTGGAGGCTCCGGTGACTCCTTGCCGTCTAGGAGCCCTTCAAACTCCAAGAGTAATAAATACGCTAAATCAACTTGGAGGATGAAACTTGTGCTCAAGAATCAAACAAGCAAGCTCAAAACACTTAAGTCCCTCCTTTCTCCCCAAAGATGCAAATCAAATCGAAGATTCAAGTGGGAGAAAAAGCTAGGGCTTGAGAGAGAGAGAGAGAGCTTTAGACTTGAATCTTGCAATGAATGAGGTTAATGTGGTTAGAAATGGAGTGAGGGCTTAAATAGGTCTCCCAAAATCCAACAGATTACTCTTGTCTTGCGAATCTCCGGAGTGTCAGGACAAATAGTCCGAGTGTCCGGACTTAACTAGTTTTACTGTAGAGGGTGAGCAGAGTGTCCGGACAAAATCTCCGGATACTCAGGATAATAACCCGGATACTCGAACAATAACCCGAGTGTCAGGATACTCGGACTTACCAGAGAAGAACAACTGAGGACCCCAGCCCGGAGAGTCCGGACTTAATGTCCGGATACTCTACTGACCCTTCGCCAGAGTACCCTTTAAAAGGAAATGCACTTTTTAAAAATCTTTTGAGATGCAATTTTTCATTCTATGAGCACAAGCATATCCTGGAAGCGATTTTCCGTCGTATTCCTCTTAATAGAACGGCTATCCTTAGACTCAATAAAATAAAAGAATTACAACTAAGGTCTTGATGCCGTCTTTTCAAATTTTAATTTCGGTGGGGATCTCCAATCGCCTTTCCAACGATGATATCTTCTTGATCACTGCATAGAATCTCATTTACAACGTTAGTATACATAATTGTGTTGCCACAAATCACCCAAAACTCTTTGAGGGGCCTAGATGCACTTTCACATACGGTATAATTGGTAAATACGGTTTTTAAAGAAATACTGTAATTAAAATATGATACCAAATATAACTTCGATACTGAGTATCGGTAAATATCATAATATTTCGGTTCGATATCGGTAAATACCATATTTACCAAACTAGCATGAATTATTCTTTTTACTTGTCATTTGGAAATCGATACAGTTTCTAATACATACCTTTGATCATTACTCTATCTAATTATACGTTAGTAAAAAAATATTATACACATTTGGGCGTTATTTTGATAAATCTAATGATATTATTTCCACGTGAAACTATACTTTATACACAATTGACCATTACTTTATCTAATTATACATGTATTTTTTTCTATTTTGGTATTCGGTTTACTCATGGTTTTTATAAAAAAACATATCCCAAAAATAAAAATTTACCATACCATATATAATACCGTATACCGGCCAATCCAAATTGACCATTTCGATTCAGTTTTTTTGGCATGTTTTTTTCGGTTCGGTATTTTGATACATAGCCCTAGCTACAATGATATATATTCGGAAACTAAGGGAATAGGTCCTAGGAAGTTTGTGGCCCGTTCAACGTAATATCCGGACGTCCAAGGGTATTCCTTCCCGTGTCCGAAAGTTAATAGGCCGGAGTTAGTGGGTGTTATGTCCCTGGGACCAACGTTTATGGGCCGAATGTTCTTGAGTATTATGTACCTAGGCCGGACGTTCGTGGGTATTACGTCCCTGGGCCCAAGCTACCTCGCTCGCGCGGGCACAGCCACGCCGATAGATCCCAAATTCGATATGCCCAACCCAACTCGCGCACTCGACAACCGATCGGACTCACGTCCACGCCGCGTTGCCTGCTCCCTCGCCGGCTCACCAGCGCGCCCGGCATCGCCGTCCTGCTCACCGCACACCGCCCTCCTCCCTCGCGCGCCGCATCACACTGCTTGGTCCTGGGCTGCTCGCCGGCGCTTCCTCGGCATCGGGTCGGGGACAGCGGAGGTTCGTCCGGCCGACCTCCCTGACCATGCTCAAGTGAGTGTTCCTAACCCAATAGAAGCCAAAGATACTCACGTACTGTGGTAGACTGATAAGCCTTCGTCTTCGGAGGCAAAGAAAGAAGCGCGTGCGCGGACATGGGAGCGAAATCTGCCGCCGCCTTGTACTCCTCCCTCCTCCAGAGCTGCATCAGCTCCAACTCCTTCCGGCGAGGCAAATCCGTCCACCACAGGATCGTCGCGTCCGCCTCTCCTCCGGACCTGCACCTCAGCACCAAGCTCGTCATCTTCTATGCCAGGTTCGGCGACGTCACCGCCGCCCGCAGGGTGTTCGACGGAATGCCGCACCGGAGCGTCGTGTCCTGGACGGCCATGGTCTCCGGCTACTCCAGGAACGGGCACTCGCGGGAGGCGCTGGAGCTGTTCGCCCTCATGCGCGCGTCCGGCGTCAGGCCGAACCAGTTCACGTACGGGAGCGTGGCGAGCGCGTGCGCCGGAGCCGGGTGCGCGAGGACCGGGGAACAGGTGCACGCGTGCGCGGCCAAGGGGAGATTCGTGGGGGACATGTTCGTGCAGAGCGCGCTCATGGACATGCACCTGAGGTGCGGTTCGGTGGCTGACGCGAGACTGTTGTTCGCTGAGATGGAGAGGAAGGATGTGGTGTCTTGGAACGCCTTAGTCAGGGGGTTTGTGGAACGTGGGCATCACGGTGATGCGCTTGGATTGTTGTCCTCAATGCTGAGAGACGGTATGTTTCATCTTGTTTGTACATTTTCTAATTTAAAATTCAATAATTTTTGTTCGGATTGTCAACCACGCACATCAAAATATTTGACAGAGATGCTGCCTGACCATTTCACATTTGGAAGTGCTCTAAAAGCCTGTGGGGCAGTCGGGGTGCTCGTCAATGTGGAGCTAATTCACACTTGCATCATCAAGTTGGGTTATTGGGGCGAAAAGGTTGTTATTGGATCACTTATCGATGCTTATGCAAAATGTCGGAGTATGAGCACTGCAAGAGTGATATATGACTCCATATGTGAACCAGATCTCGTATCCTCTACTGCACTGATCAGTGGGTACTCCATGGATAGAAACCACTGTGAAGATGCAATGGAGCTCTTTTGTAGCGTTCATCACAAGGGTTTAAGGATTGACAATGTTCTATTAAGCTCCTTGCTTGGTCTCTGTGCTGATGTAGCGTCTATCAGATTTGGGATACAAATTCATGCTTATATGTGCAAGAAGCAGCCTGTGGGTGATGTGGCATTGGACAATGCTCTAGTTGACATGTATGCAAAGGCAGGAGAATTTTCAGATGCCAGGCGTGCTTTTGATGAAATTCCCAACCGTAATGTGATTTCTTGGACTTCGCTTATTACTGCCTGTGGGAAAAATGGTTTTGGAGAAGATGCTCTGAGCCTTTTTGATAGGATGGTGGAGGATGGTGTGAGGCCAAACGATGTGACATTCCTTTCTCTTCTGTCTGCTTGTGGCCATTCTGGTCTGATGACTAAAGGGATGGAGTATTTCACTTCCATGATGAGCAAATATGATATTGATCCTAGAGCCGAGCATTACAGCTCTGCTATTGACCTTCTTGCTCGTGGAGGTCAGTTAGAGGATGCATGGAAGCTTGTTCAGAAGACGAATGTTGAACCCAACTCATCAATGTTGGGCGCAATGCTTGGAGCCTGTAAAATGCACGGAAACATGCCACTTGGAGAAACTGCAGCCAAGAATCTTTTCAGTATAGATCCTGAGAGTTCTGTAAACTATGCTGTGCTTGCTAACATGTATGCAGAATCTAGTCTATGGGAGGATGCTCAGAGGACGAGAAAATTAATGGCTGAAACATCCAATGCAAAAGAACCTGGTTGTAGTGTGATATGATGATTATTTATGTTGACAAAGTTTCCTCTGCTAGAAATGTCACACAACGGTCATTTGCCACTGATAAATATACTATACCAGGTGAATCTGGAATTCTGGATCACCTTCAAACTTGGGTCCACAGTGAACTTGACAGGCACAACACGCATGAGCCTCCGCAACCTGCCAAACTCTAACCGACTTCTGAATACTTCGCCTATTCAATTAAACAGTGAGCAGCTAATGACTTATCTGCAACCATCATGTTCGTTCAATGTAAGTGCATCATGTGCTAGTATGCTTAATAGTAAAATTGTTGTATAGTTTTTTTTGAACTGATGATATCCAAGGGTCATGTGTCAGTCCACCTTTGGTGATAAATATCATAGCCAAAATTGTCTTCTATACCCTTAGTCCCTTACTGGTGTCGAGTGAAACAGACCTTGCAAGCTAGAGTAGGTCAACTGAAGTTTTTTGTATCCTCTGTGAATTGCTTAAACTTCAAGTCTTGAGCAACAAAAAGCGATCACGTTTCAGATACTCAGTGGACAGTTGAATACCTTGTCCAATCCATGTGCTATTAAATACCTAATTGTTGTTAGTTTTATGACTTGATTTACCTTGTAATGATGTTGATACATTACTAATTGTCATGTAAACACAGAAATTGTCACCAAAGGCTGTAAAAAATATGAGAGAAAATTGCCTATATTTATTGAAAATGTCAATTATATGTATTAACGTTGCCTATATTTATTGAAAATGTCAATTTATCTGTATCTTGTGACAGTGTAGTCTGTCTGTGTTACGGGTCGACCGAGCCCATGAACAGTACCCACGGGTACTGTTCACATGAACAGGACTATGGGCACTGTAGCAGCGATCCAGATTGCTAAGGAAATAAGAAATCAAGGGTTAGGTTAGATTAGTTACTATAGATAAGATTAGTTACTATAAATAAGATTAGTTACTATAGATTAGAATATTGCTTTCTTAGGCTCCAAGTTAGCCATCCTATAAAAGGGATGTCATGTATCACTTTATGCATGCAAGCAATGAGTAAACCAAGTCTCTAGCGGATCAGCGCCATCGATAATCGGCGGTGGGCTCGATGACCAAGGCGCTAGCCGACAACACTCGTTTACCACGTTAAGAGCCCTATCTCATCCCGTTGCGTGTGCGGATCGTGCACGTAACAATTTGGTATCGAGCCGACGATCCTCCTACCACGGTGACCATCGAAGATCGCATCTCCAACCTCCGCGCCGCCGATCAAGGCCCAACGCTTCATCTCGTGCGAATCTTCCAAACTTCAACCTTGAGGACAAGGTTGATTCGCATGAGGGATAATGTTACGGTCGATCGAGCCCATGAACAGTACCCACGGGTATTGTTCACGTGAACGAGACTACGCAACGCACTTTAGCGGCGATCCAGTTGCTAAGGAAATAAGAAATCAAGGGTTAGGTTAGATTAGTTACTATAGATTAGAATATTGCTTTCTTAGGCTCCAAGTTAGTCATCCTATAAAAGGGATGTCATGTATCACTTTATGCATGCAAGCAATGAGTAAACCAAGTCTCTAGCGGATCAAAGTAGCGCCATCGATAATCGGCCGGTGGCTCACGTGCATACCAAGGCGCTAAGCCGACAACATTTCGTTTCGCCCACGTTAAGGGCCCTATCTCATCCCGTTGCGTGTGCGGATCGTGCACGTAACAGTCTGATACACCAAGTTTGCTCGATCATGATAGGACTTATGGCAGGAGTTCCCAAGAGAAAGGTAGCTGTGATAATTTCATGACATGAAAATCATATTAACTCCCTTAAACTAGTAAAACGAGAAATAATCACATTTTTTATTTCTCTTCCTTTTGCGTGCATGCACTCAATTCTCTTCAAAACAAAAGATGAACGCTAGAATGATAACCTATAAATTATTTTGTACTTCATTACCTAAAAGCTGTAAAGATTATTGCATGTGTGTGTATGTTTTTGTGTGTGTTTGGGTGAGAGGGGGGGTCCTGGAGATGACTGTACACTGCTAACTTTATCCCATAAAAAACCACATCTTAATTGTTAAAAATACTCTCACCGTTTTTCTCTTCCTGTTACACTTGTTTCTCATTTTCTTAAGAGAGTTTGCATGCACTTGATGAATGATTGCTGAGTTATGAACTATCTGAATACAGGTTCTTTTTGTGACATTATAGGTTCTCGTATTGAACCTGAGAATATTTGTTATCAGAATCAATCCACCCCAAATAATATTAAAATAGGAAATGGGAACAGCTCACAACTTACAGTTCAAGTCTTTGATGTGGCACTTTTTAGCAACATGCTATAGTCTCTGCATCAATCTAAGAGTGTGGATTACACAAGTGCACAAGTCACGAAGAAAGACCACCATTCAACTAATGCCTGTGGTTATGCATAGTTTGTAACTGGTAAAATAGAGGTCCTTTAATTTCTGGAAATCTTCTACTTATTTACCAAAAGTAATATGCTCCCTAGATAGCTGGATGCCTGATCCAAGACTTGCACGTATTCTTCTGTTCTTCAATTCTTGTACATGCACACAGCCACAGGGCTCCTGAAATACTGATCACCAAGCACATGACCAAGTCTTAGTGGTTCCATTATAGAAAATTCCAGTGAAGCTATGAGGTCTATAGCCACTAAACTAATAGTGAGTGAAGTGGCTGGCTTACCGTCACTTATGTACAACCTAAGTAACTGAACTATAAAGCAGGCTTCTAGTTCACCTCAAAAATCATCAAAAAAGCAACTCTTCCTTCATAGGTACTGGTTTTACATAGCTCATGCACAGCATGCCTTACAGACTCCTCTTTGGATTTGTCCTTCCTCTGGTCCTACAATCCTCCTTAGTATCATCCAATCCACCAGGGCTGAAGGTTGGCTTTTACCAATACACATGCCCGAATGCAGAGTTCATCGTTCGTGATGAAATGACCAAGATCATCTCCCATGTCCCAAGCCTTGCCGGCCCTCTGCTTCGCATGCATTTCCATGACTGCTTTGTAAATGTGTGTATACATCTCAGTCTATTCTAAACTGTTTTAGTTTAGTTCAGAATATATGTTACTGAACTGTTTGTGCTATGCAGGGCTGCGATGGTTCTATTCTACTGAATAGCACACCAGGATCACCATCTGAAAAGGAATCGATTCCGAACCTCAGCCTGCGAGGCTTTGGCACAATTGACCGTGTCAAGAATAAGCTAGAGCAAGTCTGCCCTGGAGTGGTGTCCTGTGCTGATATCTTAGCTCTGGTAGCAAGGGATGTTGTTGTACTGGTAAAAACTAGCAGTCCTGTTTATTAATGTTGCTTAATTCTGCAAGCAAGAGAAGTTAGCATAGTTTGGGAAACTGGCGAGAATTGGCTGGTTCAGGCCAACAATGGCGGTAAAACCACGCAAGTTTGACTGCCTTTGACTGAGTTTAACCATCTCTTGCGTAGTTACTGGCCAGTATTGTCTCTCTTGCTGCTGGCAATAACTGGAGTTGAACTATAGTTAAGTCCTTTTTTGCTTCATGCGACAGACTAAAGGGCCTTATTGGGATGTACCCACCGGAAGGAGGGATGGGACGAGATCGGTGAAGGCGGATGCTATGAACAACCTCCCTCCACCCTTCTTTGATGCCACTAGGAACTTGTATCAGTTCTTCATCCCGAAGGGCCTTGATTCAAAGGATCAGGTGGTTCTACTAGGTATATACTATTCTTCAGGAACTAAACTCGATGCATTTTCTTTAATAAACTAAGTACCTAGATGATTGATACTACCGCATCTCTCCTGGTTTTTGTAGCCTATGCTCCTTTTCTTTTTAGTTTGTTTAAACTTTGCTGATCCCAACAAATCTGTTGTAACATTCTCCAATAAAGGTGATCATTTGTATATACAATCAAGCAACTTGTTAATCAAGGGAGGTAGCGTATGCACGTACCAAGTCAACAGAAGTGGGAAAAACAAAACTATGTGGTTTTTAGTCCTAATTATATGGCATTATACAAAATCAAGGGGAGAAACCACTTTATTATTAAAAAAACAAAGCATAACTCTTAATTAGAAAATTAGTACATTTTTAGCTGTCCATCGCGATACTCATTTGCACGCATCAGTAAAGAGAAGAAAGGGAGAAGAAAACCTCCGTAGTTCAGAACAAACTAAGAATTTCTTTGCAAACATATATGCAACTAAAATTTCTCATGTTGCGAATTCACAATTCAAACTTATTAAGTATTAACCATGGAAGCTATCCATGTATCTCTTATATGCATGGAAACTGACACATTCTATATCTTGTTCATACATAACAGGGGGGCACACTCTTGGGACCTCCCACTGCTCGTCGTTCTCCGAACGGCTCTACAACTTCAGCGGCACAGACATGGCCGACCCGAAGCTCGACAAGCACTACGTCCCGCGCCTGAAGAACAAGTGCAAGCCCAACGACACGACGACGCTGGTGGAGATGGACCCGGGCAGCTTCAGGACGTTCGACACGAGCTACTACAGGCAGGTCGCCAAGGGGAGGGCGCTCTTCACCTCCGACGAGACGCTCATGCTCGACCCCTTCACCAGGGACTACATCCTGCGCCAGGCCAGCGTCGCCGGCTACCCCGCGGAGTTCTTTGCGGATTTCGCGGCGTCCATGGTGAAGATGGGCAACATGCAGGTGCTCACCGGCGCGCAGGGGGAGATCAGGAGGCACTGCGCCTTTGTGAATTAGATGCATATATAGCTTCCATCTGTCCAATTATAAGAAGGCTTAGAAGTTAATTAATTTCTTGATATGTAAAATATGCCACATTATATAGTGTGCGTCATGTCTTCCTTCATTTGTATTACGATGATGTCTTCAAATAAACTGTTTGCTTGCTTCCATGAAATAATG
Organism: Guadua angustifolia; assembly: GCA_036346375.1. Lineage (NCBI taxonomy): Eukaryota > Viridiplantae > Streptophyta > Magnoliopsida > Poales > Poaceae > Guadua > Guadua angustifolia. Next base: position 6,169,153 of record CM070507.1, on the reverse strand, counting down.
TTATTTACCTCATTAAATATAAAAGCTAAGAGCATCTCCAGCAGAGCCCCTAAACCTTAAAATAGGGAGTTTAGTAAAAAATACAGATCTAGCAGGGCCTCTAATCCAGCCCTTAAAATTAGGAAGCCTCTAAATTTGCCTCCTCAGCCCTAATTCTCAGGGAGCCTCTAAACCTTAAAATAGAGAGTTCTTAAAGATACACCAGGAGATTGAAGACAGGGAAATACATGAGAGGCTTGAGATGATCTTATTGAGCATTTGTGGGCAATTCACGGTAACCGTAGTTTGATTCATTATTTGGAGTTTCTATTTATCTATTTATCATGTTTTGAAAATTTTAAATTTAAATTTTAAATATCATGTTTTAAATTGTAAATGTTAATATGCTTATGTTTTATGTATTATAAATATTTTTGATAGAATTTTAGTGGTGTCAAATGAAGATTATACATAGCGGATATGTCAAAATAGGAGAAAAAGTAAAATAGGGGCTGAGGTTTAGGGGATGTTGCTGGACTTGTGCTCTGAAAACATGGCCCCAAAAAATAGGAGTAGTCCTTAAATTCAAAATAGAAACCCTGTTTTAGAGGCCCTTGCTGGAGATGCTCTAATAGTAGCACCGATCATTTTCAAGTAACATAGCGACACTCTCCAGTTAAGGTAGGAAAACACAATAACATTTGTGAGATTTTTTACCATCCTTGACGGGAACTAAGTTATTAGATAAACTAGTACCAAGAGTACTAAGAGGTAATAAAAGTTTAAAGGATGGAGGTACCAAGTATTAAAAATTTAAAGGATGAAAATATCAAAACTTAATGAGTAATTTAGTGTTACCTCGTTGTATCTAGAGATGACAATTGCAAATACCCTAATAAAGGTGGGTATGAGACTCTTTTTTGTCCATGAATATAGAAATGGGAATAATTCCCTACTGTCGACCTCCCTGCCTCCTGCCACCTAGGTGTGTTGATTTCTTAGTTGGATTGTTGCTCTGTTTAGGCCATAGAAACTCCGTTCGATTAACATGGTGATAGTTTGCTGAATTATTTTGTTTACACGATGATGTCGTGGGAAACTTTTGCTAGTGTGATATATTAGTTTTGATGCTTTCAGTTGGATTAAGGGTGACGTCTTTGTATTACTTTATTGGGTGATATCATGACATGTTTTGATCTAGTTCGCCGGTTTGGTGTGTTGGTGATAGGCTATGAACAAAATGAATCAATTTGTGTTCTGGTTTTTCTTAGTGGGGAAGGAGATTTTAAGATTGTGCAGGTGGTTTGCTAAAGGCCAACTAGTATAAACTGTATCCTGGCTAAATGTTGGCAGAATAGGGGATATGGAGTAGCAGAAGCAGGCGCATGCTATATTGCTAACATAAAGTTGCCGGTTTGTGCTAAATCAATTTATACTTTTGCATGTTTGTGCTATTGCCTGTCTGTGTTGATTAGTAAACGGGTATGCCCGTAGGAGTCGGGTACCCACAAATGATGGGTATAGACGAGATTCTTCATCCATCACCCTTCACAGTTATGCCTGTGAGAAAGATTTTTATCGGTGGATATAGATATGAATGAGCACTATCCGTATCCGTTGTGCTTGATTACCATTCTTGGTTGTATCTCTCAAGAATGTTAAGTGCTTCATCTGTACATGCCAGTGATGCTATATTGCTGCACTCTTTTTTTGTGAGAGGTATTGCTAGTAACGAATATTGAGATTTCGAAACGGTTGTAACAGAGAGTTGCACATTGTTCTCTGCTTCTCTGTATTTTCGGCAGCGTACACAGGAAACTTTAGGATGAAATATGCTACGTCACCACTTGGCCAGTACAGTTTACTTTGACCATTGGGGGTTTTCATGAAGTGACCCTAGCTAACGGATGAAGCATAACAAGTCATTAAGCTAGGTCCACATGGACCACATCCACTCGTCAACACTTCAAGCTTACCTCTCACTCCTTGTGCACTTTCCAGCCTTCTATCATATCCAGTAACAACAGCCATGTATACATCAATCCATCATCAGCATGCTAAATCTTACATCCACATGTAACGAAGATTCACTTGAAACTACCCAACTAATTATTTGTTCATGTAGTCTAGGACGTGACATCGTTGTTAAAAAATATTAGTCTAGTGACAGAGCACATGCTTGCTGTGGTTTTACGTTGTACGTGAAAAAGCAACCGGCTTGTGTAATTTACTAAACCTTCCTTGCACCACCTTTCTCTGCTCCTCCAATGCGAAGTCCCAACCGATAAGAATAAGAAAGAAGAATATGCCTATAATAGCCCAGCTTGTTAATATGTAAGCCTCATATGGTCTAGTGGGATTAGTCCTACATTGTCTGTCTAAAATGTTATAGTAGTATAAGATGTATGTTATGTCCAAACATAATACCTCCTAATTAACCATTTTACACGAAATAAGGACGAAAGTGTAAGTGGAGTGTTATACATGCGTGAGGTCTATCTTTACAGCGGGCTAGGTATTGAACGGATTTTAGGCCAGGTGTTATAAATGATATCAGTGAGCATCCCCTAAGAGGGTGGTGGGTTAAGTATTAAACGGATTTTAGATCAAGATGTCACGGTACTCTGCACCAACGCACGAAGAAGACCAGCTAGCTAGCTTGGGTTATCGCCTTTTGTCATTCCTTCGTTTCTCCTCGAAAAATCGCCACGCGCGCCAAGAACCGCAACCAAGAAACCATTGCGGTATGCAACCCAACAGATGGAGCAAGTACACCGATGACCGAGCCGCATGTACGTACCACCATGCCACCGCCGCAGCAGCCGGCCGCTCCGGGCCTCGCCACTGCCAGCAGCAGACATGGCGTTGGACGCGGCGAGCGGTGAAGGTCTGGTCGAGGATACGGGTGAAGCTGACGTTCTGGGAGTCGCACTGGCTCCAGCCCCAGGTCAACTGCGACGTGGCGGTGGGGCCCCACGGGCAGCTAGCTGCTGGTTGAGTACCAGCAGAAGAGATGCAGTATAAACTTCTTCTAGCTAGTCGATCTGCAATTCTGGATGTCAATACTAATGGGATTCACTAATGTGATATGATATTGCGATGTCCTTCCCGTGACCGTGAGTACTACTACTGTATGTGATTTTGTCAGTGGATGGCATTTGCTGGGAATGATTGATGACTGCTAATAAGCAACGAAAGCGATGCATAATCACCATTTTATTTTTCTTACCGATTACAGTATTAAATTGGTTGGCACGTTTTAAACCGTAAAACCCAACGTTATTGCCGATAAAACATACTTCAATTTTTAGTGTCAACTGGATGTAATTGCAGGGAATGATTGATGACTGGTAATAAGCAACGAAAGAGACCGCCATTTTCATTTTTCTGCTCACGCCATCAGCCAGCGATTTCCGCGCATCATCGGAATTGGGGCCGGGCCCCCGCGGCCTGAGCGTGATCGACTTGGGGCACGGGCCATAGTCCTTCGAGGTCTGCTCACTGCTTAGCCCAGGAAAAGGAATTTGGGTTTGGTGGAGCGGCGATTAGGGCTCGGTGGCGGCTTTGCTTGGATTACCGAAGTTGGGGACGACAACGGCTGATGCGGCTTCGGCTTCGGGCGCCTATGATGATGAGGGGGCAGCCAACCGAGACGAAGACGACGTTGGCTTGGCGCGCGCCGTCGGGCGGCTTTGGCGCATGCGATCGGGGCGGACGTGGCACGCGGAGGAGAAGGCAGCGCGGCAGCTGCGAAGCGGTGCGCCGCCGCGTGGCGTCCCACGCGTCGCGCGGCTCTGCTTGCCTCGAGCGGTAAGGAGGCAAGAGAGGCGCCTCTGGCGCAGGGGCGCATAGCAGAACAGCGGAGGCGCCCTTGTCCCGAAAGGGAAAGCGGCAAGGGGCGGGAACGGCCAGAAAAGGAACGAACGGGAAAAGGGCCTCCAAAATTCATTTTATTAAGGAAAACAAATTGGGGAAAAGGCAAATAACAACAAGAAAAACTCAGAAAAAGCAAGGAACTCAAATAAAAGCAAGAGAAGGTTTCCACGAAGATTTTCTGAAAATTACGACCCACGTAGATTTCTCCCCGCTCCTTGCACCATTAGGCCGCCGCGAAACCCACCGGCCGCATCTGCACCCCAATGCCCTTCTTGCCGGCGAACCTGGCGACAGGCCTCCGTCCCACGCAAAACTCAACTCAGCCACTGCGCCCACACCGGTTTGCTCTAGGTGTGTCTGATTACCTGTATGGTAGCTGAATCATATGAGTGAATTCAGCTGTATCTGTTAGACACGTATTTGATTTTCTGTTCATCAGAAACTAGATGCAATTGCACCCATAAATACAGGATGAAGGAAACATGGAGACTAAGCTTCTCTCCAATGCAGACCTGTGAGGCAACCAAACAACTCAATTTGTATCCACTCAATCAGACCAAGACTAATCTGAATGATTTATATAGAATAGGCTAAAGCAGTGCAAACAACCAAACACGCCCTATGCCTACCTTCTGGCCAGGGCACCCCGCCCACCTCATCAGCATCCGGAATGCGGCGGGCGCGGCAGCAAGCAGCTTCAGCAAACCACGACACCACGTCGGTCCATGAAGCATGCAAGTAATTAATTCCCATCTAACATGACTCAAATACAGATCATAGTCATGGCAGGCCATGTCTGCTACATCTCCAGCATGCGCTTCCAACGAAATCTTACCTACGCTCAGTTCTTGGGGCTGGACACCCATCAATACACTAAAATCTAAGTTCCAACTCGACACCGACATATCCCTCAAAAAAAGAAAAACTAAACACCGACATATATCCGCAACTACATCAAGCATATGCATTGGGGTGAAGGTGACATATACACATCTCGACGGAAAACAAGTAAGGGATACGAGCTGCCAAATGTCTTGATACACCTACACTCGCCGGGAACTGATCATCATCGGCAGGGCGGGCCATCCCTTGGTCAGATAGATACATACACCGGTTCAGATCCTCCACTGACGAAAGCTGCATGCAACCCGTCTTGATAGTTCAAAGCAGCATGCCATGTACCCTGGGATGACAATTATTTCAAGTCATCATCAAATCATTAACTCCTACGGGTTACCAGAAGTGCATTGTTTTTAGTAGGCCATATTTTAATAAACCGAACTTGTGTGTCGTACAACAACTCCTAGGCATAAGTAAATTAAGATGTGAGAAATATAGTTCCTACTTCCTAATGAGAAGTGCACGTTGTTTTGTACAGGCAACAAAACATGAGGTGAAAATGCCTAAAGAGACCAAATGTATGGCATCGTAGCACAAGATATTCACCCTTGTCAATGGAATTTGAAGGTTTAGTTCATACATTATGAGGTAAGAAGATCAGCGCAACATGAACATGTAAAATTGTAACTCTTACACCTTCAGTAAGATCATTTTATGTCATAGCACTTTAGTTTCAAAACCAAGGAAATTCATCCCAAATATAAACTACCATATGAAGAACTATTATGGTTCCCATAAAGGAAAAAAGAGACAAGATTCTGGCAGTAAGAAAACCACATGCACTTAATCACAGTATCGTACTACTAGATCTATGATACCAGAATGGAACGATTTATAGGATCTTACCATTTTATCTCATCCAATCTCGAGTACAAACAAGTGCCTCAATTGTCTTGATGCTTAATGTGCTGTGGTGCTTTGGAATTACTGGTCCACTGCTACTGAATGCTGCCTCAGATTGAACAGCAGATGCTGGCATAGCCAAGATGTCCTGTGCAATAGCTGCAAGTGTTGGGTACTTTGTAGTATGACTCATCCACCAGTTTAAAATGTCAAAATCATCCTTTCTTGGAACTAGACCATCTTCAAGGTAGTCCTCAAGTTCTGTAGATATCTGACTACTTGCTTGTTCATTGAGATGCTGATCCCAATCTTCCAATGAATCACTATCAGCATCCAAAGATGGACTAATTGAAACACGATCTATAGGGTTGCAGTATTCGTTGAAGAGTTCCCAGACTGTTTCACGTATGTCAGATAAGTAACTTGCCGAATTTGAGCCAAAAGCTCGTTTCAAACGAAACTCAATGAAGCCGATTTTGAATCTAGGATCTAAAACAACAGGTATTGACAACCACAAGTATGAATTTTCCCAATAATCATTAAATGCTTCCTGCATCTCCATAACCATTGTAGCAATTTCTCCATGATCATTTGATGCCTCTTCTTGCAAAACTGTCCTCACTTTCCATACCTCATTAAAGTATATATTTGCTGTCGGAGGGCTAGGGCCAGAAATTATTTCAATGACACGATAAAATGTCCTCAAAATCTTGCAAATAGACTCAGCAACTTTCATATCTTCTGGAGACACCATAACTTCAGAAGGAAATGACTTCTTGAAATGCAAAAGAACTTCAAGCCTAAAAAAAATTTGTGCCACCACTTGGCATCTTCTTGTGGACACTTCAAACTCATCTGTGAAATGACATTCATAAGCTGTTGTTGGGACAATGAAGAAGATGCGCGTGCCACAAAAAAATCCATTATTATGTCACCAACAAGGCGAAGTATATCTGATTGCCCTTTAGAAACAATACTGTTAAGGACATCGTCCACACAAGCAATGTTGCATAGCTTGCCTCCGATAGGAAGGCACTTCTTCTCTATTAGCATTCCCTTCAGCTTCAAGGTATTTGCATCGTTCCTAACTTCACCAACACAAGTCAAGCTCAAAATCTTCTGATCAAGACTCCAATCTCTAATGGCGTCCCATATGACATTGTATGATCCAATTTCAGACTCTGGGACACAAGCCTCCTTGCAGTGTATCATCCTTTCCAAATCAGTAGGCGAGGACCAAAACATGCCAAATTTGATTATTATTCTGTGAACTTTCCAGTCTTCGGCAATAAAATGTGCTGTCAAACAAAGGTAACTTACTGTTGGCTCGGCTCCATCAGGAGTCCAGATGCTTGCTGATAGAGAGACACGTCGGGAGGAAAGTGCAATTTTATCCTTGAGTTTTACCTTTTCCTTCTGAAAAAGAGCAGAGCAATGTTCTTCCATATCATTATGAGAGACTGTGTTAACCATAGGGTATAGGTTCTTTAAAAACCTCCTCATTTCTTCATGCTCCACAATTGACAAAGGATAACCATGCAAAATTATCATTCTGGCTAGCCCTTGATAAGATGTTTCTTGGCCAACCTTCCCGGCACTTATGTCAGTTGAAGTCGTCATAAATGGGGTCTTCTGTTTCTTCAGGCTTGTACCATCTGGTGACAGGGATTGATGTGCTCGTATCATTTGAATGGGCTGGATCACAGGCGCAGGAGTGGTGTCACCAGAGCTACTAGTCCTGAGAAGCTTGCTAGAATATTCTGCAATCTGAACCTTCCCATTTGTCAAGGCAGGTGAGAGCTCATCTTGCACCCTGGACTTCAAATTAGGTAGACTCGAAGGGTAAAATAAACCCTTCTGATGATTGTGTCCCCTTTCACGTTGTCCTGGACAGGTAAGAAGATGTCGACTCAGATGGCTTCTCCCTCCAAACTTATTCGCACTGAGGCGCTTGTGACAATGAATGCAGTCTGCAGCCTGGAGTTTCCCCTCAACATAGATAGGTTTAAACTCCTTCCATACCTTCGACTTGAATCTGCTCGGAATTACTGAGCCTATGTCTTCAAGCGTCTCCGTAATAATCTCATTGACCGGATCATTTGGTGAAACTGGATCGTTTTCATTCACCAAAACTGGGTATAAAATATGGATCCGTCACTTATATGCCAGGGGTAAATTGCTTTGACAAAGGAATATCCATGTATCTAGATCCTAAACTACAACATGTTAACTAATAGAACACCACTAAGCTCAACAGGAAACCGTGAGCCAAATAGGGAAAAATGAAATATACCATTTGGTAAAGGCAAAAACGAAATCTACCATGTGGGAAGTAGGAATCCTTCTGTCGCCTCTGCGCCACTTCCTCCTTGGCCGGGCAGATTTTCTGATGCCGCCACAGATGGCTGGTTCCATTGGAATCTTTGCAGCTGAGGCGATTGTGGCAGTACAGGCACTCTGCAAACTGAACCTTCCCATTGAGAAATATGGGCTTGTACTCCTCCCAGACCTTGGACCTTTTCTTGTGCTTGTATCTGAACGGGGAATGAACTCCATCAAATGCCACCTCCACCTTCATGCTGGTATCCACCTCGTGCTCATCAGAATGCTCCGCAGCGTTTTGGATCATGCCATGCTCCATAACTGGACACAGTAAACAAGAAACAAGTGGATTTGGTTAATCGCATGAGACTAAAGCGTTGAGCGTACGGCTCGAACAGAACAGACTGAACAACCACGAAAGGACTAGATCCGCATACACGTACTACTCAGCAAGAGGAACCAGAAGTTCCCGAAATCCCATGCATTTGAGCAGGGAAAAAAAAACTGGATCGCATCAGACGGAGCTTCCTGGAAGCCCAAATCCCCAACACACAGACACACAAGACACACGGAATCAAAGGAATTTCCATGAAATCCATGCAAGATCGGGCTACCTGGAGATGGAGAACCTCGGGGGAACCTTGCGGGGAGGGAGAGATTCCGGGCAGGATTAGGGCATCGAGTTGGATTGGATCTGCGGGCGGGCGGCGAGTGGGTGGGTGGGTGGGTAAGGGTAACCCGGTTCGTCGATTTGGGCTGGATAATGGGCTGCTTCGTGCTGGACGGGTTAAGGCCTTGGACTTAATCCTCTCTGTTGGCTAGAGCTAGATGGGCTTTTACTGGGCTTATCTCTTTCCCTTCGTGTTCTCCTTCTCCGGTTTTCCCCTTGCATTGTTAAATTTCATTCGATTGATTTTTCTTTTGTGGCCTCGTTTCCTTTTGATTTCGTCTGATATAGTTTTTGGACCCTGGTCATTTATTCCATCTCATTCAGTCAAGGATGCAATCACACAACAGCCACGACAGATGACAAATGCAAAAGAAGTTAGAAACAATAATACGTGAACGGTATTGGATCGACAAAACAAGTGAAAGCGGAACACTAACAATCATCAGAAACTTTGATCATACAAACATGTTGCTTGATTTTGCATTACATAAGCCAAGTGCCCCGGTTCAGGATGAGGGTGGGATCGATTGCGGGCAATGCGGCACTTGCCCGTATATGCTGTGAAAGTTTATGTGGGTTAATGCAGCAGCCCACCAAAATTTATACGGAATAATGCGGCACCCACAATCCACGAAGTAGATAAAGATAAACAGAAACTATGCATGTACAAGAAATGACAGAGTCCTTAATTTATGCCAATCAGTGACATGTTCTAAGATCATTCTTTTTCGTAACTTCATATAACTAAATTGCATCATTGGATTAATTTTTGCAGACAAAGGCTAGAGATGCTACAGGGAAGAAGAAATAAGCAAAGATACTTTGTGTACCCTAGCTTTCTTGAGTTCTATCTGTTCACTATCAATTTTTCGTACCTCCTTAGGACATCTCGTTATGGCAATACTTTAGGATGTTTGATCTGCTAGAAAGAGAGTTTTGAGCTCACACTGCCCCTTGTTACGTTGAGGTATATCCGAGACCTAATTTCAATCGACTTACCTGCTCTATAATTTATAAGCCTGTTATTAACATTCTGCTTCTGTTGTAGTTCTTATGTTAGGGTTGAGAACATGGCCCTTTGTTTGAAATGCCTAATTACAGATTTAGCGAGCTGTTCAGCTCTTGTTTGCAAGTTATGCTATCAGACAATCCACAGTGTGGTGAAAACCCGGTGCTACAATAGGAGCGTGTGTTCTAGCGCTAGTTCACACACACTGCTCAATGGCTACGGCAAGTTGGACATGGGCACCAGATCCAGAACCGCCGGTATGACAGGTTTGTCGGACGATGAGAAGAGAGATAGGGCTACACCAGCGATGTGGGCTATGCGGACATAATGTAGGCCACGTGGGCTAACCACTAAGCGTCCACTTAATTTATTAAGTGAGTTATGAGTGTCCACTTAATATTTTATACAGACTAAATTAAGTGGGTTTACAGACAGCCCACGTCCACTCTCATTTTTAGCCCCAGTACGAGGAGGAAAGGTTAAGATGTGCCAAAACTGTGGCATATTATCGTACATACAAAAAACAGTGCCACTCCTCCTACGGACTTCTTTGATCACAACCTACTACATGGCATCCTTCCAGCAAAATTCAGTTGCTGCGTGTCCACTCATTATTCCACCCCTCACCTGTATACATCCCCAAGTAACATTATAAATGTACACAAAAGAATAATTGGCGAGGAAGTAGAGCATTAACCACTTCCAATTTTTCGATTGCCCGACACTGTACACAAAAAACCCAATGTACAACTCAGATCAATGTTCTCAATCTTGTCACTAAGGATTGCATGCTCTCGAGCTTGTCGTTCAGTTGCCTGATGTCCTCAGCACGATTCTGGTCTTCCCCGCTGCCTTTGTGGGAGACGAGGGCCGTGCATCTGGCCCTGGATTCTAAAATTTCACTTTGTAGTGAAACAAGTGTTGCTTCCAGTGTGTCTTTTGATCCTGCATCTGTGATCGCGTTAAGCGTTGGAGTCCTAGGAGTGCCTATGCTGCCAAAACTGTTCTGCCTGCTGAGCCTCCTAGGAGTGAAAATATTGTCCATGCCTCCACTTCCTGCAACAGCACAATTTCGTAAGACACTTGAAACCTCCTTTTTTCTGGGGGAAAAAAACTGTCCAAGAGAACTGCAACAGTGGATAGCTGCACATTCTGCCTGACATCACTATTAAACAACCATAACAAGCCAAAGTTGCAAAAGAAAAAAAAATCCATAGCCCAGGGCATGTACAAGAGAGTAATTCTAGTCATACCTAGGTTACTGAGCTGTTCTATAGTCCCCTGGCCAAGAGACTTATCAAGCTTAAGGAGACGAAGGATTCCAGCAGTGATCCTCCCCATTGCATCAGCTTCAGATCTGCAAAGCATGGCAAGGTGCTCTAGTTCTTCTTTTGTTGCAACTGCTTCAATCTGCATGCTCAAATGGATAGAAATAGTTCAGGGAGCAGCTGTAAATTCCCAAACAGGTTTGGACAAATATTGAAAAGGTGTTCCTACCGGTTCTTTGACAGAAAACTTGACATTATCCATTGTCCACTTGGCACCCTCGATCTCATCTTCACCGATGACCATGGTAGCTTCAACATCAACACCTTGATCACCAACAGCACTTGTATTATTAAATTCATAGCTGATTTGACAATTATTTGATGTTCCTTTTTCAATGAGTTGATTTCTCAGGCGTGGTTTTATTGCCTGTAAACCTTCAATTCCAGCCTGCAAGTACCACCAAATGTCTCAAAATCAAACTGCACAAAAGGAAAGTGCCAAATTGAAATACAGAAATATGGTAGTCATTCATATTGTACCGTAAAACGTTCCACCGGGAACGCCCTCTTGTGCAACACCTTCTCTGCACCTCCCAAGTTAGGCCGATCACTGCTTTTGCCCAACACATGCAGATTCCTGAAGGTTGTATGCCAACATTTTTCTTCTCTATTGATATGATCACCACCACGAGGGGAAGACCAATCGCCTATTTCCTCCGTTCCTTCGAGTGCAAACAGCCAATTTCTTAACTCAATTGACACATCAAGATCATCTGGCACCCCCAGGTCGAACTTTGAATTGTTGTCATCATCTTTGGATCTTCCTTCTGTGATATTAGGGGATAAGGGACAAATTCACAATAAGCCTTTCTGGATAATGCAAGAGAAAGCAGCAAACCAACAAACAAAGAACTTGGCCCATCATCTGAAATAAGGACTGGAGCATTTTTCCATGCACTATTTCAATAGGAATAATAACTAAACTAGAGCTTGTTACAATTCAGAAGAAAAAAAATACATTTCATATGGGATGCAAAAGTGATACGAAATGGTTGGTGGAAAATGAACAATGATTATTGATCTCAAACTGTGGATTTTGTGAATTTAAAAATGACAATGTGGAGAAAAAACTAACATCAGCTCCTGCTGAATAATGTAGCAAGAGCATTGCCTATCCTAGATACCAAAGGAATACATGATATACTTATCTGATCCATAACATTTCACAACTATGCAGGAGCAATCAAGATTCAGGCATAATAACTAATTTTCCTGCATGAACTACAAAAAATAAACAGCAAAGTTGCAAATGCTTACCTTCCTTGTCAGTGAGGTGCGATGACCTGAACAGTTTCCCAAGCGGACCAGAAGATAAATCCTTTAGTCCTCTCAAGAGGCCTTCCCCTGGACCACCATCAGGCCCAAGAATACCAAATCGATGCAGTAAAGACTCAGTGTAACTCATTCCACCTCCAAGACGCACACCAGATACCTTAGCTGATACATTCAAGCTATGGCACTCCATATCCCTCGTGTCATAAGGCATTACATGAGTGATGTTTATGTCAATAAATTGAGCATCTTTGGCCTGGTGTTTGCTCCGATGATCAACCCAAAACACTGCTCTCATCTTGGGATGCCCATTTTCATGCACCACAGTGTTATGTTCACCTGTCACTGCAGTGTCATTCACACAGATCGTAGCACTTTCTCCTTCTAAACAGTTCACTGAGACAGTTCTCCACATCAAGTTAGTTGTGACTGCGAAGGCACCACCTAGAGTGCGATGAGAAACTTTCAGGCACAGATCCTCTCCCCCAAACTGAACCAAGGGCATACGTAGGTCGCCCGCTGACAGAGATTCCAAAAAATTGAGCTGGAGATTATTCATAATTAAGCTCACAGCTGTATCACTAGGCAGTTTTTTCTCAAGTTTGTCAGTCGACAGCTCGCTATTTATCTCAGACCTGTTGCCTTTGCTAACCTTTGAAATCCGCTCTCCAACCTGGCCAAAGTAAGTATAGAGGCCTAAGACAAAAAACAACTGCTCAATCGAAGTGTTGGACGTATATTGTTGGAAAGCAACACCAATTCTCACAACACCCTCTGGGGGTGGCACATCCAACAAAGGGCCACCATCTGCAGTAACCATAGCTGCCTCAAATCGGATGTCATCTAGTTCAAGACATTTCCACAAATTTGCAGAGTCCCCAACTGCTCTCGGTCCATTTGAAGTGCTAGAGGTTTCAAGCGAGAGGGTTAGATGAGAAGCTCGACTAACCCACTTCCTCTGACTTGCATCAACAGGTTGATATTCCCAGAGAAGGAAGCAAGCTGGATCTCTCTCAAGGTTTAGCAGTGGACACTTTGCTGATGGTGACTGGCAGAAGTACAGGTCCTCCACATGAAGTCTTGCTCCTGAAAATGATGATTGGGAGCAAGCGGTCCTAGTTCCACTGCACCTTGCGATTTCCTCAGCATCTAACGGAACAGAGAGATCGAACTCTTTTAGAGAAAATGACAGGCTGTTGATTGAGGAATCAGGCAATATGGCACTGTGATTGGGCACTGCTCCATCAGCTAAGAATGAGGCAATTCTTAAGCAAGACTGCTCCTGGAGGGTTACCTAAGGATGAAGAAATACAGGCAATATTTAATTAAGCAGAAAAGGTAAATGTTACATTTCAATACTAATGTAATAATGTTAAGAAGACACACCATAAGAGGCTGGCATGTGATGACAGTTTTTGAAGCAAACTTTGGAGGTGATGGAGAAGGAGTGATCTGAAGACAATAAAGGGAAAACAGAGGAATTCCAGCCATGAATTCCAATAGTTGATTCCCAAACGGATTAATCGGAGGACAAAAATTTTGGCCTGATAAAAGCAATGTAAGAGATCAGATTCAATTATATTCTTGGATCATTAATTTGGTACAAGAATTAGCCATAAAAGTGAAGGCATAATCAAGTACTTACCAAAGTCAGGCACAGGCAGAGGTTCTTGTAGGACAGCTTGCATAGAGGGTTGTATCAATGTGCATGGAGGGCGAGAAAATGTGTCCCTGTAGAAATAAATTATTCGCAGATGAGGCCCAGAAAAGATGAATCCATCTTAACTATATTGGTTATATAAAATCTCTAACCATCATATCACAAATTCGCTTAATACTTCAATTGCAAGGAAATTGTTATTAGTATCCTTTATTCGGCACCATATCCACCTCAAGTTACCCAAGCAGTGAATCCATCTTAACTTTATTAGTATATTGGTTTCATGCCATTTTATACTCTATAGATCAGCAGTCATAATGCCCTGAATTTTAGCATAAAGAATAAGTGAATGACTACAAACTTCAGGACTCAAGTAGTCTCTAGTAACAAGATAAACATCTCACCTCAGAAATAGCCCACCGACCTTTATGCATGACAGGTTTTTTGAACTCTCTCCATCTGAAACGCTAGCCTTTAAAAATAATGAAAAACAGTTGTCATCATGTCACTAGGATGCAAGAAAATTCTCCTACAAGAAAGTCTAAAACAATAATAGATTGGCTGGTAAGAAATTTACCCGTGAGAAGAACAAAGATTGCATAAGAAGTTCAAGTTGAAACTCTGTTCACACAAATGAAGTTAACAAACAAGTCACTATAGATAACTGAAGTAGCATATTCGAAGTTCTTTGGAGCTAGGCCTTACCAGCATCTTTAATACAGAGGAATATGTGGTCTACAATAATGGATACCAAGGAAGATCCTGCTGCTTCTGCATGCTGATCAAAATAAGAGCAAGCAAATAATAAGAATGCAAACAAAAATCATGTGCCATTCTACATACAATGCAATGATAAAAATACACAAGAGAAAACCAAACCAGTTGAGCTTTTGGATCTACATCTCCTCTATTTAGGCACACAGATACCCCAGTCATGAATCGAAGAAAAGCCCGTAAACCTGACCAAACAGTGTTTCAAGTTTGAATACTGCAAACAGGAATAAAACGAAAAGCTCAAGCTTTGTGGGCAATAACCAATCAACCATTTACCAGGTTCACTTAAGGCAGGACAGACAGCTTCAGTAATATGCAGCTGAACCTCAAGCCCAAGTGGGTTATTTTGTTCTGTTCGTTGGACAGTGATCTGATGTTCAAAGCAATGCGTAAGCCAACAAGCCCAGACAAAGGGAAGTTCAACATCAATTAACAAATTATCGAATTCCACACAACATATTCCAAAACTCAAAGCACTCACATTAGCTTCTCCTGATATTCCTTCCAAAAACCTTTCACCACCAAAGAACATTCGCTTTGCACCATCGTCATCTCGCTTGTTATCTTGACTGTTCGAAGAGTTAAATCGTGCATCGGTGAACATGTCAGGATGAGGTAACAAATCAATTGACAGTGATTGCCATTCCAATTTCTGCGAATTCAAAGAAAAATATGGGAGATCACATTGGAGTTTATTGTCTTAATTCATTATGTGCCAATAAACTAGATAACTACAAAGCAGACATTAATCTTCTAGAAGAAAATAGGAGAATATCAAACCTTGAAAACATAAATGAATCCATTGTTGCTAGAGAAATCCCTTGCTTCTTTCAAATTTACAACCTATATAAAAGATCTCTCAATCAGGTATGGAAAAGCAACCAATCAACAAATATAGTATAATTTTAATTTAGCAAGAGTACCTGCCATTTTTCGTTTGTTGTGTACAGTACAAGATCACGAAATGTGATAGCTGCTAGTGGAGGTGACCTGAAAATAAAGAAGAAATTAAAATTCATGTCTGAACTTATTAAGAAAAATAAGAACCAAGCACGTCAATAAGTCACCAGGAAAATAAGAACCAAGCATGCCAATAAGTCAGCAGGCAATAGTCAAACAAAGGTAACTATACCATGTTGCACCTCCTTGGGGACGGGCACCACCATGTGTTTCCAATAGCAGGTTCACAACACCTACTTGTACAGTCATTCCATCTGCAATCTAAGCCCAGTATAGCATATTAAACTACGTTTGCAGTTCAGTTCTTGCAAGTACACTTGCTTCAATAAATTTATCTATGATCCATAACAGGGAAATATTTGTACAAGGTCAAAGAATTACCATCAAAGTTGTCATTTTTACAACCCAAAAAAAAAAGGTGCAGACATGTGCCCACAGAGGATCAGACCATAAAGCAGTAGGGTAGATAGATTGAATTCAGCTACCATGAATAATTGAAGGGGCATTTCAGATATTCAAAGAGCAGACTCATCAGCATTGATGATTTTACAGCATATCATTTGGAGTATGTGTGCACTGAACATCAAGTACGAAGAAACCAACCTTATCAGCGTATCCATATCCGCTACTTTTCGTTGATGATGGCGACGAAACATTGCTAAAAGAAGAACAAAATGGCAGAAAGAACTGCAATTATTGAATGCCCATACAATGGTACGAGTTCTAACCAGCAGGAATAAAGTTACCTGCTAGGGCTAGAAAGATTTTCATAGTCGTCCTTCTCTACAAGCACGAGATCAAGCTTATCGATATTCACCACAATCGGCTCCACTTGCACATTTGATACTGATGGCAGCTGTAATAACAAACAAAACAAACAGAAGTGAAGGAAGACAGAATTAACAAAAAATAATCTCATTACCAAAACTAACAAATAACGAATGCACAGGCAATGAGCATGCAGAATTCCCTAAAACTGTAAAGCCAGAATTAACTACAGATCTTCTTTCTGAACATGATTAACTATAAATCGCAGGCTTCGGTACTATGTGAACACAAGTACCAAAATGCACCCGACATGACCACCTGATCACAATTTACAGCATCCACGGACACAAAATCCGACCAGTTCCACTATAAATTCTACAATTCTGACCACAGGCCAAAAGTTAACAAGAGTGCGCCAAATCTCACGCCAATGCCATGCTGAATGCAAAGAAAAACCTCCTAAATGATCATTTCACTACAACCTCGAACATCCCACTTTAAATTTCCCAACCCAGAATTAAAATTTTCCACAATGACAAGCAAACTCACAACTTCAGTGCAATTTCTACTACCTACAAGCAAAGCAAGAGTGCGAACGAAAATCAACCCGAAATACATCTAATTGGCGACTTGACAGTAATATGAACAACAATTTACCCTCAATGCGCCCCTTAAGCCCACGAGAGAGAGAGAGAGACAGCGAGCCAAAGGTAGACCTTTACCGTGATCTGGAGCTTCCCGACGCGCGCGGTGTCGACGGTGAGAGCCGGAGGCAGCCCCAGGCTCGCATGCAACGCGTCGCCATTGATATCTGCACCCCCAAATCACACCCAAACAGAGAGTTAGCACCGGGATGACCAAAAAAAACCCACCAAATCGGCATCCGGGGGAAGGTTTTAGCGGGAGAAAGGGATCCCACCGAGATTGGAGAGCTGCGCGGTGCGACCCTGGAGCTTGAACTGGTCGCGGGAGAAGGACTTGAGCCAGTACTTGAGCGTGTACTCCAGCGCCCGCGCTATGATCGACTCCATCCCCGCCTTCTAGAACGTTCCGGAATGCTCTGTAAGCTCGTAGAGAGGCGTGGGTGGCGGGTGGGGCTTCTCCGTATCGGTGGCGGTGGCGGCGTGCCGCCGGATCGGAGGTGAGATTCCGGCGAGATGGAGAGAAGAAATTGGGCGGTGGAGGGGTGGAAGGAAGGATGGAGGTGAAAGGAATTGGTGGGCCCTTTTAGGTCGAGACTGAGACTTACTTTTGGTTTAAGCATTTTTTTTTCTTTCAGTACTGTTTAAATAATTTTCCTCACAATACAAGTTGTATAATCAGTTAATCACTATATACTCTTTATTTACATTTTAATACTTGTCCAATTGTCAAAAAAAAAGCATAGAAACACATCTCTTTTTTCCTTTCATTCTTTAAAAATATTTTGGTGCAAGTTGATACATGGAAGCTTTAGCTTATTTGGTTTGTGCCTAATTTTTTTTATCTTTAATTTTTGTCCGAACCAAATTGTAAATCTAGTATTTTCCTTCGTACCTGTTGTTGCAGTAGAGGGGTACGCCCTGCTGCTTCTCCGCAGCAAAAAGTAAGCTAAACTAGCATCAAAATATGCAGAGCTTGCGGGACCGTGGCATTTGGCTCATTTCCGTGTTGCCATTCCTAGGGGTGGGCATCCGATTTTTCGATTTAATCGGTTTGGTGTTTTGGTTTTAAAATAATTCAGTTTTTGAAAACTAGGAACCAAATTTCTCGGACAAAAATAAAAAATTGAACCGAATTAACCGAAATATTTCGGTTCGATTAATTCGGTTTTTCGGTTAACCGAAATATGAATAACACTAAGTATAGTAGATTTAGTCCTTCTCATATTGTAACATAGAGTATGGATAAATTCACACAATATTCATATGTTATGACAATATAAACATAATAGAACATATGAATATACTAAACATATGCATAAATGTATTATAACATGAGAATTGTTTAGTGGTTTTAGGAAGAATATTATAAAAGTAGTATTATACATGGACTATTCGGTTATTTCATTTTTGAAAATGAAAAACCGAACCGAACATCAAAAACTAAATTATACCAAAACAAAAACCGAACCGAACACTGAAAACTGAAAAAACCAAAATAATCGGTTAATTCAATTCAGTTCGGTTTGGTAATTCGGCTTCGATTTAAAAATGTCCACCCCTAGCCATTCCTAACATTGGTCAAATTTCTGCGGACGCTGTGCGCTGAAAGTCCATTTCTCACTGCGCCTAAATTAAGGGTGAGTTTAGCAGAGCTCCTAACTTCAGCTTCTCCATGAGAAGCTGAGGAGCTCTACCAAATAAGAAAAAATCAAATAGCTTTACCTAGGAATCCGAGGAAGTGATTCATGTTTTTTGACTTGTGGCCTGGAGCCAAAAAAAAACCTGCTCCCCACCTGATTTACAACCTCCCAGTTATGGTCTTCGCCACCAAGTTCATAACTATTTCTCAGATAAGAATAACTTTTACCAGAAAATCGATTCTATAGAAAATTAAAAGCTGAAGCTAACTCTGCTAAACAGGCTCTAAAATGCTAGGCCCTGCTGAATACAGCGAGTCAGTCAAAGACAGGCTTTCCTGAGGAGTCTGCAAGCCATTAATGAGTCTTCCTGAGGAGTCTACAGTACAAGCATCAATGAGCCTGGTCTTCCTAAGGTCTTCCTGAGGAGTCTTTACGAGGTGAATCGGAGACAGGTCAGTCGACTCCTCGCCAATCCGCGACAACTATTTCTTCAAATTATGTCTGACGAATAATATTTTCACAAAACAAACATGGCATACAGCCAGTACACTAAAAATTTAGCGCCTTGGATACACCTGTGGCACAAACGTACACTGACACTTAGGACCTGTTTGATTTGCTTTCAATTGTTGCTAATGTTTGCCTTACCAAATTTGAGGAAGATTTGGAAATCATAGACATTGAAACAAATTTTGGCTAGATTCTACTCTCATTGGCATCTAGCATTTCATTTTCTTGCCAATTCCATGACAAATGTTGGATACCAATTTGGTGACTAAATTTTGGTATACCAATTTTGGTAAGGTTTGATTTGGCAAATTTGATCTCAAACCAAACAGCCCCTTAGCCAATTTTTGAACGTACAACAAACGCACGCCTTTCGGTGCAATGCCTTCTTGTATCTCCCTAAGGCCTGGGTAGGCTAACATGGAGGAAGGTTCACTTAGTTTCGTGGGATAATAATCACTGAAAATGTGATCGTTACGTGCCATACCACATTCGTTGTTTTCCCATATGCGCTAAAAAATATTTAGTTAGCGTAGATTTGAATCTGTGATGTTTAGGCTATGATAACTTATTACTTGCTCGTCTGTTGAGTCATCTGCATTCCTAACGCGAATGTCCTAAAGCATTTAGATCTAAACATTTGAAGAACCTGAAGCTCAATGCAAATATTGGAATCGTAATTATAGACAAACGAGGATAATAAAAAAACAGTAAAATGGTCACAATGTCATTTGGATGGGTGGAAGGAAGGATGGGTGAAAGGAAATGGTGGGCCCTTTTAGGTCTGAGACTGAGACTTACTTTTGGTTTAAGCTTTTTTCCTTCCATTACGGCTTAAATGTCTCCTCTCTCGATACAAGTTGTATAATCACTATCTAATTTTTATTTATATTTTAATATTTGTGTAACTATAAAAAGAAAAGAAAAGCATAGAAACACCTCTCTTTTCCTTTTCATTTTTAAAAAATATTTTGGTGCAAGTTGATACATGGAACCTTTAGCAAAGACATTTCCCTAGGCGAAGGAGTCGATTTTGGTGCCTTGTGCTGGAGTCGTGGCTTTGTATCTCTAAAACATCCGTTGGTGATTTATACGGCATTGCAGCCACGATATTGTTTTCTATCGACATCGTCATCGATGAGCCTAGCCAGCTACAGTGACTTTCAATTGGTGTTTTATGAGTATAATCATTGTCTGTCTTTCTATTCTATATAATTTGTGCAAAGGGTTAGACAATTTACTTGTCTTCGGGACCTTGGATATGGGGAAGTATTTTTTTCAATGAGGAGTTGGGGTGATTAGACTATTTGTGACAACATTGGTTAATCCTTTACATCTTGCAATACTTGGTTACACCAATTGCTATATATTGTTCAGTGCTACTAGATATACACACACTTGCTCATTGATGCTAACTGTACTACTTAGTGCTTGGCTGTCATTATTTTAGTACATGCTTTTGTTAACTATTTAGTATCCAAATTGTTGCTGGTAGTCTCTGTTTACATGCATTTGTAGGCTATTCTGTTGTAGATTCAATAAGCATTCTTGAATATTGATTCTCTTTTGTATAACTTGGTCATCAGATAATTGATTAGGTTTCTAAACTGTCAACTATTGAATATGTTTTTAGAGGTAAAATTGTCATAAATTAGTCTAATATCTTGTCTCTAGTGGCGAGGAAGTCTTTTATTTATGGTAGCCCGACATCTGAGAAACATTCTATAATCAACTTGAACCTTTTGTTGCTAGTTGAATGTCACTGTTACAGTTCATTGTCATGCTAATGCTTAGATACTTGGTTTTGAGCTCTTATGCTATGACGTTATTGAATATTATGCTTCAGTATCCTTACATTTGCTTTTATGACAATGTTATCATATGGTTATTAATTATACTTAGAATTAAAGTAAATAAAAATTTGCTAATACTGTAATATTACCAACACTTTTAAAAAAAAACTACAGTCATACCAAACAAACCTTAGCTTTATGATAAAACTGTTCCTTAGTTGAACCTTTATCCTTCTCACATCTACGTTACTTTTCCCATAATACACATTTATAATTCCAGCTAGCTTAATACTGCTCCGCAAAAGCGATCAGCTAACCATGTTAGGGGGTGTTAGGGATAGCTCCAGCTTCACTAAAATCTGTGGAGTTGGTGGAGCAGCGAAATTTAGCTGGAGCTATACATTAAGAGTGTTTAGGTAGACCATCTTGTTTACATTTTAGACTAAAAATGTAAACTTAATTCACCTTATTTTAGCTTATAAGTCTCAGATCTGAGCTGGAGTTAAGATCTAGAACTCTCCCAAACAATGCCTTACTACTACACTCCAAAATGTAACTGACGATCATTAATAAAATAAAAAGGCTACTGAAACCTTGAAGAAAAAGTAAGCTAAATTCGAAGCAATCACAAGGAGCTAGCTAGTACTCGCCTACTGTCAATCGCTGGCTCTAGACGAAGCTTCATCTCGTGTTAAAGCTAGTAGCCTCGGAATTTGCGACGACAAATCGCATCTCCTTCTTCCGTTAAGGACAAACTGAGTAATAAGTGATTAAATTCACTTCGAGAGGCTTAAAATGGTTAATCACTTGGATTACCGCCACTGCAACGCGAGCAGATCGATAGATCTGGACGTCTGTTCCTGGTGGGAACCCGTTCGTGGATGGGACCAACTGACCAAGAACTGTGGCACGTGAGACACAGAGAGAACTGTACTAGCAAAGTAATATTCCAACATAACTCTTCAAGCGGAGAATAAACTAGAGAGAATCACAATGATTAACCTAAGCTAAGCAAGCGAGGTAGCGATCTCTGTTTGTGTGTCTGTCGCTACATGTCACCTCTTTCTACAGCAATCGTAGATTTTGAATAATGGCAAGGACCAGCCGGTTGGTGGTGTCGACCCGGTACAGTACAGCCCCGTCGGGCTACGCGGCTAAATCATGTAGTGCTGTCACAGTTTGATCAGAACACTAAGCAGAGGGCGACGGACGCGAGACGGACCGAAATTCAATGAAGACGCTCGTCGGGAGACCCTTGGTAAAAATGTCCGTGACATCTTGTGTCGATGTGGGCACATGAAGGACGCGAACTCGCCAAGAGCAACACGCCATGAACAAAGTGTAGGTCGATCTCCACATGCTTGGTCCGCCGATGTTGGACCGGATTGGTAGAGAGGTACATGGCGCTGATGTTGTCACAAAGAAACCGTAGTAGCGATCTCAAGAGGAGAGTGGAGCTCCATCGGTTGCCGGAGCGGTGGCCTCACCACCAATTGCTATTACAATATGCGATCGCTGCAAAGACCGAGCGGACACAAGATGTCGGCGCTTGGAAGACCAAGAGATGAGGTTATCACCGAGGAAAACGCCGTAGCCTGAAGTGGACATCCGAGTCTCGGGCAGCCAATTTCCCCGTCGATGTAGACAACCGGCTTTGGCTAGGGACGTCCTATGTAGGAGGAGACCAAGGTCGAGTGTGCCCTGAAGGTAGCGAAGAATGCGTTTGACCAAGGCGAGATGAGGGGCCCGAGGGTCATGCATGAATAGACAGACTTGCTGGACATCATACGTGATGTCAGGGCGAGTGAAGGTCAGATACTGCAAGGCACCAACAAGGCTCCGATAGTCGGTGGCATCATCAACGGGATCGCCGCTTCGCGAGAGAGCTTGGAGTGCGATCAACAGAGTCTTGCACGGTTTGCACTCGGACATGCTCGCGCTCGAGAATCTCCAGAATGTAATGCCGCTGGGAAAGGTGCATGGTGTTGCCCTGTCGAGTCACTGATAAGCCCAGGAAGTGATGCAGGGGGCCGAGGTCCTTCATCGAGAATTCCTGTTGAAGGGCCATGATGGTGCGCCGAAGAAGAACATCCGAGGAGGCAGTCAAGACGATGTCATCAACATAAAGCAATAAATAGACTGTCTCAGTGCCGCGCCGAAAAATAAACAGAGATGGATCTGACTTGGCTGCAACAAAACCCAAGGAGAGTAGATGTGTAGCAAACCGACTGAACCAAGCACGTGGCGCCTGCTTGAGGCCATATAAGGATTTGTTGAGGCGACAGACATAGTCAGGATGAGCCGGATCAACAAAGCCGGAAGGTTGCATGCAGTAGACCGTCTCGGAGAGTGTACCATGGAGGAAGGCATTCTTGACATCAAGCTGGTGAACCGGCCAGTCATGAGAGAGAGCCAAAGTCAGAACTGTCCAAATGGTCGTCGGCTTCACAACTGGGCTGAAAGTCTCATCAAAATCAATGCTGGGGCGCTGAGTGAACCCTCGAAGTACCCACCGAGCTTTGTAGCGATCAAGAGACCCATCAGGATGAAATTTGTGGCGATAAATCCATTTACCAGTAACGAGGTTGACTCCGGGTGGCCGAGGAACGAGATCCCAAGTGGCATTCGCTTGAAGGGCAGCGAACTCCTCGGACATGGCGGCGCGCCAGTTGGGATCAGACATAGCCCCGCGATATGTCTTGGGAATTGGCGACAGTGTGGCGGCATGAAGGTTCATGCGCTCGACCGGAAGATGGAACCCGGCCTTGCCTCTGGTGATCATGCGATGCGCATTGGAGACCGGCGGGATAGGAACAATGCTCGGAGGTCCCCCGGTGCGACTGCTTGCATGCGGAGCCAATCCATGAGGAACGGGCGCAGAACTGGACGCTGGCGGTGCGTCGGTCGGTGAGGGCCCCGATTCGGCACCGCTGGCAGCAGCCCGCGGCCAAGGGCCAGCGGGGGCAGCAGGACCGTCTCGGGCGGGAGGTGCAGCAACGTGGCTGGCATCACTGGTCCATGGCGCGCAGTCATCCGAAGGTGTTGAAGTGGGGCCAACGCTGCTGGCAAATGAATTCGCGGGCAGAGTGCCAACGGGGCAAAGAGGTTGGGCCAAGACGGCCAGAAGGCAATTAGAGGAGAAGACGAAGCCGCCATCATCAATAAATAAGCGCGGTTCGACCGGAGAAGTTTCCTCGCGATGGACATTTCCTACAGCAAAGCGCGGCCCGATGGGCAGCGGAGAAGACTCCATATCGAGCAAAAAATCATGGTTAGAAGTACCAGGTGACGTGGGCTCCAAATCGGCGAATGGAAAGGAATTCTCATCAAATGTAACATGACGAGAAATAATGATCCGATTGGAGCTCATGTCAAGACAGCGATAGCCCTTGTGTTCCGAAGAGTAGCCAAGAAAGGTGCACAGCATGGATCGCGGTGAAAGTTTGTTGGCAACAGTGGCGGAGAGATTGGGATAGCAGCGACAACCAAACACCCGAAGATGGTTGTATGACGGTGGCGAGCCGTACAAGGCGTGGTAAGGAGTGGAGAACTGGAGGGTTTTGGTCAGATGCCGGTTTATGAGATAGGTGGCGGTATGGAGGGCTTCAACCCAGTACTGGGGAGGCATGTGAGCTTCAATGAGAAGGGTGCGGACGACATTATTAATGGTCTGAATGGAGCACTCAGCTTTGCCATTTTGCTGCGACGTGTAGGGGCACGACATGCGGAGGGAAACACCATTGGTGAGGAAGAACGACCGAGCCGAGACATTATCAAACTCACGACCATTGTCGCATTGAACCTTTTTAATGGTGGTGCTAAACTGGGTGCGGACATACGCAAAAAAGTGGGACAAGGTGGCGAAGGTGTCCGACTTAACTCGCAAAGGAAAAGTCTAGAAAAAGTGGGAACAATCATCAAGAATAATCAAATAATACTTATAACCAGAGACACTAGCAACCGGGGAGGTCCATAGGTCACAATGTATTAAATCGAAATTCTGAGATGCACGAGAACTAGATGATGCAAAGGGTAAACGAATGTGTCGGCCCAACTGACAAGCATGACATAGGGTATCAACAGAGCCATGGTTACAAGAGATGACGGTGGAACGGGTGAGGTGTTGGAGAGCGTCAGCGCCGAGGTGGCCGAGGCGACGGTGCCAGAGGGAGGTGCTGGTGGAGACCATGGCATGCGAAGGAGACGGTGAAGGTGACGGCAACAAAGGGTAGAGATCGCCAGAGCTATTGTACCTGGCTATCACGCTCCGAGTGCGAAGATCCTTCACAGAGAGGCCATAGGGGTCAAACTCAACTGAACAATGGTTGTCAATGGTAAATCGACGAACAGAAATTAAATTTTTTATGATTTGAGGAGTGACCAACACATTGCGAAGAGTGAGTGAACCGTGTGGAGCCGGGGGGTGAGTGGAACCTACCGAGGTGATAGGAAGCAAGGAGCCGTTGCCAACGACAATATTAGAGGGAGAGGAATTGAAGGGGGGTGGGAGATAGAAAGAGTACCAGGATCGGACGTCAGGTGATTGGAGGCGCCTGTGTCCATGTACCAGGTAGTCGATGGCGGAGGAGTAAGCTGCATGGTGTTGAACGCAGCAGCTAGCGAGGCCTGGTCCCATCCGCCGGGTGCATGCATGGCAGCAGCAAGCGATGCCTGGTCCCATCCGCCGGGTGCATGCATGGTTGGAGCGACGTGCTGTTGCTGACCGTAAGGATGCAGTCCCTGCATGGAGCCATAAGGAATGCCGAAGGGGGTCCCAACACCACCAAATAGGGTAAAAGCGGCAATACCAGGGCTCTAACACCACCGAAGAAGGCCGAAAGCGATCGGCCGAGAGTAGACGCCTGGCCGAACGGCGCCATCGGCAGAGGCTGCGGACGAGGGGCAGGGGCGCTTGATCCTTGGCGAGGCATGGTGTTCGCCGACGCGTGCACAAAGGCCGCCCAGGATTGAAGAAGGAGGGGGGCCAGCCACCTTGCTGGGCCCGGTCACTGCCATTGCTTCATTATTCCGCCGACGACGATTGTTGGGACGGTTTCCGCCGGCCGCAGGTTGGTTGCCACCACCGCCATGAGGAGTGCCCTGGTTGGCACCCTAGGAGGTGGGAGCCGGCGCAGGACCGACGGGGCACTGGAGCGCTACTGGCAGCGGGCGAAGCGCCGCAGAGAGGAGAGCAGAGAAGGCCCTTCGCTTTGTCGTTGAAGGTGAGCTTTTGAGGAGGAGCTTCGTTATGACTTTGTCAAACGACGGGAATGGCGTTGGCGCTTAGTGAAGGACGCCAGTTCTCGAACCGCTTCGCTGACGCCTGGCTAAACGCTGGCGAGGGTCCGATCCGAACAGAAAGCAAAGGTCGCCAAGTTGGTCGCCATGGATTTGAGGCGACGGCAAGA